>OY997589.1:24538673-25213103 GCA_963921825.1 Erodium maritimum | reverse complement strand
GTAATTAATTTTTTCCTCTATCAAATGTAGGAGCTGGAACTAATGTAGAGGATGAAGAACCACCAAATGATGGTAACGGTATGAAACTGAATTTTTTTATTTGTTTGGCCTTCCCTTTTTTGGTTTGAATGAATGATTTTTTTTTTGTAATATTCATATGTAGGAGCTGACACAAATGCAGAGGATGATGGACCACCAAATGCAAATGCAAATCATGATGGTAAAGGTATGAAACAGATTTGTTTTTTTTGTTTGGCCTTCCTTTTATTGGTTTTAAGGAATGAATTTTTTTGTAATATTCATATGTAGGAGGTGACACAAATGCAGAGGATGAAGGACCACCAAATGAAAGTGAAGGACCAGTAAATACAAGTGAAGGTTATGATGGAGGTAGTCAAGTGAAAAAGATTGTGAATTTTTTCCCCCTTTTTGTGTACATGAATTACATTATTTGGTCATACTGCTTTGTAGGAGCTGAAACTGATGTTGAGGATGAAGGTTCAGCTAAGTCAAGTTCATTTCATGATTCAATGGGTATGAAAGTGAAAATGTTTGTCATTTATTCCTTCTCAATTTTTTGGTAATGAATTACATATTTTCCATTAATTTATTATATTGTAGGAGTTGAAACTGATGTTGAGGTTGAAGGACCACATAAGTCAAGTGAAAGTGATAATGCAATGGGTATGAAACTGAAAATTCTTGTTTCCTTCTTAATTGTACTGTTGTAAATGAATTACATTTCCACCAAATGAATATATATTGTAGGAGGTGGAACTGATGTTGAGGTGAAGGACCAGCTAAGTCAAATGATGAAGATATTTCAATGGGTATGGATCTGAAAATTCTTTTGTCCTTTTTTTTGTAAATGAATTACATATTTTCCATGAATATATATTGTAGGAGGTGGAACTGATGTTGAGGATGAAGGACCAGCCAAGTCAAATGACACTGATAATTCAATGGGTATGGATTTGAAATTTTTGGTTTTTTTGTCCTTCTTATTTGTTTTCTTTTTTTTCTTGTAAATGAATGACATGATTTGGTCATACTGAATTGTAGGACCTGGAGAATATGAAGAGGAACATTTGAGGAGAGAACGGTTAAGAAAGGGGAAGGGCCATATGACTGATGAAGAACCTGTGAAGAAGGCCCCAATGACCGAAGAGCCACCTATATTAGAGGAAGTAGATTTTCCAAAATGGTTGAGGGGGTATGAATTTGACAGTGATGGTGAAAGGGTTCCTGGAATGGATGGATGGGAGGGCATGTACGATGGTGGAGCAAGGGTGACCTCGGATGATGAAGAATCCTCAGATGGGGATGCTAATGTGGGACCTGCTGATGTGGATGATGGGGATGATGAAGATCCTGAGGTTGCTGAAGCAGACGGATTGGAGAGCGAGTGGGGTAGATGGGAGGAAAATTTGGGACATGGCTGATATGAGGAGGAAAATCAAGCTGGGGAAAGGGCAGTTGTTCCGGAATGCGAATGTCTTCAGGAGGCTGGTGACTGCCTCCTTAGCCAAATCTGGCCATTTGTTCCGCTTCAAAAGAAACGAGAAGAGGAAGATTGCACTTCAGTGCGGACAAAAAGGCAAATGCCAGTTTTGGTGCTGGGCAGGGTCTTATAAGGGCACCGATATACTAGAGATATGGAAGTGGACTCCACATGATTTATTATGCCCAACTTGTCCGATGACTCATAGTGTCACAGTGGGTTTTATAGCTGAGAGGTTCGCTGTGGAAATAGGAGAGACTGAGAATATGACCATTAAAGATCTATGGAAAGTGGTGAAGCGTAAACTTGGAATCCAATGTGGGAGGACTATGTTGTACCGTGCTTTAAGTAAAGCGAGGGAAAATGCAGCTGAGGATTTGGCAGTACAATATGAAGATCTTTTTACTTACTGTGAGATGATTCGCAGAACCAACCCTGGTAGCACAACCAAGTTGATGGTGGAGCATGAAGTTCATACACCAGACCCGTCTATGAAGCCTCGCTTTTTTAGGATGTACATTCGGTACAAGGCTCAGAAGGATGGCTTTCTGGCTGGATGTAGGCCATTTGTTGGTGTTGATGGTTGCCACTTGAAGGGGAAATATGGTGGTCAACTCCTTGCAGCTGTGGGCTGTGATTCCAATGGAGGGATGTTCCCATTGGCGTTCGCAATTGTAGAGCAAGAAAATAAGAGCTCGTGGAGATGGTTCCTGGGAGAATTCTTTGAAGACTATGGTGTTGATACCTTGCGACACTTTGTGTTCATGACAGACAAACAAAAGGTAATCACATTTCCGTTAAATTTCATTGTAGTTGGTTTTTTCAATTTAGTACCTAAATACAGTTTGTGTGTTGTTGTAGGGTCTGGTGGCACTTTTTAACGAGTGGTTGCCCTAAACAGAACACCGTTTCTATCTTAGGCACTTATACGAGAATTGGTACCCCAAATTCAAGGCACAGGAGCTGACTGACTTGCTATATGCATGTGCGAGGGCTTCATCTGCTGCAAGGTTCGAACAAAGAATGGAAGAGCTGAAGAAGCTAAATGTTGATGCCTACAACTACCTACGGGCGATTGAACCATCAGGTTGGTCTAAAGCTTTCTATTCATGTAGGGTTGCGACTGATATTCAAGTTAATAGTATGAGTGAGTCGTTCAACAAATGGATTTTAAAGGGAAGGGGTAAGGGGATCTATGATCTTTGTGAGTATATTAGGGGGAAGTTGATGAGGCTTTTGTTCAAAAGATCCCACAAATTTGATGCCTTTAGTGGTAGTATCTGTCCACGAGCAGTGGAGGTTTTAGAGGGGAACAAACTTAGATCTAAGGATTGTGAAGCAGTGCATAGTCAGGACTTCGTGTTTGAGGTTAAGGAGAAAACAAGAACCTATATAGTGGATGTCAATGAATATATATGTTCATGTCGGGGTTGGTAGTTAACTGGGATACCATGTAGGCATGCCATAGCTGCATTCGTAGTTCTAAGGACACCTCCAAAAGACCATGTTAGTGAGTACTACCAGGTCAGGACCTACAAAACTATATATTCTCACTTTGTCAATCTCATCCATAGCAAAGATGAATGGCCTAGAATCCCACACTACCCCAAGGTTGCACCCCCAATTGTGCACATACCACCTGGTAGACCAAAGACTAGAAGGGAGCCTTCAAAAGCAGAGGAACTCATGACCAAGGATAAGAAGAGAAGTAGGAATTTGTGTTCTCTATGTGGTAAACATGGCCACAATTCGAGAAGCTGCACTGCCAAAGATCATGGTGAGAGTACTGCTTTGAGGAAAAAAAAAAGGAACCAAATCTGGGTATACTAAAACCCTTGAGGAGCTCGCAGAACTGATGATGCACAGAAAAAAGAAGGTTCAGGAGAACATGCAGAAGAAAAGGAAAACAGAGTGCACAAAGGATGAGATCGAGGCTAAGAGACAGGCATCAATTCAAAAGTTGATTCAGAAAAGGAAAAAGAAGCAAACTGAAGAACCTTCTACCTTGGGAAGTCAAACTGCCACTCCAACACCACAAGGAGTTCCAACTGTAGGGTTAGCTCAGGCAGAGCTAAACAGGACAAGAACCACCAGTCAGGTATCAAATTGAAACAATATGAATACTGGAAATTTCATTCCAATACCTTCAAAACTGACCTTTTTCCATGTGCAGGGGCCTTTTGTGTGTCTTCAACCTCAAGGATCTGGCTCAAGAATCACAAAGGATGCCCAGTTTGTAGTCCGACCCCCCACAGGACAAAGAGGGAGAGGAAGAGGAGGTCGACAACGAGGAAGAGGAAGGGGCAGAGCCAGGAACCAAGGAACTTCAAGCTTGGGGACCTCCAGCCAAGCTTCTACAACAGCACCACCACCATGGAAACATTAGGGTTTCTTTAGGTTCTTTTGGGGTAGATGTAGGACAAGACTGGCTTCTTTTGGCACTTTGTGGTGGTTAGTGTTGTAATTAATGTGAAAAGTAAAGGGTTTCACATGCATGATGGGGACATGGAATCTTTTTGTAAGACTTTAACAGTACACCCATGTTTATTACCTCACTTTTGTACAACTATAGATAAATGGGTGCTAAGTAGTTGGTTCATGGATGACAATAGGTGAGCTTGTCTTTTTGGATTATGAATCTGAAATGGAAATTTTTGTGAAGTTTTGTGTGCTTGTTATAATCTCATACATACAGGTTTGAACACTTAAATCAGATGGGTCATGCGAAGATTTATGTTAAACTTTCTCAGTTTGGTACCCAATTCCAAATTCATTCCCTTTTCAGTTTGGTAATAGGTACCATTTTCTCAGTTTAATACACATGAACATTGCACAAAACATCAAACCTGGTACCTAGTTTGGTACCCATTCAGTTTTACAAATTTTGTTACCCATAAAATGTTTCTCATTTTGGTACCCAGTACATCATGAACAGTTTGGTACCCAGTACATGTTTCTCAGGTACTCACCAACATCAAACCAGGAAATAATGGTCACCCATGAACAAATTTCAGAATTCCTCACAATTATAAACATCACATTACCATTTTCATTAATGAATGGAAATTGTTCATAACCAGACATAGAATTGAAGTACACATGAAGACCTAACCAATTCTAAACTACAACTACTTCCTAAGATAATACATCATCAATCCTACCAAAATGAACAACACTAAAATGAAATTTTTTTGGCAAGTCTTTCTTCAAGTCCAGCTCCATCCTCAGCTTCAAATTCATTTCTTCCTTTGCAGGTGACATCCTCGGGGCAACTTCAATGGGGTAGTCATCAATCCAATAGAAGAAATCACAGAAACTGCCACTCTAGCAAAACCAGAAAAACATACCTCTTACAAAACCCTAATTTTCAAGCTTCACTAAAAATTGGAGCAAAAAGGAAATCATTCATATCGAAAATCATTAGCGTTTCTGACCTTGAAGTTACCACAACCTGCAAATCTTCTTCCAGGGTTCGCCTTGGTCCTCGATGTTCTTATGGCAGCTTCCACTCCACAGTCGCAATAAAGGACTCCGTCAATCCTCATCTTCTTCAACCCAGATCGGTGCGCCTTCGGTTTCTTCGGCTTGGCTTTTGCCTGAACTCGTCTGCTTCTTCTTCTTCGTTCTCTCTCTATTTCTCTCTCTAGCAGCTACCTTGGAAATGAAGTGGACTGTGAGAAGATGAAGGTTTCGTCAGTCAACAAGCCCTGAGGGCATTCAAGTCATTTCATCCTCACTTCTGTGCACGTGTGTGGCACATGCCACGACTTAACGGCACAAACGTAACGGCATCTGTGTTTGGGTACTAAACTGGAATTACCAAACATTTAGGGTACTCGGATGGCACAAAAAACAGTTAGGGTACTAAAAACAGAATCCGAAACTTTTAGGGTACTAAAATGGAATTTACCCTTTTTATTTTTTTTTAAATCAGCAAGCAATATTATGGAAACCCTTCTCTGAGATTGAGAAGGGAAACCAGAACCAAAGTTCGAACAAGTATAAATATTGAGCCAAATTTATTGGCGAACCCAGTTATAAAGTGTGTGGACATACATAGCTCAGTAGAGAATTTGGTTTAGGGGACCGGCGTGTCACGCCCCAAATTTGTTTTTGACCGGACTCGAGACGTGAACTAAAATAATAATAAAAATAAGTTTAAGCAACAGAAATCTCCGAATAGTTCATAATCAACAATCTGATGCCACGAGTCAACCGCTCAAAATCAAATAACGAAAGACATTGTTTAGTACCTAAAAGGAAAGTACGTCTCTACTAAAAGACAAATCCCCGGACTCTCGATGAGCTCCCGAGCTCTGAGACGTCCTCTAAAGCGACTCACGATCAAAACCTGTAACACAGTAAAAACAGAAGGGGTGAGCTTTCGCTCAGTAGGAAAAAGGAGTAAGGGGAAGGACTCCTGCACCGTCACCACAATTACTCGAGCAATAATGTATAATAGTACGTGACGACTCAGACCAAAAACCAACAAGAACGTAACGTTATCGACAACAGAGATAGCTAGAGAGACACACAGACAACAGAATATTACACTACAATGCCAACCAGAGACATCACTCAACTCGACATCATACGGACATAGGAAAGGTACACCATGATACCCCGATCATCACTCATAACTCAATATATCGTAGCGGAACACAACATCGGTCTAGATATCTTCCCGGAACCGCACATCGGGGTGAAATACATACATCATACCGGAACACACCATCGTCCTTGTCACGCCCCAAATCCGGTTTTGATCGGACTCGAGACGTGACCTGAGTTAAAATAATTAGAATTCTTAAACAATTGATAAAACTTTAAAATCTCATAAAAACTCCATCAAAAGGGTGTATATAAACAATAGTTCAAAATCCTCGTGAGTCACAGCTCAGCGTATATAGTAAGATAAAGGATGTTCAGTACACAAGACCAACATAACTCTAACAAAAATCCCAAGAAGTCCAAAAGCTCCCGAGCCTCGAACCCACTAGACATCCGGCACGCCTGTAAAACAGTCAGAAACCAACGGGAGTGAGCTTACGCTCAGTAGGAAAAACCTTAATAACTTAACCGTTAGGTCAATAGTAAACTGCTTACAAAGGTAACTTGAACAACAGTTTAATACGATTAACAAGGAAATAATAAAGAATCAGGAATAATTACAATAGTACAATAGCCTCAAGGTAACCGTAACATAAGGAAGTTCATAAGAATTACTTTAACGGATCAATAAAGGTAAAATGGGAGCAATCAATATACTGTCAACCACTTTCTTTCTCAAGCCTCCGATCCATGGATAGATTCTGGGATCACTTCGGTTCCCATATTCCAATCCACCAGAGTATCCGTGTCATATCAGATTTTCCCTCGGTCCAGAGGAGGTACATGCATCGGGGCACCGAAAACTATTCGGATATGCCTCCAAAGGACCATAAATCATAGGGAACCAAGTAGTGCTCCCGTGGGATACACCCACTTGGGTGAAACCTCAGTAACCATAATCAATTAATATCCTGTAGGATCTGCCGAGCCATAGGCTCCTCACATCACTCAATATCCCGTAGGATCTGCCGAGCCATAAGCTCCTCACATCACTCAATATCCCGTAGGATCTGTCGAGCCATAAGCTCCTCACATCATTCAATATCCCGTAGGATCTGCCGAGCCATAAGCTCCTCACATCACTCAATATCCCGTAGGATCTGCCGAGCCATAAGCTCCTCACATCACTCAATATCCCGTACATCTGTCCAACTCCAATCACCAAAACGGCACCGGATTACCCCCCCCCCCCCCCCTCGGTGTAGTACCGAACCAAACAATCATTCAAACATACATCTTAAGAATAAAGATAAAGGAACTAGCATTATCGTTCAATCATCAACCAACACTCGTTAAGGCACACGTTCATCACAACAAAGACATCCAATACCATTCCACACTTATCGTATACTTACCTGCCACGAACCAGCGGTACATCGATCACCTGATTGTACCCCGTGGCACAACCAGTCATACTCGATCATCCGTTCAATCAACAGTTATATCAATGCAAACACTCAATCAACCAAGTACGCATTCAACCAAACAATCATAATGTGAAAGATCAATTAAACATTCAAACATACAAACTAAACTAGTTTCATTAGACTCTTAAGTTAACCTAATAACTAGCAACCAAACATGTGAACCTAGCACACAACTAATCCGAGAGATCTTCACGGCCTCTCTACCAGTAAATCAATTCCCAAGTATTGAAAGCAAGCTTCACTAATTGTCATCATCCTAAGCATGCATACTAGACTCATCCATTTATTAGTAATTGAAAGACGATTATTCTAGTTATTCGCATCCTATAGGCAATTCTAGGACCTTTCCAATTTTATTATCCTAATCATGCATACTAAGCGTTAATTAAGAAATTAAGACTTTCCCTACCTCGCGATCTTCCTCTCAACATTCTGATGTCACAAGCGATAGTCACCACACCGTCCTTCACACGGGTACCGGCAAGGTCTTCTTTCTTCAAGGTATTCGTTCTTCAAGGTCTTGTTGTCTTTGAACACAAAACAACCCTAATTAGGTCCTACTTAACAGTAACAAAAGGTCCCCAAACCCTTCCAAAAGTTCAGCTCCAAACCAAGATCAAAACGGTGGAAAAACCCTCAAAACCCCTCTGAACTAGTCGGTCACGGACACGGTCACGGAGCCGTGACACCGACCCTCACGGAAGATGTCACGGAGCCGTGACGTGTGCCGTCACGGTCTCCCTCACGGAGCCTTGACGTCGCCCTTCACGGGATCCGTCACGGATCCGTGACGCTCCAGGGCAGTTCCGCCCTTCTTCAACCTCCAGCTCCTTTTCCCCGAAAATCCACAACCAAACTCCATTTTTAACCATTTCCAGCTCCCAAAACAATCAAATACCTCCAAAACTCCTCTACCCATGGTACGAATCAACAAATAAACAAGTTTCCAATGATTCTCCAAATCACAATCAAATCAAAAGCTTTCAAAATGTTCATCAAAACTTCAACAAAGCAACAACCCAACCTCCTACTTCACTTCTTCTTCTCCAAGAAACAAACACAAGGCTAGTTCATCAACTTCAAGCCAAAACCCACCAAACCCAAGAATTGAGAGTAGAAGAAATGAAGAGTTGTGAGCATCCATACCTCTAGGAGAATGAGTTGATGAAGATGAAGGTATCTTGGAGAGGATTTGGGTAGAGAATGGTACGAAAGGTCTCTCTTTTCTCTTGCTTTCTCTTCAAGCCACCATGGAAGCTCCAAGCTCTCCTTTCTCTCTCAAATTTCGGCTACCACTAGAGAAATAGGCTGAATTTGTGTCATCTAATACTTTAAAAAGACCTAGAGGTGAAAAAGACCAAAAACCCTTTAGTTCTTATCCCTTTTGTGGACAACTAGTGAGGGTAGAGATGACATTTGAGCCTCTTTCCTTTCCTCCAAGCCATTAGTGACACTTGGCATAGTGGGGACCACTCTCTTCCATTTAAAATCCAGCAGTCCAAAATTAAATTTATTGACTCGATAAAAAGCTCGATTTTGACCAAATTTGACTTCCTTCGATATTATACTCAAATGAATGGAAACGGCCCAATTAAGCCAACCGTGATGACGGCTAAGCTTTTTTTGGGCCCCGGAAAAGCCCCGAGTGACTTCCCGAGTCCTTAGTTGACTTTTCCGGTAGAAAGTCAAACTGGTCTTAAAAGTCACCGGTTCGACCGGGATCGACTGGGAGCGGTTCTTACAGTCCTAGATGTCTTCCAGGACACACAACATCGGGGTGAACAAATAATACATCATACCGGAATAACCATCGGTCTAGATGTCTTCCCGGACACACAGCATCGGGGTGAAACAAATGATACATCATACCGGAATATCCATCAGTCTAGGTGTCTTCCCGGAAATGCACATCGGGGTAAAGCAAATAATACATCATACCGGAAACGCACCATGGGCCTAGATGTCTTCCCGGAAACGCACATCGGGGTGAGCAAACAATACATCATACCGGAAACGCCATCGGCCTAGATGTCTTCCCGGAAACGCACACCGGGGTAAATCTCATCACACACATACCAGACCGGCACACACCTCGGTCGGGTATCTTCCCGTCGCACGGGGTACAAGTCACACCACACAATACCATACCAAACACTCTACACTGAACTTATCACACCATCAAACATTACCGACACAACTTACCAAGCACACCACATCGGTCTATCATTCATCTGATCATATCACAAGACAACAATTCATATCACATTCAACACATTCATTCACCCAATCACATCACGAGACAACAATTCATATCACATTCATCACATTCTAATAACATATCATGATTCTTAAATTAACCAAGGAAGATAATATACCTCAACATTAAAGAACTACTAGCCACAACCAAACACAACCAGCACACACAATCCTAAGGCCCGACATGGCCACATGTGATTCTACAGCACGTCAATTCCCATAATTTAAATACGAGTACACTAGTTAATCACATCCTATATGCAAGCTAAGACTTTACCGGTTATTAACGTCCTATATGCATACTATTACCATTCCTTAATTAAAAACGGTAATTACTACTCTTCCCTACCTCAAATGCTATCCAAACGCTTAGTCACGAGAGCCGTCTAGTAGTCTCCTCCTCCGTGCTCGGTAACGACGTCTAAGATCATAAATTAATACTAGAATTAATAAACGATCAAAGCGGTTTAAGGAGGAAATACCCGAATTACCCCTAACAATTAAAAACATGAGCTAAAGGTAAATTGGGCCAGAACAAGGCCCAATTCGGGCGGCCCAGAGATCCAGCACCCGGCCCGACCCGTGCCACTCAGAGGCCCGGTCAGAGGCTCGGACCGTGCCTCTCAGAGGACAGGTCTAGGACCCGGACCGTGCCACTCAGAGGACCGGTCTAGGACCCGGACCGTGCCCCTTAGAGGGCCGGCACCAAGCCTGGACCGTGCCTCTCAGAGGGCTGGTCAAGGACCCTCTCCGTGCCGCTCAAAGGGCCGGCCAGAGGTCCTTTCCGTTTCAAATCTGGGCAGCCACCATCTTCTTCTTCCCTCAACTTCGTTTCCCCGAATTTACACCTCAAAACCTCCATTTCTAACCTCATCAAACTCCAAAATCAGTCCCACAAACCTCCAAGCTTCCATACCCAAGTGGGTTTTCATCAAAACAATCAAAACCCATAAGATTTCTAGCTAAAACTTCCACTTATCTTCACTAAACAATCATCTAACAACAAATAACTCAAAACCCATCTAGTTCATGCAATTTCTATAGAAACCCATAACCCCAACTTAATTGAAAGTAGTTTTTTTAGAGATTACTTACCTTAGGAATGATGAGGGGATGAAGATGTAGTAGTTTGGGGATGATTTGAGAAGAAGAACCACCAAAGGAGCCTCTTTTTTCCACTTGCTTCTTCTCCAAGCTTTTGAGCTCCACTCTTCTCTCTCTCTTGTGTGATTTTCGGCCACCAAGTAAGAATGGTCTGAAATGTATCCTAAAAGGGGTCTTAAACCTAAGGGAGAAATGTCTAAAATGCCCTATAGCTCCCTTTCTTTAATTTTGGCACAAGTAGGGGTAAATGTGTCATTCTAGACCCATTTCTTCTCCTCCAAGCAACCATGGACAAGTGTCCATGTGGGGGCCACCTTGCCCTTATTAATTTCCAGCACCATTAATTTAAAACGGTTTAACCTCTAATTAGGCCTAGTTTGACCCAAAGTTGACTTTTTCGTAAAATTAGTCATTAGAAAGGAAACGACCCAACTAAGCTAACCGTAACAACGACTAAGATTTTTGGGTCCCGAAAAGGTCTCGAATGACTCCCGGAGTCATCGGTTGACTTTTCCGGCCAAAAGTAAACTTTCGCCAGAAATCACCAGTTCGACCGGGATCGACCAGGGGCGGTTCTTACACGGCGAGTCTGTCGCCTTTACTGGAGACTCACCGGAGCTGGATGTGCATGTTGTTGACCCCAAGTTGCAAACGAATTCAATTTCTTCGGTTGCCACGGATGAGATTGGAAATCGTGATTCTCTCGGCCATGAAAATGGGGAGGATGAGATTGTGATCCCTTATGATTCCAGAAATTGCGACACTTTTGTTGAAGAATGTGTTCATGTGTATGGGCATGAACAAGGTGATGCTGGAACAGGTGGGTCTGGGCTTGCTCAAGACCTTGATCAACCCATTTCAAATCAGTCATCGTCCAAGTCGCAGAAGGTGGTGGATTCGGCTCGTTCTATTGATTCGATTGAACATGTTCTTGTTGGAGCAATTGTTGACGTAGCGGATCAACAACCATTACAATAGGTGTCATCTTCGTTGAAGGATGCTTTCGTTAAGTCGAAGAGGGTGAGTCATCCCCCTAAGCATTTAACGGAGTTTTACACCATGTCATGTAAACCAAAGGACTCTTTGGATCGGGAAAGGTGTGTTCGTCCCGTCGACATTGGGAAACAGGTAAAGCAAGGCCGAAATGGAAACACTCAAGTTGCAGATTCGTCTCAAGCAACTGACGTTTGGACTACAATTGGTGAATTGACTTCCAAGAAGTAGGACGCGATGACTCGTCGTTGACTTCGGGAGGCGGATTTTTTTTGTATGGTTTTTGCTCTGTATTTTCCTGTTTTGAAAAGGCCTTTTGGCTTCCTTTGCTGGAGTCCCTTTGTAATAGTTGGTTTCCACCCTGATTCTTTATGAATAAGGGCATTCCAATACTTTTCTGGGTATCGGTCTTATTAACAAATTTTCGAGCTTATCAAAAACAAAATTCACGAGTGAGAGGATTTTTATCCCCAAACCACCATAATCCTTAGCTTACAGATAGTTTTCCAATTGACTTTACAAAAAACTGTGTCCAATGCAGCACCATAGCAGAGAAATCTTCTTTGCCAACTCTACATAATTTTGAGAACAGCCTTAGGAGACTTGAGAGTTGAGAATTGAGAAGAAGTATAGAGGAAGGGCTCCCAAAATGGTTTTGATTAGAGTGTGTGAAGACCGCTTCGGTAAAAAGGATTATTTGATTTATTTTTATTCGATCGGAACGTCGAGGTTGAGTTTTGGGTCGGGTTTTTTTGGTAACGACGAGATGGAAATTCGATTTAAATTTTAATTCGTTAAAAAAAAAGAACCGGGTCGGGCGGATCAAACCCGGCCAAGCCAGACCCAGCCCGAGCAGGCTGACCCAGCCTTTTCCTTTCTCCTTGGGCCGTGAAACCGGGCTCGCCTGAGGCCCACTTTCTGGCCCAACCATATATGGCCCAACGAAGCCCGACTCGGCAACTTATACCCAAAATTAGGGTTTCTTCAGCAGATTCTCCTCCCTCGTCCCGAACGATTCCATTTCTCTCTCTAGCTCATCGCCGCACCCCCTCTCTCTCTCTCCTTCTTCGTCTCCATGCCGTCCCCGACCTTCCTCACCTCGCTCTTCTACGTTTCCGGCGTCGCGTCCCCGTGGACGAGTTCCCGACCGCCCCGTCTTCTCTCTCCCTCCTCCTCGTCTCAGCCAGCCGCCACCGTACCGGCGAAGACCGGTGAGGTCGTGAAGGTGAAGAGATCCTTCGAGCTCCCTCACGTCAGGTCTGCCGCCCTCAAGCCGTCGCCCCGAACCTCTCACTCCCGACCTCCCTCGCGTCTCTCTCATTCTCTCCTCACATCACCACCGTCCGCCTCTCCGTCTCTCCATCCCATCGAGTTCACCGACCGTTCCAGATCTGAAGCGAAACCCCACCGCTGTATCATCTCCCCACGGTGATATTCTCACCCTTGGGGTTTGGTCGACAACGATGTCTTTGCCGGTGGCCTGTTTCTTTTCCTAAACTTCTTCCCTTTTTATTTATGTCCCGAGTTTGCCTTGGATCTGATCAAGTGTTGCTCTGTGTTCTCTTTGGATCTGGGCAAGTTGGGCACAACTTTATTGAAACAGAAAATTAACGAAAAAGATCGGTTAAAAAGGGAAAATGATTAAAAACAACTCAGATTTGATTAAATGAGAAAAATAAATTGTTTTGGAAGGAAAAAATCAGTTATAATTAAGTTTGGTTTACTGTTGAGCGTTGGAACGAATCTAGAACCTCGGACCTTTAAATCGAATTGTGAAATCGGACTAGAACAGGACAAAAATGGATCGAAGAATCGGACCTCGGGAAACGTGCCTGAAACACGTGTCTCATGAATCGTGCCGAAAACAGTGCATCGGGATCCGTGCACCGGGTTCTGAGATCGGTGCGCGGGTGCTCGAACCCGATTCGTCGTAACCCCGCTTTTAGCCCGCTCGAGTTTAAAAGGAAATGGTTGAACTTAAATCGAAACCGTCGTCACTTTTAATTTATCTTTGAAACCGTTTTTGATTGTGGTTTTTGTTTTAAATTAGAGTCCGGGTTCGATCGAAGAGAAGACCGGAGTTAAACCCAGACGCAGACTTCGCCTTAGAAGACGGTGTTGGCCCGGTCGTCAGCAGCTAGGAGATGCTGCTGTGGTATCGTCTTGAGGTAGGGAAATTAGCGAATACCGGTTTAATTATGGAACGTTACTAGTATGCATGCTAGGTAATAATAATAAAATCGGAAAGATCGTAGTTGGCATGTAGGATGCGAACAACTAGCGTAGACGTATGAACTGTGAACGTTTGCGTTTTCTGTCTTGGGAATTGCTGTGCTGGTAGTTTCGGGCCATGACGTGCCCGTAGGATTGTTTGCTGAGTGCTTCTGCTAGTGTGCTTGTGTTGTTTGAACGGATATTAATTAACGAACTTGAAAACGGATAGGATTGAACTAGTGATGCATGCCGATGACCTGGGTGGTTATTTTCCTGTTAATTGATATGTTGAACTGTGGGACGGTTGGGGATTTGATACCGGTTAAGCCGGTGGGGTTACCACGTTGAAAGTGGGGTCGGTAAGTGATGGTAAGTACGTGACGGTTTGAGTGTGCTTAAAAGTTCAATAAGACTATTGCTCGATGTTGCATGATTGTGATTTTGTGTGGGCACGTGTGCCGTGTTTGTTGTAATGAGAACCCTTGGTTGTGATATGGTCGGCTGAGTGATAGACTGACGTGCCGTGTATTTGTGGTAAGACTGTTGGGCTTGGTGAGCCGTGTCTGATCTGTGGCATTTCGATGCGTGATTGTTATTTTGTTGTGTGTTCCTTGAGGATAGTATTCCGGTTGAGATTGGGCCTGCGGGTCGTGTTTGGGGCCGATGGGTCGGGCCGACGGGCCATAATATGGTTGGGGCCTACGGGTCGTGTTGGGCCTGCGGGTCGTGTTGCATAGGGCCGACGGGTCGGAGCCGACGGGCCACATCATATCATCTTGCATAGGGCCGATGGGTCGGAGCCGACGGACCACATCATATCATGTTGCATAGGGCCGACGGGCCACATCATATCATAGTGGGCCTACGGGTCGTGGTTGGGCCTGAGGGTCGTGATGGGCACTGGGTGCCGTGTTTCAGCCTCGATGATCTATGGTCCTTTGGAGACGTTTCCGAGGGTCCCGACGAATGCGTCCTCATAGGGATGTTTTCGGCATTCTCGACGTTATACGTCTTTGTTACGTTATGCGCCTCCTCTGGATAGAGAGGTAGTCCGATGGGTACTTGACTTACCGTTTTGAGATGATGATGTCGGACTGTGTACAGTCGGCGAAGTTCAGGGATTGTAGTACGGGATGTGTGTGCTGATGGCTTCTGTGTTTGATACGTTGATGTTTGATTAATGTTTTCTTGTGTGAAAGTTATCGTTGAGAGTATTGTAAATTTGGCTATGAACCCCGGTCGGTAGTTAATCGTTTTGTGCTAGTATGCCCTAATTGGACGGTTACTCGTGGTGGTGAGCCAATGTTCGTTACCTTAACTACTTTCTCTACTGGGAGAAAGCTCACCCCTTACATTTTCAATTTTCAGGTGATGAGCGGGATTTGTGCTAGCAGGACACAGTTGAGCTTGGGAGCTGACGAGGGTCCTAGGCTAGTAGGTCTAGAGACGTGCGTTTGTTTTTTAACCGATATTTGTATAACGGGTTTTGTGAGCTGTTATCTTTTTCAATTGATTTATTATCACTTTTTAAATTTTATCTTTCGTAATTTTACCGTGTTTATTTATTATTTTAAGTTCCGTCTCGAGTCCGGTCAAAACCGGATTTGGGGCGTGACAATTGGTATCAGAGCCTGGTTTCAATTTGAAATGAGTTTTCAAACCTCGGACCGTACGTCAATTAGGTGGGTAGAGTTAGGTGGTTCAAGTCGTAGTGCTCCGTGACGCGAGTCGGTAATATCCTGTGCGTAGAGTCGAAACGACAAGAGCCTCGTTTGTTAAGTGTGTTGTTAAGTGTTACCGTACTTGATTTGAACCCTAATCGTTGTGTGTTGTACACCTCAGTGGATCCATGACGCCGATCGGTCGAGATCGAGGTTGGTTAACGAGCTATGCTCGAGCTGTCTATGACGTGTTGGTTGTTTAATAGTTATGTGGGTTGACGCTTTTTCGGCCGTTGTTTGATTGATGAAACTCCCGGCCTAAGTGTCGTGTACTTCGGGTGAACTTGTGTGAATTGTGATTATTGTGGAGTTGAACTGTTTTACATGTATGGACTTGACTAGGCGGTAAGTGTGAAATTATTGAGACCGCGGTGTAAAAGCTGGGATAAATTGATGTGTGTCATACTGGTGATTGAGTGTTGTGTGTAGGTAATGTTTGGTTGTCCCGCATAAGCGGATGGGTAACTTAATTTACGAACGGGTCATGCCTGATTTTCTGCAGAAACTGAAGTGTATGTACCATCACGATTCGGCTGTAGGGGCCACTGTAGCTGGACGTGAATGGGGGGATATCAAGCGGTTACAACGTAGTTCTGGGACGCCGGAACCAGGTTGTAACGACGCGATGTCAACATGAAGGTTATGTTAGAAAGTGGACGTGCTAAGAAATGTAAACCTAAGTTGTTGTTGTCTCCCATGTGTTAGTGGTGCAATGTGTGCAATGTATTTGTAGTTCTGAGATGGTGGATACAACGACAATAGTGGAACGAGGTCGCTTTGGCCAGTGTGTTTACACTGTCGGCAGTCGGGACATCGGAGACGAGTGGCCGAGCGGCGGAGAACCGCAATAACACTAGTAATCCGTCAGTCCGGTCAGGAGAGGTGACCGAGTGACCAGGAGATCAGAGTGGCGCAGCCGAAGCGTGGTGGTCCCATAACCCACGGACATCGCATTCTTCGGTTGTCTTTACACGTGAGAAGACGTGGGGATCTAAAAGTAGAACCTTGTTGTGGTTCTGGCATCTTGATACCCCGACCCAAGTACGTTGTGGTTTGACGAGTGGGTGCAGTGTATGGTAGAAGTGGGAGTATCTCACGAGGTATCCGGAAAAAAATCGCCGAGTACGACTACCATAGCGCTTGCAGCCAGTAACGCTATGGCACCGCACGAAGCGTTGGATGGTAGGTCGGGCATTTTCCCAAGCGGGGCACACTTGAGGTTTAATAGTGACTAGTGTGGTCCCGAGTTGCTCGAGAAGCGACTGAAGTGACGCGTGATCGTGGACGATTAAGAACCGCACAGAGTCGACACGGAGCGCGAGGGTGAAGTACACGCGAGGTACCCAAGCCGTTCGGAGCCTGAGGGACTGGCACTTGTAGTGCCTTCAGTTTCGTGGTACCATGGGTGGTTGGTCGTGGCGTGACCACGTTCGAAGTCCGTTGACGATTGTCCAAGTAATGGAACGTGGACTTCTTCTGGTTGTTGTGCACGCGATACGGGTTTAAGTGAAGAGAGTGTTGAGGAGAAGTGTTGGTGTGTTGGATCCGTTTTAAGTGCGATATGTGTCACGCCCCGAATTCAGTTGAACCGAACACGGAACGCGAACGGTAAAACAATAAAACCATTTTTAAACCTTTTAAATAAATCGCTTTAAATCACCATTAAGTTAATCAAGATAACAATTTACAACTCAAAAATACGTCCAAACAAGCGGACAAAAGACATGGTGTACGTCGCTAAACTCAAAAGGAAACCAGGACTCCCGCTCCCAGCTCTTTAAGCTTCGAGAGCTCACCTAGTCCGTCCCGCGACCAGTACCTGTAGGAAAAGCAGCTAGGGGTGAGTGTTCGCTCAACACCACGGATACCAGACTGACTATGGCATACTAGCAAACAATGCCAGAAACACCAACAACAAAACAAACACCGGGGACTATGATCCCCAACTCAAGTAACCCGACTGACGCACAAACTGTTACTTTCCCCAACCTACTCAACACCCAGACACGTAATATAGACCCGACACAGCGGTTACGACCTCCACCAAAGACTCAAAGATAACCACGCAACACCCAAGATCACAAAAGATCACACACCAAACAAGATCGCAAAGGATCGCACACCAAACAAGATCACAAAGGATGGCATTCTAGCTGCTCAGTGCCGATTGCTAACCGGCTGGGCTCGAGCCTGCCCCACGCAACTTTACTGATCCTTGTCAGGCCAGGCGGTCCACCTGTTAGCGATATGTACCGAGCTACTTTTCCGATAGCTAGTCGGAAGGGGAGCAACCCTCCATCGCCGAAGAATGCTCAACCTGACCGATCCCTGTCAGGCCAGGCTAGCAAAGAATGCTCAACTTTACCGATCCCTGTCAGGCAAGCCGGCCAACCTCCACTCAACTTCCCCCGATCTCTGTCGGGCCCCCAACCTCAGGCAATCACAATCACAAAAAAAGTTCAACAACCAACAACAACACAGGTTCAACACTCCACAGACACTCATGGCCACCCAAGACACCAACAGTAAAACACGGGTTCAACAACCCCACGGGCACTCATGGCCACCCAAGACGCCAACAGTAAAACACAGGCTCAACAACCCCACGAGCACTCATGGTCACCCAAGACACCAACAGTAAAGACACGGGTTCAACAACCCCACGGGCACTCATGGCCACCCAAGACACCAACAGTAAAACACGGGCTCAACAACCCCACGGGCACTCATGGCCACCCAAGACACCAACAGTAAAGACACGGGTTCAACAACCCCACTGGCACTCATGGCCACCCAAGACACACCAACAGTAAAGACACGGGCTCCACAACCCCACGGGCACTCATGGCCACCCAAGACACACCAACAGTAAAGACACAGGCTCAACAACCCCACGGGCACTCATGGCCACCCAAGACACACCAACAGTAAAATACGGGCTCTCATGGCCACCCAAGACACAAACTAAACAATCAACCTCCGGGCATAATCAGATGCCTCCAGTAATTCTAATATCGATAAGTTCACTGCTCCTACGACACTACTAAGTGTCACGTGCATTTCTATTGTTCGATACGTTCCCATATCATACGAAACCACCCGGTGTCGCCTGCCTTTCTATTGTTCGATAAACGTACTTAACCCACGACACCCAAGTGTCACATGCATTTCTACTGTTAACTTTCCCTAGTCAGGGCCGAGATCCGGCTACTTTTCCCTACCTCGTTTTCTTTCTCCAAAAGCTCACAAACAAGCTCCGGCGTGATCTCGATCACTCGCCTAGCTTTCCCTTTCCTCTATCGGTGGCACGATCTAATAAGAACACAATTTTAAACACTTTTAAGCTTGCAGGCATAAACTGAATTTTAATAAACTTGACACCCAAAAGTAACCCCGACAATGTCGATCACTCCCAAACTTCCCAATTACTCGACATTGTCGATAATGGACCCGGAAAAGCCCGATTCGCCCGACATTGCGAATCTGGCCAGGTTTTGAAAACGCCCTTCCGGGGCTCCGAAAATTCCCGTTTTCGTTTCTACGGTCTTAGAATAATTCAAGGGTTCCTATGCACTCGACGGAATAAATTTCCGACTTCCGAGTCATTTAATTGCGTTTAAAGTTCCTAAACCCGTCAATTACTACTTTTACAATTTAATTCCAAATTTCAATCCGGGTGTGGATTAACGACTTGGGGATCGTCCTAAACCACTCGAACACGAAAACCCGATGCCCGAAAACGTGGTCCCCACACGGCCACAACGGAAAACATTTCTTTTCGCCCCAAAACGTTCCTAACGAACCCCAAACCTCAACCCAACCTTAATCACACCATTTAAACTCAAACCCTTAAATTCAAACGTTCCAAAATGAAAATCGGTTAGGTTCTCACCGTAAGGAATGACGACGGGAGCTCGATTCCTTGATCGTTGAGACGATCCACCGGTTGGATAGTCGGGAAATCACAAAACCCCAACCCTTTCTTCTCTATTTCTCCCTTTTCTCCTTCTCTTTCCTCTCTCCACTTTCTCTCTCTAATTCACTCTTTTTTTCTAGTGTGGCCGAGACATACATGTTGTCTTCCCTTTTGTTTTGTCCAAAATATCACTTATCCTTTAATTACAAAACTAACATTCAACTTCTCTTTTTCTTTAATTTAAAAACCAACTACCACCACTTTTTTGACAAATGTCTTGTGGGTCCCAAGAGTTAGAAAAACATCTTGGTAGATATTTTTCAATCAGATTCGCTAAATTCGGCCGTCTCAAGCCCCGTGCGGACACTTTTTCCAAGAAATTATGAAACTTCACGGGCTACAATGAAACGGCTCAACTAAGACCGCTGTAACGACGTCTAAGCTTTTTGGATCCAAAACGGACCTCGAACGGACCAAAACGTCGCTCGGTTGACTTTTCAAGCAAAAAGTCAACCTTTCCCAATTTGGTCAGAAAGTTGCCCTGAGTCCCTCGGAACTCACTTTGGTCGATATCGGGGTCAAATTAAGTCCGGTATGACCCTCGGGGTCAAATTTAGGTTCATTTAAGTGTCTGTCCAATTTTTTTAAATTTTCCTGTTTTTCGCCGATTTGACTGGTGTTGACCGGGAGTGGTTCTTACAATCTACCCCCTTAAAGGAATTTCGTCCGCGAAATTTAAAACAGACGTACCTCGGGAGTCGAACAAATCGGGGCACTTCGCGCGAACCTCGTCCTCGCGCTCCCAAGTCGGATAACCTTGCCACGCAGGAGCTGCTCCCGTGTGTCCATGATTCGAACCAGCTGTTCCTCATAGGAGACATCGTCAACCACCTCGATGTCTGCCCACTCAATGACGTGGGAGGGGTCCGCATTGTACTGCCGCAACTGGGAAACGTGGATATTCCCAAGCTGCGGTGGTAGTGCACGTCGGTATGCAACTGATCCCACTCTACTCAAGACCTCGAAAGGCCCGATACACCGCGGGGCTAACCTACCTCCGCCGCGATTGAACCGCACCAGTCCACCTTTCGGACTCACCTCCAAGGATACATGGTCACCGACTGCTGCCTCGAGAGGTCGGCGCCGTCTGTCGGCATAGCTACTGCCGACTCTGCGCGGTCTTCAACCGCTCACGCTTTGGCACGACCGATTCAGCTGTCTCTCAGTCCAGTTCTAGCCCCAGTAACCCCTCATTCCTCACTTCCGCTCCGCACACGGGCGACCGACACGGCATACCATACAACGCTCCGAACGGTGCCATCATGATACTGGCCTAAAAGCTGTCGTCGTAGGCGAACTCGGCTAACCGCTCACGAAATCCATCGTGATGGGCCCCCATTTCCACTGTGCAACCCGCAGTGGTTGCAACAATCCAGCGGGACGCTGTTGTTCGGCTCTCACCTGCTGACAAGTGAGGCACCGCAATACTAACTCTGCAACCGCTCTCCGCATCCCGTTCCACTGGATATGTCGCCTGATGTCGCGCTCCTCTCAGTGCTACCCATGTGCACTGTCAGACGCGAATAGTGAGACTCTCGCAACTCGTTGCCTCCACCATTACTCGGTACGAACAAACCTCCGCGATACCGTAACTCCCAATTAGCACGACGATCCCAGCCCTCGGCGTCAACACCGCCGGCAACTCTCTCCCGGATCTCTGTCGTCTCGACATCCACCGACTGTGGCTCTATCCCCCGGCTAAGACGGGTGGGCTGAGGCACCAAGAAGCACATGGCCACGCCGCCAGTAACCTCTTCTAGCTCCAACCCGAGCGTGCCCAGCTCTCCCATCATGTCCCACTCCCGGACTGAGATGCTAGCAGGACACGGCATTGGCTTCCTACTCAGGGCATCGGCAATCACATTCGCCTTACCCGGATGGTAGAGTAGCTCAAAGTCGTACTCCTCAAGTAGTTCCATCCATCGCCGATGGCGCGTATTCAGGTCTTGTTTGGAAAAGATGTACTTAAAACTCTTATGGTCCGAGAACACCTGAAATCGCTCGCCATACAGATAATACCTCCATCCCTTTAGCGCAAACATGACTGCTGCTAATTCCAAGTCATGGGTAGGATAGTTGCGCTCGTGTGTCTTCAACTGCCTTGAGCCACAAGCAACGACTCTACCCAACCACGTCAGCACGCAGCCCAGTCTTTCCCCGGACGCGTCACAATAAACCTCATACTCGACCCCGCGCTCTGGCACTATCAACACTGGAGCGGTAGTCAGACGAGCCTTCAGATCCGTGAACGCACGTTCACAATCCTCTGTCCACACAAACCCGACTCCCTTGCGCGTCAAAATAGTCATAGGCGCGGTTAGACGCGCAAAGTCCTGGACAAACCGTCGATAATATCCTGCCGACCCCAAGAAGCTGCGGATCTCGAAAACACTCGTGGGCCGCGCCCACTTCAAAACCGCGTCGATCTCCACCATATCGACCAATATACCGTCACGGGACCCAACGTGACCGAGGACTCTCACCTCAGCGAGCCAAAACTCGCACTTCTCCAGGTTGGCGTATAGCTAATGCGTGTGCAATAGGGTCAGAACACCCCTCAGATGTTCCTCATGCGCCGCCCCGTTCTGCGAGTAGATCGCGATGTCGTCTACAAACACCACCACAAACTGATCTAAGAACGGCCGGAATATACTGTTCATCGGATCCATGAACGCTGCAGGTGCGTTCGTCAGTCCAAACGGCATCACCAAGAACTCGTAATGCCCATAGCGTGTCCGGAATGCAGTCTCTGCGACGTCCCTGTATAGACCGCTTCGGTAAAAAAAAAAGTTTGAGCTGCACAGGGCAGACCCGGCCCAGTTTTGACCCAGGCCCGTGGTATATATACCCTATCTTAGGGTTTTGAGCATTAAAACCTGCTCTTCATCTCCTTCTAACGGAGCCCCCACCCTCGTCCGACCCCCTTCTTCTTCGTTCGAACCCGACTCCCACCGACCACCTCTCCTCCCCAACCTTGAGCGCCGCCCTCGCCGCCGCTTCTCCCCGTCCAGTGAAACCCCACCGTCGTCCTCTTAAACCCGAGCCTCCAACCTCCCTCTCCGACCACCTCTCCTCCGCTCCGGTCAGATCTAGCCACCACCACACACGGCCGAGTTCGCCAGCGCCGCCGGCTGTCCCCCTCCGTTTCCTTCCGACCTCCCTTCTGTCTCCTTGCGGGTTCAATTCCGGCGAAACCCTCGCCGTCCTGCGCTGTTCCGGAAGCAAGCGCGCCGGAAACGCCCCGTCGCCAGAGAGTTCGGCAGAGCCCGGGACGTCGTGATTCCGGCGAAACCCTGGCCGTACGGGCCAGATCTGAGGCGGGGAAGGTCCCCGCCGTGCACCGCCGCCGTGCACCGCCCAACCGTCCTTCCCTCCACGTGAGGTTCGTGCCTGGGGGTTTAGTCGCCGGCAACGTCTTCGCCGGCGGCCTGTTTAATTTCCGTACCGTTCGTTTTCGTTGTTGTTTGTTTTGTCCCGAGCCTGTAACTCCAGAATTGGAAAAGGAAATAAAACGAATTTGGATTCAAAGTGTTGTTGTGAATCGGAACTTTTGAAAATCAATCCCAAAAAGGAAAACAGAAAAGATGTCGGTTTTGTGATTAAAAAGGAAAATCAGTTTTAAAATAAAAGGGAATTAAAATCAATTTGTTTTTAATAACGGTTTTGAATCGAGGAGTTTTGAGAAAAAAATCTGTTAGGAAAATGAACTAAAACGACTTTAGTTTTAAAAAGGAATTTAGAAGGAACAATCAGGTTTGATTTAAAATGGATCTTGATCTGTTGAGCGTGGAACGAATAATCGGGCTGTTAAAATGGACTGCTATTTGGGTTTAAAAAGGAACAAAAGCGGACCGCTAAATCGGACCTCGTGCATGGGACCGTGCCTCGCATGCACCGATTTCGGTGCTCGGGTACTCAAACCCGATTCGCCGTGACCCCACTTTTATCCCGCTCGAGTTTAAAGGACAACTGTCGGTTTTAAACTGGATAAATCGTGACCTTTAAATTAACCTGAGAACTGCCTCTAATTATGGTTTTCGTGTTATCTTTAGCGTCCGGCTTCGATCGAAGTGAAGCCCGGAGGTAGCGAGCTAGGACGTCAGCAGCTAGGAAGCATAGCGGTTGCTCGTCAGTTGAGGTAGGGAAAAGTAGCCGGATCTCGGCCCTGACTAAGGAAAGTTAACTGTAGAATTGCATGTGACACCGGGGTGTCGTGGGTTATCTAGGTTATCGAATATTAGAAGAGCATGTTACGGGAACTTAGTAATTATTAGAAAAGCATGATACGGGATTGTATCATTTAAGAGAAAAGCATGTGACACTTGGTAGTGTCGTAGGAACAGAGAACGTAGCGATAATTGGATTACTGGAGGCATATGACCATGCCCGGAGGTTGATTGCGAACTTATCGATATTAGGAGTACTGGAGGCATATGACCATGCCCGGAGGTTGTTTGTGAAACTAGCAATCTTAGGAATGTTGGAGGCATCGTTTATGCCGGAGGTTGTTGTGTATTAATTGTTGTTGAGTTTGGGTGGCCTTGAGAGCCCGTGTTAATTGTTGTTGAGTTTGGGTGGCCTTGAGAGCCCGTGTTAATTGTCGTTGAGTTTGGGTGGCCTTGAGAGCCCGTGTTACTATTGCTGAGTCTTGGGTGGCCATGAGAGCCCGTTTTGTCATTTTGGTGTCTTGGGAGGCCGTGAGTGCCCGTGGGGCTGTTAAGTCCGTGTCTTACTGTCGGTGTGTCTTGGGAGGCCGTGAGTGCCTGTGGGGCTGTTGAGTCCGAGGTTTACTGTTGAGGTGTCTTGAGTGGCCTTGAGTGCCTGTTTGTTGAACTTGCTTGTGTTTGTGGTTGTGTTTTCCCGAACCGACTGTGTGTCGGGGAGTGGTGTGGATTTTGGCAGGTTACGAGCATTCTTCGGCTGACCTGACCAAACTCGAGCCTCGGCAGGTTCTGAGCATTCTTCGGCTAGCTTGTTCCGTGTCCGGATCCCGAAAGGTTATGAGCATTCTTCGACTAGCCTGATCCGTGACCGGGTCCCGGCAGGTTACGAGCATTCTTCGGCTGGCCTGATCCGTGTACGAGGCTCGGCAGGTTCTGAGCATTCTTCGGCTAGCCTGATCTGTGTCCGTTTCTTTGGGGAAGGTTATTGTTGGTTGTGTCGGGTTTACTTTTACGAGTTTGAGGTCGAGTCTGGTGAGGGAGGTTACTGAGCAGCTGGTTTGCGATCCTTTGTGATCTTGTTTGGTGTGTGATCCTTTGTGATCTTGTTTGGTGTTGCGTCGTTTCTTTCATGTCCTTGGGAGAGGTCGTGATCGTTGTGTCGGGTCTACTTTACGTGTCAAAGTGTGGAGTTGGTCAAAGAAGGTAACAGTGGGTGTATGATCAGTCAGAGTCCTTGGGTTGGGGACAGTGTCCCCCGGTGTAGACTTTATTATTGGTGTTACCGGCATTGTCTGCTAATTATGCCGTAGTCAGTCTGTTATCCGTGGTGGTGAGCGAACGCTCACCCCTAGCTGCTTTTCCTACAGGTACTGGTCACAGGACGGACTAGGTGAGCTCTCGAAGCTTGTGGAGCTAGGAGCGGAGTCCGGGTTGTTTTTGAGTCTAGTGACGGATACCTACTTTTGTCCACCTGTTGGAACGTGTTTTAAATTTTATTTATTATTTTGTCGAACTAAACTGGTATTGTAAAGTGTTTTAATGGAAATGGTTTCAAAGTGTTTCTTATTTTGAACGTTCGCGTCCCGAGTTCGGTTTACTGAAATTGGGGCGTGACAGTCCCCCTCTCGGACTCGCAACTGGTAATATCCGGATCGCAAGTCGATCTTCGAGAAGCACGTCGACCCTCTCAACTGGTCGAACAAGTCGTCAATCCTCGGCATTGGGTATCGGTTCTTCACCGTAACCCGGTTCAGCTTTCGGTAGTCGATGCACATCCGAAGCTCTCCACTCTTCTTCTTCACGAAGAGTGATGGCGCTCCCCACGACGATGTGCTCGACCGGATAAACTCCTTCTCCCGAAGTTCCTGGAGCGAACTCTTCAGCTCGGTCAACTCGGCTGGCGCGAACCTGTAAGGCGCCATCGATATCGCTGCCGTTCCCGGCACCAGGTCAATCCCGAACTCCACCTCACAAACTGGTGGCAACCCGCTCAACTCCTCAGGGAAGACCTCGGGTAACTCGCACGCCAATCGCGGTAACTCTCGGCTCTGCACGGCCGATACTTCCTTTACTGCGGACAAACCGACAGCAGAACTCCGCTCCTACTGCCCAGAATACACGAAACTTTCCCGTCGTCGTGCCTACCAACTGTTGACACCGTCACTCGTCACCAGTAACAGTCGATATTGGCTCGGCACTTCGCCGGCCAATCCTTTCTCAGGATCACGTCAAAGGCTGTCATTTCGTAAGTATCCTTCCCACGGATACATGCACAAGCTCAGTCGCTGCCGAACTTTACGGAACCTCGCGGTCTCTCTAAGACCTCGCTCCTCTACCGTCGTCGTGCCTACCAACTCCGAACATACCCGAATCCTCGGGGTGAGGACTCGATCCAGCATCAGGGCTCTTGAGCCCTCTCTCAAACCTCTTGTATCGGTTCGCTTCCCTAACTCCGCAGGCACGACAGACCCTAGTCAACACAACATCACCCCTAACCGGCGTACCCAGACGCAGGGGTGGACTCAACGGCTCTAAACTCAGCCTCAACATCTCAGCACCACTCGACGAAGCGAACGAGTGTGACACCCCGGTATCTAATAAAATTGACGCCCATATCAGAGACCGGACAACTACACCATTGGTCACACCGATAAGGTATAGCACAAACCCTCACACGATCCTCTATGCATTTACTTATAACTTTCCACAACCAAACCAGTATTCGCTACTCGTCCCCTGCGGGAAAAGTAGTAAAGGGGATGAGCGTTTGGCTCACCTCCACGGACACCCGTTCAATTATGGCATACTAGTAAAGCAGTAACGACTTACCCATCTAACCAGGGCAAACCACTACCTCAAAACCTGATACCAAAACGTCACACTGCTCAAGCTATTAATACCTCAATACTCTCTCACGTAAGGGAAACCTCGAAACGAAGATTACGTTCTCAATTCAGCAAATCACTATTGCTCACAACCTCAATACCCCAATTACCCGATCACGTAGGGAAACCTCAAACGGGGATCACATTCTCAATTCAGCGAATCACTATTGCTCACAACCTCAATACCCCAATTACCCGGTCACGTAGGGAAACCTCAACGGGGATCCTATTCTCAATTCTGCAAGCCACTATTGCTCACAACCTCGATACCCTAGTTACTCGATCATGTAGGGAACCTCAAATAACCCACTCACGTGAAGGAAACCTCAAACCACCCGTTCACGCGAGGGAAACCTCGAATAACCCACTCATGTGAAGGAAACCTCAAACCACCCGTTCACGCGAGGGAAACCTCGAACACCCGTTCACATAGGGGAAACCTAGTTCGTATGGCGCCGCGGCGCATCAACCTTAACCCCTCTCCGTATGGTGAGACTCTCACACCGAGGCGTTGTATCACTACCGTAGGTTATTGATGAGTCTCGAACCCAAGACCTCACCTTCAAACACCGAATTTACGACCTCTACAACCAACACAACTGTGAACACAGCCACGCAGAACCAACACACAAACTGCACAATCAAGACGGTGGAACAAGACAGGAATCACGGATCCGTGACAGACCTCGTCACGGTTGGGGTCACAGAGCCATGACGAAGGCCCTAAAAATTGCCAAAGCGCGCTGCTCCGTCCCGGATCCGTGACAGGGTCCGTGACACTCGCGCAAGCTTGTTTTCCAAAATCGTTTCAAACTCGATCCTTACCCTTTTTTAACCCTAAAGATAGCCTTAAACGACACACACGCTCGACCACCAATTTAACAAACACACGCACAACGACTCACAGACCAAATCAAGTCACTCAACCTCAATCACAAGCTGACAAGGCCAATCAAAATCAAAACACGCCCACCGGGCCAACAAATTTAAAAACACGCCCACCGGGCCAACAAATTTAAACACACGCCAACAGGGCCAACCAGTTTTAAAACACACGCCCACAGGGCAAACCAATTTTAAAACTTTCTCCTTTTCATTATAAAACCTCATTTCTTGACATCACGTAGTTACAACTCGGTCCAGGCGTCCCCGAACTACATTGTACCCACTTGATATCAGCACCGTCACGCTCGACTACAGGGGCGCCCCTGAGTCGAGTCGCGACAGCGTAAAAACGTTTCACGCAGCAACACACAAACAGTATGCCAGTAATAACCGTACTGCACATACACACAAACACAAACAGGACTCAAAACACTACGGGTCTACACACGGTTTCCGACTGGCGTACCTAACGCACGACGGGACTTTTACTGACTCGACTCTCCCACCTAATTGACGTACAGTCCGAGGTGTGAAACCTCGAGCTCTGATACCAAGCTGTCACGCCCCAAATTCAGTAAAACCGAACCCGGAACGCGAACGGTAAAACAATAAAACCATTTTTAAACCTTTTAAATAAATCGCTTTAAATCACCATTTAGTTAATCAAGATAACAATTTACAACTAAAAAATACGTCCAAACAAGCGGACAAAAGACATGGCGTACGTCGCTAAACTCAAAAGGCAAACCGGACTCCCGCTCCCAGCTCTTCAAGCTTCGAGAGCTCACCTAGTCCGTCCCGCGACCAGTACTTATAGGAAAAGCAGCTAGGGGTGAGCGTTCGCTCACCACCACGGATACCAGACTGACTACAGCATAATAACAGACAATGCCGGAAACACCAACAACAAAACAAACACTGGGGACTACGATCCCCAACTCAAGTAACCCGACTATCGCACAAACTGTTACTTTCCCCAACCTACTCAACACCCGGACACGTAATGTAGACCCGACACAGCGGTTACGACCTCCACCAAAGACTCAAAGATAACCACGCAACACCCAAGATCACAAAGGATCACACACCAAACAAGATCGCAAAGGATCGCACACCAAACAAGATCACAAAGGATCGCACTCCAGCTGCTCAGTGCCAGTTGCTAACCGGCTGGGCTCGAGCATGCCCCACGCAACATTACCGATCCCTGTCAGGCCAGGCGGTCGACCTGTTAGCGATATGTACCGAGCTACTTTTCCGATAGCTAGTCGAAAGGGGAGAAACCCTCCATCGGCGAAGAATGCTCAACCTGACCGATCCCTGTCAGGCCGGGCTAGCAAAGAATGCTCAACTTTACCGATCCCTGTCAGGCAAGCCAGCCAACCTCCACTCAACTTCCCCCGATCTCTGTCGGGCCCCCAACCTCAGGCAATCACAATCACAAACAAAGTTCAACAACCAACAACAACACAGGTTCAACACTCCACAGGCACTCATGGCCACCCAAGACACCAATAGTAAAACACGGGTTCAACAACCCCACGGGCACTCATGGCCACCCAAGACGCCAACAGTAAAACACGGGCTCAACAACCCCACGGGCACTCATGGCCACCCAAGACACCAACAGTAAAGACACGGGTTCAACAACCCCACGGGCACTCATGGCCACCCAAGACACACCAATAGTAAAGACACGGGCTCCACAACCCCACGGGCACTCATGGCCACCCAAGACACAAACAGTAAAGACACGGGTTCGACAACCCCACGGGCACTCATGGCCACCCAAGACACCAACAGTAAAACACGGGCTCAACAACCCCACGGGCACTCATGGCCACCCAAGACACCAACAGTAAAGACACGGGTTCAACAACCCCACGGGCACTCATGGCCACCCAAGACACACCAACAGTAAAGACACGGGCTCCACAACCCCACGGGCACTCATGGCCACCCAAGACACACCAACAGTAAAGACACGGGCTCAACAACCCCACGGGCACTCATGGCCACCCAAGACACACCAACAGTAAAATACGGGCTCTCATGGCCACCCAAGACACAAACTAAAAAATCAACCTCCGGGCATAATCAGATGCCTCCAGTAATTCTAATATCGATAAGTTCACTGCTCCTACGACACTATTAAGTGTCACGTGCATTTCTATTGTTCGATACGTTCCCATATCATACGACACCACCCGGTGTCGCCTGCCTTTCTATTGTTCGATAAACCTACTTAACCCACGACACCCAAGTGTCACATGCATTTCTACTGTTAACTTTCCCTAGTCAAGGCCGAGATCCGGCTACTTTTCCCTACCTCGTATGCTTTCTCAAAAAGCTCACAAACAAGCTCCGGCGTGATCTCGATCACTCGCCTAGCTTTCCCTTTCCGCTGTCGGTGGCACGATCTAATAAGAACACAATTTTAAACACTTTTAAGCTTGCAGGCATAAACTGAATTTTAATAAACTTGACGCCCAAAAGTAACCCCGACAATGTCGATCACTCCCAAACTTCCCAATTACTCGACATTGTCGATAATGGACCCGGAAAAGCCCGATTCGCCCGACATTGCGAATCTGCCCAGGTTTTGAAAACGCCATTCCGGGGCTCCGAAATCTCCTGTTTTCGTTTCTACGGTCTTAGAATAATTCAAGGGTTCCTATGCACTCGACGGAATAAATTTCTGACTTCCGAGTCATTTAATTAGGTTTAAATTTTCTAAACCCGTAAATTACAACTTTTACAATTTAATTCCAAATTTCGATCCGGGTGTGGATTAACGACTTGGGGATCATCCTAAACCACCTGAGTACGACTACCATAGTGCTTGCAGGCTAGTAACGCTATGGCACGGCACGAAGCGTTGGATGGTAGGTCGGGCATTTGCCCAAGCACGGCACACTTGAGGTTTAATAGTGTCCAGTGTGGTCCCGAGTTGCTCGAGAAGCGACTGAAGTGTCACGTGATCGTGGTAGATTAAGAACTGCGCAAAGTCGACATGGAGCGCGAGGGTGAAGTACACACGAGGTACCGAAACCGTTCGGATCCTGAGGGACTGGCACTTGTAGTGCCTTCAGTTTCGTGGTACCATGGGTGGTTGGTCGTGGCGTAACCACATTCGAAGTCCGTTGACGATTGTCCGAGTAATGGAACGTGGACTTCTTCTGGTTGTTTTGCACGCGATGCGGGTTTAAGTGAAGAGAGTGTTGAGGAGAAGTGTTGGTGTCTTGGATCCGTTTTAAGTGCGATATGAGTTTTGTTTTGGTATGATACTTATACCGACGGACGGTTCTGGTGTAGGATATCTCGACCAAGTTGCGTATGGCGGTGTGACGTCTCTACCGATGGAGGATTCCGGTATCGACTAACTGACTTAAGCGTTTCCGTGTACTTGAGAATCGATGGACGAGAAGTTTTAATCGAACGTTCCCTGCGGTAGCATTAAATGGAACGCGTTCGTTTAAATTTCGGGGACGAAATTCTTTTAAGGGGGGAAGGTTGTGAAGACCGCTTCGGTAAAAAGGTTTATTTGATTTATTTTTATTCGATCGGAACGTCGAGGTTGAGTTTTGGGTCGGTTTTTTTTGGTAATGATGAGATGGAAATTCGATTTAAATTTTAATTCATTAAAAAAAAAGAACCGGGTCGGGCGGATCAGACCCGTCCAGGCCAGACCCAGCCCGAGCAGGCTGACCCAGCCCTTTCCTTTCTCCTTGGGCCATGAAACCGGGCTCGCCTGAGGCCCACTTTCTTGCCCAATCCATCTGTGGCCCAACGAAGCACGGCTCGGGTACTTATACCCAAAATTAGGGTTTCTTCAGCAGAATCTCCTCCCTCGTCCCGAACGATTCCATTTCTCTCTCTAGCTCATCGCCGCACCCCCTCTCTCTCTTTCTTCGTCTCTAGGACGTCCCCGACCTTCCTCACCTCGCTCTCCTACGTTGTCGGCGTCGCGTCCCCGTGGACAAGTTCTCGGCCGCCCCGTCTTCTCTCTCCCTCCTCCTCGTCTCAGACTGCCGCCACCGTACCGCCGAAGACCGGTGAGGTCGGGAAGGTGAAGAGCTTCTTCGAGGTCCCTACCGTCAGTTCCGCCGCCCTCAAGCCGCCGCCCCGAACCTCTCACTCCCGGCCTCCCTCGCGTCTCTCTCCTTCTCTCCTCACATCACCACCGTCCGCCTCTCCTTCTCTCCATCCCGTCGAGTTAACCGGCCGTTCCAGATCTGGAGCGAAACCCCACCGCCGTCTCTTCTCCCCACGGTGAGATTCTCACCCTTGGGGTTCGATCGTCGGCGATGTCTTCGCCGGTGGCCGGTTTCTTTTCCTAAACTTCTTCCCTTTTTATTTCTGTCCCGAGTTTGCCTTGGATCTGATCAAGTGTTGCTCTGTGTTCTCTTTGGATCTGGGCAAGTTGGGCACAACTTTGTTGAAACAGAAAATTAACGAAAAAGATCGGTTAAAAAGGGAAAATGATTAAAAACAACTCATATTTGATTAAATGAGAAAAAGAAATTGTATTGGAAGGAAAAATCAGTTTTAATTAAGTTTGGTTTACTGTTGAGCGTTGGAACGAATCTGGAACCTCGGACCTTTAAATCGAATTGTGAAATCGGACAAGAACGGGACAAAAACGGATCGAAGAATCGTACCTCGGGAAATGTGCCCGAAACCCGTGTCTCGGGAATCGTGCCGAAACCAGTGCATCGGGATCCGTGCACCGGGTTCTGATTTCGGTGTGCGGGTGCTCGAACCCGATTCGTCGTAACCCCGCTTTTAGCCCGCTCGAGTTTAAAAGGAAATGGTTGAACTTAAATCGAAACCGTCATCACTTTTAATTTATCTTTGAAACCGTTTTTTATTGTGTTTTTCGTTTTAAATTAGAATCCGGCTTCGATCGAAGAGAAGACCGGAGTTAAACCCAGACGTGGACTTCGCCTTAGAAGACAGTGTTGGCCCGGTCGTCAGCAGCTAGGAGATGCTGCTGTGGTATCGTCTTGAGGTAGGGAAAGTAGCGAATACCGGTTTAATTACGGAACGTTACTAGTATGCATGCTAGGTAATAATAATAAAATCGGAATGATCGTAGTTGGCAAGTAGGATGCGAACAACTAGTGTAGACGTATGAACTGTGCACATTTACGTTTTCTGTCTTCGGAATTGTTGGGCTGGTAGTTTCGGGCCATGACGTGCCCGTAGGATTGTTTGCTGAGTGCTTCTGCTAGTGTGCTTGTGTTGTTTGAACGGATATTAATTAACGAACTTGAAAACGGATAGGATTGAACTAGTGATGCATGTCGATGACCTGGGTGGTTATTTTCCTGTTAATTGATATGTTGAACTGTGGGACGGTTGGGGATTTGATACCGGTTAAGCCGGTGGGGTTACCACGTTGAACGTGGGGTCGGTAAGTGATGGTAAGTACGTGACGGTTTGAGTGTGCTTAAGAGTTCAATAAGACTATTGCTCGGTGTTGCATGATTGTGATTGTGTGTGGGCACGTGTGCCGTGTTTATTGTAATGAGAACCCTTGGTTGTGATATGGTCGGGTGAGTGATAGACCGACGTGCCGTGTATTTGTGGTAAGACTGTTGGGCTTGGTGAGTCGTGTTTGATCTGTGGCATTTCGATGCGTGATTATTAATTTGTTGTGTGTTCCTTTAGGATAGTATTCCGGTTGAGATTGGGCCTACGGGTCGTGTTTGGGGCCGACAGGTCGGACCGACGGGCCATAATATGGTTAGGGCCTACGGGTCGTGTTGGGCCTGCGGGCCGTGTTGCATCGGGCCGACAGGTCGGAGCCGACGGGCCACATCATATCATCTTGCATAGGGCCGACGGGTCGGAGCCGACAGACCATATCATATCATATTGCATAGGGCCGACGGGTCGGAGCCGACGGGCCACATCATATCATAGTGGGCCTACGGGTCGTGGTTGGGCCTGAGGGTCGTGTTGGGCCTACGGGTCGTGATGGGCACTGGGTGCCGTGTTTCAGCGTCGATGATCTATGGTCCTTTGGAGACGTTTCCGAGGGTCCCGACGAATGCGTCCTCATAGGGATGTTTTCGGCATTCTCGACGTTATACGTCTTTGTGACGTTATGCGCCTCCTCTGGATCGAGAGGTAGTCCGATGAGTACTTGACTTATCGTTTTGAGATGATGATGTCGGACTGTGTACAGTCAGCGGAGTTCAGGGATTGTAGTACGAGATGTGTGTGCTGATGGCTTCTGTGTTTGATACGTTGCTTTTTTGGTTAATGTTTTCTTGTGTGAAAGTTATCGTTGAGAGTATTGTAAATTTGGCTATGAACCCCGGTCGGTAGTTAATCGTGATGTGCTAGTATGCCCTAATTGGACGGTTACTCTTGGTGGTGAGCCAATGTTCGTTACCTTAACTACTTTCTCTACTGGACGAAAGCTCACCCCTTACATTGTCGATTTTCAGGTGATGAGCGGGATTCGTGCTAGCAGAACACAACTGAGCTTGGGAGCTGGCGAAGGTCCTAGGCTAGTAGGTCTAGAGACGTGCGTTTTTTTTAACCGATATTTGTATAACGGGTTTTGTGAGCTGTTAACTTTTTCAATTGATTTATTATCACTTTTTAAATTTTATCTTTCATAATTTTACCGTGTTTATTTATTATTTTAAGTTCACGTCTCGAGTCCGGTCAAAACCGGATTTGGGGCGTGACAATTGGTATCAGAGCCTGGTTTCAATTTGAAATGAGTTTTCAAACCTCGGACCGTACGTCAATTAGATGGGTAGAGTTAGGTGGTTCAAGTCGTAGTGCTCATTGACGCGAGTCGGAAATATCCTGTGCGTAGAGTCGAAACGACAAGAGCCCCGTTTGTTAAGTGTGTTGTTAAGTGTTACCGTACTTGATTTGAACCCTAATCGTTGTGTGATGTACACCTCAGTGGATCCATGACGCCGATCGGTCGAGATCGAGGTTGGTTAACGAGCTATGCTCGAGCTGTCTATGACGTGTTGGTTGTTTAATAGTTATGTGGGTTGCCGCCTTGTCGGCCGTTGTTTGATTGATGAAACGCCCGGCCTAAGTGTCGTGGACTTTGGGTGAACTTGTGTGAATTGTGATTATTGTGGAGTTGAACTGTTTTACATGTATGGACTTGACTAGGCGGTAAGTGTGAAATTATTGAGACCGCGGTGTAAAAGTTGGGATAAATTGATGTGTGCCATACTAGTGATTGAGTGTTGTGTGCAGGTAATGTTTGGTTGTCCCGCATAAGCGGATGGGTAACTTAATTTACGAACGGGTCATGCACGATTTTCTGCAGAAACTGAAATGTATGTACCATCACGATTCGGCTATAGGGGCCACTGTAGCTGGACGTGAATGGGGGGATATCAAGCGGTTACAACGTAGTTCTGGGACGCCGGAACCAGGTTGCAACGACGCGATGTCAACATGAAGGTTATGTTAGAAAGTGGACGTGCTAAGAAATGTAAACCTAAGTTGTTGTTGTCTCCCGTGCGTTTGTGGTGCAATGTGTGCATCGTAGAGTAGTTGACTGGGTGTAGTCTCGCTGTCTGAACATTGTGAATATGCTGCTGAGTAGGAATTTGTGTGTAACCGTTGTTTGTATATATTATATGTGTGACGCAATAGTATGCGAACTTCTCTGTTGTGTGCTATTGGGTGATTATACTATAATGAGGATATTATACTATAAGTACTAGTGTGGTGGACTGTGTGTGCCGTTAGTTATGATAAGCGCGTCGTTCTTTAAGAGTAAGAAACCCATCGTGGGCTTTACCGTGTGGAGGTTACTTGCGTCGTGGCACCTCGGGGTAGGAGAGGTAAGCCGTTGGGGGCACAAGTGCCGGGTTACTCCCACTGGGGAGGTTAAGAGGAGCAACACCAGCAGGTCCCGGGCTGCAACGGGACGGAGTATCAGATATGAGGTGCTAGGCCAGAGTCACGGCGTGAACCGTTTGCACCAGTTTGGGTGGCCATCGAGGCGATTGGGTGCAAGAAATTCGAGAGAGGGCCCCGAGCCCGGAGATTGGGTCAAGTTCTCAACCTGATGAATCGTTGAGAGTATTGTAAATTTGGCTATGAACCCCGGTCGGTAGTTAATCGTGTTGTGCTAGTATGCCCTAATTGGACGGTTACTCGTGGTGGTGAGCCAATGTTCGTTACCTTAACTACTTTCTCTACTGGGCGAAAGCTCACCCCTTACATTGTCGATTTTCAGGTGATGAGCGGGATTTGCTAGCAGGACACAGCTGAGCTTGGGAGCTGGCGAGGGTCCTAGGCTAGTAGGTCTAGAGACGTGCGTTTGTTTTTGAACCGATATTTGTATAACGGGTTTTGTGAGCTGTTAACTTTGTCAATTGATTTATTATCACTTTTTAAGTTTTATCTTTCGTAATTTTACCGTGTTTATTTATTATTTTAAGTTCACGTCTCGAGTCTGGTCAAAACCGGATTTGGAGCGTGACAGAGTGAATCTATCACCAAAAGATAATAGTTTGGCTTGCCAAAGTCCATTTCTTGCGTATGTCAATAATTGGCTTTCAAGAAGAAATTTTTCTATAATTTGCATCAAGAGAAAAAAAAAAAACAAATAAGACAATGGAAAAGAATCATAAGAGCAAGCTAGAATGTCTGAGTAAACATTGGCCTCTTGATTGGAGAGATTCGTAGGAATGATCACTAATTAATGATAGTTGACTCCTAGACATATGGCTAAGTGAAACATTGATAGGGCATTTCAAGTTCTCTGCTCCCTCCACAAATGCTTGTATAAAAAATATTGAGTCATTTGCAAACTGTAGATGGGTGATAGATATACCATTGAGGCCAAACTTAATTCCTTGGAATTGATTAGCCATAACACCAGCTTTGATAATTTGATTTAAACCTTTAGCAACTAAGACAAAGATCATAAAGATAAGGCACAACCTTGATTGAGTCCTATTTGGAGATCAAAATCGGGACTCGGAACACCATTTATTAGAATTGAAACAGAGGCTTTAAAGCTGGAGATCATCCAAAGTCTCAAAAGAGGACCAAAACTCATTCTAGCCTAACACAGATATGCTCAACTTCAGTGGCAGCTTGTAGGGTTACAAGCCCAATCTCAAAGGCCCAGAATATGGCCCCTGTAGACTGTTGGTCCTTTTTCAAAGGGTCCAGTAGAAAAGTTACAGTTGATGGCCCATGATGATCCCAGTTTGGCCGACGTTTTTAAACGTATTGGGACTTATCTGGACCCTCCTCGGGTTGATAAACTGAACTTGGAAGTTGGGTTTCAGGTGGTTGAACCTCGGGATTTGGTTGTCGGTTTTCAAGACAGTCCGTGGAAGGATGCTTTTTCCAAACCCACAAGGGGTGAACCAAAGAAACGAGGTCGTCCTAAAAATGCTCCTTCAAAAAAGGTAATTTCCCCTTCAGTCGTTTTCTATCAAACAAGAGCCAAGACCTCTACCGATGTTGGAGGCAAAGCCGAAAGCTTTCGGGTCGATATTTCAACAAAAACTAGGTCGGGTGAATGGAGTCATCGCTCAAAAGTTGTAAAAAGGGATGTTCACCGCGGTCTTGTGGTACTCGAACGGATCAACCCGCATCTTATGCTTGAGGATTTCGAGGGTAGCAAGGACGCGGTTTCCCCTGTATCGATTGAAAGTCTTGTCCCGATCTCTAACTCGTTTACTTGTTTGGATCCGAGTAGGAAGTAGGTTAGGAGGCTTGTTGTTTTTGTGCCCGTTTTGTTTTGTGGTTTATGTTCTTGAGGCTTTGTATGCCTCGTAGCTTCTTTGAGCTTGTTTCAGTTTTCGGGTTGATCCCTTTCTGAGGTCGATCCCCTGCCTTGTTTTTCCTATCTTAGGAAAGCAATGATTCAATAAAATCTTTCGTTTTTCAAAAAAAAAAACTCATTCTAGCCAAAAGATTCATTATGAACATCCAATAAACATTGTTAAATGCTTTTTCAAATCTACTTTAAAAATTAGAACCTTTTGTTTATGTTTCTTGAGATGTTACTCAACTTCATTAGCCACCATAATACCATCTAATATTTGCCTCCTTACAATAAAGGTAATTTGCTCATATCCCACTAGAGAACTGATCACAGATTTTAACCATGCGCCTCTTAATTTGTAGACTCTCCATTCTTGCTCCCAGATATCCCAACCCCGTTTGATCCTCGTCTCTTGGTACCTGACCTTTATTTGAAGATTCTGCTGGGTCCCACCTGACCCGATGAATTTCTCGGGCATGACCCATATCTGGTCCGGCCCAGTTCAATCTTCCCGTCCGCTTCAGGCTGGGCCTTGATCTTCCCGCCCCACATCCATTTGGATGGGATTCTCCTTGATCCAAGCCTTTCCCTATCAATGGTCCATGGCCCATCGGAAATTGGTGAAGGCCCTTTGTCTTTGAGCCTTGGCCCACTACTTGTTGTTGGAGGCCCAGGACCGGTGGCCTTTCCACCCCACCTCTAATAGCCTCATCGTCCACACGACACTGTCGTCATTGGTTCCTTCCCCGGAACACGTCCCGGCTTCCATCCCGACCTGCTTCTACGTCTGATTCCGACTTGCTAGTCCTCCCTTGAAGAGCACCCCCGTACATCATCACCATCTTAGTCTCGTTCTTCTTCTAACTTTCCTTCTCCGTCGAGAAGCAATGGAACAATCTTGAACCATCCAGACCCTAGGCCTGGTTCGACGATCTCAACCCCAAGCTGCCAGTCACCGGAGCCTTCATCACTAGGTGTTGCTCGATCCTTCGTTGTCGAGGCTTGGGACCTATAGTTGGGGTGCGCCTAATGAGGCCCCTCGGACCGTACACCAGCACCGCCTGATTTTTCCTGCCTCCCTTTCCCCTTATCGGCGTCTGGAGATCGTGTTCCTCAATCTTAGCGGCTGAGAACACCGGATTAGTTCTCCACTGTGCACATACCCTATCGAGGATCGGTGATGAAGGGGAAGGAGACCGGCTGGTTTTCCGAGACAAAGAGGTAGGAGAAGCCGTAGAATGAATGTCTGGCCTTGCATCCGATCCACCCTTGCTCGACATGTGGTGGCTACTTGAAACTTCTTTTGACATCGCCTCTATTTTTCGCTAAACCCTAATTTTCTGAGAGAGAAATGAGTACAACACTTATTTTTAATGATAATCATTATTTTGATTGTCTATATATGATAAAATTTGGTAAGTAATTAAAGATATGCAAATATTTTTGATTAACTTACTACTAACGCTTTACGGTTCTAGTTCAATAATTTTAACAATCCTACGTGCATCTAATTAAATTTACCCATCGTTAGATGTGATTGAATATGTACAAAACATCAAATTACACAATACCAACTTACAACCTTCGATTATATATCAATACAATTGCAATAACTTTCCCTGTTCTAGAGAGAGAGGATCTTCCCTCTCTCGAGAAACCCTAACCCTACCCTTTCAACACCGTCGTCACATAAATCCTACGTCTTCACCGACGATATCCTCTTCATTAGAGGTCGATGGCGGTGATCTTTCTCCCCTCTCTTCTTCTCCTTCCATTCTCGTCTTTACTCTCACGATTCTTTCCCTCTTTTTTCCGTTGGTACCGGAACAAGCCATATCTGATTGTGGGTCGACCTTTCTCTTCGCCTTTGGAGAGGATAGTCGCGGATCTGGCCCATTCTCACTACAGTGGTAGTTGTTCCTTCGGTGGTGCTGCGGTGGAGGCTTGCTCTTCGGATTCCGACGAACCTACCAGCTCCGAACATAGGACGCGCTTTCCGGTTGTGGATCGTTGTGGACTTGGTCGATTTTGCTGCTAGGAGACCGACTTATTTCTCATGGTTGCTTCGCCCATACTTCTAGCTCTACGGCCGGATTTATGGCTCCTAAGGTCGGTAAATATCTTCACCCCTTCTCTGCCTTTGTTTGGTTTTCTTCTTCTTCTTCCCCATCCTTTCTATTTTTTTAGAGGGTCTTCTTGTGTTCCCTTCCACATCTACAGTTCGGGCTCTTTGGTTAAAGGTGTTGGCCGTCGACGAGTTCATTGGTGTCCTCTACCTTTAGAAGCCCTCTGTTAAATAGTTTGGTTTTTGTGGTTTCTGGTACGTTTCTATCAGATTTTTTTTCATTCGTTTGCGGTGTTTTTTTTCATTCTTCAGAAGAGAGTCATTCTCTCTTCTGGGGTTCATGGTTCTTTTGAGAAAGCAGTAGATTTAATTCCATATTTGGTTAACGGTAAGGGTGCCTCAGGTAGTTGGAGGCTATCGGTTATTTGTGTGCTTAATGGTGGACAAATCTTGTTTTTTAGACATGTTTTCAAGTTGTGCTGCATGGTGGATAAATCCGGTTTGTAGAGTTAAGTTTCTTTGTTGTGTTCAGTTTTTATCTTCACTTCATTGTCATCTTCACCCCTTATTGGGTTGGTCATTTGTATTTCTCTGGTTGTAATTTCAGTGTGTTGAGATCTGCTGGCAGGGATGGCAAAACGCCCCATTCCCCACGGGGATCCCCGTCCCCGCCCCGCGCGGGGCGGATTTGGGACGGGGATTTTTTAAACGGGACGGGATACGGGGAATTAAATGGGGATTTTGACGGGGACGGGGCGGGGACGGGGTAAGCAGTCCCCATCCCGCGGGGAACCCCGCCCCGCTCCCCGCACTATTAGTTTTAAAATAAATTTTTAATAATATACACATAACATATTTGTTTTTGTTTTTTTTGTTAAAGATTTGACTTCTATGCATGTAAAAAAGTTTGATAGACACACAATTCTTGTTTTTACATTTGATATTTTCTTATTTATATTTTATATCTAAAATATAGAAAATTTAGTTGGAATATGTCAAACAGTGATTGTTGCTTATTTCACCAATTTAAATATGTTATTTGTGTACACATTGCACAAGAGTCGCATGATGAATGAAGTTGCTTCAAGAGCAACATGCTGATTCTATTTATATCATTATGAAATCAAGTTGGGAACTTTAAGTTATGTTATAAGATATTTTGTTAAGAGACTTTTTTATTATAGGTAAACTATTATGAGACATGGATGTCATCGTCATGATATTTATTTTATATGTATGTTGTTTTAAATTATGGGTTGACTACGCTTGTTATTTAAAATTATGGATTGAGAGTTGTTATTTAAAATGTGCATTTTTCGCGTAATGAGGATGGGGTAGGAACGGAGTAGGGAATAAAATCCCCCGCGGGACGAGAATGAGACGGGGAATAAAATCCCCGTTCCCCGCCCCATCCCCGCGGGGTCCCCGCGGGACGGGGTCAACGCGGGGATGGGGCGGGGATGGGGAGAGTAACGGGAACACGGGACGGGGACGGGGATTGGGGTCCCCGCCCCATTTCCATCCCTATCTGCTGGTTGAGGATCCATATTCGGATTGCTCCTTAGGTTGTATTTCATCACATGCTCTTCACTTCAGAGAGAAGGTTTTTTTATAACGTGTCTTTGTCAATAATTTTTTTTGAGTATATGTGGGTTGTCTCTCCCTTTCTTAACATTGTCTTTTTTTGTTTCTTGTCTTTTAGACCTTTTGTGGATCTTGTTGTGATTTATGTAAGATTTATATCTCCTTAATGATATATCATAAGTTTGTGATCAATAATTATTGGTATAATGTCATGTCATATGTGATGATTCATCATCACACCTCTTTATTATAATTGTTTATGGAAGTTGTATGAAAGAGAAATAAATACATAAGATGGTTGGTCCCCAAGTCTACACACATATCTCATTACGTTACTCATACACCATTTGAGAGAGAGAGAGAGAGAGAGAGAGAAATAAGGGTGTAAGACTTGGAAGACCAAAATCATTAAAGGGTTCATCAAGGTCTTCAAATCAAAAGAAGTTAGCAATGGCTAGAGGTAAGTGTATCCTATTTCTGCAATTCAAGTTCTAACATGTTTAGAAATCACATGTTAGGACTTATAATTGGTATCAGAGCATGTTTGTATCTCTGTCTTGCATAATGGATGTTTTCGTTTCTCTCGGATTTGTGTTTATTATGCGCGAGTTTGTGCTTCTTTAGTTTTTATGAGTTCATATATCAATTGGTATTTTGATACGATCATTTTGGTATATTATGGACGAAAAATGGAGGTCTGGCCTAAAAGATACAAGCAAATCCGTTCTGGGTTGCTTCGGGTCACGTGGCTCGTTTTCAGAACCCGACTGGATATTAGGGACGCCAGCAGCGACGTCGTTTTGACGTTTCGGCTTAAAAAATGAAGCCACTAGGATTCAAACCCAGGGCTTGGCTGACTCAGCAAAGGCCTTACCGTTGGGCTATGCGCTCCTTGTTGTGCTAGTAGATTGTCAATATATATGACCGAATTCTTTTGGGTCATGGACAAACTACGGGTCAATTTTGGGCTCGACTTCTGGGCCATCTGAATTTAAATAAAATGATGCCTTTAAAGGAAATGGGATTCGAATCTTGGCATTATCAAGCTCAGAGGAGTGCATTACCATTGAGCTAAGTGTATTGTGATTAAATTAGCTCTTTGAAACAAATTTGTTGTTTCAGTAAAAGTGTGGAGCTGATTTTTCAGCCGAAAAATTGCCATGTATTTGGTGTTTAATTATCCATCTTTAATTTATGTATGTGTATATTGTTTGTTTAAAGAGTAGCCACAACATCTTTAAATTAACAATGTATATATATGAAAATAAATCATTAAGTTTGCGATTAATTATATTAAAGTTTAATAGAATCGATCCCACATGATATTCAATTGAACTCTATATAATTGATCAGAATAAAATATCAAATTATATTTCATAATCTACCCATAGGAATTAGGAAAAGGAACATGATTTTGATAGTTTTATTGGTTTCTATGCATGAATGTTCTACTTGCGTATAACTTTAGCCCACATACAAGTTGTACGTTGATCGATTTATTGTTGTATGAATTTTATATTTGCATATGACTTTAGCCCACAGGCAAGTTGTATGTCGATAGATACATTTTGTATGCTTATGTTTGTAAAGCATGATAGTTAGTCTAATTTATATTTATATTTTTATACTATGCCTCTTTGAATATTAATGACCTCAAAGTATAGGTTCCCATGTTGAATGGGGAAAACTACTCCATCTGGAAAGAGAGGGTACTTCTCGTTGTATGAGTGGCTGATATGGATTATGTCATTCATAAGGATGAGTCACCAGCCCTACATGTCGACAAAGTGTAAAGTGAGCTACATGAGAACTGGTAGAAGTTTAACTGACTTTCTGTCATATTCATAAGGATTCACATATCCATAGCATAAGATGATCGGTGGAGAAGTATGGAAATGTTCGTTCGCTTCTCGTACTGATTGATGAGCAATTCCAAACTTCGGATAAGTCCTTAGCTAGTACCCCCATCGGACGATTTTCCTCTACTAATCTCACAAGTCTCGGTGATGTGCGTGAGCGCATCATGAGAATGAGGAACATTGTGTCAAAATTAAAGACATTGGAAGTCGAGATGTCTAACACCTTTTTGGTGCATTACATTTTGAACACCCTTCCTCTTCAATTCAGTCCTTTCAAAATATCTTACGACACACATAAGGATAAATGGTCGATAATGAACTCATGACTGTGTGTGTTCAAGACGAAAACCGGTTGATGATGGAGCAAGATGAGATTGTAATGCTTACAACCCGGAAAAAGGAAAAATGACATCCTGAGGATGAGTTCGATGTGGATGATCTTCATGTTAATGCATGGTGGATTGACTATGGTTCTTCAATCCATGTTTCAACATCGATGCAGGAAATGAGTGATGCATTTATTCAGGCAACAAAAATGCGCTCAGCTGTCAAATATGTTGGAACATGCCCAATAACTTTATCTAGTGGTTATTTGTTAATTTTGAATGATACATTCTTTGTTCCTGGATTTTCCAGGAATTTGGTATCTATATCTAGACTATTGCCTTTTAGCTATGCATTTGATTTCCGTGATACATCAATAAATTTATTCAATAAATTTGATATTGTGGGAAATGGCATTTTGTGAAATGGTTTATTTATTTTGAATGTACAAAGTAACACCACTAACTCGGTTATGCAAATTGAAATTGGCACAAAACGATGCGTTGAAATTGAAGAATCTTCTATGTTGTGGCATCGGATATTTGGACATATCTCGAAGGATAGAATCAAGAGATTAGTAAAGGATAGAGTACTTGGTGCTCTAGACTTTGCTAATTTTGAGGTTTGTGTGGATTGCATAGAGGGAAAAGCAAACCATGATATCCAAAATGGTGCACATAGAAGATCTGAATTACTTGAAATCATCCATACAAATATTTTCTGTCCCAACATGGATATGAAAAGTGGTCTGAAATACTTCAACTCCTTTATTGATGACTTCTCACGGTACATGTACGTCTATATGTTTTACCACAAAAGTGAAGCATTAGACGTGTTTAATATTTTCAAAGCGAAGGTTGAAAATAAATGTGAGAAACAAATCAAGATTGTCAAGAGTGACAGAGGAGGAGAGTACTACTGTATATAAACCGAAGGTGGTCAAGCACTGGGTCCATTCGCTAAGTTTCTTCAGGAGAGTGGAATACTTGCTCAGTACACCAATATAGGATCTCCTAGTAAGAATGGTGTAACTGTAAGAAGAAACCGGACCTTGATGGAGATGGTGAGAAGTATGCGCAATAATACGAATCTCCCATTATTCTTGTGAATTGATGCAGTTAAGACGGCGACGTACATATTATATTGTGTTCCAACCAAATCTATTTCAAAGACACCTTTTGAATTATTCAAGGGTTGGAAAACGAGTTTGAACCATGTACGCGTCCGGGGATGTCCGTCTGAAGTGAGGATTTACAACCCACAAGAAAAGAAACTGCCATCTCGTAGCACCAGGATTGTGGAATCAAGAAATGCAGAGTTTCTTAAGAATGATTTGATCAGTGGGAGGAATCGGTTGCAAAGATCGAATTCTGAGACTATTATTAAGCAACCTCCTACATCAGTATATCAAATCATTGTCGTTAGAAATCAACTTCAAATTGAGATTGAACAACAACTTTCACATGTTGATAATGATCTAGTAGATCAAGTTGTTCAGGAAGAACCTTTGGTCAATGAAGAACTAGTGGTCAACCTAATCCTTAGGAAAATATTGATCTAACATTAAGGACATCTATTAGAATGAGGAAATCAACAATCTATGGGGACTACTATGTGTATCTGCAGGAATCAGACTTTAATGTCAAAGTCGAAAATGATCCTGAGACATTTTCACAAGCCATAAGTTGTAATGAATCAAGTCAATGGTATGATGCTATGAATGATGAAATGAATTCGATGGCATCAAATGAAGTTTGGGATCTTGTCGAGTTATTTAAAGGGGCGAAAGCCATTGGATACAAATGTATCTTTAAAACCAAGAAAGATTCATCCGGTAACATCGAAAGATATAAGACCAGACTAGTTTCCAAAGAATTTAATCTAAAAGAAGGAATCGATTACAAGAAAACTCTTTCTCTTGTATCAAAGAAAGATTCGCTTCGGATGATCATGTCATTGGTTGCATACTTTGACTTGGTATTGCAACAAATGGACGTAAAACAACTTTTCTGAATAGAGAACTAGAGGAAGAGGTGTTCATGAAACATTTAATTTCTTGAAGGATTCACCTCTTGTAACGGTGAGCATTTAGTTTGCAAGCTTGATCAATCTATGGTTTGAAACAAGCCTCACGACAATGGTACTTGAAGTTCCATGACGTTGTTTCTTCATTCGGTTTCAAAGAAAATGTTATGGACAATTGTATATACCAGAAGGTTAGTGGGAGAAAGACTTGTTTTCTGATATTATATGTAGATGATATCCTGATTGCAAGTACCGATAGGAATAAGGTTTTTGAGGTAGAACAAATTCTATCCAAGAACTTTGATATGAAAATTTTAGGTGATGCAACTTACACCATTGGGATAAAGATACATCGCGATAGAGTAGTCAGTACTCTAGGTATGTCTCAAGAGACATACATCAACAAAGTTTTGGAAATATTTCTGATGAAAGATTGTTCACCCAATGTAGCTCCTATTGTGAAAGGCGATAAATTCAGCTTAAAACCAGAGTCCAAAAAATGACATGAAACGGGAACAAATGAGCAATATTCCCTATGCTTCAGTTGTTGAAAGCTGATGTATGATAGGGAGATATCAAAGTAATCCATACATTGGGCACCGGAAAGCTACAAAGAAGGTATTGTGATACCTTAAGGGGACTCGAGATTACATGCTAGTATATAGACGAACGAATAATCTGAAAATGACCGACTATTCTGATTCCGACTTTGCTGGTTGTGTTGATTCATGAAAATCAACCTTTGGATACATTTTTTATGTTGGCTAGTGGAGTTGTGTCATGGAGAAGTGCCAAACAATCCCTGACTGCTACTTCTACCATGGAAGTCGAGTTTGTGTCTTGTTTCGAGGCTATTTCTCATAGTGTATGGATCAAGAGTTTCATTTCCAAACTGAGAATCATGGATTCGATCAGTAGACCCCTGAGGATGTATCGTGATAATCCAGTTGTTGTGTTCATGGCTAAGAACCACAAAAGTGGTGGTCGAAACGAGCATTTCGACATAAAGTATTTAGCCTTAAGAGAACACGCGAAAGACAGAAACATTATTTTTGAGCATATTAGTAATGTCTTAATGATAGCGGATCCTCTGAGTAAAGGCATGTCAGCAGGCAAAATTGAGGATCATGTTAAGAGTATGGGACTTGGTTCCCAGATGTGAACTCTTTGTTATTGGAACGATGTTTGTCTTTTGAAACTCTTTACTATAAGATGATGATTATTATTTATAATATGTGCACATTCAGTATATGATTAAGTTGATTAATCATAAATCATCGATTAAGTTTGGACCAAGAATGAACATTGGGTTTATTTATAAAGTTTGAGAAACACATGCATTGTGATACTTATACATGAGAGGTATTACTTGTTTACAATTAAAAAGATATACTGCCATGATTCATGCGTTTGATTTCTTATTTTGGACATTTGACATTTATTGATCAAGTGGGAGAATGTAAGATTTATATCTCCTTGATGATATATCATAAGGTTGTGATCAATAATTATTGGTATAATGTCATGTCATATGTGATAATTTATCACACCTGTTCATTATAATTGTTAATGGAAGTTGTATGGAAGAGAAATAAATACATAAAATGTTTGGTCACCAAGTCTACACACATATCTCATTATGTTACTCATATACCATCTGAGAGGGAGAAATAAGGGTGTAAGACTTGGAAGACCAAAATCAAAAAAACCTCGCCTATAAAAAAAACACCATCATATTATATAATCACTCATTTAAACAATAAATAATAATATAGTTCCAACAAGGTGATGGCCTTCCAACGTTACGTTAGATCCATGTTTCTCTCCTCGTACAAAGGATTTTTTAATCGAATGGATAAGATTAAATATGGAGGGAAAATAAGAGTCTTCTACTACCTCTGCTGGATGATGGAATTAGACACAATGTATATTGATCGTTCCTTGACCCCATATTAATGAACTAATAATAAATAGAAACAAAATTATAATCAAGATTTGAAGAAGTAGACACTAATAGCTAGTTAATCATAACGTGGACTGGAGGTATTGATGACATTCATCAAATTCCTGTCTACTGAATCTGAGAAGCTTGTGTAGCTGATATTTGAACTGTTGTTGGTCGCCAAGATTCATCACATGGACAGCCACGGCCGCGGCAATTACAGAGGCTCTGTGCCTCACAACCCTCGGATCGACCAGCACGCGAGACAAGACGCAGATCCCAAACAACTTGACAAACTCCGTTTCTCTGCTACTATCCATCCTTGTGGCAATGTCCTTCAAGAAGGAAAATGGCGTCACCGGACTCATCCTCCAATCCAGCATCTGCAGCACCACAAGCTCCATTCTCTGCACCGATTTGGGCTCGAACGCGTATCTTGACTCAACACCCATCTGTAAACTCCATCTGTGTTAAGGTCTCTTAGAATATAATTATAATTGAGCCTTCAACTATCGGCTTAAGCTTTTAGCTAAGTTGATCCTTTAGTATGGTATTGTTGTCTTAAGACACGGGCTCAAACCCAATCTCTACAAAAAGTTCTCTCTTTATCAAATTTGTCCAAAATAGACGAGCCATTATCACTCTTTTCAATAGTCAGACTCACTAAAAAGCTCAAACTCTTGAATATCGATCGATGGTTCGACTTACTTGGAGATCGAGGAGAAGAGGGACGTGGGTCTCCTCCATTTTAGCTGCTAGAGAGAGACAAGCGACAGCCGCAAGCTGAACGACCCATGGCTTCAAATGATCTCCTTCGGACGTTGACCTTTGTAGCAAGAAGCCGACAAGGAACTGGTCCAGATAGGTTACAGACAAGAATGCCGTTAGGGCGGAGAAGGAATGGTAGGAGGTGGAGCCCAGAAGCCAGTCCACGGCCTGGCGGCGCGCCACGGAGAGCGGAGCGTTGTCTTGGAGGAAGCTGGACCAGAGCCTCGAAACAGAGTGAGTCTCTTCTTGCTTGCGCAATATCAAGTCAAGACCCTCGTTTTCTGGTCCTTGTTCATCGTGGTTGAGTTGGGATTGGAGGATGGGGAAATCTTCATGGCAGTAGAGATCGACAAGGGAAAGGTTTTTGGTGGTCATTTGGGTTTGTATCTGCATGAGAAGATGAAGAAGAGAGGACGTGACCTTAAAAGAACCGTTTTGGTTTTGTTGGTGTTGGTGTTTGGTTTCAAGGACTGTGCACGTGCCACCATGAATGATTTATGAGATTAGTTTTTGTATCAAGCCAAATGTCAGAGATCTTACAACTCATAGTTTGTTAGAGACGAGGTCAAAGTAGCTTAAATCCATCACATGTTTGATTAAAATTTTCGATCAAGATGGTTTTGTAATATTACTATTATATTCGTTTGCTCCCAAACATGTCTTCTTCACCCATCTTAAAACTAGAAGACGTCTTTCTTGCGAACAAACAATGGGAGTGAAGGTACCATGCCTTACATATAAGCAATCAAATACAAGTAGCAACAATTGTCATTGATTGACTCATTCGTGCGTAGCAACCAGCAACCAGCAACCAGCAACCAGTAGTAGACGAGATCTGTTGTTCATGTACAGGAAAGGTGCTTGGCTGCGTCATGTTGATGACGACAACTTCTCTGTGCGTTGTTTGACCTTCACCTTGGGGTTTCGCGTAATATTAACTGCATTTAATGATCCATGTGCCTTCTATGCGAGTGACCATATAAAATATGACCTGAAGAAACTGAGATTTGGTTGGATTGAAATTGATACTGTATTTGAATGACCCGCTATACTGTGAATGGAAATCAGACTTATCATTCATTTTTAATTATGTTTATCTTTTTTTGATAGATGATGAATTATTTATAGGCTTTGGAAAAAAAAGAGAATTACAAAGTCTGAGGCAAAAACCTTAATAATCTTTACAAAAATGAAAATAAAAGGAAAATTAATTTCTACGAGAAGGGAGAATATAAGAAGAGGGAGACTCTAGCCAAGCAGAGAGGCTAACATCTTCTCGAAGATCTCCCGCCAACTTGTAAAGGAGTCGAACATCCTAAAACTTTGAGAAACGTTGTTGAAAGTGTTGTGCAACAAGGATTTTGATAAAGGCAGGGTTTGAAATCACAGTAACGCCATCTCTGATTTGAACTATGCGAATCTGGATGCCCTTAAGTTTGCGATTCTGTGAAAAAGACTTGGAGCAAACATCTCCCTTTTTTATCCAAACCAAACGGGCCCTTTAACTCCAGGCATGGGCCAAAGTGTGTTGCTTGCGAATTAAGGCAACCCGAAGCAGAGATAGGTTGAAGCAATCAACGACAGAGAGATTGCGAACCTCTAAACTACCATCTAGAGAAACAATGTCAGCTGCTAGGCTTTGTTCCCACGCTGCAAATCAAATCTCAATCTCCTGAACTTGTACCAAAGGCAATAAGAATCTGAGCCCCGTCCAAAGAAGAACAATGCCAATATGTTTGGAGGAGGATAACGAAGAGATGTCTTGATTTTGTCCCTTGTACCAACACAAAACTGGCCTGGAAGAGAGAATTACACACTTGAGATCCCTCCTCTTATGAGAGGAGTTTGCTCCTCTCAAAATCCATGGGAGGAGCTTCATGAGTCAGGCAAGTTGAGGAGGAGGAGGAGGTGGTGGCAAGATGAAGAGGGTGCCACCACCAGAATCAATAACAGGGTATGAGAATTTAGCCTCTTCAAGTAGCAGTTTGTTTGAGACCTTCGCATCTAGGTTCTCAAATTGCTCTCTGATATCAGCTCCTTTTGCCATAACTTTATGGCCCACTTTCTTAACATACGACTAGGCATCATCTTTGGTTTTCCTCAAACCATTAGGAGAAAGGAGCTTGGACGGACCTGAAACACTGAAGGATCGTTTTGCAGGACGAGATCGGCCAGACGTAGACTTTGTGGGGCTTACTTGAGTCTCACGCAAGGCAGGATTCTTTGAGTTCGTGGGCTTGAGAGAGATTTGGACTATAGAGAGGCCTAGAGAAGAGTCAGGAACAGGCGAGGAAGGAGTTCCAAGAAAGGATCTTTCAAAATCCTCGAATCCTTGATTGGATATCGGCGAACGGTCCATCCCTGGAAAACCGCAAATTGAATTTTGAAAATGAAATTGATTTGCTGATTTTTTGGGTGAGCTGAGATTCACCGGAGCTTCAGATTCTGGTAGGGGAAGAGAGATCTCTGCAATGGGGAGCGAGCGAGGCACTTTTTTCAACTGAGATTGGATCAACCCAGATCAAAGGAATAGAAGATCCCAAATCTTGGGTCGACACTTTCGAGGAAAATCTATCAGTGCTTTGAAGAAGGATGTAAAGTCCTTCAAAGTCGGCCTTGATAATCTGCGGGATAGATCCCAGAGTAGACCCAATGGCCTCGAAAGTTTCAGGTTCCAACCTTGGATGGGAAGACCAGAGATGGAACGCCATTGAAAGATTCCAGGTTGAGTGAGAAGATGGCTAGAGGAGATCACCACGTCGAACCACGAAGAAAGATCGGATCGATTTTCTCCTTCCAAGGGAGAGGATAACATGAAGACTCTATATCCAAAACCTTCGATGTTGTAACGATTCAGGCCAGCGTTACCCAGGGCTTCAAAAATGGAGGATGCTGAAGCCAGAGAATGTGAGATCCCAATAGTGCTAGCAATGGCCTTAGATTTCAGAACTTCACCTACAACGCCTATAATGAGATCCACACGAGGAGTAGAATTGCGCACATAAGTTGCAAGAGGAGGTTTCCAAGATGATTTGGTATTCCTCCTAGATTGCTTTTTCCATGTGTGAACCACTAACAGTCTCCGGCCAGAGAAACGTTTACCTTTTAGAGCCTCTATCATCTTTAAAGAGAAATCTTGAGTTGTGTGGATGAAGACAAACGGGCGACCAACAGCTACGAAACGCTTACGTAGAAAAATTCCAGATACATCACCAAACTATGAGAATAAACGATAAAGCCAAGGCTCTTTAATTGTGGGAGGAAAATTGCAGACGAACAATTTGCAGAGATCAATATCCTTGACCTAAGTTGGAGGAGGAGAAGCCGAGGGGGTTGAGTATGCGACTTGTCCTTAGAAGGGGATCAAAGCAGTGGCAGTGGCAACATGTGGATCTAGGGTCGTTGATTTACATGCAGTTGAGTATTCATTATATACTTTATGATCAACAAGGTTGATTTACATGGTATATATAGCATGTTGGTATGGTCCATAAAAGACAATGAATAAATGAGAATAATGAGGTGATAGTCAACTTGTAAGAACCGCCCACGGTCGATCCCGGCAGAGCCGGCGATTTCCAACCAAGTTTGACTTTTGGCCGGAAAAGTCAACCGAAGACTCAGGAAGTCATTCGGGACATTTTCGGGGCCCAAAAAGCTTAGCCGTCATCACGGTTAGCTTAGTTGGGTCATTTCCTTCAGTTTGACTGTAATTTTGTAACGGTCAATTTCTGGTCAAACTTGGACTTTATTCGACTTTCCCGACTAAAATTGGACTGCTGGAACTTTAATAAAATAAAGTGGCTCCCACAATGCCACATGGCATTGGAGGCTTGGATGAGAAGAAAAGGAGTTGAAATGACCTCTTGACCCTCCCTAAAGACTCTAAATGGATAAAACTAGAAAGGGGCTTTTGGTCATTTAGCATTTAGGTCATTTAAGGCATTTGTTGGACACAAATTCAGCCATTCCCCTCATTTTGCAGCTGAGAATTTCTAAAGGGAGAGAAGAGAAAAGCTCTTGGCTTGAGCAAGAAGAAAGAGAGCAAAGTGAAGATTTTTGGCTCATCTTTCCACCATTTCTCCTTCCCAAGCTTGCTAGCTTCATCTCCTACACATCTTCAAGGTATGGATGCTCTAAACATCTCATTTCATCCACTTCCAATCTATGGGTTTTGTGGGTTTTTGGCTTGGAGTTGAAGAACTAGTTATTTTGTTGTTTGTTGGAGTTGGGTTAGTGAAGATAGGTTGTTTGATTGTATTTTGGTTGAAGTTTTGATGAACCCATTGAGGGTGTTGTTGATTGGAGAGTTTTGCTGAACATTTTGGAGTTTGAAGGACTTGGAAATGGGGTTTTTGAGTTGATACGGACCGAACTGCCTTCCGGACCAGACTCCCAGACCCAAAAACCTTCCCTTTCAATCTCTTTCGATTCCTAGATCATTTCTTTATACCTTGTTTCCATTACTTGAGTATGGTTCTGTATTTTGGGTAGAAGAGCATCGTTGAGTTACTAATTTTGGTCTTATTGTGGTCTAAGACTGTGGTACCGAGCAAGGAAGGAAGGAAGAACTTGAACCCGAGCTAGAAGAACGAAGATCACGCCGGAACCCGTGTGAAGAACGGAGTTGTGACTACCGAGTTTGACAACAGAGTTTTAGAGGAAGACCACGAGGTAGGGAAAGTCTAACTACTCGAGTATTTCAATTGCTAGTATGCCTAATAGGTTAATAAAATCGGAAAGGTCCTAGAATTGCATATAGGATGCGAATAACTAGAATAATCGTTTTTCAATTACTAATAAATGGATGTGTCTAGTATGCATGATTAGGATGAGAATAACTAGTGTAATTCGCTTTCAATACTTGGGACTTGTTTTACTGGTAGAGAGGCTCTGATGAGCCCTCGGATTAGTTGTTGTGTTAGGATCACATGCTTGTTTGCCTAGTTAAGGATAAGTTAAGAGTCTAATTAAACTAGTAAAATCACATGATTGAATGCTTGGTTGAAGGTTTATTTGATTGATCGATTGAATGTTTACTTGATTGGTTGAGTGATTGCGTGTTGAATTATTTGTTTGATTGAACGAATGATCGAGTATGACTGGTTATGCCAAATGGTACAATTAGGTGATCGATGTACCGATGGTTCGTGATAGGTAAGTATACGGTAAGTGTGGAGTACTAATGGGTGTCTTTGCTGTGATGAAAATGTGACTTGATAAGTGTTGATTGATGGACAAATTATAGTGTGTCTCCCTTATTCTTATTATTGAAATGTTTGGTTGTTCGATTCGGTACTACATCGGGGGGGGGGGGGGGGGGGGGTAATCCGGTGGTGTTATGATCGTTGGTGATTGGCAGATCCTGCGGGATATTGGTTGATTATTGGAGCCTAAGGGCATTGGTTATTGGATACTACGGGGGATTGATTATTGGAGCCTGAGGGCATTGGTCATTGGATACTACGGGGATTGATTATTGGAGCCTGAGGGCATTGGTTATTGGACCCTACGGGGTAGTTGGATGGGTTACTCTGTGAGAGATGGTTATTGTGGCTTCACCCAAGTGTATGAGTCCTACGGGAGCACTACCTTGGTTCCCTATGACCTATGGTCCTTTGAGGGCATTTCCGGGAATCCCGACGATGAGCGTTCCGCGGGGATGGTTTCTGGTAGCCCCGATATATGTGCCGCCTCTGAACCGAGGGAAAATCTGATGTGATATGAATACTCTGGTGGATCGGAATATGGGAACCGAGGTGACACCAGAATCTATTCATGGATCGGAGGCTTGAGAAAGCAAGTGGTTGGCGCGACATTACTTATTCCCATTTTAATAGTTGTAACGTATTATTGGAATATTCTTTACAATCTGTTCGAGTTGTATTTATCTTTGAGAATACGACACTATTCTTATGTACACTGTTTCCTAGTATTTCATTGTTGACAAGGTTTAAATTGTAATTGCATTATCACTATAAGACAGTTTTATCACTAAACTGAAGGTTAACTTATTTATCATTTTCCCTACTGAGCGTAAGCTCACCCCTTCTGTTTCTCTTACTATTTTACAGGCGTACCTGATGTCTAGAGAGTTCGAGGCTTGGGAGCTTCAGTTTGTCTTGGGGATTGTCATAGAGTTGTGTTGGTCTTTTGTACTAAACACTTTATATCTCATACGTTATGTTGAGCTGTGACTCATTGGAGATTTTTGAACTATTCACTGATGTTGATTTGAGGAAGTTTATTTTGGTATTTTAAAGGTTTATGTCAATTATTTATCACTTTTCTATTATTAACTCCGGTCACGTCTCGAGTCCGGTCAAAACCGGATATGGGGCGTGACACAACTACTTATATAACCAATCAGGGAGGTGATTGAGGGATTTGTAGAGTATAGTAAAGAGGTGAATAAGGGATGGACAGAGTATGTGTCAATATGCCCCCTCAAGTTGGAGCGTGTAGGTCGATGATGTCTAACTTGCGAAGTAACTCTTGAAAACGGTCGTGACATAGAGCCTTCGTAAAAATATATGCGAGTTGATGTTGACTCGGTAGCGGGCGAGGTGTGAGGATACCAGCTTGTAGGTGTTGACGAACAAAATGACAATCAATCTCTGTGTTTGGTTCGGAGACAATGTGAATGGCAGCACAATTGTCACAAAAGAGATGAACTATTATGGACTAAGGCACCTGCAAGTCTTGGAGTAGTTCCCGAAGCCAAACAATCTCATGACTTGTGGTGGCCATGATACAGTATTCGGCCTCCACCGATGAGCAGGAGACGACCGTTTGTTTCTTAGAGCGCCAAAAAAATCAACGGGTACCCTAAGAGAAGAATGAAACTTGTGGTTGATCGTCTAGTTTCTAGGCAGCCTGCCCAATCAGCATCGCAATAGGCCTGAAAGGATAACATCATGGTGGATGAGAGGTAGATTCCTTGTCCAGGGCAACCTTTAAGGTATCGAAGAACGTGAAAATATGCATGTAGATAAAGTTGCTTGGGATCATGCATGAATTGACTCAAGATATGGACGGCATAACTTATGTCTGGCCGTGTGGTGGTGAGGTAAAGCAGACACCCGATCAGACGATGATATTGACTAATATCTGAACAATCACGTCTAATGGCTATGGAAAGACGGTGTTGATGAGGCAATGGAAACTTAGCAGGTTTGGAACCCGTGAGACCACAATCAGAAAGGATGTCAAGAACTTACTTGTGTTGTGTGAGCACGATACCACTTGGGAGCGGGAGACTTCGAGACCCAAAAAAATACTTCAATGCCCTAAACCTTTGATGTAGAACTTTTCATCCAAGTGTATCTTGAGGTCTTTGATTGGTTTGTTATCGGTTCCAGTAATTATGATGTTATCGATATAGATGAGAACAACGACGAAGGATGGTCTAGAAGCATAGGTGAACAATGAATGATCTGTGGAGGAGTGTAGGAAGGCAAAAGCAAGGATGGATTTGGTGAACTTGTAATACCAATTCCTTGAAGCTTGGAGAAACCCATATAAATATTTGTGTAAACGGCATACGCGAGTATCCCCTTGTTTGGAAAAACCTTTAGGCACTTTCATGTAGACTTCTTCCTTCTAGTTTCTGTGTAAGAAAGCATTATTGACGCCGAGATGATGGAGGAGCCAACGCTTGGCAGCAATGATGGCAATGAGACATCGAACGGTCACGATTTTAGCTATAGGGGCGAAGGTTTCTAGGTAGTCAACCCCTTCAACTTGGGTGAACTTTTAGCGACTAGACGAGCTTTGAAGCGTTCAATTGCACCATCGGGTTTATATTTGACCTTATACACCCATTTGCAGTTGGTGGCTCGCTTTTCTGGTGGAAGTGGAGTTAAGCTCCAAGCATTGTTTGCTTCAAAGACAACAACTTCTTGTACCATGGCGTCTCTCTCTAATGTTCATGTTTGATGGCCTGGTGAAAAATACGAGGCTCATTCGTAGAAGAGATGATCGACAACAAAGCAATGTGATTGGGTGAAAATATTTCATACCAACTTGATTGAGTAAGAAAATATACCGTGGAGAATGCGGAAGGAGGGGTAGGAGATTAGGTTGACTCCGGTGATGCGAGGGAAGGCGGGAGTGGATAACTATAACCGGATAATCGAGAAGACATGTGATATTGTTGTTTGGCACGGACAAGTGCTTGTTGGGAGATTTCTGGAGGATCCAACTTAGTTGTGGATATAACATTATCGTTGAATGCAACTGGGAGCATGATATGATGGCTCATGAAGAGGGATCTCAAGCTGTTCTAAACTGGTGTGTGATTGCTGTTTCGACCCAACGGCTGCTTTGACTAAATATATTTGGAAATGTTATGTATGGGAATTGTATGATCTGATGGCTGATGGTTGTGTAATAAGGGATGGATAGAGTACGTGTCAATAGAAAACAATGTGTCGGGTATTGTTGTATTTCGAAAATAATAATGTTCCTAGGACATGCAGACCGTGGGTGTTTGGTCAAAAGCTTGGAAGTAGGCATTGTACGGTTACCATTAATTGAGTGTTGTGTTGGAGCAAGCACACAGACAGAATATGAGCTTGTATGAGTTATACATTCTATATTTGGAAATATATGTATAGGAATAGGAACAAGACACATGTTGAACAATCCGAGTTGCGACCAGTGTCTCTCGACATGTTTCAAGGAGAACGAAACGTGCACATGATTTCACCTTTTGCCCCTCTCACTCTATAATACACACACACATTCCCGTCTCAGCTCACCCATCATGTATTCATATGTGACAATAATGTTGTGAAACTTTTTTGGGATATAGGAATTATAATAAAAGGGAGTTGGTTCGATAATTAAGAGATGGCAGATAATAATAACAATAATAAGAAGGCGGAGCAGCTGGCGGCGGGGCCGTCGTTGACGCGGCGGTTCTCCCGCAACTCCACGACGTCCGTGGCAGTGTCGGAGGTGTTCGACACCCTCATGATCCCGGCCTCCCTCGGCTCCATCGCTCCCGTCCTCCGCGTTGCCGACGAGATCCAACACGAGCGTCCTCGCGTTGCTTACCTTTGTACGTAATATCATTTTTTTATATATTTATTCTGAAACAGATATATACTGATGTAATAATAATAATGTCGGTGAATATATATATAGGTCGGTTCTATGCATTCGAAAAGGCGCATAGGGTGGATCAGAATTCCAGCGGCCGTGGTGTCCGGCAGTTTAAGACCTCCCTCCTCCAACGTCTAGAGCGGGTGTAGTAATATATTTCTGTACTCATTTTTTAAATTACAAAATTACCCTTCAAGGAGCTGCCTGGCGCTTTTCTTTGTTTCCCAGAATGCCCTCAACAAACACTCTAATTTTCTTCTTCAGTCCCTAGCTGCTGTATAGATATTTGGTTAACGGGGAATTTGGGTGACATTTGCAGGACAATGCGTCGAGTCTGGCGTCTAGGGTTAAGAAGTCCGACGCACGAGAAATCGAGAGCTACTATTCGCAGTACTACGAGAACTACATCAGGGCATTGGACAAGAAAGGTGATCGTGCGGATAGGTATGGACCAGGGACTTCCATTTTGACCTTGATTGCTTGATTTTGAAGTTAATAGCCGATTCAATTACTGTTGGTGTCGTCATCGATCTGCAGAGCACAACTTGGCAAGGCTTACAAGACTGCAGGAGTGCTTTTCGAAGTGCTTTGTGCCGTTAACAAGACCGAGAAAGTTGAAGAAGTTGCCCCAGAAGTTTGTCACTTGATTGATCCCATTTTTGTGCTTTATTCATGGGTTGGATTGAATTGAATTGTTGACGTGATCCTCAATTTATGATTCATTGTGTCGTGTTTAGATTATTGCTGCAGCTAGAGATGTCCAGGAAAAGACTGAAATCTATGCCCCATATAACATTCTTCCCCTTGATGCGGCTGGGGCTTCTCAAGCTATCATGCAGCTTGATGAGGTATACCCTAAATTGATGTTGTTTCTTCCAATTTATGGCAGCATCTTGTTATGTAGTCTTAATAATTTCACATGCTTATGTTATGTCTTTACCAGGTTAAAGCTGCAGTGGCTGCATTGGCCAACACACATGGCTTGAACTGGCCACCTCTTTTTGAGCAGGACAGACAGGCCACTGGAGATTTAGACATCCTTGATTGGCTAAGGGCCATGTTTGGGTTTCAGGCATTGCTCTATCTTGATTATTTACAGACATCCTTGATTGTTTTTCAAATGCATGATTTGTGTGTTTCTTCATTTCTCTGACTGCAGAAGGACAATGTCAGAAACCAGAGGGAGCACTTGATTTTACTACTTGCTAATAATCACATAAGGCTTGAACCCAAACCTGAACCTCTCAACAAGGCATGTAACTGTGCTCTCAGTTTTGATTGTATTTGCATTTTACCAAAGATTGTAAGGGTGTCATTCTAAATGCAGCTAAACATCTATGACATGAAACATAGGTGTTTAACTTAGAATATATGTGTTTTAGTTAAATTTCTTGTCTTAAATATCCTGGTTGACTTTCATGCCAAAATCATATTCTTATGCATGTATATTTTGCCATGCATTGGCTGTAACTGAAGGATTCACCTTATTTTCTCTGTTTAGCTTGATGACCGTGCTGTTAATGCTGTTATGACCAAGCTTTTCAAGAATTACAGAACTTGGTGCAAATTTTTGGGCCGGAAACACAGTTTAAGGTAGGAAAGAAACAGTTTGTGCATCTTGATTTATTACCGGGCTTCATTTACATTTTTGTTCATTTAACGATTTAACTTGAGTTTCCATTGTATTATCTAAAGAACTGATACTAAAGCATACAAATCGTATTCCATGTAGGCTTCCTCAAAACGAGCAGGAAATGCAGCAGAGAAAGATACTCTACATGAGCCTATATCTTCTCATTTGGGGTGAAGCATCTAATGTTCGCCTGATGCCAGAGTGTCTATGTTTTATTTTTCACAATGTGCGTAATGTTTATTTATCACTCTTTTCTGTTTCTATCAATTATGTAATTGTTTGATAAAGTTAGTCATACTGTAGCATATACATGTTTACTAAGATCTTTCATGAATCTATAGATGGCAATGGAACTCCATGGCATGATGACTTCAAACGTCAGCATCGTTACTGGAGAAAACGTCAAGCCTTCTTATGGTGGGGAAGATGAGGCTTTCCTGCGGAAGGTTATTACACCAATTTACCATGTAATTGAAAAGGTATTTCCTACAGAGGGCATGTGCAATGTACTTGTACTTGTAAACTTTCTAGTCCGGACCTACAAATTGCATTTCTGATATACAGGAAGCTATGAAGAGCCGAAATGGACATGCTCCTAATTCAGCGTGGTGCAATTATGATGACTTGAATGAATATTTCTGGTTCGTATCCTTTTTAATATATGAAATCAAGCATTACTGTGAGATCATAGGGAGTTTTTTTTTTAGTTTCACCTACCATCTAATTTCCCCCCCAATATATTGTTCAGGTCACCTGATTGTTTCTCCCTCGGTTGGCCAATGCGGGATGATGGTGACTTTTTCAAATCAACACGTGATATGACACAGGTACTATTTTTTTTAAATCTTCTTGCTGTTCAACCCAGATTACATCCGTTATCTGCATACAATATCTTCTATAACAGGGAAAAGGAAAACAATCTTCTCAGAAGATAGCTACTGGTACAACAGGCAAATCGTCTTTTATAGAAACTCGAACATTTTGGAATATCTTTCGAAGTTTTGATCGACTATGGACCTTTTATATACTGGCTTTACAGGTATTTAGTTGCAACAAAGTAGAAACACTGAAGTGCATTACAGTGACTCCTCAGTTAAATATTTGGTGCCCATTATTAAATATATGAATTCTACAGGCAATGGTCATCGTTGCATGGAGTGGGGCTTCATTTGAAAAATTGTTACGAAAGAAAGTCATATATTCTGTATCCAGTATTTTTATCACAGCAGCATTTCTTCGCTTCGTCCAAAGTATGTTACAAGATAGTAGTTTCTTAAATTTCTATACCCAATAATAATTCATACAAATAATTTAGCAACAATTTTTCGAAAATAACTCTTCAGTTTGAAAAACTTTACGGCTGTCTTATGAAAATTATTACATTAGATCAATTTGTATATGCTGTCGCCAACCATTCGAGTTGCATAGCCTTTGTTGTTGGTTTCTGAAGAAAGATGGGAGGAAATGGAAGAATTTTGAAAACTCAAATTATATGTAACATTTCAATTATATATAAAAGATACTAGAGTTTGGATCTATGCCAACAAGTTATTGGCTTAGACTCAGTGAACCAATTAAAGGAGGCAACATGCGCCCTCACAATGTCAGTGGTGGCAGGTATGAGTGATATTTAATGAAGTGATGTCATTTGATTGGTCTGCTGAATGTAAGCCAATAACTCATTCACTCGGGTTTATTTATTTGAAAAAGCTTACGCATTTTTTCAATTTTATTGATCTGCTATTTCATGATTGACTTGTGTGATACATTTATTTTTTTGAAGTTGACCATGTCTTAACACATGTTCTCACTCTTCCATCTGAATCAGGTATTCTGGATTTTGTGATGAACTTCCCAGGATATCATAGGTGGAAGTTCACTGATGTCCTGAGAAACGTCCTCAAGATAATTGTTAGCTTTGCATGGACTATAATTCTTCCTGTATTATATGCGAAGTCTTCTGATGCCCCTGCAGCAGTTAGAAATGTCTTCTCATTTATGGGCAAAGTAGATAAGAATTTTGCATCTGTATACAATATGGCAGTGGTATTATATTTGCTTCCGAATTTACTAGTGGGTGTGTTGTTCCTTTTCCCTATGCTCCGACGTTGGATTGAGAACTCAGACTGGCTTATCATTAGGCTGCTTCTATGGTGGTCACAGGTATCCATGTTAATCTCTGCCTCTCTTCTTTACTCCATTCTCTTGTGTGTTTCATAGGACAATTTATTCAACTTCATGATGTTCATTGACTGTAGCATGTTGTACAAATTTATTAGATATTGTGTTAAAGAAGACCATTAAAAGAGATATAAGTGTTTATAGTAGCCAAGCATTGCATCTTAGGTCAATTTTGTATAAGATATACAAAACATGTTGCCCTAAGTGATCTCAACTAAAGAGAAGCTATGGCTAGTGATTTCAGTCTGGGAAGACATGAAGTTATTGGATCTTGTTAGGTTCCCATTAGGGTTATTTTGTACTCCTAGTTTATTTCCTATTCCTAGTTCATTTCCTATTTAATGAAGACAATACCCAATATAAAGGGGCCTCTCATTGTGCTCAATTATAACATCAATCAATAAGAGTTCTCTTACTCAAAAAAAAAATAAAAGTTCTCTTATTCAGTTTTATTCTCAAAATAGGCAAAATCTCATTCATCTCTTGAACAAAATTATTTGCCATGTGCAGCCAAGAATTTATATCGGGAGGGGAATGCATGAAAGTCAGTTTGCACTTATAAAGTGAGCTCACCTTATTATTTTACTCTGATTTACGTATAGTTCTTTCTTTTTTCATTTGTCTGATATTTCATCATTCCCTATCATGTATAACTTCAGGTATACTATCTTTTGGGTGTTACTTCTTTTTAGCAAATTTACATTCAGTTATTTTATCCAGGTAATATCTTTTGCTATTATTTTTTTAGTGATTAATTACATTAGGATTGCCATTTTTTTCGCTTTCTACCCATTGCCTATCTCTTCTCCAGATAAAACCGCTAGTGAAGCCAACAAAAGATATAATGAGTATTCGTAGAGTCAAATATGCTTGGCATGAATTTTTCCCTGGCGGTATTTACTCTGATGCTCTACTAAATCTTTCGATTCAATGAGTTGTTGTATGTTACAGGATTGTTTTTTTTTTTTTTGTAAATATGCAGTTAAAAAACCGTACGGAGCCGTTTTGTCACTCTGGGCACCAGTAATCGTTGTACGTGTACTAATTCCTTTTATTTTTACTGTTGAAGTGTCCCACATTGAAAGAATGTGTATTAAGTGACCACTTCATATAGTAGTTGGACCCTCCAACTAACAGCATAAGCTTTTGGATTGGAGTAAGTTTAACATGGTATCGGGGCTTGGTTTGGTATGAAGTTTAACAGTTAGTAGCTGGTTACACTGTTGCTGATGAAGATATCCTCATTGCTTTCTCTTTTTCTTTCTCCTTGTACCCGCCATATTTTCATGGTTGATAGTTTGTTGCTCCCTCTTTGGGATCTCTCTCTCTCTCTTAATATAGTGTTTTTTACTGATAAAAAAATATCCCCATTGATTACTACTCAAATGCAGGTTTATTTTATGGACACTCAAATTTGGTATGCTATTTTTTCGACCGTGTATGGTGGTTTTATTGGGGCCTTAGATCGTCTAGGAGAGGTAATTTTTCTCGCTGCTTTCTTCCCCTTCTCGTAAGAACTATTTGTGAACTCTTCTCTCATGATATTGGGCCTGGATTTCAATTTACTATCTAAAATTAATTATCTGCTCAAATTTATTGATCTTTCATGCCTGTTGGCCGTCTTCTATACTCCCCACTAAAATTCTGAGGTAATTTGCAAATGACATATAATTAGGTTCCATTCATTAAGGCAAGGTTTGAGTAGGACTATTTACTGATGTTTTTTAGTTCTGGAAATTATGTCAGTGGTAACACCTTAGATTCATGATCTATACCAACCTTTGTTACATCTTATCCTTACAGATCCGAACATTAGGCATGCTGCGGTCACGGTTCCAGTCATTACCTGGGGCATTCAATACTTGTTTGGTGCCTTCTGACAATTCAAAGAAAAGGGGGTTCTCTTTCGCGAAGAGTTTTGAAAAGGTTATGCTCGCATTTCTATAATTATGGGGTAATCACACCTTAAGATGAGTAGTGTCTCCCAAATATTTTAGTGTGTAAAGGTTACTGTGCTGTACATATATAGGCTTCATCAAACAAGAGAAGTGAAGCTGCAAAATTTGCTCAGTTATGGAATGAAGTAATATGCAATTTCCGAGAACAAGATCTCATAAGCGATTGGAAAGCCCCTCAACCAATTTATACTTTGTTCCGTTGATCCCATAAACTTATGTGTTGTTAAAACTAAACTTGGCCCTTGTTTATTCCAGGGAGATGGATCTCTTGATGGTTCCATATTCATCTGATCCTAGCCTGAAAATGATTCAATGGCCACCATTTTTGCTTGCAAGCAAGGTCAGATAATTCCCTATTAGAATTCCTGATATGTGTATATTTGGTTTGCTGTTGACCGTTCTAAGCTCTTCAGATCCCAATAGCATTGGATATGGCTGTTCAATTTCGATCCAGGGACGCTGACCTTTGGAAGCGCATATGTGCCGATGAATATATGCAATGTACAGTCACAGAATGCTATGAATCATTCAAACTTGTCCTTAATACTTTGGTAGACGGAGAAACTGAGAAAAGGTTACTATTGACATTTTACTTATCATTGCACCTATATTTTGATGATCTCGATTGTTAAACATAAAGACTTTTCATTCACTTTTATTGTACTGTTGCAGGATAATTGGTATTATCATAAAAGAAATTGAAAGCAACATTGCAAAGAATACATTCCTTGCAAATTTCAAAATGGCTTATTTACCAACTCTTTGCCGAAAAATTGTAGAGCTTGTTGGTATCTTGGTGAGTATTGTGCAAGAGGACACTAATAAAATATGCAGTTAGTTTTTGTGCATAACTTCTGGTTTTCTATTAACCCAAGATAGAAATTTACCATTTCCTTTCCTGTTGCAGAAAGAAGGTGATCCATCCAAACGGGATACAGTGGTATTAATTCTGCAAGATATGTTAGAAGTAGTTACCAATGATCTGATGGTGAATGAAGTCCGGTCGGTGGATTTTGTTGCTTTTAAAATTATATAAATACAACTTTTGCTTTAATTATCACAATCTCCAATGAAAATAACCATTATGTTTTCTCTTATCTTTTGATTGTTCAGTGAATTGGTAGAACTTGTTCATAGCAGCAAGGATACTGGAAAGCAGCTTTTTGCTGGCACAAATCCAAAATCTGCTATTGTATTCCCTCCTGTGGTTACAGCACAATGGGAAGAGCAGGTACCTATATTCGTTATGGTCTTTTTAGTCAAACTCTCGACCCCCATGAGAAGTATTTTACTACAAATGGTATTGGATATTATATGAATACTACACCATTTGTGCCTTGCATTTCTTATTGTGAACTGTTGAAATTAGATTTGAATATGTAGTGACTAACTCGATGTGTTGAGTGCAGTAAATTAACATTTATAATGGGCATAAGAGTCAAACACTGTAAGATTACAAGAATCACTTACTTATTGCCTTAATCTCATAATTTGCTATATATATCACTCTGATTTACTTAACAATCAAATCCCATCATTGGTCATGGAAAGTATATTCCAATTTGCCTGCATGAAGAATTTTATATATTCTCTAGAAATAAGCTGGCATATCCTCATAATAAAGGAACCATTACTTTAATAAGAAATATTAAGTTTATTTTAATTACCTTAATTCCAGATTAAACGCCTCCATCTCCTTTTAACAATGAAAGAATCTGCCACTGATGTACCAATCAACCTTGAAGCACGCAGAAGGATCGCCTTCTTTACAAATTCATTGTTTATGGAGATGCCACGAGCTCCTCGAGTTCGAAAAATGCTCTCATTCAGGTGTGCCTTTTGTCTGCTTATTGGCATCAATCTTATATCAATCATTTTACCTTAAATGACTGTAGAGACATCATATTATCGCAAGAATTATGTTTTTGGTTTCTGAATCCTTTCAAGCTTTCAAGTTACTGAAATTCCTTAACTTGGCTGATTACTTTCTTATAATTGGCAGTGTCATGACTCCATACTATAGTGAGGAGACAGTCTATTCTAAATCCGACCTTGAGATGGAGAATGAAGATGGTGTATCAATCGTATACTACTTGCAAAAGATATATCCAGGTTTTTAATGCTGTACCCATCCATTTTAATACTTTGTTTGATATATGTTACATCTCCAAGGGCTTAAATGGATTGGCTATGCTCACATGGTAACCATCAACTTTCTTAGATGAGTGGAATAACTTTATGGAGCGGATTGGTTGTAAGAAGGAAAGTGAGGTTTGGGAAATTGAAGAAAACATTTTGCAACTTCGCCATTGGGCCTCCTTAAGAGGGCAAACTCTCTGCAGGACCGGTAAGAGATTCATTTTATTGATTAATCAAATTGGCTCTGCTACTGATTTTCTTGATGTTGCAGTTAGAGGGATGATGTACTATCACCGGGCTTTGAAACTTCAGGCTTTTCTTGACATGGCTAGTGAAAATGGTAAGATCATAAATAGATATTTGCAATTGCTATACATTTGAATGATATACTGAAGATTGAAGCAATAAATTGTAACAAACGCAGAGATACTAGAAGGCTACAAAGCCATCTCTGTCCCAACAGATGTAGATAAGAAAAGCCAGAGATCCCTTTATGCCCAATTAGAAGCTGTTGCTGACATGAAATTCACATATGTTGCTACCTGCCAAATCTATGGGAATCAGAAGCGGAATGGAGATCGCCGTGCCACAGACATACTCAATTTGATGGTTAAGTATGTTCTCCATCTTATACCAAGAACAACATTTTCCTAGTTTACTTTTTTGGAAAATCTGATTCATGATGCTTCGATACAGCTATCCTTCTCTTCGTGTAGCATATATTGATGAGGTTGAAGAAAGACAAGGTGATGGGAAGGTTAAGAAAGTTTATTATTCTGTCTTAGTCAAAGCTGTTGATAAACTTGATCAGGTAATTTTACTTCGAAATCTGAGTGAGAACCCCCAAGTTGCCCTGAAGAACAAACAGTAATGGTTTGTCACTCTGTTCTGAAGGAAATATACCGTATCCGATTGCCGGGTTCAGCAAAGGTAGGAGAAGGAAAGCCCGAAAATCAGAACCATGCCGTAGTTTTCACTAGGGGAGAAGCTCTTCAGGCCATTGACATGAATCAGGTACATTGTGGATATTTGAGCTTAAGGTACTGGAAGTTTTCACATCAAACCTGGCCAGTTTTGATGATTTTGTTTCCGGCACAGGACAATTACTTGGAAGAAGCTTTCAAAATGCGTAACCTTCTGGAAGAATTTAACGAGGATCATGGTGTGCGTCCACCTAGTATTTTAGGAGTTCGTGAACACATCTTTACTGGAAGGTGGGGTAGGAGTTAGCTATTCTAGAGCTATAACCTTTACCTTTGCTTTTGTCTGACATGTTCTTACATCTATCCTGCAGTGTTTCTTCTTTAGCTTGGTTCATGTCAAATCAAGAAACAAGCTTTGTCACCATTGGACAAAGAGTTCTTGCAAGGCCATTAAAGTATGTTCTCTTGCACTTTCCTTTGATCTATAACTATTTTAATGCAACTTTGCCCTTCGTTCTTTACTTGATCCAGAAGTGATAATTTTAGTTGGCATAAGAGTTTGTTTTTTTTGTTTTTCACTCCTTGTCACTCTTGAATTGTTCAAAAACTAACTGGCATCATATGATAACCAATATTCTTTCCTTTGTATTTGAAATTAAATTTATCTTGGATATGATACTTATTCAGTTTTATGGTATACTAACATTATTGTATGGGTGGTTAGGGTTCGTTTCCATTATGGTCATCCAGATGTGTTTGACAGAATCTTCCACATGACCCGGGGTGGCATGAGCAAGGCTTCTCGTGGCATCAACTTGAGTGAGGATATATTTGCTGGTAGGTTGTTGGAGCATTTATTCTCTTAAAAAGACATGTAATTTGGCAACCCTATGACAGTCACTTTTCTTATTCAGGTTTCAACTCAACCCTTAGACGAGGGAATGTAACACACCACGAGTATATCCAAGTTGGAAAGGGTCGAGATGTTGGGCTCAACCAAATTTCACTCTTTGAAGCAAAAGTAGCCTGTGGTAACGGGGAACAAGTTCTGAGCAGGGATATCTATCGGTTAGGCCATCGTTTTGACTTTTTCCGCATGATGTCTTGTTATTTTACGACAGTGGGCTTTTATATTAGTGCCATGGTAATCATTCTCACCTCAACACAAAACTCATATTTATCTCCCTTTTGTTGGGGTTGGATTTCCTTACTTATTTACTTATCTGTGTTGGTTTGAGCAGATGGTTGTCCTTACTGTCTACGTTTTCTTGTACGGAAAACTGTACCTATCATTAAGTGGATTGGAGGCTGCAATAATGAAGCAAGCTAGAGCTAGGAAAAATGATCCTCTAAGGTCAGCCATGGCTTCACAGTCAGTTGTTCAACTGGGTATTTTGATGACCTTGCCTATGGTGATGGAGATTGGACTGGAAAGAGGATTCAGAACTGCACTGAGTGAAATAATAATCATGCAATTTCAGCTGGCACCTGTATTCTTCACCTTCTCTCTGGGTACAAAGGTCCACTATTTTGGGCGCACTCTGCTGCATGGTGGAGCGAAGTACAGGCCAACAGGACGTGGGTTTGTAGTCCGGCATGAGAAGTTTGCAGAGAACTACAGGATGTACTCAAGGAGCCATTTTGTGAAGGGGATTGAACTATTAATGTTACTTGTAGTTTATCATCTTTATGGTGCCGCAGTAACAGATAACGTAGCATATCTTCTCATCACAGGGTCCATGTGGTTTTTGGTGATGTCTTGGTTGTTTGCTCCATTTCTTTTTAACCCTTCTGGATTTGAATGGCAGAAAATAGTGGAAGATTGGGATGATTGGTCAAAGTGGATAAGTAGTGGAGGTGGTATTGGTGTGGCAGTAAACAAGAGCTGGGAGTCGTGGTGGGGTGAGGAACAGGAACATCTGCAGTACACTGGAGTATTGGGACGCTTCTGGGAGGTTGTTCTCTCTCTACGGTTCTTCATCTATCAGTATGGAATTGTCTATCATCTGAACGTGGCAGGCAAGAGCACAAGCATCCTTGTGAGTATACCATCTATAGTTTTACCCTCAGCTTTATTTAACTGATTCCACAACTCCTGAGGTATTTTGTTTACTGGCTTTTGGGAATCCAGGTTTATGCTCTGTCTTGGCTAGTCATTCTAGCTGTCATGGTGATCTTAAAGGTGAGTTAGTGCTGATAATGTCTGTTTACTTGTATACCATACTGATCTGTACTTGATCACTCCATTACCTTAATAAATGCAGATTGTGTCCATGGGGAGAAGGAGGTTCAGTGCAGATTTCCAGCTGCTGTTCAGACTAATGAAGTTGTTTTTGTTCATCGGCTGCATTGTCATAATTATCCTTTTATTTGTGTTGCTTAAGCTCACGGTCGGAGACATCTTTTGTAGCATTCTTGCGTTCATGCCAACAGGATGGGCAATTTTGCAGATAGGACAAGCGTGTAAACCATTGGTGAAGCCTCTAGGACTGTGGGCAAACGTAAGAGCGTTGGCAAGAGGGTACGACTACTTTATGGGGCTGATAATCTTTGGACCAGTGGCATTACTGGCATGGTTCCCGTTCACCTCAGAATTCCAGACCAGGCTGCTGTTCAACCAAGCATTCAGCCGAGGACTTCAGATCCAACGTATTCTGTCGGGTGGGAAGAAGCATAAGTGATTTGGCAGGTTCCATGCAGGACTGAGTGATTTGAAAAGGTGTCATCGACATTAAATAAGGAGGGTGTTGGAGACAATAAAAGACAAGGGTCGGCAGAGCTGGCGAGATTGGAACATAAAGGGTCATCACAATGTGATTGTGGGATGGGCAGCTGGATAGTACTTGCTGGTGTAGAATCTTCAGTAGCCAGTTAAGGCAAATATAGGTTTGTCTGTAATAAGTCCGACTTTTGTCTTGCAAAGAAAATGTCCATGATCAATGAAATTCAAATGTGCTTGTCTTGCAAAGAAAATGTCTATGATGATTGGAATTCAAATGGTGCAACAATAAGGTGACAAAGTTGGTGAGATAAGTGATCATGGATCCACTGTGTCTGCATTTGGTTAATGGGGGAAAAAGACGAATTCATGCTAAAATTTGGTATATATATTTTGCAGATTACAAATAAATAAATAAATATTTGGCTCGGAGTTAGATACTTGACCCATCCCACCTGAGAAAGTACCCTTGAATCCGAGTTGGTTGAAGGTGGTTTATGGATGGCTAAAGACGACATCGTTTTCCCTGGGTGCCGACATCTTTGATGGCTTTAGGGTCGGTACCGACATAGCTGATGTGCATCTCCCTGACACGGGCTTTGAGCGGTAAGTATAACATTGCTTACCGACATACTCATACTTGTATAGGTGGGAGTTAAGTCCTTGTAATGGACCCAATATATAGGGATAGTCTCGTGGCCCTGACGGTAGGGTATGTATTTTGGTTGATTGCGTTTTGGATGTAATTTGGACTTGTATATAAATATCCCTTAAAATACCTTCTCTTCCCTCTCGAAGCCTAGATTGTGGAAATGTCGTCGTTGCCGTCGGTGGCTTCTGTCCCTCCGGGCACGGGAGCCGCTAGTGGCTCTCCTCCTCGTCCTCCTCTTCTTTCTCTTCCGGTCCCTCTTTCTCTTCGCCCCCTTGATCCGAGCACTATGAATGTGGTCAATTGATTCAAAATGAATAGGGACACCCGGGAGACCGACATATAAAGCATCATATTATTGACATTGGAGTATCTCTGGATAACTGGGGACAATCGGTTTTCAGGAAAATTATAAATCAAGTGAGACGGTATCAGAAGCAACTGAGGAATCTAAATGGAAGAACGGATAGGATAGGTATCAAACACAGATTGACTATTCAAAAAATGTATAACCGAGCCTTAGTCAAGCAGGAGACATTTTGGCGCCAGGAACTAAACAACACTAGCTCGTGGAAGGTGATCGGAATACAAATACTTCCAGAGATCTGCTACCAAAAGACAATGGAGAAATAAGGTCGGGGTACTGGAAAATGAGAGGGGGTGAAGTTTCATGGGAAATGGGAATGCAGGAACTGCTCCTAAACTATTTTAAACAAATATTTACAACAGGGCCGGATATGGTATACGATCTCCCCATGGATATCCCACTTCTAATATCAGCTGACCAGAACAGGAGCCTTATTTGCAGGGTCACAGATGAGGAGGTACGTAATGCAGTCTTTCAGATGGGGCCGTCAAAATCACCGGGACCGGACAGTCTCAATTTGATGTTCTTCCAACATTACTGGCATACTTAAAGAGACGAGGTCATTGAATTCGTCAGATTGGCTGTATCTACTGGTCATATAGACCGGGATGTCAATAAGATGACCCTAGTCCTGATCCTCAAGACACAAACAACCCAAAAGGTTACTGAACTCCGCCCTATTGCCCTCTGTAATGTTATTTTCAAGATCTTGTCAAAGGTGTTGGCAAATCGTTTAAAGTCGTTCTGGACCCGATTATCTCCATCTATCAGGGAGCTTTTGTATCGGGGCGAGCAATCCAAGATGACATCTTCATCTCCTATGAAATTATACATTGTCTCCGGAGACGCACGCAAGGTACAAATGGTATTATGACCTTGAAACTCGATATGAGTAAGGCATATGACTGGGTTGAATTGTCATTCATATTGAAAATGATGGGGGCTTTCGGTTTCGGACCTCACTGACACGGTCTGGTTACAGTATAGTATTAGCTTAGGAGGGAAAAATACAGCCCCATTTACGGTAAGAAGGGGTATCCGATAGGGTGATCCTCTTCCCCATATCTATTTTTGTTCTGTATGGAGGGTATATCAAGTATGTTGGCACAGATTGAGCGGGAGGGAACCATACATGGGGTTTCTGTAGCCAGGGGAGCTCCAGTTATATCACATATCTTTTTTTGCAGATGATTGCTATATCTTTTGGAGAGCAAATCGGGCAGAAGCGAAGCATCTACAGACTATACTCACCTCGTTTAGGGAGATGTCGGGCCAAGTAATTAATAAAGCCAAGTCCTCTATCTTATTTAGTAAAAACACATCACGGGCCGATTGTCTATTATGCTAATACAAGAAATCTCTCAACCTTCTATGTATCTGGGTGTGCCAAATATGTTAGGGAAAAAAAGGGCCAGAGTCTCCAATTTATATGTGACAGGCTCATTACTAAATTCGGGACGTGGGATGGTCAAATGCTCTCGGTGGGGGGTAAGGAGGTTATGGTCGCTCAGTCTTGCAAGCACACCTTATTTACGCAATGAGTGTCGTTCTCCTCCCTCAAGGTTCAATCAATCAGCTTTGGCTAGGTACTGGAGGGCGGGAACCCTGAGAACTACAAAACCGATCATTTGGCAAGACTGGGCAAAACTGTGCAGACCAAAAGAAGAGGGAGGCATGGCTTTTCGGGATATGCGAGATATGAATGTGGCTTTATTAGCCAAAATGGGGTGGAAATTCCTCACCGAACCAAATAGCTTGGTTGCTCGGATTTTCAAGGCTAGATACTACCCCAAGGGAGATTTTCTCAATACAAATGGAGGCAACGACCCGAGTCATATTGGGACGGGTCTAAGAGCCACTCCGAATATGCTTTGCCAAGGCCTGAGAAGGACTATTGGAAATGGAAAAGAAATATTGGTGGAGGGGGTCTCGTGGTTGATGGGGAAAAACCCCATAATACCAAACCACACGCCCATGATACCAGATATGAGGGTCTCTGACCTCACTACAGCTCAGGGGGGCGGCTGGGATGTTCCAAAACTACACCGGAATTTCTCGACGGGGATTGTGAATGATATATTACAGGTACCAGCTCCAGTACCTAACCACACTGATAAATAGTACTGGACGCATAATCTGAAGGGTATTTATACTTGTAAGGAGAGATATCAAGCATTGTCACGGGAAAATGAACGTTGACATGTAAATGATGGAGCCATGGTGTCAGGCCCCAAATCTGGTTTTGACCGGACTCGAGACGTGAACTTAAAGAAATAATAAATAAAGCAATTTCAACGGTTATAAGTTTCAAAAAAAGTGATACTCCGAAGTCTAAAATCCGATAAAATGAGTCAACAACTCATAAAACACAGTAAATAAAGGTTCAGTCAAATAACAGTACGTCTCTAAACAAGCTAGCCTAGGACCCTCGCTAGCTCCCAAGCATCGAGCATCCAACTAGTACAAATCCCGCTCAAGACCTGAAACACAACAAGGTAGGGGGTGAACTTTTGCTCAGTAGGAAAAGTAGTTAAGGTTATGAACATCCGTTCACCACCACGAGTAACCGTCCAATTAGGGCATACAAGCAAAGCATAACTATTAACAATGCCCACGGGACAAGTACCAACCACCAATCACTCTCGCAAGACCACAATCACATATAAAACAACGTACATAGTCAATCAACACGCACAGAACACACAGCAGAACAACACAGAACTTGGTACAACCGTTCTCAACATCATCGTCTATCATAGCTCGTCCCATTTATATCGTACCGGAACACAGAGCATCGATCCCGACATCTTCCCGTCACGGAGACTCGGGGTAACATACCTGACCGGCAATACAATCAGTCGGATGTCTTCCCGTCACCTAGACTCGAGGCCTCAAGCATAACGGACCGGCACATACCTCGGTCGTACGCCTTCCCGGACCACATAGCATCGGGGTAATGGTCACACCATCCTCGTCCTCGATACTCTACACCAGCATACTCTCTCAGTGTAGGTATCATACCGGACACACCTCCTCTTGGAACACACATCAAGAGGATAACACGCATTACATTGCCATAGTTCGACCACGGTATACTAACCGAGTCAACTCACCACAACACACATATCGGTCTATCACTCACCCGATCATATCACAATCAATGATTCACATCACGCATGGCACACTCGCCCAAACATTTCAACAACATGCTACACCGAGTATATCTTATTATGACTCTAAATCTAATCAACGGCTACAACAAGCGTCATGCATCTCAAACAACGATCATGGCATCACAATCAACACGCAACCCTAAGGCTCGACATGACCATTCTACCAGCACGACAATTTCCCAAGAATTGAAAGCGATTATTCTAGTGAATCACATCCTATATGCATCTATGACTCTTTCGTTTATTATCGTAATTGAAAGCGGTTATTCTAGTGAATCACATCCTATATGAAAACTAGGACCTTTCCGGTTATTAATATTATCTTAAAAGCATACTTGTAACTTTCCGTAATTAAATCGGTATTCGCTACTCTCCCTACCTCAAAAGTGAACAAATCTCAACTCCTAGCTGCTGACGACCTGGCTAGCTTCCTCCTCCACTTCACGGGATCCAAGTGCCTCCTCCTCCATCACGCTCGGGTCCAAGGTCTTGGATTACAAAACAAGTACTCGAATCAATACTAATTCAGTTGCATTAAGAACGGGAAACAACTAAATTAAGCCCGAAAGTCCAACATATGCTAAGACGGGAAATGGGCCGGAATGAGGCCCAATCTGGATGGCCAAGAGGCCCGGAAACCGACCCGGCCCATGCAGCACACTGGCCCGGCACCCGACCCGGCACGTGCCACAGACCGGCCCGGAACCAGATACGGAACGCGCGGCACACCGGCCCGAAACCTAGCACGGTTCGTGCGACCTTCCGTGCCGGAACCTAGCCCGGTCCATGCGGCATGTCGTGCCGGAACCTGGCCCGGTTCGTGCCTCTCAGAGGTCCGGAACCAAACACTCTCCGTGCCTCGTTCCGTGTCAGATCTGGGCAGGCCTCTTTCTTCTTCCCCAACTTCGTTTTCCACGAATTTCAGCACCAAACCTCCATTGATGAACTCTTAGAACTTCAAAATAGACCCAATAACCTCCAATTCTTCAACACCCTCAATGGGTCTCATTAAAACTACTCAAATCAATTGATTTCTCATCAACAAACTTCACTTCCCTCCACAAAATCATCATCTAACATCAATCAACCTCCAGCTCATCATTTCTAGCATTTCTCTCCCAAACCCATGAATCAAAATCAACCCAAAACGAAAATGGATTAGATAGATACCTTGGTAGTGAAGAGTAGATGAAGAAAATGTGGTTTTTATGAAATTTTGATGTAGAGATGAGCAAAAGTCCCTTCTTTTTCCCTTTCTTCTTCCTCAAGCTTCCATGAAAGACACACACACTCTCTCTCTCTCTCTCTCTCTCTCTCTCTCTCTCTCTCTCTCTCTCTCTCTCTCTCTCTCTCTCTCAGTAATTTCGGCCAACTATCAGAAAATGAGAGAAAATGGTCCAATTTGGTGCCTTAAGCCCTTAGGAAATGATCCCCAAACTACCCATTTGTCCTCTCTCTTCTCAAGTGCAACCATTAAGGGCATAATGGTCAAAACACATTCATTTCTTCCCTTCCAAGCAAACATGGACACATGTCCATGTGTGGACCACTCCAAGGTTAAATAATTCCAGCTCAATCGAATTTAGTTCCTAATCGAACCGCGTTTGACCGTTAAAAGGTACGGGTTGACTTTTCCCAATATTACAGTCAAAAGAAAGAAAACAGCCCAATTAAGCTAACCGTAATGACGACTAAGCTTTATGGGCCCCGGAAAGGTCCCGAATGATTACTGGAGTCATCGGTTGACTTTTCCGGTAGAAAGTCAAATTTCGCCGAAAACCTCCGGTTCGACCGGGATCGACCGGGGGCGGTTCTTACACACGGTCTGGACGGGCATATGGGATTTAGATATTCAGCCGCGAATCAAGATATTTTTATGGTGGCCTCTCTCGGGGACTCTCTAGGTAGTAGCAAATCTCTGGACGAAATGTGTACCTATTCTGAAATTATGCCCGGTTTGTTAGAATGGTCGAGAAACATCGTACCATCTTTTCCTACATTGTACCTTGACAAAGGAAGTTTGGGCACGAGCAGATATACCAGCACTCATTCTTCCAAACGTTACACTTGATACTTGGTTGACTCTGGTTATGGAGCTTCAGGATATGGCTAGGAAAAGAAAAATAGTGATGATGGTTTGGGAGATATGGAAAGCTCGGAATGGCCTCGTATGGGAGCAAACACTACCGGTGATGGAGGAACTTATAGCCTCAGTCCGTAGCCACCAACACAGTTGAACCGAGGCCCACCTGGGGATTGCCCGACCTCCATCCAATCACCAACCGAGGATAAAGGGTTGGCATCCACCTCCATCGGACTGGGTAACGATAAATGTGGGCGAAGCTACTTTTTGCTAACAAAAATCAAGGGGGATGGAGCTGGATATGTCGCAATGACCGAGGAAGCGTGGAGGATGCTCGGAATGGAGTATTCCAGGGTGTACTAGGGGCAGAGTATGCAGAAACAAGGGTTATACTTAATACTTTGCAGTAGATCCGAGAACAAGGGCTATAAAAGGTATTGAGTCAGAGTGATGTTCAATATGTGGTAAATTTGGTCACAGGAACCACCAAGCTTTTTTCCCCTGTGGGTCGACTCATTGGAGAATGTCGATCCATTATCTTACTTCTCGAGGATGTCAAACTCGAGTACATTTCTAAGACAACGAACGGTGCAGCCCACTAGCTAGTTCAGAAAGCCCGTTTTATGCCTATCTAGTCGTGGTCCTATTTTACTGTTTCGAATGCATTTGATTGTATTTTGAAGCACTTCTAATAATAAAATTACCACCGACGTTTCAAAAAAAATAGTTTAACTCAAATTTGTCTCAAACGGCTCATTTTGTTTACATGTAATTTATTGATAAATATTTTTAGATTTTATTAATATACTATATATTTAATTTAATATCAAACAAGACCGATCGTCAAAACTTTATAACCGATCTTGTGGATTCAATCAAAATAGAGAATCGGATGGAACTATTTGATAATCATCATTTATATAGCTGTCCACATTTAGACATAAATAATCGATCCAAGTTAGGAAAGAAAAAAGCTGTAGGCGTGCCTTGCTGGAACTTTCCTCTTCCTTCTCCTCTTGAAACGGCTCTGACTTTAATTCTTCTTCTCTCTTCTTCGTAATTCCTGATATCTCCATTCCTGATCAAAGTTCAGTTGAAGCAATCTGCTCACAGTAAACGGACATGTCGTACGCTTACTTATTCAAGTACATCATCATCGGCGACACTGGTAAATCTTTTTGCTATCATTTCTCCCTCGGATTGCACAATTTATCGTCTATGTTTTTTCAATTTCGGATACTTTTTGTTGTTTTTTCTGTGTATATTATCTATGGATCTCTTAATTGTGAATTGCAGTATCTTCCAGGTTTTTTCATTTTTGTTTCACGATTTCACAGCCTTTCCGGTTCATATTCTTTTCACCGTTTTAGCATCTATTGAAGTATCGAGGAAGGAGACCGTGGAGATTTTTTTTCTCTATTGTTTGTCGATATTCATTTGTATTTCAGTATTTGAAGGGTGTAGCCTAAAATTTGTTATGTAGTTTGAAATGTATCCATCTGATGGCCAGGAATTTATGTTGCAAATAAGTGTATCTGGGTGAACTAATGATGCATGATTACTTTCTTGTACTGACATTAATTGATCTTTTACCTTAATTTGGGACTTGATATCATTGGAAGCTAGGAACATATTCAAGTTCTTAGTTTTGCTCCCCTTTATTACATTGTGATACGAGTATGCTATGATCCTTTGTTTTACAGGAGTTGGTAAATCATGTCTTCTTCTTCAGTTCACTGACAAGCGGTTCCAGCCAGTTCATGACTTAACTATCGGTGTCGAATTTGGGGCCAGGATGATCACTATTGACAATAAACCAATTAAACTGCAAATATGGGACACGGTTTGTATTCTCTTTTATATTAATGGTTTATGTTCATAGAAATATGTTTGCCTCTACTTTCAAGATTAGTTTAGATATTAGAAATTGAAGGGGGAAAAAAAGAGTTATGTGATTTAATTTTACTGGTCTGGTTGCAGCATCATAAATTGTATTAGCTACTGTTTCCATCTAATTTTACATTATGCCTATCAATTGAAAGTTCTCACTTTGTTCGTCCATTTTAAAGGGGCATATATTAGACATTTACCTATCTTTGAAAGAGAGAAAACATAGAACATGTTTATAAGCTTAGTGGTTCAGAAATGCTCATGTTACTAGGCCTGATTTCCATTCCGATACTTCAGGTCAAACTCAAGTATGCCACATAGCTTTCCTAGAGGTTTATATAAAGGAAGGAGTCAAATTTAATTGTTAGGATTGACCTTTTAGTTGTGGATCCTGACCCGATATATGTAGTTTGATTCAAAAATTTACATTAAGTTTAACATGGTACCAAAGCTTGATTTGATATTTGGTTTGTGAGTTTGTGTTTCGTCCAATATCACATATTCTTGGTCCACATGTTGTCTAGCTTGTATGTGAGGAGAGTGTTGAATATTGGCATGATGAAAAAAATGTGGATTTAGAGACCACTTGATATGCTAGTTGGGTCTTCCACCTGATAGCTTAAGCTTTTGGGTTGGAGTAAGTTTAATATCTTGCCGTATTACACCTGTAAAGGTATGTTATTGTGTGATGATGCTGATGTTACCCTCAAATATGCCAGGCAGGTCAAGAATCATTCAGATCTATTACGAGGTCCTACTACAGAGGAGCTGCTGGTGCATTGTTAGTCTATGATATCACAAGGTACTTTTCATTTTAATTTGAGTTTTGCTGGATTTTTCTATACTTTTATGAAAAAAGGGTATCTGGATTAACATATAAGTTGGTCTGACTAACTTATAAGTCTCAGTGCCCTGAGAAGTCTTCGTTACATAGCTTAACTTGTAAGTTGCTATAAAGCTTAAAAAATAAGTTGTGGTACCCAGTTTCTCATTCTCCTGCTTAAGGCATAAGAAGCAAGTTTGACCAAAAAAAAGACGACCATACTCTTATACCTGCAGTTTATAAGTTCACCTACTTATAAGTTAGTCTTATGAAGTCAATCCAAACATCCTAATGTATCTAGGTGGTGCACTACAAGTTTGATAAATTACAGCAGGTGTGCATTTAATTTTCCTTTCTTTTTCTCAAAGAAATATATCTTCTTGTTGGAGTATTGGCGGCATGGCAAATGTTTTTTTTTTAAATTTCACAGTTGGCCTTTCGCATTGCCCCTCTTCCATGAGAAAAGAAAAGACATTAAAATTGGAATGTTGACTTGTTTGCTTGCCAGGAGGGAAACTTTCAATCACCTTGCTAGCTGGCTGGAAGATGCAAGGCAGCATGCAAATGCAAACATGACAATCATGTTGGTTGGTAATAAGTGTGATCTTGGCCACAGAAGGGCAGTTAGCATAGAAGAAGGTGAGCAATTTGCAAAGGAGCATGGGTTGATCTTCATGGAAGCCTCTGCTAAAACTGCTCAAAATGTTGAAGAGGTAATGAACATAGCACGGATATGCTGGATAACGTTTTTTAATAGTGTATTGTTCTTAACAGTTGTGATCTTTGAGGCTTGATTCATTGTCTTCGCTATTTCTCAGTTTTTTTTTTAATTTAAATAAATCTGTACAGGCATTCATAAAAACAGCAGCAACAGTGTACAAGAAGATTCAGGATGGAGTATTTGATGTATCAAATGAGGTTAGCTTTCTCGTTCTCGAGTGGTCATGTTGCATATTCTTGTTATTTACTACTCTCAGTTATAGAAAAATGTTGAATGATATTTAGCAGTCTTTTATGTTATACCTGGGTCTATTTCGGATGAGATGTTATGATATGGCGTTTTTGACATTTTTTTCTATTTTGTTCTTGCTATGACAGTCTTATGGAATAAAAGTTGGATATGGTGGCATCCCCGGACCATCTGGGGTAAGTGGTTCTTCTTCTCAAGGAGGAGGATGTTGCAGCTAAGCATAAAATGCAACAATCAAACTGTAGCCTATTCCGCTCATTCTTCTCGGGCTGATATTCATTGTCTATCTATATATTATGATTTGTTGTTTTAATGCGCATGCCCCGCTCAAAATTTGTGATATTTGTATAATCTATGAATTCTTGCTCTTCTGATTGTAAATTTAAATCATATGATATTGTGAGAAAGAGAGTGGTAAATAAATAACATTTCAAAAAGGGAACATAGAAGGTGAACATGTTATGCTTTCGTGGAGACTGTTTGATCTATGATGGGTAATCTCGTTATTCTTGTAATGGTTTATACAATTTCGGTTTTTGATGACTTCAAATTGACAACTGAATCGATGAGTAATGTTGGAGACACAAGAGCCCAATAATATTTTTCTTGGCCATTCTTCAACCTGCAATTTGCGGTTATGGGTTTTGATGAATTGCTCTCATTTTTATATTGAGATTTGATACGATAAACTAATTTAATATTTTCTTTCTTTTATATGCATTAGAATGTTTGTGGACGGATAACCTTTTTTTATACAAAGGATTTAATATTTAGAAGTAATATGATGAAAGATAGATATACCACCAAACACCAAAATAAGAGTACTGAAATTGAAATGCTAACACAAATAAAATGCAATAAAAAAAAATCCGACTCATTGAATTAATCCGCTTCACTGATATGTTCAAAAGGGAGTATTGCAGTAGCGTCGAGAGACACCGATACAATAAATCTGAGCTGGAAGCCAGTGGCGGAGCTAGGTAGGGCCCAGGGGGGGCACGTGCCCCCCCTCAAATATATTTTTTTGAAATTTTGCTACTAATTTTAGAGTATTTTGAAAAATACCCCTTAAATTCTTATAATTTTTTAGTTGTGCCCCTCGTCAATTTTTTTTGACGTTGTGTGTTACTATTGAAATTTTTTGGTGCCCCCTCTCACCCAAAAACCTAGCTCCGCCACTGCTGGAAGCTAGGGTTGAGCGGACTTATTTTCGGAGGGGCTCAGTGGTAGACTGGATACTCCTCCAGGATGCCAGCTTGCGTCGTCCTCCCTGAAGAGATAATAGTAGGGCTCCTAAACGCGGAAATTGTTGGCCTCCGAGAAGGTAGAAGGGTCAGATCTTGATGGTTACTTCTCCACCTTACATCCAGTGGGGCGATGATACCGACCGACCCCCCCCCCCCCCCCCCCCCCCATTGGATGCCTCAGACTCATTATGTGAGGCGAGGGTGTTTATAGCCCCTCGTCGCTGCACTTGTCGCCTCAGATTCCGACTCCCCCTCTTCCTCCTAACAGATATTGAGGTACTGATCCGAATCCCTTGGGAGACATTCAGGATGACTGACCTACCTCCCTTAAGAACTCTACACTCCTTTGGTTGCCGCCTTGTTATCCATCCATATGCCTCTCGGTCGTTGCTTCTTCCTTGTCTCCTCACTTGGTTTGGCGCCTCCGGGGCGAACAGACGGGCCTTGTTACCCATCCATATGCCTCTCGGTCAAGGAACCATTTAGGTGATCCCAGTTTGTTCCGCGGAAAAGTTTCCCATGCCTTGATCGTACAAGAGCAGACCGAGGGTCTGCAGGTGATCTCAACGAGGGACATATAATCCCCCCCCCCCCTCCATTGGACATGTTGTAAAAAGGTGACCAGCACAACTACAACCAAAACAATGGTTGGGCAGTCTCTCATACAAAACATGAAGCAACGTACGTACCTGAGACTCCGTGAGTCTAAATTATAGATGACTTTGAAGGGCAATCTGAATGTCGACTCGAAACCGGATCCTCATGAAATCCCCATAGCACATCCCATCAACGTCGTCATCCACTACTAGGTAAACTCCCAGGGCGCTTCCCACCTGAATCCAACCCCTCTATTCCACGCGTCTACTGCAATTTTGATATTCTCGCTCATACCGAGAAGTGTGTAAACAACATATCTCCCGGTCGTATATGTGGCATGAGGTCCGCAAATAGAACCAACAAATTCCTAAACTCCCAAGGCTCCCCTACTAGGATCCTTGCACATTCTCTGGCATTCCCGAAAAAGAAAGCAACTGCACCTTCTTCTAGCGCTGGCTTCTACATTTCTGATTTCCCATTTGTCCTCCATCCACTCCACAAAGGTCTTCTAGAAGAAAGCCCTCGTGGACAAAACCTTTGTAGCTAAGGCAAACGAAAATTTTGCCCACTACCACACACCTCGGACGGTAGGACCACCACCTCCTTGATTCATAAATTTCCCATATGGGATCCCAAATCGTCTAGTGTTGCTTGGTCTTTGGTTCCCCAATTCCTACTAGGGTTGGTTTTAGGGTTTCTTACCCCTCAGGTTCGATCACGAGAGGCCCTTGGGTTGAGACTGTTCCGGTTCAACGCCCCCCCCCCCCCAGTGTGAATAAACATTGGGCCCTTATGACCAGTTCATGAGTCGGCCCGAACATTACTTCTTCATGGCCTAAGGTTGATACGGTCTAGGCCCAATCTAGCGACCTGCGACTCGTCGTCTTCGACAATTCCAACGGTAAATAAAAGTAAATGAAATTAAAAGTCAACCTAGCTAGAGCAAGCAACAAAGAGCAAATTAGATAAGGCAAGCCATTGATGCAATCATGCACGAGATCAATCAATACAAGGAAAGTGAAAAGATGTGGTGAAGGATCCAATGGTCTTGGAATTTACATTTCTAAGCTTATGATCTCTTATCCTAAATCACAAGTCTAGTCTTGGGGAGGGTGCAAGATCATGCCCTGACCTAGATGAACACAACCAATAACAAGATAAAAAGTGAATGAATCCAATTCAACAATAAGAAATTAGCATATGTGAATGACAATCGCCTTACATAACATTCTATCATTCAAGGGTAGTCTTACCGAGTCAAGAAGCTAAATGAATGCACAAATTGAAAACTTAGAAGAACGATGTTTAATTTGAAAGAATAGGTGAACTAGCATTCCAACATGATCAAAAACCCATTGATAATTAATTAAAGTCAAAAATCCAAAACCTAGATGGAGTTCTAAGTGGTGGGCAAAAAAAACCGAAACCGCTAAAACCAACCACCACCAACCGCAAACCGCACCGGAAAACCTGAAACCGGAAAGTTAACGGTTGGTTGTCGGTTCTTAAAACGTCAAACCATCGGTTAACCAACCAAACCGGTATTGCTCATCATATACATGTGGCTTAATAATAACCACTGATCTGATATAGATGAATGACTCGTGAACACTCTTTTGTGTCACACGGGTTGCTAACACAGAACACGATGACTTATATGTGATTTTTCTTTTGTTTTAGAGAATTTAGTAATATGTTTTGGCTTGAAATAGAAATATGTGTATGGTTATTGGTATTTAAATTTGTACTTACATGTAGTAAAGTGGTTGGTTGGTTAAAACCACTAACCAACCGGTTAGTGAACTGGTTGGTTTCACTGTAAAAAATTGGTTTATGGGTTGGGGCTGGTTTCAAAATATGTTAAACCGGTAATATCGGATTGGGTTCGTAAAGGGTTCCATTGGGTGGTTAACCACCCAATGCCCATCCCTAGTTCTAACAATCCAAGTGAGCAATTAACCCAATTTCATGAAAAAACTCAATATAATCCAACGAATTAAACATAACCAATGATCATAATCACAACAAGCATATGAACCAACATAAATAAATATATCAATTCCAACTTAGCCTTTAATTTAGGAATTTGGGGTTTTCTCTTACAAACCCTAATATGCTCATCTTCACAAATAATGGATTAAAATCAAGGGTTATTATCATACGAGTACCCTAAAAATACTTGGTTTTCATCCGAGTACCCTAAAAATACTTTGTGACAGATAAGTACCCATACGAAACATTGTGTTTCAAATCAGTACCCACCGTTAGTTTTCCATCCATTTTGGATGGAAAGTCGTCAATTTTTTGAAAAATGACAACACTACCCCTACCAAAAATAATAAAATAATTAAAAAAATAAGATTTAAAAAAATAGAAAAAAAAATCAAATCTCTCACAACTTTCACCAATCTCTCTCACAATCCCTTTTACAATCTCTCTCATCTTCTCTCACGAATCTCTCACAATCTCTCTCACTAATCTCTCTCACAATCTCTCACATATTCTTTGAATCTACCCACCTCCTTCGTCATCCACCCTTCTTCCTCCCCTTGCTACTGTAAAATCAAAGCTTTATTTTCTCCACAAGAGCTTCATCGAGACTTTGGCCAACGCGACATCTGCCACCGGCCGGAGTTGGTTCGTCTCCTTCATCTTCTCCCAAGCTTCGTGTAGGTTTGTTCAGGGAACAAAATCTAGATTTGGGTAGTTATGATTTGATTTTTGTTCAATGAATCATTTGATTCCAATTTTTTTTTCCAGATCTGGGTTGTATATGCTTATATGAACATATGAGTTGAGTTGGTATTGGTTCATACTTGCATAGATTTGAAATAAAAGAAATGGGTTTGGTTCTGGAATTGGTTTAACAAAAACAACTGATTTTGTTGGTTCCCTTTTTGGATGAACATGATGAATCCAGATCCCCTTTTGAGAAAACTAAACAATTAATTAAGAATTAAAGAATTATTAATGAAAATAAAGAACTATCATAAAAAAAAATGACTTTCACTAAATTTTAAAAGTAAAAATGAACTAAAAAAAATAAAAGTTGAATAAAAAATAAATAAACAGATTTTTTTAATGTAAATTCCGATTTTAAAAAAATTACAATCTGATTTTTTCAAAATAAAAACTGATTTTTTTGAAACAAAAACTGATTTTTTCAAAATAAAACTGATTTTTTAAAATAAAAATCAATTTTATAAAAATAAATTTAATTTTCAGAAAATAAATTTTTTAATATAAAATAAATAAATAAGTAAAAAGAAAATTTGAAATTCAATGGCATGGGTTTGAAAATTTGAGTGTTGGGGAGGGGTATTTTGGACCTTTTAATGTTTTGGATGGAAAAATGGATGAAAAATAGACAGAAACTAACGACGGGTATTGATTTGAAACACACTATTTCGTTTGGCTACTTATCTATCACAAAGTATTTTTAGGGTACTCGGATGAAAACCAAGTATTTTTAGGGTACTCGTATGATAATAACCCTAAAATCAAATTAAACATCACCGACAACACATTTGAACAAGGGGAAAAGCCACGTCCCAACTATCTCTCACCTTTGTTTCCACCATCCTAATTGCGACTTACCTTTGGTCTCAATTCCCATCTGCAAACTATTCGCGATTCTTCAAAACTATCAAATCTGTTATTTTGGATGGCACCGTTAGTTTTGCTTGGAAAAAGACGAATTTGCTCTCAAACTTGAAATAGATTTGTTTTAAATCATATTAATAAATATATTTGTTAATTTATCTATAAATAAACTTTTTAAATTTATTTAAAATCTGATATTAACAAATCTGATATTTAAATATTTTTTAATTATTTTTTATATATATAATAATCATATTTTAATTATAAAAATATATATTTACCCAAAATTGAATTTTTTTTTGACATTTTCTTCTTCTTCCCCAAATCTCCAACCGATGAACACAGACCCAAATCTTCTTTTTCTTTTTTGTTTTTTTATTTATCATTTTGATACATTTTTTCAAACCCAAATATGGACACAAATAGAGGACGATGGTGGTTCTATGTTCATCATCTCAAATCTGCATAACTGAAGCTCCATCGAAGACGAAGAGCACCGGTGAGTTCGAGATTATGTACTCTGTAGAGCCAAATCCAAGGATACGAACTCTGAAACCACATCGAATAAAATCCTTAAATCTCCTTATTTGGTTCACGCCCACGGAGGGATGAGCTTCTCAGATCTGCAATTCGTGTGGGCTTTTTTTAAGCATGTTTTTTTTTATGAAAAGAAGGGGAGGAGTTTCTTAAATCTAGCCCAAGCTTCACCATGGATGCTCACCATGGATGAGTATGGAAGAAGATAATGATGGGTATGGGAAGAAGGTCATGAGAGATGGGCATGGGAGATGGGTATGGCGTGATGTTGATAACTGATAGTTTTGAAGAATCGCGAACAGTTCGCATGTGGGAATTGAGACCAAAGGTAATTCGCAGTTAGGATGGTGGAATCAAAGGTGAAACATAGTTGGGATGTAGCTTTTCCCCTAGAGGCAATCTGGCCATTTACGAAAATATTTAAAGCCACGTGACAGTCACGTGCAAAACACATGAACGGTGCCGTTAAAATAAACAGATTTTGATAGTTTTGAAGAATCGCGAATAGTTTGCAGATGGGAATTGAGACCAAAGGTAAGTTGTAAAACCCCACTCCTTTACTAAGGGGTATTTTTGTGAAATCAGAAATGTGAAGGTGGTTATTTGCAACAAGTTTTATTTGAAAAGAAAATTAAAAAAAAAGAGTAGATTTTTGGGCTTAGTGGGATTTTGGACCAGGTAGGATCGAGTTGGGCCGGACCAGCACAGGCCCAAACCGCGCCCAGTCCACTCCCAACCCAAGCCCGCGATATACCCTCCTACGCCGTCTCGACTTCTCAGAAGTCACGCACAAACCTCGAGGCACGAAGCCTCTCTCTTTCTTCGACCTCGAGCGCTCGCCGGGGTCTTCATCCCCGAACCAGAAGCTCTCGCCGGGGCTTGAGCTACCCCTTCTTCTTCACCGTCATCCCCTTCTCCACCCTCTCACCGCACCACCGCACGCGCAGGTTCGAACCTCCGCCGGATGAAGCTTTCAAGGTTTGAGTCCCGGACGCGTTCGACATCGGCGACGAGATTCAGGAGGTCTGGACGGTCCCTTGTCGTCTCCTCCTTCTTCTTCGACCTCACCAGGATGGGGAGTGTACCCTCCCGAGCTCGATTCGAGCGGCGTGGGTCGGAAACATTGTCGGCGAAGTAGAGCTCTCCAGATCTGAAAAGGGTCGAGCGTGGGTCACGTCCCAGACATCGTCGTCGCAGCTACGACGTCCCCAGCAACCCTACGCCGCTCACCGCCCATTTTCCCCCTCTACCGAGCGTGTCTGACGTTGTAGATGGTGGTCGGAGCACCCTGGCTCGCCGGAGACATCGCCAGAGCTAGTGCACACTCGAGCTCGGGCTCGAGCAGACTTTGGGCCAGAAGAGTCTTGGACCGAGAAGGCCTTGGGCCGGCAGAAGGTTTGGGCAGTAAGAAGGTCAGTATGGACCTGACTAAACTCGGGCCTTGGGCTAGTTGGACCGGGTCTGGACACGGGTCTGGACCAGGTTCGGGCTCGGATCCGGGTCAACCCGGCAGTAAAAGAAAATGATTTTAAAATCAGTTTCAATTAATTAATTAAATTAAATAAATTGGTTTTAATTGGATAATTAAAAGACTTTTTGGAATAATTAGTGGACCTTTGGACAATTTCTGGTTTTGATTGGACGTTTTATTTGTCAAACCTAGATGGGACTTCGCCCGAGTGTAAGGGCTTGGACCCGAGCTAGAAGAACGAAGACCACGCCGGAACCCGTGTGAAGAACGGAGTTGTGACCACACAAGCTTTTCATCATAGTATTGTTAGAGGAAGACCATAAGGTAGGGAAAGTCTTAATTTCTTATTTAACGCTTATTATGCATATTAGGTTAATAAAAATGGAAAGGTCCTATAATTGCCTATAGGATGTGAATAACTAGATTAATCGTATTTCATTTTACTAATAACCGAAAGTGTCTAGATGCATGATTAGGATGAGATTGACTAGTGTAACTCGCTTTAAATACTTGGGAATTGTTTTACTGGTAGAGAAGCTATGTTGAGCTCTCGGATTAGTTGTGTGCTAGGTTCACATGCTTGGTTGCTAGTTATTAGGATAATCAAGAGTCTAATGGAACTAGATCGAGTACATGCTTGAATGTTGAAGGTTTGACTTGAATGCTTGAATGATCGGTTGATTGATTGAGTGGTGATTAATTGTGGTTTGAACGAATGATCGAGTATGACTGGTTGTGCCAAGGGGTACAATCAGGTGATCGATGTACCGATGGTTCGTGACAGGTAAGTATACGGTAAGTGTGTAATGGTATTGGGTGTCTTTGCTGTGATGAAAGCGTGTTTCGATGAGTGTTGATTGATGAGTGAATGTTAGTGCTTGTTCCTTTATTCTTATACTTGAATTGTTTGTTTGTATGTTCGCATGTTTGTTGTTTGTGTGTTCGGTACTACACCGGGGGGGGGGGGGGGGGTAATCCGGTGCCGTTATGGTGGTTGGAGGTTGTCAGACACGTTGAGATATTGATTGAGTATTGGAGCCTGAGGGCATTGGTTATTGATTATTATGAGGATTGATTATTGGAGCCTGAGGGCGATGGTTACTGAGTATTATGAGGAGTGATGATTGGAGCCTGAGGGCATTAATTATTGGACCCTGCGGGGCAGTTGGTTGGATTACTTCGTGAGAGATGGTTATTGAGGTTTCACCCAAGTGCATGCGTCCTACGGGAGCACTACCTTGGTTCCCTATGACATATGGTTCTTTGGAGGCATTTCCAGCAATCCCGATGATAAGCGCCCATTTGGGATTGTTTCCGGTGCCCCGACGCATGTGCCTCCTCTGGACCGAGGGAAAATCTGATATGACATGGATACTATGGTGGATCGGAAGATGGGAACCGAGGTGATCCCAGAATCTATCCATGGATCGGAGGCTTGAGAAAGCAAGTGGTTAGCAAGATATTGATTACTCCCATTTTACTCTTATCGTTCCGTTAAAGTATTTGTTATGAACTTCTTTATGTTACAGTTACATTTGAGAGTATGGTACTATTGTGATCAATTCTGTTACTTATTATTTCCTTGTTAATTGTACTACTTTTATTTAGCGTTATCATTTTAAGCAGTTAAGTTTGATCTAAAGGTTGATTTGTTGGGATTTTTCCTACTGAGCGCAAGCTCACCCCTTTGTTTCTCTTACTGTGTTTACAAGAGTACCAGATGTCTAGAGTGTGCGAAGCTTGGGAGCTTCAGCTCGTCTTGGGACTTGTCTTAGTTTTGTGTTGTTCTTTCCTGTTAAACACTTTACATCTTACCCTGTATATTGAGCTGTGACTCATTGAGGATTTTGAACTTTACTTATGTTGTTTTTGATGGAGTTTTCTTGAGATCTTGAGTATTTTATCAACTGTTTACTACTTTAATTATTTTAAACCCAGGTCACGTCTCGAGTCCGGTCAAAGCCGGATTTGGGGCGTGACATAAGTCGCAGTTAGGATGGTGAAAACAAAGGTGAAAGATAGTTGTGATGTGGCTTTTCCCCTTTGAACAATTTAAGTATTAATCAATCATTGTATCCATACATAATTGGAACTCATAGCCATGGAGCTAAATCCATGAAAATCAACATTAAAAACTAGATTGAGCTAAGAGGAGGATGATTAGAAATTAAAACATTGTTAGGAATGCCGATTCCTAGCTCAAATCCTCCAAAACAAGCTTAAAATAGATTCTAAACTCCAAAAATGGCTTCAACCCGAAATTAGTTTTTATCCCTCTTTGAAGCCTTGAATCTTGTCTTTTGAAGCCCTCAAAATCCAGTCCAATGGATGTTTTAGCTAGAGAGGAGTAGGAGCTTCACACCGATGGTCGGAAATCGTCGATTGGTTGTCGGAGTTAGGAGATGTGGCTCTACAAAATTACTACTTTACTCACCTGAATCTGGAATTTATTTTCTCCTAAAATTTTGATATGTATCTCCTTCTCAAACTTGTGTTGATCTGATGTAGGAGACAACTGATAATTTTGATCTGGTATAGGCGAACCTTGATGCATCATGCTGATCTAACGAATGGTAGAAAGTCAACGAAATGTCAATAGGAACAAGAAGAGGAGATAACACATGTGCATGATGCTTTATGCAGCGCACCACACCAGATCAATCGGCAAGCTTCCCTGGTTAAAGGAATCAAAGGTCTAGAGTGCGCCACGTATCGCGCTCTGATTCAGCTCCTTCATTTTTGACACTTTTCGTTATTTTGCTCATTCTCGTTCTGTTTGAACTCCTATTAGCTTCTTTCTTTCATCGATATTTTTATTTTTTAGAGACTTACAAAATGAGATCAATATTGAATATATTATGAGGTGCCGAAAAAATCGACGATTAAAGGACTTAAGAGCAATCATTAATGAAAGATAAAAATATAAAATAATGAACAATTAAGGTAAAAATATGAGAAGGTAATAGTTAAACTAAATAAGACAAACTTATGTTTATCAACAGGTCAACAAAAAGCATATCATGCTGATAAGACATTTCATGAGAAACTTGATAAAGGTATGTACTCAATGCTATATGTTTTTGGTTTTTATGACATTATACAATAATTAACTATTTTTAATGTAGGACAACGAGAAGTAGATCATGTGGCAGCAGAGCACGACAGTAGAGATGATGAAAATAAAGTGGAGATGTTGAGGTAAGCATAACTGCAAAAAGAGAAGGCCTCGATGACTGATCAAAAAGAAGATTAGATGTTGAGGCAAGCTCGAATCTATAGTGACATAACCATTTTTTCCTAGCGTGCGACATGTTCAACTTTCGATTTCGTCCGAGCTTTGCCCCAACCTCTCAGCTTCATCCAATTTTTACCCCAACCATCGATTCTTCTCCACCCAATCTGAAGCCACCCAACCTCGTCTCCTTTTTCAGACGAGCTTCACCTTTGCGCCTTCTTAGATTTCGTAGCTCAAGCCCTCGGTTCTGTTCAATTGCACATGGTCAATATGTTCAAACAATCATCGGGGGTAGTTACGACGATAAAAATATTAAGTTTTCACGTGAATCGCACATATATGTTTTTTCGTCTAAAATTTATCGAAAATGTACCAAAATGAAAATAAAACTTTGTTAGAGTGCTGAAAACGAAAAAAAAAACAAGTTAGTGTGAAAATAAAACTTCTGCTAGATATTATAATAAAAATTTCCTGAATAAAACTAGTGTGTATAAACAAAAAAAAAATAGTTAAGACAGTTAACGAAATTTTGCTCCAAAATATGATCGTTCCTTGGTGCTCCACTTTTGTTCTTCTTCACTCTTTCTCTACGAGGTGGGGATTGTACTCGTTCCTCTCCTCATAGACTGAAGTCGAAAAGATTCATTTACGAGTCTCAATCAGCGGATTCTAACCCTCGATCCTAATTCAATTTTCTCCTTCTCATGGCTTCTCCTGGAAATTCAAATCATCCGCCTCCGCAACACCCACAGCAACCACCAGGTGGTGGTGCCGGAGGAGGACCTCCCCACGGTATGCCCAATTTCTTCAACCCCTCAGCGTCCAGCCCTATACCCCCTCCTCCCAATTCTAATCTCAACACCTCACCGTCCTTGTCCTCGCCGCCGTGCCTCACTCCCTCCGCCTCCTACCCTCCCCCTACGCTCCATTACCCCCCTTCCTACCTCCCTCACGACCAGCACCAGCACCAACACCAACACCATCAGCAGCAGCAGTTCATGGCTGCTATGCCGAGACCAATCTCCCATCCTGCTCCTCCTTCCCCGAACCCTAACCCCGGCGGTGCCCGCCTCATGGCTCTATTGGGCACCCAAACCCCACAACCCTCTTCTTCCAATCTCGAATTCTCGCAGCCCTCCTTGCCTTTTCCTTCCAACTCCCAGCTGCAGTCCGCCGGGAGCTCTGAATTCATGGTTCCGCCGGGCAATTCCGCGCTCCCGTCGCGGTTGCTCCCCAAGGGACGCCATTTGATCGGGGACCATGTTGTCTATGACTTGAACCTTAGGTTGCCCGGTGAAGTTCACCCTCAGCTTGAAGTCACTCCAATCACTAGGTATGGCTCAGACCCTGGGCTTGTAGTGGGACGCCAGATTGCTGTTAACAGAACTTACATATGCTATGGGCTAAAGTTGGGCAATATCAGGGTCCTTAATATCGATACTGCCCCCAGATCTTTGCTCAGAGGCCATAATCAGGTTGCTATCTTTTCTATCTCATAGTTTTGGAATAATGTGCAAGTGTTACTATGATGAAGATGATGTATGCATGAATATGTAAAGTAATGTGCTGGATTGGATGAAGCCTTTTTTGTGAGCTTATATATCTATCAATTTCTGTGCTATCTGGATATCATGTATGAACGCTTTATCTATGTTTTAGTTTATTAATAATTTAGTGGATGGTTAAGCCTCATAAGTCATAATAGCTGCCACTTCCATGTGCTGGTTCCTCTCGGCTACTTCTATGCTTTATGATTATTTGCTGAGGACCTTGTCACAGAGAAAATGCTTTATTATTATCAAGTTTGCCAAATGTCATTTGACAGTCCTTTATCTCTTATCTTTTTTTTTCCTGGTATATTTATAATCTATGCGCACAGAGCACACACACAGAGGCACACTTTAGTCGGGTAGATATACTCCCCAAGTACGTTTTTTTCTGGATAACAACCAGCCACTCTCACTTCTTACATCCTTGCTGATTTTTTGTTGTTGAGGTTTTATATGTACTAAATTATTTATGCAGTTCTTTCCATTTTTAGAGATGTTGAGGGAACTACACAAAGAATCTCACTGATGTTATGATTTCATGTAAGCTCTATATAACATCTTGATTACGGCTTTGATTTGTATCACCAAGTGGCGGTCATTGTGAGGAAGGACTGCCATAAGAATATTCCTGTAGATACTGCATAGACCATGCCATATAACTTTCATAAAGTTTTGTTCGATGTATACGTGGTTTTGTTTCAGTAAATGAGGCTAAATCAAAATATTGGAAGTTCTTGAGTTCATCTGAGCAAAACATTATAACAATTCTGGCTGTATGGCATCCTCAAGTATCTCAACCCTTTATGATCTATATATGGTAAATTATTTTCCAATTGGTGTCTAGAGATACTTGAATAAATCCACTTTCCTCCAAACTTTCATGGCTGTGTTATATTCTCTTTCATATGATATTTCTCTCATGTTTTTGTATGGATTATTTCTATATAGCGGGTAACAGATATGGCCTTTTTTGCCGAGGATGTTCACATTTTGGCCAGGTAGCTCCTTGTCATTAAATATCATTCCTTGCTTTAGTTTTATGTATTTTTGCTAACTTTTCTTCCTTGCAGTGTAAGTGTCGATGGACTGCTATTTATATGGAAGATCAGTGAAGGCTCAGAGGAGGAGGAAAAGCCTCAAATTACAGGATCACTCATTATTTCCATTCAGATCATGGGAGTAGGGGAGTCAGTTCATCCACGAGTGTCTTGGCATCCTCACAAACAAGTAATAATCGGGTTGTAGTGTATTTATCAAAAAAATTATCCTCGAAATAGTAATTTGTATGGAATTGCCTTGTTTGATGTGCAACTGTGGTTGTTTTCATTCCCCTAACTGGTAAAAAACTATTCTACAGGAAATTTTGATGGTTGCTATTGGAAATAATATCCTGAAAATTGACACCATAAGAGCGGGTAAAGGTGGAAGATTTTCGGCAGAGGAGCCTCTCAAATGTCCAATTGATAACCTTATTGACGGGATCTATTTTGTTGGTAAACATGAAGCTGAAATTACTGAGTTATCAACGTGCCAGTGGATGACCAGCCGCTTAGCATCCTCCTCAGCAGACGGCACAATTAGTTCTTGCTTTCTTTCACCCAGAAAACTAGTTCAATCTTTGGCTTTTGTGATGAACTTGTTTTGATAATTTTAACTACTGCTAGTGTCAACTCTTCAGGAAATACACAAGTGACCCATGTGATAGGGAACTGTTTCATTGAGTTAGATTATGCGTATTTAAGTCTTTATTAATAAGTGATTTTAAGGGATGGGGTTCCCACTTACCGTTATAATGGAGATCCATTCATCCATTATTGCTTTCTTTTTATTTTCATTCCTCTTGCCTGCTCACTGGTTAACTGCTCAAACTCTGTGACAGGTGATGATATGGGAGGATCGCAAGACTGGACCAGCTGCAGTATTGAGACCGCATGGTGGTGAACCTGTTAACTCTGTGTCATTTTTAACTGCTCCTGAACGGCCCGATCACATAGTTCTAATCACAGCAGTATTACTTCTATCCCTTCAATATGGAATGTAGTTTATACCTACGCTAAGACTTGTGGGATCATTAGCATTTTTTTTCATGCAGCTGGCCATTATCATTTAGTGTCACGTCAAAGTTCTCCTGAACATTACTACAAATACTGAGCTTTCCCTCTTTTACTGTTGATTTAACTTCCAGGGGTATCTGAATCGGGAGGTAAAGATATGGACCTCTGCCATTGAGGAGGGTGTTAGTCTTAGTGCCCGTAGTTCAATCATAAATGTCCAAATGTATATATCATCATTAGCAATAAGATTAAAGCGGCTTTCTATTACTTATGTGTTGGAGTAATATATCGATGTGATTTCTGATCTATGCCCACCATGCGAATAGAACCATAGATCGAGATGGATCACACTCGATGGGTCCCTAGTCAATAAAGCTTCACTAGAAGCGACTAGTATGAAAGATGGCTCTTCATGACTTACGTTCTGTTAGTCATTGGAATGGGATTCCGGAGTCTGATCATAGATATCATGTGGGACATGATATTGGACGACCCGCCCTGAATATGTGCCATAGATTGAGTCATTAACATATTCAGTGTCGTAGCTTGTCATGTATCCTTAGACCAAGGAGTCTTTGTGATCACTATGCAGTCAACAACTAAGTTTGACCTGAGCCTAACGTTGTCCGTAACAGGGCTTCCATAACGGCCAGGATTGGCTTGGGGACGGGTTGCATGAGTGACACGAAAGACGGCTAAGGGATTTATCCCTCATACTGAGGTATGGGAAATATATCGGTTCTCGGCCGCTTGATCGAGAGTGACTGAAAGAATAACATGGCCATGCACATGATACTAGGTATCATATATTCAGTCATCTCACATATCAAGGAACAGTGATTGAGAATAATAAGGATGACGGCTCTATGCCTTATCTCAATCAGGATATCGGAGATAAAAGGATAATGACAGGGACGACGGAAAGGTTAGAATCGATTGGTTCGATTCGCTATGTAGTGTCAGACAATACTAAAGTCTCGTTAGTTACCACTTATATAGGATCAAGTAAAATGAGATTTTACGTTGATCTACGACATGCATAGACCTAAGGGTCAAACCGAAGGATGAAACTCATTGACACATTTATGGAGAATGACCAAAAGAGAGTTGTCTCGGGACATGACCAAAACTGGGTTTTGGGTCATGTGTCCGTAAGTGAATAGGACATTACGGATCAAGACAAGGCTTGGAGTCTTGGGATTGATCGCGTTGGATAATGTTGGACATTTCCGGTATGGAAGGCTTGGAGGCGATGAGAACGTCACGGGACCTCGTTGGGAATGGTCATGGGCCATGTTCCAAGAGGCCCATGAAAGGCCCATGCAACCAAGGCCCATGGAACTAATTAATCAAGTCTTGATTAATTAGTACTAAGTAAGCAAGACAAGGATTAAGGTGTTGGTGATTCACCACCTAACCCATCTTGTCTTGCCATACTTAGCACCATGCTTGTCTTACTTCACACCATGCTTCACACCTTACTTGTCCTTGATGGTTGTTGATGGTTTAAGTCATCTTTTTCCTACAACAAATCACAAGACAAGAATAGAAACACAACTTCTCTCCCTCTCACACTACAATTTCGAGTTTGGCACTTTTCCCCCCTCTTGTTGTGTTCTTGAGTCATCTAAAGAAGAACTACGTGACTTTGATTCCAATTGGATACGTAGGCGTCTTGGAGACTCAAGCCGATCATCGTTTCTTTGGTGTTCTCTTCCTTTTCTTGAACTAGTTGGTAAGGAAACATCCATATTGTTTATTCTCTTGTGTATCTAATATTTGGTAGTGTTCTATGACATGGTCTCGAGTTATTTCCGCTGCAAGTATGTGTTCATACCCTCCATCGAGACCCAACAGAGGGTTGGTTGTTGCCCGGTGAAGATGAAGCATGGCAGTGTACTCAGACCTTAGAACTAAAGAGCTCAGATGCACCAAGGATTGAGGATGTATTCTTTAATCAAGTAGTAGCTTTACCCCGTGCTGGTTTATTTCTGCTAGCAAATGCCAAGAAAAATGCCATTTATGCTGTGCACATTACTTATGGAAATTATCCGACTGGCACCCGAATGGATTACATAGCTGAGTTTACAGTCACAATGCCTATCTTGAGTCTCACTGGGACAAGTGGTAGTTTGCCAGATGGGGAACATGTCATTCAGGTTTATTGTGTCCAAACACAGGCTATTCAGCAGTATGCACTGAACTTGTCTCAGTGCTTGCCACCACCTCTTGGAAACCTGGAGCTGGAGAAAACATAATTCTGATGGCTCTGTTACTCAGGAGCCATCTCATGTAGGTAAACCCACAGAGATGCCTGTAGGCAATGCAGCGCCCATACAACTTTCAAATGGCTCTGAGAGGACTATTGCAAATTTTGCTTCTTCTGAGGTTACCAGCTTACCTCAAATTGCTACATTAAGTTTGGAAAGTAAGACAACTGCGCTGCCATCTCAAAGTAATACTGAAAATATACCCACCGGATTACCTGCACTTCCTCTTAGTCCGAGATTATCTCGGAAATCCTCTGATATTCAAACCCCATCTGTTAGTTTTGAGCCCAGTCCGCCACTTCTTGCTCATTGTGGTGACCAGCAAGTTCTCGATTTTGAAAGGAAAAAAGAAGCTGCCAGAGAAAAAATGTCAGATGTTCCTTCTTCAGGTGACAATTCCAGGAACAATGACAATAGTTCAACACAAATTGATTTATCTGTGGTTCCTAATTCAACTACAACATATAAGCACCCAACGCATCTGATAACTCCATCAGAGATATTATCCACTCCTGTTTCATCTTCTGAAAAGTCCCAGGTTAGTCAGGGCATGAATGTGGGAGAGACAAAAGTTCAATATGTTGTTGCTTACAGCGATGCAAAGAGTGTTGAAGTGGAGGTTAAAGCTATGGACGAAACTACAAGTGTTAAAGATCACGAGTTTGATTCTCATATTATTCCAGAGAAAAAGGAAAAAACCTTCTACTCCCAGGCCTCTGATCTTGGTATTCAGATGGCCAGAAAAAGTGTGGAGGCAACTTGGCAGAAGGTCCCGCAAGCAAACAATGTTAGTGTTCTTGAGGCACCAGACCGACCTGTTTGCACTCAGGAAGAAGTTAAAGATAACGCAAAAGAAGTACCTCCAAAGGTCGGTGAATCAGAAACCTCCGTACGAATTCACCAATCTCCTATCCCTGCTACAAAAGGTAAAGGGGGAAGGGGAAAAACTCTCAATTATCTGGGTCATCTTCCCAATTACCTACTCCCTTCGATCCAACCGATTCATCCAATGAACCAACTAGTACCTCAGGCGCCCCAGCTACCAATGGTTCTTTGTCTCAGTTCCAGACTATGCATGAGAGGCTAGAACAGGTGATTACTTTGGTTTCTGCAAATAGCATTTGTCTGTGATCTGTTTCTCCATTCAGGTTCATGTTTTAGAATATCATTGCACATGTCTGGCAGCATGTTGTAGAAGATCTAGAAATGATATATCTGTTAACCCCAGAAAAACAAAAGAAAATAACCAATTAAAGATGTTGCAATTGCCCTCCTCATTTACTTTCTATGGTTACCATTTACAGAAACTCTAGGTCCTTGTGTTGTGTGTGCTGCTGATTGTTATTTTTGCCTAAAGTTGTTATCACTTAAGTCAATCTAGTGACAGATGCAACATGGCTTGTCTTGCAAATAAATAATATGCCAGATTGCTTTGTTCACAATTCATAAGTTCATACTCTAAACTTGAGAGGTAACGCTAAACAAACTATTTTCTTTCCTGGGAATGTAGCCAGCTTATTACTTTTTGCTTTTGGAATTAATGATTTAAATGTTATGTCGTTTGAATGTTTCTGTTATGAACTTACTTAATAAGCACCTATCCATGATTTCCCTGTAACAAATGAGATGCTGTTTGCCCAATAAATATGATCGGAGTCTTTCAGTGAGATACTTCATACTTTTGCAGAAACTACGGAAATTTACTTCCCTTAGCTCTTTTCTTTCTTCATTTGTAAATTGTTCTTGTACGTTTCTTATATTAGTATATTTACTTATATTGTTATCATGTACTGAGAGACTATTCTGGGTTATATAATACCTACAGTTAGTGAGCATGCAAAAGGAAATGCACGAGCAGATGAATGTGATGGTATCTATTCCAGTTACCAAAGAAGGTAGAAGACTAGAAGCGACCTTGGGCCGTAATGTGGAGAAAGTTGTTAAGGCTAATTCAGATGCTTTGTGGGCTCGTTTTCTAGAAGAGAATTCAAAACATGAGAAGTTAGAGTGTGACCATACTTCACAGATAACGAATTTGATCAGCAACTTTGTAAACAAGGACTTGCCAACCGTGTTAGAGAAAACTCTTAAAAAGGAAATAGCTGCAGTTGGGCAAGTGGTAGCTCGTGCAATCACTCCTATTGTCGAGAAGTCCATATCTTCAGCTGTTACGGAGTCATTCCAGGTTCAAATGCTAAAGCTTGCCATTATTTCAGAGCATGCTTTTACTTTGAAGATGATGTTTGAATGTAGTTTCTAGCAATTACTTGATGCCATAAAAACCTTAAATATATCATAAGTTGTTAGTTACTTACTCTTACAGCTGTTCGGTATTGACCTCATTCTAAATAGCGGACTTGCTGCTTCATATGCATTGTTATGAAATATACAGGTTGTTATTAATGGAGAAATATTTTCTAAACGGGGTCTTGTTATTATTTTGCAGAAAGGGGTTGGAGATAAGGCAGTGAATCAACTAGAAAAATCTGTAAGTTCAAAACTTGAAGCTACTATGGCCAGGCAAATTCAAACACAGTTCCAAACTTCTGGCAAGCAAGCTCTTGAGGTAATTACTCTATTCATTGTTGTAATAATTACCATTTCAGCCAGGGCATTGCTATTGGTTTATTTGGGAAATGGTAAACGCTCTCAAATTTATTTGTAAAATAAAACAGTGAAATCCTGAAATATATCTGCAGGAGGCATTGAGGTCCAGTTTGGAAGTTTCTATTGTTCCCGCGTTTGAGATATCATGCAAGACGATGTTTGAGCAAGTTGATGCCACATTTCAGACAGGGTTTATTAAAAACACAGCCGCTTCTCAGCAGCAGTTAGAGTCCTCGCTTTCTCCTCTAGCTGTAACACTAAGGGTATGTGCTATCTGCCATGAAACTTATGTAGAGAAGCAAATCATATGCTTCTTCCTATGTGGGGAGGACATTTTCCATTTTGGGGTGTTGTTGTTTTTGCTAGATGCCAAAAGCTCTCAATCTAGTTCAATTATTTTATTCTCTTCAGCATTTAACAATGCTCCAATTTCTTGTAACTGGGTATGTGTTTTTCTGTGATCATTAGTGTAGGAATAAATGGTTGATGCCGCAACCTCTATGTAGTCATGTCACATGTGTAACAATATGCTTCTGTATTAAATATACTTTTTGTTTTGCATTTTGAAGGATACAATCAATTCAGCATCATTAATTTCTAGAACCTTAAGTGGAGAATTGGCGGAGGGCCAGCGCAGAATCTTAGCTTTTGCAGCTGGTGCAAACATAAATCCTATGGTATCAGATAAAGGGATATTGCCTGGTTTTCATGATAAGGTATGTGCTTCTGATAATAGCTTCAGCATTAGTATTAACAGATTGCGGGCTTCCTTATCTACTCTGACTTTGGACGGTTTGTTTTATGCAGCAGCCTGAACCCCTGTTAGATCCAACAAAAGAATTGTCTAGATTGATAGTTGAACGCAAATTTGAGGAAGCATTTGCAGGGGCCCTCCATAGAAGTGATGTCTCAATAGTGTCTTGGTTGTGTTCTCAGGTAAGCTCTCCTTTTGCTTGCTGCCACAAATAATGCTTATAGAACCATAAGTGAATAGCTACATATGTATGATGCTTTTGTTATGTAACATTACCAATTTTGTGATTTCAGTATTAAATTCTAATTTGCATATGTATATTCTATTCTGTAGATACGTTAATTACTCCGAAACCATGTTATTGTGTACTGGACTAACTTAAGTTATACCTTGCTTCTGTATTACCAGGTTGATTTACAGGGTATATTGTCAATGGTTCCATTCCCTCTTAGCCAAGGAGTTCTGCTGGCCCTTCTCCAGCAGTTGGCTTGTGATATCGGCAATGAAACACCCAGAAAGCTGCAATGGATGACAGATATTGCTGTTGTGATAAACCCAGCAGATCCAACAATTGCGGTGCACGTGCGGCCCATCTTTGAGCAGGTCTATCAGATTCTTGGTCACCAACGGAACTTGCCCACTACCTCTGCTGTAGAAGGAAATAGCATCCGCCTTGTTATGCATGTCATAAATTCGGTGTTGATGACCTGTAAATGAATCTTCCCTTAGTCCCTCTGTATTCTGTGCAAAATTGTAAGTGCAACTTTTGGTTTGTATAGAAGAAAATCTAGCAACTTCTAGGGACAAATAATTTTTATGTATTGATTTGGAATCATCTGAATTAGTCAAATCTTTTCTTTTGTTGGTGTTCAGTCACTCATCTTTATTTTTGCTCCTTACTATGTCTGAATTATTTCTCCCGTTCCAGATACCTTTTTTTTATTCTTACTTTGCAGAAGAATAACTGTTGCACTGGTGATGAGATGTATAAACAAAACAATATAATGCCACTGTTTCAGGTAAATGAAAACTTGACATGTTTGCTATTCTTGTGCAGAATTTCCAAATGCTATCGGTCTAATGGCCTGAAATCTGAATAAAAAATGTAGCGGCGCTGATCGGTTTTCACTGATGTCTGAGGTTGAAGAGGTCATAGTGAGCTCTGGTTGTGGTACATGCATGTTTTAATCTCTATGAACTCATGGGCATCCTAGGTGTGACTGGAGATGAAGGTGCATCTGGGAGCGCTTTGGCTAAGTTGCGAAATGCAGTTTAAACTAGGTATTAAACCCTGAAAGCCTAGGGATCACATTCTTTACTAGAACTTTTCTCTCTGACACCAGAGTTGTGGAAATGGTGCTCCCACATGTATCTTCTTGAACTTATCAGAGTTGGACAAAATGCCTCCTGCTAGAGACATGGTTACATTGTTTTGCATTCATTACTGGGCATTATCGCGGATTGATTCTGAACTCAAATGACTAAAAAATGTGTCTTTTGTTGTTGCAAATGATGCTTTTTTTGGTAGCCAGTAAGCACTCACATTAGAATGTGGAGCTCTCAACAAGCTCTTCTGGGCCAATATATCCGCAATGGCTATATGGCTCTTGTTGGGACTACTAGTGATAGTGATAGATCTCATCATAAACAGACAATTTTCTTGGCTAAACAAAGATCATCTTGAGTATTGATCAAAGATGGAAACCACGAAAGATCTATCGAAGGGAACAACCAGCATTTCCTGCATATGATTGAGCCAGCATTCGATGTATGCATTTTTAGGTATTATCTGCATAGCAACAACCAATATTACACTGTTCCTTGTCGTGGTTAATGTCTGTTTTATCCTTTATAGTTTTCTGTTTAATGCGTTTATTTATTTCCTTTTTTTGTTTTCTATGATAAGGTACCTAAAGAGGGTGTGAAGGCTGTATATATGAGCTAGAGAAGAGTGGAGTCAAATGCCAGAAGCGAAAAACAAGGCAAGGTATGGAGGAGGGGGAGATTCAACTGCAAGGCATGGGCTGTGGCCATTTGGCCCCAAAAATAGAGACTAGCCAGAAATAAATAAAAGGTAAATTATTATTATTGCTGTTGGCCAGGAGAGAAAGGAACGTGAAAAAAGGAACACATTTGTTTCATTCCTTGCTGCAGAAAAAGATGATATGACAGAGAGAAAGAAGCGGTGAAAGGTGTGATATATTAACAGGTCTCTCTGCGACTTTGTGTGTATTACATATCTGTTTGTGTTTATGTGGTGGAGATGGTTTTGAGCTTCAAATTGGTTAGCTTGTGAGCTAAGATCATCCCAAACAAATAAAAAACAATTTTGATTTTGGTTCTTCAGTGCATAACAAATTTGGTTGGAAAAAAAAGGAAGGTAAGAAGATCATTTACTCAAGATCTTTAAACTCAACATTTCAATTCCTCTTCCTTACGCATTGGTCAGGATTTGATTAGCCCATTGTATCAGATGAGATGGATGTCAGAAGAGCTGTTTTGCTTCTTTCTTGCATCATCTGAGTTTGATTTTCTTCATGCTAACTTATTTCCTTTCTTGCATGGATTTAAGCTCTGGGGTTTACAAAACCATTTACGCACTCAAATCCAAAATCTCCTATTTATTGAAACAACTTCCTTTTTTATTCCAATTTTTCCCCCACCCTCTATGTTTTCAGTCTTGAATGTTTTATTGTTATAATGAATCTGTTTACAGGATCACAAGAGTGGAGAGAAATGGAGAAGGAGAGCAGGAAGAGAGCAAGAGATGAAGGAGAAGACAAGAAGGAGATGAGAAATACAGCAAAGAGGCAAGATGTGAGCAACAACAATGACATGAGCTTGGAAGAGGGCAGCTTCAAGGCCTTGTCAGACAACAACTTGGGATCGGGGGTGTTCGATTTCCCATGGCTTAAAGATGGCATGATCACCAAATCCGAAGACTGGAAATTCGAGGACACCTTCTCTTCATCACTCAGCACGGCCAATGGGCTCGAGTTCTACGGGCAGAGCCTGTGCCAGACCCCGGTGCCATTGCTGGATTTCCCGCACGATGACAATGATCATCATGCCGTTGTTGATGGTGATGAAGGGGTGGATTGCATCTGGAGCTCCCTCCTGAACCAGCCTCTTGAACCTGGTGTGTTTAACTAGTCCTGACCCAATTGAAATTGGTATGCAATTTTTGGCAAGAGTTCAAAAGATATAGCTGTTAAAGGTAAAAAGAGATTTCTTTTTACCTGCAAAGTGTACATTATTGTCATCTCCTTCTCTCCTTTTTTTGGGGGTTTTCTGGGTTGGATTAGCTTTTACTTCGTCTCTATGACCAAAGGTTTGTTACACAGTTCATTTCGGTGGTTATTGTTTGTTACTGTCATGCTGTTTTGTGGAGAAAATTTAGGAGTAAACTCAGCTTATAAAGAGCAATTTTCTGTTGTATAAAATGGTCATTTTCTGTTGGTTTATAATTAGCTGGCATAGTTTTGTAGAATGGTTAGTTTGGAGGTAAATTGGTTTAAGTAATGTTGGAGGCCATTATCAGACCGAAATTTTAGTTATCAAGACAATACTAAATTAAAATCGTAATTTTACCAACACTTTATCTAGAGTGGGATTGTAACTGGGAAGCTACTCCCTCCAACACATCGTGTATCATGCCCACTCTAAAGGCATCATTACCTAAGAAACGATATCATGATGTGGGTTGATGGTTTATGGCACTCCGTTTGTTCCTACTATATGCTTTTTAGCATGCTTGAATTTTTTGTATCATTTAAATATGAAATATAATTGAAATAAAAATTACAATGTTTTTAATGGGTATAGTACACTTGAAGCCCTATAGTTTAAAATAGGGATGGCAACGATATGAGCTTATGTGTTCTCTGATTCTGTCGGATCATCAAAACCTAACTCCAACCCTCCTCGATCCTCGATAAATTCCCTTCATTCCAACCTCGATTTGGCCCATATCAGTGCACAATAACCCGATCTGAATCTATTCGTGAACGAGAAAGTATTAATCGATGAAGGATGTTTTTGGAAGAGTAACCTAAATAACGATTATCAGAGTAACGAGTGATCCGACCTACTATGAAAAAAACAATAGTTGATACATAGTTAGTGAAACACTAATACTAAGCCCGTGGTGGCTGCTTTAGACCAATAAAGATTTTCGTAATAAGCAAACATGATCAAGAAACTCACGACTCTAAAAACCCATAGGTTAATGCATGTATATTGTTTCAGAAAGATGCCTATGAAGGAATGTGTCCTTAACATCCAGGTGGTGAATGGACTAAGAATGAGTAATGGTGATGCTCAAAATGCGCATGGTGGCCGGTTTTACTACCGGACTAAACATCTCGTCACAATAAACCCCAACTTGCTTAGACTCTCCATCACCAACAAGTTGATCTTTATACCACTCAAAAGAACCATCATACCACTTTTTTATAACTAAAAATCCACATACATCGAATAAAATTAGTATCCGAAAGTCGGGGCACCGAAATCCAAGTCTTATTATGAATTAAGGCATTATACTCGTCAACCATGACATTGGTCCAATTAGAGTCAAGAAACGCATGTCGGGGTTGGACAGAATGGGAGATGGTGTGATGGTGGAGAATGAATTTAGGCGCTCACCAGTTTAACAATACCACCTTTTATACAAGTAGTCATGCGATGGGTGTTGGTGGGTAAATTTGGAGTCGGGTCTCGAGTATGAGACTGAGGAAATGCGGACGATACTTGAGTTGGTGGGATAGTGACAATAGATGAGTTATTTTTTGGGTGGTGATACAGCCATAGTAGGTGAAGTTGAAACAAGTTGTGGGGATGAGTTTGGAAGTGGACTTGCGGGTGGTGTATTAGGTGAATGAGTAAGTGGGGGTATGTATGGACTGATCAGGGGATAGAGAGGTGGGGTGGTAATAGTGATGAAGGATTGGTGGTAGACGTTCATATTGAAAAATATAGACAGAGGCAGGTGTTTGGTTGGTGGTTTGGAATGGGAACATGGTCTCGTCAAACACAACATGTCTACATGTAATGATTTTACATGTTAAGAAGTTTAAAAAAATTATAACTCATGTGATCAGACGGATACCCAGTAACAACATAAGGTACATAACGATGACGTAGTTTGTGAATTGTAGTAGAAGGTAGTAAAGAAAAACATAGACATCCAAACACACGAAGATGAGAATAAGATGGTGTGAGACGGTAAAGTACCTTTGTAGGAGAAGAACCTGAAACAATATTAGGTAGCATGTTATGAACCTATGTAGTCATGAGAAAAGCATAATGTCAGAAAACATGAGGCATATATGAATGACACATGATGGTACGTATGATATTATTAATAGTTCTTAACTTACGTTTCGATTTTCTATTTTGAGAAGATGTGTGGGGAGAAGATAACTCGAACACCAAACTGTTAGTGGAACAAATTTATGAAATGAAGTGTTATCAAATTCTTTCTTATTATCATACTGAAAAGATTTAATATGACAATCAAACTATGTACGCACAAAGGTACTAAATGATAAAAGGTTGAGAAAATGTGAGATTCACTACCCAACGAAAATGTCCATAAAAAATTAGATAAGTAATCAAGGAAAATAAGATAATATTTTTTTCCCAGAGGAGCTTAAAACTGATGAAGTTCATAAGTCACAATGAATGATGTCAGATGAGGAGATGTAAAGGTGTGAGACGGAGAAACAGTGAACGAATATGTATAAATGCAAGCATGAAAAATAGTTTCATGCTCTTAAAAAAGGAACCAAATTATTAAGGAAAAGAGAACTAAAAAAAGATGGGCTAGGATGACCTAACTGATCATGCCAAAGTGTAGGAGACGAAGCAACAAACAAAGTAGAGAGGACAGATGAGGACGATCCGAACACGAGAATGGATAAAAATCGATTGTACTATTACATCTCATAAGAGGGGTTCTCGTCTACAAGTCCTTCACAAAAAATCCAAAAGGATCAAATTCAAAGGAAACAAAATTGTCAATGACGAATCAACGAACCTAAATAAAGTTTTTAATCAACTTTGGGGCATGAAGAACATCATTTAGTTTTAAAATCGGATTAGAGTAAGATAATTTGGTGTGTCTATGATGTTCTTCATGCCCCAACACCAAATTATCTTACTCCAATCCTGATGAAGAAGACGTAGTTGTAGGGTACGAGCAAAGAGGAGTTCCCAACTTACTTGTTGTGTTGTAGGAAGCTCCATGAACTCCATGGATGATGTTGTTGTGGTGAGCACGACCAAACTAGACGACCCATGTGAGAAGACATAAGAGCTCAGGGGAGAAACAATGAACCTCTAGATGGTTTGATTAAAGACATCCATCTCATAGGTAGACATCTATTTACTCATAACTCCCATAACTCTACTTACAAAGACAATAGTTCTGGCCTTCTGTATTACTACCCATCAAATACCTTGATCGCAAGCATCAACTTCAATAATAAAAGACAAGTTGAAACCAGCCATCCTTATAAATAGTGTTGTATTCATGCCATTTACAAATTGAACAAAATTATCCCGAGCACCCTCAATTAAAAATAGAAGGGTTTTTTATTAAGGAGGTATGTCTAGGGCTGTGCAAAATAACCGTGACCCGCAACCCACCCGCAAAACCATCCGACCCGCGGCCCGAAGATGACTGATCCGTCGGATGCGGATCAACCATCGAATCAACTTTCCTCACACCCGCTCATCACCGGGCGGATATCAGATTCAGAAAGGTTGATCCACGGATCAACCGATCCGCCCCAAGCCCAATCTATCAAGTGCAACCCATTTATGTTTTCATTAATTGAGCACATCATTTCAAACCAGCCCAATTACTAAACATCCCACCATCTCAATCTAACATATATAAAAGCAATTTACTAACTAAAACCCTACTTTAACAACTTACGCCTCCATTATGTCCTCACCTCCCCACTGTCTACTGAAACCTTCACTGCCATGACCTACTATTCTTCATTTTCTGTCTAACCACAGGCTCTCCATCTCCAATTACCTCAATATCCTTCTATCTCCGACTGATTTACGACCCCTCCAACACACCCATCTCATATGTCCATAACTTGTCGATGCAGCCGAATTTTCTCACTTCCATCATGTCCCTCTTAATCGTTGTGTGCCCCTTCATCGCCAGATCTACTCGTTACCGTCGCCTGAGCACCGTTAAACCGCGTTGCTTTCATTTTCTCTCATCTATCTATCTCTAGGGTTTTTGGACTTTCAGTCTCTTAAGCTTTCAAATCTGTCTTTTTCGGATTTTTCGGATCAACCCGATCCGACCGCAAAACCATTCGGGCGGATCCGTGTCTAAAATTGGATCTGTTGGGCGGGTTTGTAGCTAAACATATCCGATCCGCAAACGAGCGGGCGGATCAAATATAGTGTGGGTCGGGCCGGATACCCGCCCATGCACACCCCCTAAGTATGTCAATGGTTTAGCCAAAATGCCATAATTCTACACAAATCTTTTATAGTGGCTATTCATTTTTGAATGCCATAAAATGCCAATCTTTTATTGGGTGCATGGCATTTTTTTTTATCATCTCGGGTTTTATCAAGAAGAGACACTTCTAAATGAGGAAGCATCTAATAGTCAAAAGACCAAGAAATGATTACCAAAAGAGCTTCCAACATGAAGTTATAAGGCATAACCTTTTAAAAATCATTTGACTAGAGGCCGAGAGAACCCAAAGAGAAGTGGACAAAAAAGTCACCACCCTCGAACCAAAACTATAACAACAAGTCGAGTTAATATTCCTTGACCTCCGGGAGAATTTTTTTAGCCTGAAACGCCGCCTAATTCCATATCTTCGTAGTAGATGGGGAGAATTTGATAGCATGCTCGTGATTCAATGAGCGAGTTGTCGACCTATGAACAAAAAAATATCCTAGACGAAGACGATTTCTTAAACTATCGACCCACACAGGAAGAAGGCTTAAGCAAGACATCCTTCCAAGGACTACCCTCGTCAGGCACGATCGAACCCTCTGAAATCTCTTGAACAACAACCAATGAACCTGACTCTCCAAAAATGTCAGCTACTTTCAACGTTGGGAATCTACTGGGTAGAACAAACAGATTGGGGTCTATGGACCACACGATCCTCTGTTGAGTCGGGATCTACCTATCTTTCACGAAGATCAGCTCCAATTGGACCTACATATTTGGGCCCAAAAGACTCACAAGCTTGGACGTTCGTAGTCGGGCCTAACATCTCAGACCCAGTGAAAACCTGATTTAGAACCGAGTCATCTCCTACATTCAGCTCTACCAGTTTTAGAAGATCTCCACGATATGAAATCAAATCTACCTGTACCTGGAGATTCGATATCCCTTGAGTCATGGAACCAACGATCTCAACAGGGTCAAGCGGAATCAATTTTGGAACGCTCCAAGAACGCAACTTGCCACCAGACTCTAGCAACGACGAGAAAGTGAGCGACACTTGAACATTGTTAAGCTCGGTCTAGACTGACGAACTAGACTCCTTATGAACGACAACCTCGCTCAAACATGATATCTCATCATTCAGGGCTCGAACACCAGTAACAGATTTGTTGCTCGGGGTGCCAACAAAAATAGAGCACATGCTCTGTTTTCCTGATTCAACTAGAACAGGCACTGGAACATCGGTTTTCAAGAAAATAATTAAGAAAGTAAGGTCTGATTGTGGTGGTGAATACTACTATAGAAATTATGGCTTAGGAGAGCAACGTCCAGGACCGTTTACTGATTTCCTAGAGGAATGTGGTATTGTTCCACAGTACATCATGCCTAGGTCGCATAACATGAATGGTGTGGCTGAAAGAAGGAATAAGACTCCTAAGAAAATAGTAAGGAGTATGATTGCTTATTCTACTTTACCTGAGTCTCTTTGGGGAGAATCACTAAAGACAGCAGCCTATATTTAAAAAAAAAAATACCAACTAAGTAGTTGCAAAAACACCTTATGAGCTTTGGACAAGACATAAGCCTAGTCTAAAGCTTTTTTACATTTGGGGATGTCCAGTTGAGGCAATGGCTTGTAGACCACAAGAAAGGAAATTGGATTTCAAAACTGTGAGCAACTACTTTATTGGTTACTCGAAGAACTCAAGGGGGTATAATTTTTATGATCCACACAAAAGAATATTTTGAGGCAGAAACTACAATATTTTTTGAGGAGGTTGAACTTGAGGAGAGTAATAAGGTTAGAGACATTGTCTTTGAGGAGACATTGAGATCAAACTCGATTCCTACTATCACTTTTGATAATGTTCAGGCTCCTATACTTGTCATTGATCAAGAAGTGAATACGGAACCTCAACAAGACAATGTTGAAGAACTCCCCGTTCAAGATGAAATAGTTGTTCCGGAAGAAAAAAAATTCAACAACCTTAGCAACATGTGTGAATAAGGAGATCCACAAGAGAGGAGAAATGCTATTCCAGATGACTATCATATTTCTCCAAGAACATGAAAATGGAATGAAGGAAGATGATCCAATTGATTTTCCTTAAGCCATGAAGGATTCCGACTCTCTAAAGTGGATCGATGCCATGAAGGAAGAGTATAAGTCTATGCAAGACAATAAAGTTTGAGAACTTGTCCCATTAACTGAAGATGCAAAACCAATTGGTTTAAAATAGATTTTCAAAAGAAAAAGGGATGCAATAGGTAATGTGGAGAGGTATGAGGCATGTCTTGGGGCTAAAGGCTATACTCGAAAGGGAAACATTGATTTTACAAAGACTTTCTCTCTAGTTTCATTGAAAGACTCTTTTAGGATAATTATGGAATTGGTCGCTCATTTTGATCTTGAATTGCATCAGATGGATGTTAAGACGACGTTTCTCAATGGTGATATTGAAGAAACGATGTATATGGTACAACCAGAAAATTTTGAGTCTAGAGACCCAAAGAAATTGGTTTGTAAGTTAAAGAAATCCATCTATGGACTCAAGCAAGCTTCCCATCAACGGTACCATAAATTTCATAAAGTGATTGTCTCGTTCGGTTTTGAGGCAAATAAAGTTAATGATTGTGTGTACCACAAGTTCAGTGAGAGTAAGGTTATGTTCCTGGTTTTATATGTCGATGACATATTACTTACCACCAATTATGTAGAATTATTAAAGTAACCAAGAGATTTCTATCTACTCATTTTGAAATGAAAGATTTTGGGGAAGCCCCTTTTGTTTTAGGGATCCAGATACACTGAGACTGACCTCGAGGTGTTCTTGGATTGTCACAAGAGAGATACATCGATAAGCTACTCAAAAGGTTTAGCATAGAAGGTTGTAAATCGGGTGACACCTCGGTGGCTAAAAGAGACAAATTAAGTCTTGCTTAATATCCTAAAGGTAATCTTGAGATTTAGGAAATGAAAAAGATTCCTTACGAATCGGCAGTTGGGAGTCTAATTTATGCTCAAGTATGTATTGTCTGGATATAGCGTATGTTGTTGGGATGCTAGGTAGATATCTAAGCAACCTTGGTATGGATCATTAGATAGCAGTCAAAAAATTTATGAGGTATCGAAAGAGGACAAAGCATTACATGCTCACTTACAGGAAATCAGATCGTCTGGAGGTCGTTGGGTATTCAGATTCTGATTTCGCTGGGTGTCATGATAGCAGAAAGTCTACATCAGGCTATATTTTTTTATTAGTCGGGGGAGCTATATCGTGGAAAAGCGTTAAGAAAACACTTGTAGCTTCCTCCACTATGGCAGCGTAATTTGTAGCATGCTATGAGGCATCGAACCAAGGGATATGGCTGCGAAACTTTGTCATTGGGCTGCGCATTTTGGAAAATGTTGAAAGACCACTAATGTTATTTTGTGACGATAAATCATCTGCATATTCCAACAAAAATAGGAGCCCATCAAAGTCTAAACATATCGACACAAAGTTCCTAGTTGTAAAAGAAAGAGTGAAAAACGGACAAGTATCCATAAAGCATATCGGAACAAACTCCTGATAGCGAATCTGTTCACTAAGGGCTTACCGCCCAAGGTCTTTCCTGAGCATAATGCCCCGTATGGGCTTTACAGCACTTGAGGATATTTTAGTTTAGTGGGAGTTTGTATTTTGCTTGCTTCATGTTTGCAGTTATGCATAAGGTAAAGATCTAAATTCTAAGGTTTAAAGTTGAAAATTAAAGTTATAGTTTTTTTGCTAAATTATGATCGAAAATAAAATATCATTCCATGCATTATGTTTTAATGATTGATCTCACTTAATTTTAAGGTGGACCAAATAGGCATGTCGGATCACATTGCATGTAATTTCCATGCTACACATCAATAATTGATCTATGTTGTTTGGCTATGCTTGTATACATAATCACTATTGGTATAGTCTAAAGTTAATTAACGAATGATGTTTTGGTTCTATGCAAGTATAGTTGGATGGAGGAGATTGTAAGGGATACCTATTATATGATAACAATTTTGAGCTCATAAGGTTGTACATTCCTCAAGTAAAACATATGTTGCTCAATCGGGAGATTGTTGGATTAAAATTCTATGGTGGGCACATATGTGATTAATGTACATGTTATCACTAAGGTTATAGATACATTTTAAAGTGGTCAATTAAAGTGCGTATCTAATAGGTATCATTAAGTGATCATGAAAGTTAAAAAGTGTATACATCAAGTTGTAATTTCCTTTGGTTGAAGGACCTAATTGAAATTACAAATGGATGGTCAACTAAGCATTGGTCATCTATAAATATGTGGTTATGGTCCCCAGTAGAGTACTTGATTTCTCCTCTTTCTTCTCACCCCATCTAAGAGTTATAATTTATGGAACAAGTATAATATATTGGAAAACCCATAACCGTGTTCATCTTCATCAAGTAATCTCGCATGGTTTCAAGTAAGTAACCTTTAATTATTTCCGCTGCTTTAGTCTTATGTTCCTATTAGTTCAACAAAGACTCTAAAACATTATTTGAGTTTTTTTTAAAGGGATACTAATTGATATATTAAAAGAAGGTAAAAACAGCGGTACCCAACCCAAAGTGGGTACCGAAACAGAGTAGCAAGTAAAGGAGATAACTAAAGAAATGCCCTAACATCTTGGGGCCATAATGGAAAACATAAAAAAGCTCAAGAAACCGATGTTCTCTATAAAGGCGGTCAACAACTAACGTTACGATAGCGTCCAAAGACATCGATACAGCATAGCCAAACTAAGAGCTAGGATAGAGCCGACCCATTATCGAGAAGGTACGATGGTGGACTGTGAACTCTCCTGAGGGACCAACGTGGTTTGTCCTCCCTGAAATAATAAAGTAGGGCACCTAGGACGCGAGAGTACTGGCCACCAAGATGGTAGGAAAGTCCCATGCAAGAATTTGGTAGAACCACTATCACCTTACGTCCACTAGGGCGGTATTGCTCGCCGACCCCTCAGTGGTCCCCGAACTCCTCATTGATGTAGGAGTGGGTGCTTGACGCCCCCGCCGCTATCTTCTGGATTCTTGCAGTCCGTGAAGAACCTTCCGAATCTTGATCTTGATAATCCTCCGTCGGGCGTTTTATCCCTGTTGGTAGGGAAACGGTTCCTCTCTATAGGATCCATCCGGTGGTCCTCAGTCATGCTCCTTGGAAGAATCCGACTTGGTCCCTAGGAGCATGTTGTTCTTGTCCCCGGTAGGAGGGTTCCCCTTGAAACATCGGGTTCCTTCCCCTGAAGGGAAATAAGGTAGCATGCGCTCTAGGGTCTTGGATCAGATTGTTCTGTATGACGGGAAAGAAGGTGTCACATGGAGGAGGGAGATCATCCTCCGCCCAGGCCCTACCTTTGCTTTTTCGGTCCCCATTAAGGTTTCCGGTCCGACTAAAGGACGGAGCCGGGCACCCTGAAGATCCTCCAAGATAGGACCAATTGGTCCCTAGAGTTGGCCTACTCTACCGGGCTCGAGAGCCTGCTGGTCTCGGGTTTGTAGGGGATCAGAGGGAAGACCTCATTTCCCGTGTTCCCGTAAGACAAGTTGACACTAGGTGTCCTACACAACTACACCCAAAGCAGTGGTGGTAAACGCTCATAACAAATGTGTAGTAAATGTCATACCTCTGATTCCGCGAGTCTGCACTAGAGTTGGTTCTATAACGGTAATCGAATATCCACTCGGATCTGAATCCTCATGTAGTCTCCCCAACACATCCCATCTGTTTCGTTGTCCACTTCTTGGCAGACGCCCAAGGAGTTCCCTAAACGAAATTTGACGCCTCTATTCTAGGCCCCCATCGGGAGGTTGAGACATAGGCCCAAACCGAGAAATGTGAGAACAAGATGTCTCGTGTTCGCGTTTGGGGATGCAACTCCGTCAGTATAACCAGTGATCTCCTATAAGTCCATTGCTCCCCTAATAGGACTCGCGCTATCTCCCGTGCCGAGCAGAAGTAAAAAATCACCACTCCATCCTCGAGTGGACGACAAATGATGTCCTGAATCTTCCAAAGGTCCGTCATCCAATCCACCATCGACTGTCAGTCAAAAAGGTTCGGGGGGAGAGTGCCCGGACAGCCATGGCGTAAGCAAAGTTGAGGCCCCGTCCACATAATTCCATCGGGGGGATGACTAGTTCACAGATCTCTAGACCCCCCAAGCTCTCACTAAGGTCGTCGACCTCCTACTACATCGGTTGTCGCTGCTCGACCCGGTCGGACCCATCCATTTCCCGACCCGAACTCCGCCTAGCCCCTTTAGGTTCTAGTCGGACCCGAGGACCAAACCAGGGCCTAGACTGGACCCGATCATGTTGCCTTTGTGGATCTCTATCCCAATCCCGAGGGGTAGTGGGCCGACCCAAGACTTGCGGCCCAGGAACCGGAAGTGTCGCCCTCATTCCCCTTCTAGTGTCGGGCCTCCATCGTCCCACTTCCGTCACCTCTTGACGTTCCGCCGGAAATGGACCCATTTCGTCCCCCTCCTCCGTGTTTGAGCCGTCCACCGAGGTCGTCTCCTCCCCGATGGATCCCATCTATGTCCCCGGAGCTCATGAAACACACTCCCTGACGCAAATTGAATCAGCTCGGGTGTGCCGAAGCCTAGCCCCGCTGCCGCTTGGGGAACCAGAGCCAGGAGAGATTCCTCCTCTGCCATAGTCCTCCGTTGTCGTCGGGGATGGGGGCCTCAAACTTGTACACCACGAACCATACCCCGGGCCAGTCCCGACGCACCGCCCCTTCTAGCTCTCAACCCCGGCAGCATCACCGGAGCCGTTGTTCCTTGGGTCGAGAAGATCATCTCCTCCCCCACCCCTGTGACCTCGTCAAGCGGTCTGATGATCAGAGCCGAAATAGGAGAGCCACTATTCGATCCAGACAAAAAAATGTCCAGATCACTACCAACCGTCTCTAGTCTTGAAGGTGACCGGGAAGAACTATTGTCACCGCCGTCTATGAAAGAAAAATAATGGCTGTGTCTACAAATCCTAGCCGTATAAAAAAGAAACTAAGAGCAAGAATATTCTATTTTTACTTTAATATTGATATTGATTCGAGTTTATAGACTAATACTTTAGTTGTTTTGATTGATCCATAGATCCCTCCCATTTCTACCACAGTGAGTATAATAGTGCTTACTGCAACTGTTTCTCAAATTCATGATAATATTTGATAAACCTAGGTCATGGTTAGTCGTTAAAATAAGGTTATAAGGAGGCGAAGCAAAGGACAAGAAAAATAATTGAAATGGTCCACAACATCACATATTGGAAATTATTACAGAAAACGACATCGTAGAGACGACCGTTGTGGTTGCTACCGACAATGCTTTTCTGCGTACTACTGCTAAGCAGAATCCATGGCCTTTGCTCTGACTCACAAATCACGACTCAACATTTTTGATAACAACCCAATATTTCCTCCTTTCCCATAATAAAAAAATATATAGATATGATGCTTGATTTCACGCCCTATTATTCAATTATAAGAACATTTTTATTCAGTAAAGCTAATAAAAAGTTAAAAACACACAACACAACAACACATTGGATAAACAAAATCAAAATATCCAATTTCAAATGTTTCTGCTAAGAAAATTTAGTTTTGTTTAATTTAATAGATCATGCAAAAAACTATAACTGATTATTGTCGATGATTCGAACAATTCCAGAAATTTTAAATAATATTAAAACTGAATCTCTTTAAATTTCAAATATGTTCTTATCATACACGGATGAGATATTTTAATAAAATTAAAATATCACCATAAATCTAGTTAAACGAAGGAAAAAAAAAACTTCCTAAATAATAGCGAAAAGGGATACTCGAGAACCGGACTGTGCCCGTGAATCAAACGTGGACCGCACTCGCTAGTCGTTACAGTTAACTGTTACACACGCGCGCTCTCAGTTCTGAGCTAGTGAGAGAGAGAGACAAAGAAAGCGTTAATTACGCGTATGCCACTGCCCAGTCACATCAACTCATTTTAATTAACGCCTTTTTCTTTAATTTCCCCTTTTTCTCTTATCTTCTAAAAAACCTCATGTATTTTTTTTCCGGCGATTTTTTAAATATTTATGAAAATACAGTAGAGTAGACAAGAGAGGCGGAGGAGGAATAAAAGAGATGTGAAATACTTGTCATCGCTCGCAGTCGCCGACTACTCTTTCTTCTATCTTGTGTCGTACTGTTTCGGGGTCTCTTTTTCTGCTGCTCGTTGCTCTGAGAATATACTTCTTCTCCACAATGCCAGACCCAGGTTTCTCCTTTCGCAATTGATCGAATCTGCCTCTGCTGCGGCTTCATTTGTTTTGGGGCTTTCTCCATGATGACGACCCTCCGGAGTTTGGTGGTGGGTTTGTTGTTCGTCACCGTTGTCGCTCCGATTCTTCTCTACACCGACCGCCTCGCCACTTTCACCACTTCCCCCAGTGAGTCAAATTGGATCTTGGGTTTGCTTTCGTTTTTCTTGTCTTCTCTCTGATTTTCTGTTTCTTCGATTTGTTTCTGCAGCTGGGGACGAGTTTACTGACGACGTTACCACTTTTGTGAGTAATGCTTTCGTTTCTTCTTCTTTATTCCCATTTCAAGTTTCAATTGATTTGTGAATTCGATTTCTCTTTGTTCAGGCTTTCAATGGCCGCAGAGGGCATCTGAATGTGCTTCCCCAGGTATTTTGTTTCTCTCGCTGTGTCTTTTTCTTTGCTCTTATTTCTCAAAGTCTTGATTTTTGGATCTTACTGGTTACTTTACCGTTTTGTTCATAGGAATCATCTTCAGAACTCAAAGAACCAGTTAGAGAAGTGTACTCGGAGAACTCATCCTCGAGTACCATTTCAGATTCGAGTAAGGGTAAATTCCGCCTGATTGTGCATTTTGTGATTTGGGATTGTGGAGTTGCTTTAAATTGAGCTGGTCCTGTTCCTTTTCCACTTATTTATTTGTTTAGATTTGCGATTATCCGGTTTGACGGAGCATAAGTCTGCTAGAGCCTTATCTGCAACTGTCCGAGAGGATCAACCCCAGAAAGACCCCATCAGATTGGTGACTGATGGAGCTCTTGAAGCGATTCAGGATGGCAGCTCCCAGAAACCCAAAATAGAAAGTGAAAAGGAAACCGGGGAGGATGCTATAGATGCCGAGGATAAGGATGAGAAGTTGGTGGAACCCGAACAAACATCAGATACTTCTGCTAAGAATAAGGTATTTATATGTTTACTAAAGATATTCTGTTAATTGGTTTTGTTATTATTGTCATATCTGGTAAAATTTGCCTGCTTGAATGCATAAAAGTGTTTGGTAGCTCCTTACTTGGTTTGACTTGTTTGTATTGGTTATTGTCATGCATGTAGTCAGGCTAAATAGCATAGTAGCATGCAGGTTCCATTATCATATTTCATGTAAAAGTCTACCATGATTAAGTATTTCATTCATGATGTGGTTGACTTAAATGGATACATATTGATTATTATGTCCATTGAGTTAAACCTTCTTGTGGTACAGGCAGCAGAAATGGTAACAATTTGGATCATTACCATTCCTGTAAAGAGTAAACCCTTAGTCTTTACTGAAATTTTAAATTACTTGAGACCCTTGAGTTGAACCACTGAACAGACAAGTAGCGACACTTCGTGTATTCAAGAGTACATATATCCAATTGAAGTTTTGTTGCCCTCTCCTTGCACTTATATTTTCCAAGAATGATGATTGGATTTAAAATTCCTACATGGTATTCTGTGCAATAATTTTTTTTCAATGAAAATCTATGCTCCTGGACTAATTAACATATTCTTTTTGTGGCTTCTGCCACTAGGAAACAAAGCCTGGACAACAATCTGTTCAAACTGCTAACAGAGTTCACAAGAAAGAGCCTGTGAAGATAGGAACTGAGAAACGTGGTGATCAAGTGGCTCCACAAGATTCACGTGTTCGTCATCTTAAAGATCAGCTTATCAGGGCAAGGGTGTACCTTTCCCTTCCAGCCACAAAGAGCAACCCTCATTTTACAAGGGAGCTTCGACAAAGGGTAAAGGAAGTTCAGAAAGCAGTTGGGGTTGCAACCAAGGATTCTGAGCTGCCAAAAAAGTAAAACTTTCTGGGCTCTATCTGCCTGTAATTTATTCTGATAATTTCCCGGTCTGCTATATACTTCCAAATGCAGATGCTGACTGAATTTACTTCATGTATGTTGAAATTAAATGCAGTGCCAATGATAGACTCCAGGCAATGGAAGAAACATTGACTAAAGGGAAGCAGATTCAAGATGATTGTGCTGCTGTGGTCAAGAAGCTTCGTGCTATGCTCCACACAACAGAAGAGCAACTTCGGGTACACAAAAAGCAGACCATGTTCTTGACCCAGTTGACCGCAAAAACGCTTCCTAAAGGTCTTCATTGCCTTCCATTGCGCCTTACAACTGAGTATTATACCTTGAATTCTTCCCAACGGGACTTCCCAAATCAAGAGAAGTTGGAGGACCCACAGCTGTACCATTATGCTATATTCTCGGATAACATATTGGCGACATCAGTTGTTGTGAACTCAACTGTTACCAATGCTAAGGTATTTCTTTTGATCTCAGAGTTTCGACCTGTCCTTGCTTTAATGTCAATGTCGGTAAGGTTGGAGAAAGTAATGAATTTTGTAATCACTCTCATGAGATCACTACTATCTCATAGAGAAGTAATAGATTTAGGCTCCATTTGGATAGTTTTTGTATGGGGGTAAGAATAGGATTCACCCTTTCCTTTGTGTATAAAAGAGGAAGATGCAACTTTTTTTGTGATCCCTATCTCCATTTCCATTCCTTCACATCAGCCTATTTCATTCCCATTTTATAAATGAGAATGAACATATGGCTATGAGATGGTCTGGCAATGGGAATGTGAAAAAAAATGAAGCTAAATTACACACAACTTAAGGTGCTTTCAATTCCCATTCCCATTCCCAAAACCCTTATACAAAAACAGCATCATTTATTGACATTTCATGTTCGGTTGATATCTGAAACTGATATGTTGACATGGATGTTTTGGCAGGATCCTTCAAAACATGTTTTCCACATTGTTACTGACAGGCTCAATTATGCTGCAATGAGAATGTGGTTTCTAGTAAATTCACCAGGAAAAGCCACTATTCAGGTTCAGAACATTGAAGAATATACGTGGTTGAATGCTAGCTATAGTCCAGTTCTCAAGCAGTTGGGTTCTCCATCCATGATAGATTATTACTTCAAGGCTCATAGGGCTAATTCCGATTCAAATTTGAAGTTTAGGAATCCAAAGTACTTGTCTATCCTGAACCATCTCCGCTTTTACCTACCGGAGATATTCCCAAAGCTCAACAAGGTGCTGTTCTTAGATGATGATATAGTTGTCCAAAAGGATCTTAGTGATCTATGGTCCCTTGATTTAAAGGGTAATGTCAATGGTGCTGTGGAGACTTGTGGAGAAAGTTTCCATCGCTTTGATCGTTACCTCAATTTCTCGCATCCTCTTATTGCGAAGAACTTTGACCCTCGAGCTTGTGGGTGGGCTTATGGGATGAATATATTTGATTTAGCACAATGGAAGAGGCAAAACATCACTGATGTGTACCACAGATGGCAAAAGCTGGTAAGAAATATACTTGAAGATATATATTTTTATCATTTTAGCGAATGATTTATTGTTTCTAGTCTGAATGAAAGTTATTTGTGGTCAGAATCATGACAGACAACTATGGAAATTGGGAACGTTGCCTCCTGGTCTGATAACATTTTGGAAGCAGACCTTTGCCCTGAATCGATCTTGGCATGTTCTTGGGCTTGGATACAACCCTAATGTGAGCCAGAAGGATATTGAAAGGGCGGCTGTTGTACATTATAACGGAAACATGAAACCATGGCTTGAGATAGGGTTACCAAAGTACCGAAACTACTGGTCTAAGTATGTAGACTATGAGTTTAAGTATCTGCGAGAGTGCAACATCAATCCTTAGAGAATCGGCTACTCATGATGGCACGTGCCAAATGCAGGCAGAAGCTGCACTGCTGCAGTACGTAGGTGGCCATGCATTTTTACAGGTCTGTGTCACGCTTTTGTTTCAACGCCTTCCAAGTTGGATACTTCCTGTATGCGTTTTGCATGTATTCTTTTATCTTGGGTGACCCTGAGCAAAGATGGTAGAGTAAGAGGTAGAAGCCATGTTATATTATCTATTTTTGTTCTCAAAGTGCAGAGGGAAGGTGTGTCTGTAAATGATTGGAACCAGAATTCTTTTTTGCTATATAGTGGTTTTGATTGACAGGAAATATGTTGTGTTTATTATTCAAATTTAGCACTGTGTTCATATAGTCGATATATGTCCGTTGTTAATATTTGTTATGAAGTGAGTGGTTGAAGGGATTGCCTGCTACCACGTGTGGACATTAAACTTGGACAAGGAGACAGATAGTCACGGGAGCTATATGGTTTGTGTGTACGAGAATTGAAGATATATATGTCAATGTTGTGTTGTGTTGCACAGCTGGATGGTAGTGGTGTGCTCAATCAGCCCCATCATAGCTCGTCCAACATATTTGGTCCCCCATCTCTCTAGTTTTTATTTATTTATTTACTTACCCACACTTCGATCCATTTTATTATATATGTTATCCCAATTACTTTTCCGAGCTTGCGTGTATCCTATGATCCACTGTCTTTGCACTAAATCAACAAAGTTATCATCCAACTTTTGCTTTAAATTATTAGTAAATAACTGAAATAATCATAAATTTCAACGTTTTGCCTGTTTCTCTCTCACGAATGGCTAGAGTTTTCTTTCGGGCCTCGCTCTTCATCTCCGGATCTAGAATGCGACTAGTTCCTCCCCTTTACTCCGTCACCGGCAGTTTGAACAACATAGCGGAAAGGATGCTTTCTGTCAACCTTGTTGACGAGAAGTTCGAGTAACGATCAAAGGAGAATAACCGCTTCTCCGGAAAGATCCGACATGCACTAACGAGAATGCTTATGTGCACTAACGGGATTACATGTCCAGTCGATCAGATTAAATGTTCTTGCGATAGGAATATTGGTAAAGCCGATCGTCTATTATATGTGTGGATTCTTAGGTCATAAGTGAACTAGGGTTCTCAATTACAAAAATGGTCTTCTCCGTTAGATGTGTGGATTCTTAGGTTGTAATTGAATTAGGGTTTTCAATTCCAAAAATGATCTTCTCCATTAGATGTGTGGATTTTTAGGTCATATTTGAACTAGGGTTTTAAATTCCAAAAATGGTCTTCTCCATTAGATGTGTGGATTATTAGGTCATATTTGAACTATTTTCAATTCCAAAAATGGTATTCTGATACATGTTCCCCGATCAAGTTCTAAACTGAACTAGGGTTTGTAATATAATCGATCGAGATCATAATGTAAGATTGATGTGCGCAACATAACCGATCAAGAAGGTTTTTCTTTTTGGACGTGATCGGTTTCCAATCCATGTCTAAGAAGAATCGATCGGACGTATTGTTCGTCTAATCGTCTCCGTCACTAAGCTTGTATTGGTCTCTGTTTTCCTCGATTGAACACGCGAATGATCGATCGACTACCATATCTTTAAAGGTTTGGGTTATATCCTCTCGATCAGATGTATTGTTCGTCTAATCGTCTCCGTCACTAAGCTTGTATTGGTCTCTGTTTTCCTCGATTGAACACGCGAATGATCGATCGACTACCATATCTTTAAAGGTTTGGGTTATATCCTCTCGATCGGATGTGATGTTTGTTTGATCGTCTCCATTATTGAGGATGTATTAGTCTTTGTCTTTTAGGTTAGTGTCTGACTGTCCTTGGTTAGACTCGCGATCGATACTAGTAGATAGCAATGATTTCATACACACATACTAATGGAAAAGGGTAGATTTAGCAAAATGCCCTCACAATCTAGATTATATTTTTTGCTACAACACCATATAGACCAGTTCATGTCGCTAATAAATAAATATCGTAGATATCACACATTAATCAGGCATTTTCTTCTGGTATGACCTACTACCTCACAAATTCCGCATTTTCGTTGACGTTTCGCTGCAAGCTCAACGACGACGAGGGGGGGGGGGGGCACTGTGTTTCGCTTCTTCCTACCATGCTCACCAGTTGAAGGGAATGTGTTCAATTCTTGTCTATTGCGCTTCTTTGCTAAGTCCGGAGGGAGAACCTTTGGCAATTCTACGTTTGGGTCAATGGTTCATTCTATTTAGTATTGACATCGGATAGATTGTTCTGGTGTAAGCCAATGCCCAACTGGTGAACGAGTACTACTTGTCGCACAAATTGTGAATCTTGTACCTATTGTTAACCGTCTTCTGTGATGTTAAAGCATGAACATAAGGAAATATATCAATGTCGAAAACTCGACATCCACATGTCTTTCCATTCAAATCAACTAGGGCGCTACTGCCTTCACCAGATACTTGAAACTGACTTCTTATCAGTGGTATTGTAGTGAAATTCGAAGCTCGATCGTCCTTATCTTTTGTAATTCTCTCTGCTCATTGGTTCAAAGCCTTTGCTGTTTTAGGTATAATACTTATGAGCTTGCTACGCCCGTTGAAGCAATCAATGATTTTTGACTACACAACTGCTAACAATGGAATGATAGGAAACTCCCTCGGTTCTCTTAATGCTCTGTTTATAGATTCCACATCATTTGTTGTCATAATGTTGTATAGAGCACCTATGAAATGGCATCTAGCCCACTGATGTTCTTGTATAGTTGTTTCTTGAAGATACTTCACCGCTAATGGAATTTTTTTGCTGAAGTTTGCGTACTTTTTGTCGAACTCGACAACTGTGTATGCTTCTGCAAGTGTATTGAACGTGCCCTTAACTTTTGACTTATCTGTAGCTTTCACTTTTTCTCTTATGTTTTGAGATTGAGACAAAATGCCATTTACAATATCCATGTTGTGCCTCCGGGTAGATAGTTGCCACATCTTTGATGATACTCTAACATCTATCCAAAATGATAACCATGTCACTCTGATCTGGTATAAACTCTTCTAACTTCTCAAAGAACCAGCACTAAGAAGCATCATTCTCTAAGTCTACCACAGCCCAAGCAGTAGGATATTGTTGATGGTTTCCATCTTGTGCTATTGTAATTAGCAGTACGCCTTTGTAAATCGTTTTCAACCAAATATCATCTACTACAACTAACTTTCTCATGGAGACTCTAAATCTTTCAATGCATGAACGATATGCTATGAAAACATATTTGAATCTGGTCTTTGAATCCACCTCTAAGTGAATGACCGCGTCTGGATTCTTATTTTTAACCATATACAAATAAGACAGAAGAAGTGTATAACTTAAAGAAGGCGAACCTCTGTATTTTTTGTTCGCAATTCGTCGCGCCCTCCAAGAATTCCAGTATGTCATGTCAATTCGGTGCTCCACTTTCATGTGGGTGAGAATTGTCCTTGGCTTCATTGTATGAAATCGACCGGCAAAACCTGAAATCAAAATATTAGCAACCGCAGTAGCACTTTCTTGACGTTTTTCTACCCTTCGTTCTTCTACCGAGCAAGTATGATATTTGCAATATGTTCTTATCACAAATTCATCACACTCCTTCTTTACTGCACATACTGCCCATCTACATTTCTGCCCGGCACATTTCATAGAGTACAATGTCTTGTTAGATTTTAAAGTGTTGATCTTAAAGTTATTCTTCGATGTTATCTTCCTGATCGAGACCTACGCCACTACTTTGTTCGAAAATACATCGCCAATTATCATACCAGAATCATCAGTAAAACCGATCTTGAATGTTTCCCTATCAACCGCGTCTAACGGAAGCACTTGGTTGAAAGTAGATTTCTGATAATCCACAACAACAGCAACAACGTTCGGAACGTCCGGACCCTCGTCGTTTACGGTACCAGTCTCATAATCCACATCAACATACATTTCATTATCCGTTCCATAAAGAACCTGTTCTCGAGTAGGTGATGATGATGGTTCCCATACATGTGCAACATGATCACCTCAAAGAGGAACATTTTGCTTCTTTGCAACACTCGAAATATCAATTTCAAAATAGTCGTTGCTGCTCGGCAACAAATTGTGGAGGCGAGGTTAGTTGCGAGTAAGCTGCAGAAGGTTACAACTCCCACGTTGGGTGGAGTTTCGTGCGTGTTGGGGATCGGAATCCACCAGGAGTCGACCGGAGCCGGTCAGATTCAGTCATAAGATCTGGGTGTTTCTGATCCCGTGATCCCCGTGATTTTAAACTCTGAAGTTTCGATCATTTTGGGGCCGGTCAGCGATCTCGTGTTTCATGCAAAATTAACTTTTGAATATGATGAGATTTGTGCGCTTGGTGATCTTAGTGTGGAGTGTTTCCGATTTTTCCGGATCTACAGATCGTATTGCTCGCGGGGAAGACGCTGCAGATCTGATGTGGTTTAAGTCTGGGCCTGTCATTGACAAAGGTGGGCTTGGCCCAAACTTCAGCCCCACTCTTCTATCTTTGGTAGGCTTGGTCAAGCCAACTTTGTCGATTAGTGGGGCGCAGAAGATGGGTAAGACGTCTTCACAGGATGCAGTTTCGAAGGAGGTGGATAACATGTGGAAGGATACCCTTCTCAAAGCTCCAAAACGACAAAGCCGGCTTTCGAAGTTTTTAGAGGATTATTATATTAATAATTTCAAGCCTCGAGCTCGTTCTTTGAGCCATGAGAGACTTGTTGCTCCCTATTGTTGTTTGGAAGCAGGATGCACAAGCTCGTAACACTCATTCAGCTCAGCTTCACAAAGTAAGGCTTTTGACGATCCAAATTTGACCTCGAAAGATGATGAGTGGATCACTAACGACGGGTTGATCGGTTCGATCGTGTTTGCTTGTGTATGGTTCAGTGAACTGTTTGTTTTTTGGTTTGCTTTTTTCTCGGGGTTTGTTCCCGCAACTCCAGTTGAGAGCTCCTTTGTTATGGTTTCGTTTCGGATCGATCCTGCTTGGATCTTTCTTCTTTTTTAATAAAATTTAAGAGCGTATCCAAAAAAAATGTCAACATAGTCGTCATGTCTAACCCTTTCACCTACAACCGCTTCATCAACTACCACATGTGTATCTTTCTTCTCTAGCTCTACGCGTAAATAGTTCTTATAACTGGGGGCAGGACCCTAGTGTTCCAGAATAAATGCCTCAACACCTTCATCATCTTTTGTATTTGTTGGACGGACTACTTCATCAACAATGTAATGGATGAAAGGTATGTAACTGAGATTCAATTATGTATCCTCTTTATCTACTCCTATCTTTTCATACAGTTTCTCCTTCACATTCTTCAAACTTGTATTGGAATTGTTAACAACCAAAACAATATGTTCCTTATTATTTGATTTTATCCATTTATATTTCCCTTGCTCTTCCTTATACCCCCACCACATACTGCATGAATTACCACTAGAACCACCCATGACAAATTGAACCAAACAAAAGCAATTTACATCAACACTTACTGGACCGAGAAACATAACTTTGGATCGCGATTGTTAACTCCACCCTATCTTTCTCGATCGTCTACATTTGTATGTTGATCGTCCCTAGTCAATTAGTTTTACTTATCGATCAGATGATGTTCTTTGACTACCATTTAGGCGATCGAGAATATGAGATCATTTCCAGAAAGATAAAGTCGATGATTTGGTCGATCGCGAAAATTTAATATCGATCGCGACTATGATCTCCCCCCCCCCCCTGTCGTTCTCGATCATCTAAAACTAATGGACGATCGATCCCATTCTAATAGTTTTACTTCTAGATCAGATGATGTTCTTCGACTACCATTTAGTCGATCGAGAATGTGAGGTCATTTCCATATAAGGCGATCGAGTGCTAACTTTCTCGGTCGACAATTTTCTGCATAACCAAGAATCTCACCTAGATGCAATGCAATACAAGAAACAAGAAAACGAAGTATATTCGGAGGACACATGTTTCAAACGCCTACTATAAGGGCAATTTTCTATTTCCTCCTAAAAGGTCTATGAATTTGATTAATTAATAATACATCTACATATAGGTCGGGATCTACAGAGCAAAGCAAGCTTACTTGGAAAACGGAAATGAACTCGGTATGGCAGCAACAAAGACCAAACGACAGCAGAACAACGACGTCAGTCGTGGCTCGTGCAGAAGCACCACCGGTGGTGGTTCGTGGTTGGCGCAAAACCGCAAGAAGAGGGAACAGCAAGCGCATGAAAAGGAAGCAGAGGATTGACTCGATCAACCAAGAAAACTATACGGAGAGATCAAAGGGTATTTCTGGTATATTAAAAGTTTCATTAGATGCAAAAGTTTGTTTGCAAAAACACATAATAAAAGGTCATTTTACAAAGGAATTTTTTTAAGACCATTTTGCTAATAAACCCGGTTCTATCAGCTCAAGACGAACGTGGACGGTGGCAACACAACACCGAGACATCTGGTTCTATGTTAGGCCTTATTTATGTCAGTTAGTTTTATACTTAAACAAGGGCCCTTTGGTTTCTAATGGGCTCATTTTAGTTCAATTTAAAACCCACCATTTCAAGCATTATCCGTGATACCAAACATAACTCAGAGAAAATTAACACAAAATTATATCCTTTCTTAGGTGCACTCTCACAGCTTCAACTCTCACAGCCTTGAAGGCGACTTCAGTCTTCACAGCCTCTCTATCTTCTTCGGCCACCTCTCTTCCATTCACGAGACCCACTACCTCTACACTGGATAGGTTTATCTCCCTTCACCATTTCAATCTTTTTGAGCTTCAATCCCCCATCTCAATATCTTGTTTTTTTTAATTGGGCATGTTACTGTTGATATGCTGTTTACTTTTTGTGATTACAATTTTCTGGGTTGGTATTCATAGATTCATGCGTTCTAGGTTTTGATTGAATGTTTTGCAGCCAAATCTCATGTAAGGACATATGTCCCTTTTTATTCTTGGTTGAGAATTTTGTAGAGTTTGGTGTTATTGATCTAATATGATAGGTAGAGGAGGTGTTATTGATTTGGAAGATAAGTTTCGTGGTTTGCATGACATTTGTTGTGCTTTATGCTTCCGAATGACATTTATCAGGTAGCCCCAAGCCCAATATGAACAGTTCTGGAAATTTTGGTTTGAATTGAATAATTACTAACATATAATTCAGGTAATAATAAGATATGGATAATAAATATCCAATTGCTCAATCAAACTACACTTGACCTCAATATTTTCTCCAGTAATACAGTGGAGGATTTAGAGGGGTATAGGGTATTCCATGGAATACCCTTATCTTTTTATATATATATATACAATCATATACTTTTCAGTTGCCTTCGATTTGATATCATATAGGTCTAAATCGGAGTTCGTATGAAAAAATTATAGCCATTTTAAGGTCTTTCTTGCACGAAGTTTGCACGTGGTTTGCACGTATTTTGCATATGAATGTCATTTCCATTTATTTTGTACCACATTTGGTAATGATCGATGACATACCCTAAATTATACTCCTAGATCCACCTCTTCCTCCACCTTTACCTTCACCAACATTCAAACACAAATAACCGACAACTGAAATCAATATTATGCATGTAGCCACCGCAAAACCGATAAATGAACCTTCTTTGAATGATTTCACAAAAATGGACAGGGATTATGGGACAAGAAAGGTATTATAATCCAGGACACTCGACTCGGTCGGATGGGAATGGAAATGAGGAATCAACCCAGAAAAATTGTTGTGGGACAAATAGAGAGACACTAGATCAAGGAGGGCAACAAAGGTGTGAGGTATGGCACCACTAAGGTGATTGTATGAGAAATCGATCACCTTTTGTTGCGGAAATAACCGAAAACATTTGGTAGTAGCCCTAAAAGTTGACATTGGCCGCATAGAGGCTAAAAAGGCTCCGAAAATTACCTAGCTCCATGAGAAGCGACGAGAGAGCCATGTTTGGGGTTATCACTCAAGCCGTTGTATATGCTCTCAATAGCCTTTTCATCCACAGAAACAAACACCACAAAAAACAATACAAGACCCACTTGTTACCGAGTTCGAAAGACCAGTAGTCTGTTTGGCACGCTAGGGATATTGGATAATCAGGCCAAACATGTTTAGCTTAGAGGTTGAAAAGTCAGGCCCAAGACCATTAACCGACTTTTCCAAATGGGCCTAAACCGTCATCTGAAAACCCACAAAGTTACTGGCCTCATTTCATCTCTATCATTTGGTGCTTCCTTCTTCAGTTGATTTCTTAGTTACGGAAGGAGCGAGTCAGCACTAGCGAAAACACTGGGACGGAACTGCGGGTCCATAGCCTGTCTCGATTGGGATGACACGTCGATTCAAATCCTAGAGATTGGGAGAGCCTTTGAACTGTAGGAGGACCCTCTTCGACGATTCTAGCAAAAGATCGAATTTTTCCAGGTATTGTTCGTCTCAACAGACACAACTCAGTGTACCTGTTTTATGCATCATTTTGGTTCAACCGGATTTCAATTTATATCTGTTCAGTGTTTGCCTAATCGAATTAGGGTTTAATTTGAGCGTCGAAATGTTAATTTATTACTGTATCGTCTCGTTTTGAGCTGAAAATATAAATATCGGCTCTATGAAGACAAGATACTGATATATGCGTTCTGGGTTTTCTTTGTTGCTGATGTTTTTTATCCATGACATGTGAAAAGAGAGGTTATTCACATCAAAATTCAAGTTGATTTTTTTATTAGTGTTTTTTTGGGTATAACATTGTTTTATTCATTTGTGTATTTGAGTTTCTCTGAAACCTTGAAATTCAAATTTTGCTAGTCAGCAAGAATCATTTGGTTGACTAATTAACTTAATTTGATGTGTTTGTCTGAGTTCAGCAGATATGTGTTGATGTGTTCAGCAAAAGAACTAAGGGGTTAAAAAGAATACCTTGAATATGTGAGAACCTAGCTTGATGGTTTAAGGCTCATGAATGTTTACGTAAGAACTTGTGTTTGGAACATCCTGAATTTTAATTTATTTTTTATATCTGGTTCGTCACAATTTTGGGCTTGGCCCAATCCGTTTATCCTTGTGTGTGAGAAGCTCAACAACAAGGCTTGGCCCAGCCCAATCTGTTTATAATCACTCCCTTTCACCTCTTCTTTTTTCTACGCTATCGGCTTGGAACAGCAGGCAGCCACCACTCCCTTCGCCGGCAGCAAGCAAGTCTTCTTCATCACGTTTCACGGAACTCAATTACTCAAGGTAAGATCTTAATTCTCATCACTATTTTTGTTGATTTTTCTTGAATTGAAATTCAGACCTAAAATTTACAAACCTAAATTAGTTGGATGGTAACAAGAGAAGATTAAGGGTTTGTTTGGAGTAACTAATTTAGGAGGAGTGCTGTAGTTCGGGGCTGTTATTTTGGTGATTCAGAGTTGAAGTTGTTGATGGCCTTTTAGTAGTGTTGAGTTGTTATTTTGTTGTGTTTGTTGCTGATTGAATTTGTGTTGTCATTGCGTGTGGATGCTGAATTTTAGGGCTCATGATTTGTAAGGGTTTGCAAAATATTACATTGTGGTATTTATAAATTTTTTGCTTTGTTGATTAAAAACGGTAGTCAAATTAAGACCATGGAGGTAAAGAGGGGTAAATTAAGGTTCTGAGAATATGAACTAGGGTGAGGCCATAAACATTATAATTTCATTTATATCAATGTGTTCTATTATAATTTTTTAATATATCTTTTATGTGGATTTTTGCAATGCCAGTTTATTAAGAATATGATCATGTGAGAGGTGTCTTTTGATATTCATTGTTTTTAATATGTCATGGAATGCTTATACGAGTTAATGTGTAAAGTTCTATTTTTACTTTGTCAAGTTTAAAGTAATATATTTAATAGGAACTTCTTAAATTTAATTAAGTTTATTTAAATTGTAGGATGCGAAAGTTTTTTCCGTCTAAACCAAGATTGAACCAAATGCTTCTATTCTTGACTAAATTTCAACAATTCAAGAAGCCTATATTTTAGAATCGTTGTTTTTTTTATTAATTATCGATGGCTACACCTAAAAAAAATTCCTGGTTCCGCTCCTGCAGTAATATAGTGTTTGGTTATATGTTGACTATGACATAATTGTAAATTATATTTTAGCTGTCTTGGAATCCTTGATAATTTTCTATACGCAGTGATGTTAATTACTTCATTTTTTAATATGTCATAACATAATGGTGATAGAATATGAGTACCCTTGGTATTTAGTATCTTTCCTGATGTTGTTATTGTTTTTTTCCCTACTTTTCAGTTGTCTGCCCCAGGTATCATGGAGTTGGGGATACCTCAATTATCAGCTTTGAGGTCATACACTCTCGGCTCGAAGGTACCAGTGCTTTCTTTTGGTTTGAGTTTCTGTCTGAAAGTTATATTAGAAGTGGATCCACAAAATATTTTTGATGAATTGAATGCATGTTAGAGTGTCTACCCTTTTGCTGTTACTTAATAGTTCTATCTGGTGTGACATGCTTGTGTCTTACAAAGACCGGGTTCTGGTTGCTTTATCTTCGAATCTGAGGTATATTACATGAATAGCAATTAGTTACACAAAACTTGTAAATTGTGGAGTTCCTCTAGAATCATGGTAACATCATTTTTCGGGGCTTTAGTTACAGCTATTCGTTAGATTTGTAAATTGTTATTTTTTCTGATACAAAATTTTTCATGTAAAAATAACTTCACATATATTTTATCTTTGAGGACTGAGAGAAGGGATAAGGGTGATGGAAAAAGTTGACATGCTATTCCTTGACAATATCCTTGGCAAATGTTAATTTTTACCCTCAGACAATATCCATTCTATTTGCAGTGGCACTTACTGCAGTGATAACAGTTGAGGGTTGTTTGAAGTAGTCTTGCACCAAAGTATAAAAAACAGATTGGCATATACAGTGGCTTAACTTTTGTCCTTGGCATATGATTTTCTGGATGGATGTTCTGGAGACTAACACTACATTTTGATTTTAGGCGTGGTTTAGGTATACACAGCTTCATAGTGCTAGACCTGCATTGTTGAAGACCTTAATCTGTGCTAGGCAAATCCCGAGGCCAGATCTTGTATGGAAGAAAAAAGGACCACTTCCCCAAAATGTAGATCTTCCGCCTGATCTACCAAAGAAAAAGAAGAAACCCTATCCAATTCCTTTAAAGGAAATAAAGAAAGGTGCAAAGGATGTCAAAAAACTTGCAGAGAAGGGTATAGAGCAGCCCCTGGAGCCTCCAAAAAATGGTATAATAGTTCCCAATCTTGTTCCAGTGGCTCAAGAAGTACTAGATGCCTGGAAATGTTTGATTAAAGGCGTTGCAGAGCTGTTGCATGTTATTCCTGTATATGGTTGCAGGTACTTTATATACTTTCTAATTACTAATGCTCCATTAGGCCTTCATCATAGGGAACTGATATGTTTTAGCCATAATGCAGTAAGTGCCCAGAACTTCATATCGCTCATATCGGTCATGATATTCAGAATTGCCAAGGTCGAACCATGGAAAAACGCCAAAGCTTCCACTCTTGGGTGAGGGGTTCCATTGATGATGTGCTTATCCCCATCGAGTGCTATCATCTCTTTGATCCTTTTGGTGCGCGCGTTAAGCATGAAACTCGGTTTGACTATGACAGGATTCCAGCAGTTGTAGAGCTGTGCATCCAAGCTGGTGTGGAAATACCAGAGTACCCTTCACGCCGAAGAACCAAACCCGTCAGAATGATTGGAAAGAAAGTGATTGATCGGGGTGGACTTGCCCAAGAGCCCAAGAAGAAACACTCTTCAGGTTCTTCATCACTTGTTGATCTCGACACACATGGGGCTAGTATGCGATTCCCACCTCCTCCATTGGCTGAGGTGCCAAGGATTGCTCAAGAAACAATGGAGGCATATGAAACTGTGCGATGGGGTGTGACAAAACTGATGAGAAAATACACTGTGAAGGCATGTGGGTATTGCCGAGAGGTGCATGTGGGTCCTTGGGGCCACAATGTGAAGCTTTGTGGGGAATACAAGCACCAGTGGAGGGACGGGAAGCATGGTTGGCAGGATGCCACAGTGGACGAAGTATTCCCAGCGAATCACGTGTGGCATGTTCGGGATCCTAAAGGGCCCCCCTTGAAAAACGCTCTCAAGAGGTTTTATGGGAAAGCACCAGCTGTAGTTGAGCTATGCATGCAGGGTGGTGCAAGCATTCCAGACAAATACAAGCCCTTGATGAGGCTCGACATTGTGTTGCCTGACAGTGAAGAGGCAGGCATGGTTGCATGACTGAAGATGATTACAGTGTATATTTCTAACAAAAACTAGAGACTTGTTTGTTGTAGGATACACGTGTAAAATGACACTTATTACTTTGTATAGGGAGGGAGAAGTTTCTCAACCTCTTGGGAGTGATCTTGTTGTAACTTTCAGATCCTTTGTTTTTTTATCAGCAAAGACATAATATAAATCTGCTCTTCGAGCAGGTGCGTTCCTTTCTAATCGGAATCTCATGAACACAAATCTACGCCGGGGTATGAAATCCCACACAGGGGAGATGAAAGAAACCCACGCATGGGTGATGAAAGGAACCCACGCAGGGGTAAACTACTAGGCTCATAGGCAGCCAGAAGGTAAAACCTGAAAAAGGTCTAAAAACCCTAATCTTACAACCATGAAGCACAATTTTGAAACAAAGGGTCTTAACGCACAAAATGAGACCTTCCGACTACCAAAAACCTAATCCAAAACAGCCTCTAAACCCTAACCTCACCGGGATAAAACTCACATCTCAGATATGCCGGCGGCCAACACCATCGGCTGAGACTGGCCCAAATAACAAGGACCGGGAGAAAGAAGCCCAATAAGGAAGGGAGAAGAGGATACCTTCAAATCTGTCATCCAAAGCCCAGAGACGGAGCTCTGAGACGCACACTCCTCTTCAAACGAATCGGCCAACACCGAAACTCGCGAACAAGAAAGAAGTCGGTATTTCTACACATGCAGACTTGGGATGGAGGCTGTAGATCTAGTCTCCACATCCACACACGGACCGCACGAACTATGGAGCAGGAACTGCAGGCGAAGGCTGGAGCACGGAGGAGATGGACCGGATCTGTGAGAATCCAGGTCCAAAAGCAACACTGGGGCAAGGGGCTTCAGAGCACACGAACAGAGGGCGGTCAAGACAAAACCGCGAGGATCTTCGTCGAGGAGGCCGGAGAAACTCGTCCCACTCCGGATCTGAGGAGACGCGGCTCTGTCGGCGTCGGAGGCTATGACGGCGGGTCATCGGAGGGGGCCAAAGGGGGGCCAGAGTGAAGAGGAAGAGGGGAAAAGGAGCGATTGAAGCCCTAGATCCGCTCCAATCCGCTTGGAAAGGAGCTCCCACGGTAGATCTGAGACTTCACGAACAAGGGGAGGAAAGTTAGGCCAGATCTGAGTCCAACCAAACTAGAGAGAGAAAAAAGGGAAAAGAGGTCAAGATAGGAAATGAGGGGCGAAGAAGAAGCGAGGGAGAAGAGGGAACCGCCGGTGACCTCAAAGGAAGGAAGTCACCGGCGGTGGAGAAGGTGCGACTACGACGAGACTGGGAGGAAGAAGCTTCATCTGGTTTCTAGAGAGAGGTCACACTCTCTCTCTAGAAACCCTCAGTTTTCAGATCCTTTGGTCTAAAATATTATTTTGAAATGCAAAGAGTTGAGTGTCCCCTAGTGAAGCATTTACTCTCGAGGTGGTGTACAATTTAAATTTAACTGAGAAATGTATTATTCGTAAAAAGAAACAATAAGATGACGGCGTGGAAATGAAAATATAAAAACTCTCAAAAACATACTTCTTTTTGAGAAACTTCCTAAGTTTCATAGACCCAATTCTTTAACTAAACTTTTATATTCAATTTTTTGTAATAAATATTTTCTATTCATCATTAGGAAACCTTTGGATTGACAAAAATCTACGCTATCAGTTAAGTAGCATTTTAGTCTGACTACAAAAAAAGAAATCGTAGGCCCGGAGGCTTGCTTGTCTGACATCATGACTTTCCGTCGAACTAGAGATCACAATAACATGGGAATTTGTCACTTGTCGGTTAGGTGGGAAATTTGTCCGAGAGTAGGCAGGGAACTATGTGTTCAGTGAACTTTCGTGTGATTAAACCTTGCAAATAGAAGAAAACAGAGAAAATAAAATAGAATCAAACAATCACGACGACACGAAATCATGAGAAAGAACAAAGAGGAGGCATCAGTGGAGGCCAATGAGGTGGATACGTCGATGACGGCTTTAGAGGCGGTGAAGGCTGAATAGGAGGCAACGATTCTGATGGCTTCCCCTTGGGACCTCAACAGATCCACAAACTTACGGCAAATGAAGCAGAGGCGGCGGCAATGCTCGATCGCAAATGATGAGGGGAGAAACGAACACCTTGGGTTGCGGAGGAGACAGAGGGAGAAGTAGGGCAGGCCAGTCGGAAAGGACCGCATGGAGAGAAGCGCTGTCAAAGGACACAAATTTGTGGATAATCTGGAAGGATTCCTAGATGGGATGGGGTCGAAACTCTAGTCTCCGCTGAGAGAGACATTAGAGACCGCATTGCACTTAGCCATTGATGGACTAAAAGGTTTCTAATTAAAGTTTTAAAATAAAATAAACAAAAGAAATTTAAACGGAATTACATAACGAGACCAATTCAAATGCAAAAAAATATTTAAAATTGTACAAAAATGAATAAAACTAATTTGTAAAAAAAAATTCATAAACATTGTCATATTTTGAAATTTGTAATAAACATTTTCATTTTTGAAATTTATAATAAACATTTTGATTTTTGAAATTGACACGATTTTAAAATTGAAAAAATGATAAGAAAAACTTAATAAACAAAAATATTTAATTTTTTGCAGTGGAATATGAAAAAAAACTGTCCAACCCAAAGTAAACACCACAAAGTAAACAATTAAAGTATTGACAAACGGTCCAAACATCATGGGACCAAACTGAATATAAAAATGCTCAAGTAACCGAACCCCTCCATTGAGATGCTTAGAAAGGGATGTTGCGGTAGCATCTGAAGACACTGATACAACAAATCTAAATTGGGAGTTAGGGCAGAGCCGACCTATTTCCGGGTTAGCACCGAGGTAGACTGAAGACTCTCCTAGGTTTATAGTGTGCATCGTCCTCCCTGAATTTATAGAGTAGGCCCCCCGAAAACGCAAGAGTGCTGGCCTCCGATATCAGAACTTGGTGGAACCACTACCACCTTAAGTCTAGTAGGGCGGTGTTGCTGGTCGACCCCCACTAGACCACGAACTCCTCATTGAGCGAGGCGAGGGTGCTTAACGCCCCCGTCGCTATACGATACGCCTCATTGGTGCGTGATGAGCCTTATGACTCCAGATCCTAGATACCCCCTATCAGGCGCTTCCATCCTACTGAAAGAGAGAAAGTCGCAAGCTCCCTAGATCCCTCCGGACGCTCCTTCTCCCGACTCCGAAAGAATGAGTTGGAGGATACCCGGAGATGAACTAGATGAAAATGGATGAAAAACCCTAAGATTCGACAAGAGGATTTTTCCCTTTGAAAAAACCCTAAGATTCATAAATTAGCTTAACACTAAAAAAGATTATAACACCATAAGTTAATACATTGGCAATAACATGATTTGAATACAGTGACTTAATCATGTTTGCACCATCCTGAAAGGGACCATGTTTTTTTTTTTTTTGAAACTGAAAGGGACCATGCTAAGTCGTTTTCTTTGTAGGAATCTTTTTCAAATTTATAATGAATAGACTAACTGTGCTACAACATGCATAAGAATAAGAAGTTAAAGAGTGTTTTTAAATAATTAATTGAACATTTAATATTGTGTTAGTCCTCCTCAATTATTGCCATTCGGACATGATAATTGCAACTATTATGGATTTGAATAAAATGGTACACATCAAGCTCAATGTCATGAAAGTCTTCATTGCTTCAAGCTCAAGTTGAAGCCAATAAAAAGGTATAGCCAGAGAGTAATTGAGCAGAGGTAGAAGAAAGAGACAAAATCACCAGAAAGCGTGCCATTGTGACATCCCCTGAGCTATATACGCTGTTTCTGCATTCTCTCTCTCTTTTTACCTGGAAAAAAAGTAACCTTTCTCCATTTTTTCACCGTGCCCAGAAACCCAAAAACGTCTCTGATATTTGTTCATTCACCACACTAGTGTTTTCGTCTTGCTTGTTTCTTCTTCTTCTTCTTCTTCTCTCAGAGAGAGAGAGAGAGATAGAGATTTGGGTCCTCCCAGTCTCCATTTTATTTCTGGGTTCTTAGTCTAGGTGGGTAGGTTCTCATTTTTCACCTTGAGATCAGGTGGAAGAGATGATGTATCCGAGATTGATTGGGTCCCATGAAGATGGGCTTGTTGGGGACGAAGATTTGCAGGGAGGTGGGTCTAATCTCGGCCACAGAGGAGACCCATGTCTGGTCTTGACCTCCGATCCCAAGCCTCGCCTCCGCTGGACTGCGGACCTCCACGAACGTTTTGTCGACGCTGTCACTCAGCTCGGTGGAGCCAATAGTTTGTACCCTTTCCCCTTTTTCTTTTGCGCCTTTTTAATTGTTATTTTCTTGCTGTCATTTTTTGGGGAATTTTAAGAAGTGGGTTATTGTGAAAACTAAGGTGGGTGTTTTTGTTGGTGTTTTCTTCCCTTTTGATGCATGCATTGTGAGTTTGCTCTCAAGTTAGTCATAAAGACTTCATTTTAGGTGGTTGGTGAAAACTGTTCTTCAGTAAATTAAAAAAAAAACTGATAAGGGTTCTTGAGTTTGGTAGGATTCGTGCTTTCACTTGTTATGTGTTCAATTGACTATTTTTGTTGGATCTGTACTGCATTTATTGCTTGAAATGTTGCTCCAGAGAGGATATTTGACCTAGGCAGAATATACCATTTCAATGGCATTTGTGTAGCTGATCCCTACTATCTTAAACTAGGTTTTATTGATGCTAGATCATCTGAAATTGAGCAGTTAGATGTGGGTTATCTCTTACTGTTGATTGTAGTTGTTCAAAAGGATATAGAGTTACTGTTGCACTTCATTGCGATTTGCAAGACAGATAATGAAATAAAGTGTGAGAAAATTTGGCCATGATTAATTTATCCCAGAGAATATTATTTGCCTAGCAAATGGATTGCAAGAAACTATGAGCTGATGTAGGTATTCATTACACACAAGCTACATTAGAAATGATAGGACTCCGGTATACTTGGTTTTGACTTGGATGGCTAGAATATTTGTGGCCATTGGCGACTTGCAATTGTGTATTTCCAAAACTACTTAGAATACAGTAGTTAATTTTGATTTTTCTACTAACATGAATTATATGTGGTATCCCCTTGGGGTAAGTGAGTTGATAAATTTATTAGCCGATGTTACATGTATTTTGGGTTTAGATAGGTGTGAATGAGCTTTGTGAGGTCATGATTTTGAAGCATTTGTTTGATCAAAAGGTCAATGAGTTATTCTTGCTCTCATCTGATATTACCTTGGTGTAGGTAGGCACTGATCTAAGAGTGAACTTTGTCATGGTTATTGTTTTTTAATCAACTTGTTTTTCGTGTATGAAGAAGCAATTTGGCATTTTATATTTCCTATTCATTGGACTCTGTTCTTTTATCAGCCCTTTGTATGCATCAAAGTTTGAACTCAAGACCTCACTTATGTAGAAGTGAGGTGAGCTCTTTACCACTTGGCCCAACTTATGTTGGTTATTTATTGGACTCTTAATCCTAAATGCTAAATCATCTATGTGATCAGTTTTTTTGGCAATGCACTATGATGATACCTTATCTCTTAGTATGGTCTATTAAAATTAACCGCACTCCAAACCCATTTGCCTACATTTTCTGAGTTGACATGCAAATCACAACTTGCTATTTGGTTTCACATAAAAATTCTGCATGCTAGGTTTGCTACACCAAAGGCCAAAACATGCTCTTAAGTCTTATCTTGGTCTTCATGCCAAGTACCATCCATCATACAGTTTTCCCTTCATTAGCTATTTGGGCAGTCTTGCACAATTTAGATTTTATTATGTCCTATAATGCTAACTTGTATTCCTTCGTAGTTTGTCTTATTTTTGGTTCACCCCTCACCAAGGCAAAATCGAACTTTCCCTACTAAATGAAGGCTCTTTTGCAAAGATTTGAAGGAAGCTATAGAACAAAATACATTATCAAATAAGGCTATTCTAGAAATTTATCCAAAGTTTAAAGCCTTGGGTTAGACGGTATAAGTTAGACCAAATGGATCATGCTAGATATCTATATGTTAAATTTGTGGATTGTCATCTTACCACATCGTCTCTCTATAGTTATTTGTGATTGCATAGTCATGATAAGTTGTTTACTCACCTGGCCACAATAAACTACCCTGTCTTGATGAGCATTGTGTGCCAGGATTCTTTGCTATTAGTATTTGACTAAGATTACAATGACATTTGCAGAAGCCACGCCGAAAGCTATCATGCGGACGATGAATGTGAAGGGATTGACTCTCTTCCATCTGAAGAGCCACCTCCAGGTTTGGTTTTAATGTTGCATTGGTATTAATTATTATGATGCATGCTATCAATTCTTCAAGCTTCTGTGAAAATGAAACTCTTTGTCCCGCCCTTTCTTGACAGAAATACAGAATGGGTAAGCAATCTGGAAAAGATATGATCGATGTGTCAAAAGATGGTTCGTTCCGTTGCTCTTCCTTTTACTTTTCCAATTTTGGTACCAATGGTCTAGATCTCAGCTTGGCCCCATTAGGACCTCCATTCATAGTTTCTTCTTGAGGATCACTCATGCATTCTCAAAAGGGTGAAATTGAAATTGTAGACTAGTGATTGATAATAGCTGTTTAGAAAACCATTTGTAAGGTAAACATTATGGTTATAATTTTATAGTGATTTAACCTGTCTTTTTCGTCTTGAAGGAATGTCAGCTCCATATCTTTTAGAAAGCCCTGGTGCATGCAACTCTTCTCCTAACCTGGTGACGTCTGATATGAACGAGTAAGAAACTTTGACCCTTCACTCAAAATTTTGCACCGCTTGCTTAAGTATGAACTTCCACCAAAAAAAAGTTTAATTATTAATATTAAGTGACTAATGCCTTGTCCAGGGGTTATGAAGTCAAGGAAGCACTAAGAGTACAAATGGAAATACAAAGTAAATTGCATCTGCAAGTTGAGGTAAATTTGTTTCCCTTTCAAGGAAAAAGCGCTAGTTCTGAACATTTCCATGAACTCCAGTGGTTTATCCCATATATTTACCCGACTGATCTTGTCTCACTTTGTGTGTGTAGGCTGAGAAACATTTGCAGATTCGGCAGAATGCAGAGCGGAGGTATATGGCGATGCTAGAGAGAGCCTGTAAGATGCTTGCTGATCAATTTCTTGGAGGTGCTGTTATTGATACAGAGGGTCAAAAGTGTCAAGGATTGGGAACCAAGGCACCGAGAACCAGTCCATTTGGCTTTTACTCCTCCGAGGGCCTGCATGGTCAGGAGGAAGTAGCTCCTAGCCTCCATCCTCAAGGGGCTGATTGCTCCACCGAAAGCTGCCTGACCTCGCATGAGGAAGGATCTTCAGTTGGCAGGAAGGAAAGAATGCTGAACTTGACCGCTCCAAATGCAGGGTTGCTCTGGGGTAACCCTCATGGATTAACTGGGTATGGCATGTAGGACTTAGTTCTTAGGTTGATTATCAAGTGTAAAAATGCTGACTGTTGTCTGTAATGAACGTTTCATGAGAATAGGTGATGAAACATGAGTCTTTATCAAACTGTAAAGCCAAACTGCAATTGGTTTAGATGTTCATGACTCTTTATGTTTTCAACTTATGCAGTTTCATGACTCGTAAAGCTCCAAAGAAGCCCATTCATGTACTTGTTGTCAGATTCTTCACATGTGAATCAAAAGATCAATTTAATTACAAGTTTAAAGCTTCATCTATTAGTTTCAGCTTCCAAGTAAGATGTGTTATATTGATGGAGTCTAATTCATCATTAGTCTACACATCTCTAAGCCAAAGCTTTAATTAGTTATTTAATTGTATGTCTTTTTCTTTTTTTTGACAAGCAATGAATTTATTAATCTTTGAATTTTGAGATAAATTACAAAGATGAGGACGTACCACCTGAAGGAAAATCGTCCTGCAACTGAAACACTTTTCCTACGAAAAGCAACAAAACTCACCAAACTCAAATCAGAAACCCTAACAGACACTTGTGGAAAAGATTCAAGCTACAGTTCACTCAGTCGCCAACTTTCCTGTGGTAACAAACTGTCTCCAAATCTCTTTTCTACGTTGCGCTGTTATCCGTTCTTGTTCGCTCTGAGTTGCTGTACGGGTTTAATAGAATAGGAACAACCCTGATTTTTTCCCTTGATCGTTTTGATCATTACCGGTATTGGAGTACTGACAAGGGCGTCCATCCAAGGACTGTCTCTACCATGACCAACCCGTCCTCCAGTGTCAACCAAACAAGGATCAATCATCACGAGAGAATTTTTGGACTCCACCTTCGCATGGTCAGGTTCATCCACTTACACCTCATTTGGACTGAGCCCATTTACCACAGATCCAGTCACTAATTGGACCTGCGCTGGTGACAGGCCCACCTCCACATTTAGCTTTTGTACATTGGTCGAAGCCAACACTATTTTTGGCATTGAAATCAAATCTACGACATATCCCTTATTTGAGCCGGATATCACGATCTCAGAGTTGGTTGCATGAGAGGGAATAGAATCACGTGGATCTGATGTTCTCTGTCAAAGTTAATCTCACCACTGAAGTCGTATAACTCCCATTTCAGACTCTTTCACAAGGACCCTCATACTTATCCTGAAGAAGTCCAACCTGAAAAATGTCATTGACCTTAGGCAAATTGCTCTACGTAATGTAATTTTTTGTATACTCTCCAAAGTCTAGGCAAACAAATTAAAACCGCTACAAAACTAGATGGTCAACTAAAGGGCATTTTTGTCCAGGCCAGTCCAATCAGGACAAGATTTATATCTCGTACGAGATCATCAATTCCTTGTGTCGGCGTACTTAGGGAGCAAATGATTTCATGGCATTGAAGCTGGACATGAACACGATCTATGATCGGATGGAATGGTCATTTTTACTGGTCATGATGGGGCTTTAAGATTTAGCCCATATTTAAGGGCTTTGGTCCAAGCTTGTCTCCGATAGGTCTAATACTCAGAAAGGAGACATAACCATTCACGAAGGGAAGGGGTTTGTTTATGTTTTGTATGGGAGGCTTCTCCAGGATGTTGGGATATTTAAGCCGAGTGACATATTTATGGATGCTCGCTGGTTAGGGGAACGCCTCTTATGACCCATATCTTATTTATGGATGACTGGTACATTTTCTGAAGGGCGGAGCATAGAGAAGCGAAGCAACTTGAAGGAATATTGGATACCATTGGAACACTCTTGGGACATGTAATAAACAAAGCCAAATCGTCCATAATTTTTAGCACTAATACATCTTCTGCCAACATACTCATATGATATGCCATTCTAGGCATCTCGAAGATTTATGAAGCGTACATGTACTTGGGTGTCTCGAATCTGGTTGGACGGAGACGGGACTAAATCCTTTAGTTCATATGTGATCGGATCCTTACCAGCATATCCGCTTGGGATGGTCAACCAAAGGATGGGTAACCATGCCAATTATCTTGCAAGATTGGGCACGACTTTGCAGGCCAAAGGATTTGGGAGGATTGATGAACTTGTCTCTCCTGGACGGAAGCTGCTTATCGAATCCAAGAGTCTGGTAGGTTGGGTTTTTACATCCCATTATTTCCCAAAGGATGACTTCTTCTCGGCGAAGGGAAGAACTAACCCCAAATATATATGGTCCAGTGTCCAAGCTACCCCAACCCTTCTCCGCCAAGGATTTAGACTTGAAATTAGGGGTGACAATTAGACGTCTGCTCCAAGGGCACCTTGGATGTTAGGGGAAAACGCATATATCTGGCATGTGTAAATGGAGTTGGATGGAAAGCTCGTACGGTCTTTAATCTAACAGGACGGTACCAAAATTTCCCAATTCTTCAAAACTCAAGATCAGAAAGAAGTTCTCTAAATCCTTTTACCATATTAGGGTGTAAGGACCAATGGTACTAGTTTTGGAATACAACTGCAACAGTGGTTATGGGGCTTAGCCAGATGAATGGGCAGTAAATACAAGATGTAGGTTCGAGTGCATGGACGACTACTTGGGACTTAAACATCTGGACACACATTGAGTCTTCTTGTGGAGGGTTTTATTAGAAAACCTTCCAGTGGCAGTCACTTTGCAGATGAAGTTTGTCCCAATCAAGGAGGTCTGACCTATATGTGAATCGGCCCCAACTGGCAGTTCTCGAAAATGCCAACTCCGACCATTAAACATCCCGAACCGGCAAAGTAATACAAAATCCAAGGAAAAATAGATTGTCCTTATTAAATTCCATGCCTTGAGTGAACAAAACAGAAGAGGTCTCTGTTGAGTTTGAAGAATAGAGACTTGGAAGTTGGATGTATCTCAACTTCTACGAAAGAGTAAAACATAGCTCACAATTACCTTACATCTAAAACATATGGTATTATTTGAAAATTAAATAAATAAGAAAGATTAAATTGGACATTTTAGGGAGGACTTTGCAATGGAACTAGATTGGTTATTACAGTTTAGGGAGGATTTTTATGAATATGTCTTTAAACAGGTTTTCACACATGGTCAATTGTACGTTGTTGTTTCACGGGTTACATTTCAACAAGGTTTGGTTATTGTTAATGCTGACAAATAATTTACTAATCCGACAATGACAAAAAATGTTGTCTACCATGAAGCGTTCGAAAACGTGATGAAAGTGCACGTGCATCAACAATAGACCATGCCAACTTTTAATCTCCTAATAAATATGTTAGTGTTCCCCCAAATATGTTAGGTTTGGTCGTTCTTTGCCAATTGGATAAGGGTTGTTTGGATCAGAACATGCATATCAACTAATGGGTTTCTTGCACAACCATTTGTCTGGGCAGAGCCTTTGCTTTTCGCGGGCCTAAATAATTGATTGGTTATGATTATCAGACGGCATTGTACCTCGTCGTCATTTCCAACCGGCTCAACTTGAAGAAACGTTTGCCCATTTCACATGATTATAGATCCTTTCATTTTCCCTTTCCCCTCTCCATATACTCCTTTAATTTATGCTCAGATTTCCTTCATCGATTGTTCACAAACACAAAATGGCTTCAAACCCTAGTAATGGTGATGTCAACCGCCACACGAGTAATGGCCATGTCCATCGTCGCGCAAGGAGGTCATAACCCAACATTACCTGTGTAGAATTTGTCGACCCTCCTCCCCTGCGATAGGAAATATGGAAAACGACCATGCAAGCATAGCTGTTCTAGAGAACTCAGTGGCTGATCCTGCTGTGAGAGGAATCATGGAAAATGGACATGCAAACATGCATGTTCCAGAAAATCCAGTTGCCGATCTTATTGCGAGCCATGGCCAGAAGCAGTTCGCCAAACACAGAGAATGGTAAGCCAATCAGTCCACCGTTCTCCAATTCCTCAGTCGTCCTTCACCCTCACCAATCCCTGTGTTATTGACTGGTCCATATACGACAATGTAAGTCTGTTTATGGTTTTCTTTTTACAATGGTTGTCACTTAAACGTACCCACGGTATTTGTAGTATGATTTGCGAGACAAAGTCCGTCCTTTTGTCGAGGAATAGGTTTTTTCTATTCTGTGGTTCGAGTACTCTACTCTGCCTTAGTTGGTCGTATAATCGGGTACCTTGACGAACATAAATCAGATGCGGATGTAGTTAAACTCATGCCCAATATGTTGTCTCTTGAAACTGAAAGGTTTGTCTCTCAGCTATTTTCTTTAGTTAGATATTATATTTCCTCAATAGAAATTGTTGCTGCTTCTGATGAAGGTGCAACTGATTCTGCTCATGTACCTAACGACGATGCTGCATGATCATTGCTACTATTTAGCTTATTCTCTTATGCTTTTTTTGCTGAAATCTACCTTTGTAGAAACCTTTTTTGTTCCCATCCTTTTTCATAGTTCATGACAACTATTTTTTTTTTTGCTAAATTATTATGTAATGAAGAATGGTCCAACTATTATTATGACTTTTTGATAGATCTGAGAAGCTTCAAACACCTAAACTCCTCTGCAGATTTGAGACACCTAAACCCCCATCTGACCAAATCCCTTTCTCCTCCATGACGATTCCAAAACACGGTAACCAGATCCCCCATGCTCTTCTCGACAAAAAAAAACCTAAGCCCCAAATATCAAACTAAGCTGAGTGCTTGACAGGGGCAGTAGATCTGGGGGATGCTAAATCCAAACCCTAAGCCCCAAATCAGAAACCCTCAACTTCAAATACAAACCCTCAGCCCCAAATCAAAAAACCTAACCCCCAAAATTTGAAGAAGAAAAAAAGAAGAAGAATAAAGAGATCGGTGGAAGCTCTTGTGGTTTGCTGGAGAAATTAAGACTCGGAATGTCCTCCGGGAACAACTCGCTGGAGGCCATCATGTAGGCGGCGGGGAGGCGGAGGTAGTGGAGAGGTGAGGGCGGGTGGGTGGTTCTGTGTGAGGGAAGGAGATGAAGGAGAGGTGAGGATGGGTTTAGGCCATCCACAGATTTGGTTTCACGGCTAGACGTTACGACACCCCCTTCTCCTCCCTTGCCTGAGCCGGCCATCCCTCGCCCGAGTTCCGCCCCTCTATCCCTCCTCACCGTCCCTCTCTCATATCTGATTTTGTTTTGAATCGGTTTCTAAAACCTAAAAGAAAAGTAGGAGAATATATTTTCAAATTAAAGGAAAGAATTAACAAATGAAAGGAAAGTAGAGTGGTTGATGGATTAACAAATCAATTTCTAAACCAAAGGAAAGGAAAGAATTAATTAGTCATTGATGGAAGAATTAATTAGTCGTCAATTAATAATTAATTAATAATTGATGAAAACAAATGAAAGGATTCAAACTATTAATTATTATTTATATAATTTTTTTAAATTTTATTTAATAAAAATCATGATAAAATGGTAACTAAGGGTATTTTAGACATTTTATAAAAATCATGATAAAATGGATGGACTGACTGACGGAAGGGGTTCTGGGTTAATACATGAAACTTCAGGGTATGCATCAGTTAACTTTAAACTTCAGGGTATTCATCGGTTAAACGTGCATACTTAAGGGTATGCATTTGTAGTTTACCCTATAATTTAACCTTGTTGTCGTTTAAAAAAAACCTCCAATACCAGTCAGAAGTCATCACGACAAGACAAATAAAAAGTGACACACTGCCGGAGTCATCCTAAGAAGTAACGGAATATCCGATTCCTCAGCCTCCAAACCGGTCGCAATGGTAGTGATTAATTAGTTAATTGTGTTCCAGCCAAAGGGCTAGGATTGGTAGGTATGCAGGAGGGTCCAAAATTTCAGACAGCGTAAATCTTGAGACACACGTGCCCAATGCACGCGCGAGTTCCACCTCTGTGAGGGCCTTATTACCCAAATGGCCTTTTAGAAGGAAAGTATAATTAAAATAGCCTCCACATTCAATGCTCTCATCTACCTAGCCTCCTCATTAATGACTCTTTCCAACTACCAACATTACCCTCATAGATGATCCATGTCAGCATCCAACTCTATTCTCACTCTTGTTCCACGTCAGCTTTCGTTTGCTCTGTTGGCGCCAAATCCACGTCAGCAGTCGTTAGTTAATTCGCGCCAAATCCAGCTGAATTGGGGAAATCGATTTTTGCCCCATTCTCGTTCGCTTCTCCTTCATCCTCGTTTTTCTTCTTCAATTTCTGCTGTCCCGTGCATTGTTTGTCCTCTTACCCGTTGTTTCTTCTTCAATTTGTCGTGAGAGCTGCTCAATTGATTGTTCCACTGTCATTGAAGGCTGCCCAGAAAAACCCTAGCTCGAGGTAAGTAATTGGAAAGACCTAATTTGTAGATTTTGAGCAATATGTATGTTTAAACGCACTTAATGTTATCATGGAATGGTTTTGAAACATATTTCGAGCTAGTATTGCTTCATTCGGACCTCCAATTCGTGATGATGTGGTTCGAGTTCGTACCATGCCGATGATAATAGTTCAGATCGACACGTTCTGGTATGAGCTGTTACCAGGTCGGTTTGGCATTTTGGTTTCATGTAAACTAGAACGGGTGTCCATCCGGTATTTTACGTATCAGAATGTAGTATCAATCTGTTATTAACTCATGTATATTTAAGGTTTTACCCCTTTTGGGTTTTGTTTGAAAATAGTTTTACAAGTCCTTTATGTACAAACAAAGGCCTTTTTGTTTGAAATTGTTTTAAAATCGAGTTGTAAATATTTATAGATGTTTGTTATGGTAAATTGTAGCTTTATATTGATATGTTCCTAATTTTTGTAGGAATGCTTAGAGTGCTAGTACATGCTTCTTATGGTGGGCAATATTTGAACGAGAACGGGAAATATAGTTGGATACCATCCAATTCAAAGTCTATGAATATCCTTCTTGATGATGAAGATACATCATTGAAGAAGAGGTTATGGGATAAATTGTATGAGAAGACCGGAGTGGACAAAAATGAAAATGAATTGAAAGTGAGCTACTTAGTACCGGACTTACCTGACGATGTTGGAGGAATGGATCCAGTTATTTTAGAAGACGATGAAACTGTTCTTGGTTTTGTTGTGGAATATGGACTTGGGACCCGAAACAACATACTACGTGTGGAGGTCATTAACAAACATACCGGTGTTAGGGAAATGGAAATGAATCCTCCTGCTGCCCCTATTGTACGTGATGAGTACTTTGGCCGGGAAATGTGTAGTCCAATAAATACGGGGGATTCCATTGATTTTATGAGTGTTAACAACGGTGGGCAACGCGTGCATCTCCCACGTCGAGCTGGTAGTAGGGGTAGAACTGATGTAGAAGCAGTAGCGACTCTAGCGGGGTCAAATCCTACTCCCGCACAGTTAAGTGTTAAAGATGATTATGTTGATGATGATTATATTTATGATACGCAAGGCGGCGTAGAAGGGATTCTAGAACAGTTTAGTTCTGATGGTGATGATGATGATGATATGGAAGAGGTGGAAGCGAGTGTGGAAGTTGATGAGGAAGAAGTGGCAGTGGATGAGGATGTGGGATTGGAAGATATGGAAAACGAACAAGAGTATCCAGAACAAGAACAATCCAGATCAAGTTTTGATCCTGCAGACCACTTTTATCCGACGGAAGTGCTTGATGCCGAAGCAAACTCGATAGGTTTCCAAGATGGGTCAGGTTTAGCAGTTGGTGATACATTTGAGACGAAAGAAGAGTTTCAGACGTTTTTGTCACATATTGTTGTGAAGGACGGGTTCGATTATCGTGCTGAAAAATCTAACAAGATGGTGTTTGTGGCAAAATGTGCTAACCAACCTTGTGGATGGAGAGTGCGGACCGCCAAAATTGGAACTACAAGGCAGTTCTCCGTCAGAACATATTACAATACTCACCATTGCTCTGCCAATGCGACGAAGCTCCACCGCCGGCAAGCAACTACTAAATATGTTGCTGAATACGTGAGGCAAAAATGTGCGGGTCAAAAGACGACACCGTGTCCAAGAATAATTCAAATATTTCTGAAAAATGACACTGAGTCAAGCACCGAGATACCATACTGGCAAGCTTGGAAGGCCAGACGACTTGCCAACTTTTATCTTAGAGGGGATCCCGAGAAAAGTTATGCACTCCTTCCGGCTTATTTGGAGATGGTTGTACAGAAGAATCCAGGAACAATCACTCATCTAAAGGTGGATGAAGAAAGCAGGTTCAAATATGTATTTATAGCATATTCTGCATGTATTCGAGGATGGAAGACAATGAGAAAATTTGTTGCGGTTGATGGCACCTTCTTGAAGACACGGTTCAAAGGAGTAATGCTTATTGCAAACGCACAAGATGGTCATCATCAGCAATATCCTATTGCTTGGGGAATTGTAGACACAGAGAATGATGCGTCATGGACATGGTTTTTTGAGAAGTTACAAGAATTTATACCAGATGAAGATGAATTGGTAATTCTTTCTGATAGGAATCAGAGTATCATCAATGGGAGGTTGAAGATCTACCCCAAAGCAGATCATGGACACTGTAGGTGGCATCTCGGACGAAATGTACGACTTCATTCCAAAAAAAGGCTGGTGCTGGAGAAGGGCTTCTAAATGCTTTCAAAAAATGCGTTGAAGCGTATCGGGTATCTGAGTTCAACAGACTGTATGAAATTATGAATGAATCCTACCCATCCGCCATCCAGTATCTTGAAGAAACAAATATTGCGCTTTATCAGTGGGCTAGAGCACACTTCAGAGGTGCTCGGTACAATATCATGACAACAAATGGAGTGGAGTCGATAAACGCAGCATTGAAAGAGCCAAGAGAGTGGTCTGTCATTGCATTTCTTGATGCTATGCAGGAGAAATTTCAGAGTGGTTCAATAGACGTCGCCATCACATTGCATGTATACCTCCAGGTACACAGATGACTCAATATGCAGAGAAAGTCCTTCGGGTAAGGACACGAGTTGCTGCCACCTTGAAAGTGAAACAGCTCAACGCGTCAGAGTTTCAGGTTGTTGGTAACAAACATGTGACCATAGTTAAAATACTTGAGAAGCGGTGTGAATGTCGTGTGTTCGACTTGGATAAATTGCCTTGTGTACATGCAATAGCAGCTGTCAAGTTGAAGAACCTTGATTGTTATCAGTTCTGCTCCGACTATTACTCACTGAATTTATGGAGAATGACTTATTTTTGAAACCCTTTATCTCGTACCAGCATAACGAGATTGGGTTTCTCTTAGCTCCGAACCAGTTATGAAGGTTATCCCTCCAAAACTACCACTAAAGCGCGGTAGACCACAAGTCAAGAGACTCCCATCCGCCGGTGAGCCACGTCGGCCACCAAGAATAAGAAAATGTGGATTATGTGGTGAAATTGGTCATACAAAGACAACATGTGAAATGACAATTATTATGTAATAAGGCCAGGTTTTATGTAATTGGATTGGGATGGGATGTATCCTGTATTTTATGGTTGAACGATTTGTGCTTGTTGAGGAACTTGAAATTGGGATGTATGTAGTAGTTTATGAACAATCAATTTGTGCTTGTTGTATGAACAATTGCTTGTTATTGTATTTTTTGTATTATATTCCATTTGTTGCTTATATGTCTTTTGAATAGTTAATTTCCGGGGAAATGCTGAATTTGCTGTCTGGTGTTCCAGATACTCAAGACAGTAACCAGACTACCAGTCCAAATCGGAATAATGTGTCTAGAATGGCAGTCCAAATTGGAATACTGTTTCTAGAATGGAGTCTAGAACGCTAATAACAATTTCAGACTTTCATGAGAACCTGGACTGTAAAAACTAGAACAGACATACAAACTGCAAAATTTAGTGAAAATCTATAAAAGTTCTTCTAGATCTAGAAAATATTTTCTAAAGCAGCAGATTCTAGACAAAATGAGAACATAATTGTTGCTTCCCAGAAACACGAGTACAAGGTACAAAACACTAGAAATTGTGTTCATTGATTTGTTGCATACATTCAAATGTTTTTTTTACCAAACCTATTAAGATTGGATATCCTTCCAAAATATGTAAAAGACCAAAACAAACACATTAAAATGGTTTACAAAAAAAATTAAAATCTAAAATTCGACTTCCATCCTAAAAAAAATAATATACAAAAGCTGTAAAGACCGCTCCGGCTTAAATCGGGTTAAGCTTTAAGTTCGTTCGTTTGAAGCGTTGTGGTTGATTGTCGGTTCGAGTTTTCTAATCGAGCGCGTTTAAAAAAAAAGGAAGACCAGGCCTGGCGCGCAAGCCCAGCCCAGCCCGTCTTTGGGCCGCGAAGCCCAACAGCCACCAGAATACAATTCTGGGCCGCGCTATTTATACCCTTTTTTTTAGGGTTTGACAAAAAGTCGCGCAGCCGTTCTGTTCCTCTTCCCATCGACGAACCTATCCCTCTCCCGAACCGATCCCCCCTCTCCAGCTCACGTCGCCGCCGCCGCCGTTGGCCGACCCCATCGATCCCTCACCTCCCCCGTTCAGTCCAAGCCACCACCGTCTCAGTCTCCCCGTCGTCGAGCCCCTCCCACTCTCGGGCTTGTCTCGCCGGAACCTCGCCCCTTAAACCGAACTCTCTCTCCGAGCTCTCATCCTTCCTCTTCTGCTTCACCGGAACGTCGCTGAAGCCCGACGTCGCCGGCGAGCTCACCAGATCCGGTACGGGACACCGAGCTTTTAAAATTGTTTGGCCCGACGGGCGTAATTGATTTTGATTGGCCTCGTGGGCGTGTGTGTAAGTTGGTTGGCCCGGTGGGCATGTCTTGATTTTGTTTGACGACGTGGGCGTTTGTGTTTGACTTTGATTGGCCCGGTGGGCGTGGTTCGGTGTTGGTCGGCCCGGTGGGCGGGTATTGCTGTTTCTCGGCCGTGTTGGCTTGTGTTTGAGGTCGGTCTTGATTTGCCGTAACTGTGTTATGTGTTTGGTGGTCGTTGTCTGCGACGTACTTCTGTACAGGTCGCCATTAGCCGGGAAAGTTACGAATACACTAGGGCAGACATAGCGGGTGTAAGTAGTGGGAAATCATTACCGCTATATTATCGGGGTCACTGATTTGGTCTGGTAGGTAAAATGGACCGGTTTGACTGTCGGCCCGGTAAGGGGCCCGGCAGGTATTTGTTGTCGGCCCGGTAAGGGGCCCGGTAGGTATTGGTCGCCGGCCCGGTAAGGGGCCCGGCAGGTATTCGGCGCCGGCCCGGTAAGGGGCCCGGCTGGTATTGGACGCCGGCCCGGTAAGGGGCCCGGCAGGTTTTGGGTTCCGGCCCGGTAGGGGGCAAGGCCCGGCTAGGTTACCGGCCCGGAGAGTGGCATGGCAGGGGTCGTGTACCGGCCCGGTCCAGTAAGTCGTTTTCAAACTTTTGGTGGTTGTTGCTTCGTTGTACATTTAGGTTGTGGTTGTGTGACTCGGTTCACGTTCTTGCGGTTTGAGCGTTGGTTTTACGTGTTTGTGTTCGCGGTCGTGGGTTGTAGAGGCCATAGGCTCGGTGTCAAGGGATGAGGTCTTGGGTTCGGGACTCATCGATAGCGTACGGTAGTAGTACAGTGCCCCGGTGTGAGAGTCTCACCACGGAGAGAGGTTAGGGTTGATGCGCTGCGGCGTCATACGAACCAGGTTTTCCCTATGTAAACGGGTGTTCGAGTTTTTCCCTCGCGTGAACGGGTGATTGAGGTTTCCTTCACGCGAGTGGGTTATTTGAGGTTCCCTACACGATCGAGTAACTGGAGTATCGATATTGTGAGCAACAATGTTGGCTTAGTTGAGAACATGATCCCCGTTTGAGGTTTCCCTACGTGATCGGGTCTTTAGGGTATTGAGGTTGTGAACAATAGTGATTATTGAATTGAGGAAGTGCGTCCCGTGTCGAGGTTTATCTTACTTGAGCGAGTATTTGCGGTGTTAATGACTTGAGCAGCGTGACGTTTGGCATCCGGTTTTGAGGTAGTGGTTTGCCCTGGTTAGATCGGTAAGTCTATAGTGCGTTACTAGTATGCCATAATCGAACGGGTGTCCGTGGAGGTGAGCATAACGCTCATGCCCTTTACTACTTTTCCCGCAAGGGACGAGTAGCGAACACTGGTTTGGTTGCGGAAAGTTACAAGTAAATGCCTAGAGGACCGTGTGAGGGTTGCACTAGACCTTACCGGGGTGATTAATGGAGTGGGTGTTCGGTCTCCGATTTGGGTGTCAGTTTTATTGGATGCCGGGATATCACGCTCGTTTGTTCGTCGAGTTGTGCTGAGAGGTTGGGCCTGAGTTTAGAGCCGTTGAGTCCACCCCTACGTCTGGACACGCCGGTTGGTGGTGGGGTGGTGTTGACTAGGGCCTGTCGTGCCTGCGAAGTTGGAGAAGCAAACCGATACAGGAGGTTCGAGAGAGGGCCCCGAGCCCAGAGTTTGGATCGAGTTTTCGACCTGATGAATCAAGTGTAGTTTGAGATGGTGGTTACAACGACAATAGTGGAACGAGATCGCAGAGAGACCGCGAGAGCCGTAAGACTCGGTAGTGACTGAACAGTGTTGCGAGACCTTATGAGACTCGAAAACTGAGAGGGGGAGAGAACCGCAGGGTTTCTCGGGCACAGGCACTATCTGACCGTGTGAAGCAGACATGATCTGAACATCGAGAGGTCCCGTCGCGTTGGAGCGAGGGACCAGTGTGTTTACACTGTCGATAGTAGAGACATCGGAGACGAGTGCCCGAGCGGCGGAGGGCCGCAACAACACTAGTAAGTCGTCAGTCCGGTCAGGATAGGTGGCCGAGTGACATTAAGATCAGAGTGACGTAGCGGAAGCGTGGTGGACCCATAACCCACATGCATCGATTTCTCCAGTTTTTTTTATACATGAGGAGACGTGGAGGCCTGAGAGTAGAACCTTGATGCGGTTTTGGCATCTTACACCCCGACTGGGTACGTTATGGTTGTGCGAGTGTGTGCAGTGTATGGTAGAAATGGGATTACCTCACCCGGTATCCGGAAACAAATCGCCGAGTACGACTATTATAGCGCTCTCAGGCCAGTAACACTATGGCACCGCTCGAAGCGTTGGATGGTAGGTCGGGCATTTGCCCAAGCAGGGCACACTTGAGGTTTAATGACCAGTGTGGTCCCGAGTTGTTCGAGAAGCGACTGAAGGGTCGCTTGATCGTGGATGATTAAAAACAGCGTAGAGTTGACACGGAAGCGCGAGGATGAGGTACGCGCGAGGTATCCAAGTTGTTCGGAGCCTGAAGGACTGGTACTTGTGGCGTCTTCAGTTTCGTGGTATCGTGAGTGAGCTGACTTGTAAACTGGTTGAGTTTGCGTGTCATTTACTTGTGTATCGCGGGTGATTGGTCAGGGCGTGACCACGTTTGGAGTTCGATGACGATCGTCCGAGTAACGAGACGTGGACTTCTTTTGGTTGTTGGGAGCGCGATACTTGGTTAAACGAGTGAGTAGCCGAGGAGGAGTATCCGTGTGTTGGATCCGTTTTATGTGCGATGTGAGTTTTGTTCTGGATTGACACCTATACCGACGGACGGTTCCGGTATAGGACATCTTGACCAAGTTGCGTGGGCCGGTGTGGCGTCTGTACTGACGGATGTTTCCGGTATCGATTAACGGGTTTAAGTGTTTTCCGTGTGCTCGAGGGAGGATGGACCGGGAGTTTTAATCAGACGTTCCCTGAGTTAGAGTCAGGTGGAGTGCGTTCGTTTAAAATTTCGAGGACGAAATTCTTTAAGGGGGGTAGACTGTACAGACCGCTCCGGCTTAAATCGGGTTAAGCTTTAAGTTCGTTCGTTTGAAGCGTTGTGGTTAATTGTCGGTTCGAGTTTTCTAATCGAGCGCGTTTAAAAAAAAAGGAAGACCAGGTCTGGACCAGGCCTGGCGCGCAAGCCCAGCCCAGCCCGTCTTTGGGCCGCGAAGCCCAACAGCCACCAGAATACAATTCTGGGCCGCGCTATTTATACCCTTTTTTTAGGGTTTGACAAAAAGTTGCGCAACCCTTCTGTTCCTCTTCCCATCGACGAACCTCTCCTTCTCCCGAACCGATCCCCACCTCTCCAGCTCACGTCGCCGCCGCCACCGTTGGCCGACCCCATTGATCCCTCACCTCCCCCGTTCAATCCAAGCCACCACCGTCTCAGTCTCCCCGTCGCCGAGCCCCTCCTACTCTCGGGCCTGTCTCGCCGGAACCTCGCCCCTTAAACCGAACTCTCTCTCCGAGCTCTCATCCTTCCTCTTCTGCTTCACCGGAACATCGCTGAAGCCCGACGTCGTCGGCGAGCTCACCAGATCCGATACGGGACACCGAGCCGTCCGGATCTGAGGCGGTAGTCGTCGCCGCGCTCGGCCCTCCCGCCGCCACCTTCTTTTACCCACGAGTCCGGCTTCGATCGAAGAGAAGACCAGAGGTAGCGAGCCAGGACGTCGGCAGCTATGAGACATAGCGGTTGTTCTTCAGTTGAGGTAGGGAAAAGTAGCCGGATCTCGGCCCTGACTAGGCAAAGTTAACAGTAGAATTGCATGTGACACCGGGGTGTCGTGGGTTGAGTAGGTTATTGAATATTAGAAATGCATGATACGGGATCGTAGCAATTATTGGAAAAGCATGTGACACTTAGTAGTGTCGTAGGAGCAGAGAACTTAGCGTTATTAGAATTACTGGAGGCATATGACCATGCCCGGAGGTTGTTTGTGAACTTATCGATATTAGGAGTACTGGAGGCATATGACCATGCCCGGAGGTTGTTTGTGAACTTATCGATATTAGGAGTACTGGAGGCATATGACCATGCCCGGAGGTTGATTGAGAAACTGTTGATATTAGGACTGTTGAAGGCTTTGGTTAAGCCGGGGGTTGATTGTTTATTTGGTGTCTTGGGTGGCCTTGAGAGCCCGTGCAATTATTGTTGAGTCTTGGGTGGCTATGAGAGCCCGTGTTATTATTTTTGTTTGGGTGGCCTTGAGAGCCCGTGGGGTCGTTGAAACCGTGTCTTTACCTTGGGTGTTTTGGGTGGCCATGAGTACTCGTAGGGTTGTTGAACCCGTGTCTTTACTGTTGGCGGTTTGAGTGGCCGTGAGTGCCCGTGGGGCTGTTGAGTCCGTGAGTTACTGTTGGTGTGTCTTGGGAGGCCGTGAGTGCCTGTGGGGTTGTTGAACCCGTTTCTTTGTCGTTGGTGTGTCTTGGGAGGTCGTGAGTGCCTGTGGGGCTGTTGAGTCCGTGTTTTACTGTTTGTGTGTCTTGGGAGGCCGTGAGTGCCTGTGGGGCTGTTGAGCCCGAGTTTTATTGTTGGTTCCTTGGTGGCCATGAGTGCCTGTGAGTGTTGAACCTGTGTTGTTGCTGTTTGTTGAACTTGCTTGTGATTGTGATTGTGGTTACCTGAGTGAGAGAGGTTACTGAGACAGGTCGACCGTCTGGCCCGACTTTGTGTCGGGGAAGCGCGTGAGTGAGGGAAGTTGTAAGACAGGTCGACTGCCTGGACCGACTGGGATCGGAAAGAGCGAGGGACAGAGAAGTTGTAAGACAGGTCGACTGCCTGGACCGACTGGGATCGGAAAGAGCGAGAGACAGAGAAGTTGTAATACAGGTCGACCGCCTGGACCGACTGGGATCGGAAAGAGCGAGGGACAGAGAAGTTGTAAGACAGGTCGACCGCCTGGACCGACTGTGATCGAAAATGGCGAAGGACAGAGAGGTTACTGAGACAGGTCGACCGCCTGGCCCGACTGAGATCGGAAAGGGCGAGAAACAGAGAAACAGATTTGGTTACTGAGCAACTGGTTTGCGATCCTTTGTGATCTTGTTTGGTGTGCGATCCTTTGTGATCTTGTTTGGTGTTGCGTAGTTTCTTTGAGTCCTTGAAAGAGGTCGTAATCGTTGTGTCGGTCTACTTACATGCTTGAGTGTTGAGTCGTTCGAGGAAGGTCACCGTGGGTGGTTGTACGTCGGAGTACTTGAGTTGGGGACAGTGATCCCCGGAGTTGAGTTTGTTGTTGGTGTTACCGGCATTGTCTGCTAATTATGCCGTAGTCAGTCTGTTATATGTGGTGGTGAGCGAACGCTCACCCCTAGCTGCTTTTCCTACAGGTACTGATCACAGGACGGACTAGGTGAGCTCCCGAAGCTTGTGGAGCTAGGAGCGGAGTCCGGGTTCAGTCTTTTGAGTCTAGTGACGGATACCTTGTACTTTTGTCCACGTGTTGGGACGCATTTTAAGTTGTAAATATTATTTTGTTTGATTAAATGGAGTTTTTAAAGTGTTTATCCAAAACAGGTTTCTTTGTTTTATTGCTTTTAAAACGTTCGCGTCCCGAGTTCGGTTTACTGAAATTGGGGCGTGACAAAAGCACTTCAAGAAAAATTATCGGACTATGGAAGTTCAGGACCACGTTGTCATTGTTAAGTTTGCATGTTCTAGATTCTCTTATATTCTATTCCATTTGTTGCTTATATTTCTTTAGAATATTTAATTTCCGGGGAAATGCTGAATTTGATGTCTGGTGTTCCAGATACTCAAGACAATAACCAGACTGGTAGTCCAAATTGGAATATTGTTTCTAGAATGGAGTCTAGAACGCTAATAACAATTTCAAACTTTCATGAGAACCTGGACAGTAACAACTAGAACAGACATACAAACTGCAAAATTTAGTGAAAATCTATAAAAGTTCTTCTAGATCTAGAAAATATTTTCTAAAGCAGCAGATTCTAGACAAAATGAGAACAGAATTGTTGCTTCCCAGAAACACGAGTACAAGGTACAGAACACTAGAAATTGTGTTCATTCATTTGTTGCATACATTCAAATGTTTTTTTACGAATCCTATTAAGATTGGATATCCTTCCAAAATATGTAAAAGACCAAAACAAACACATTAAAATGGTTTACAAAAAAAATTAAAATCTAAAATACGACTTCCATCCTAAAAAAAATAATATACAAAAGCACTTCAAGAAAAATTATCGGACTGTGGAAGTTCAGGACCACGTTGTCATTGTTAAGTTTGCATGTTCTAGATTCTCTTATATTCTATTCCGTTTGTTGCTTATATTTATTTAGAATATTTAATTTCCGGGGAAATGTTGAATTTGATGTCTGGTGTTCCAGATACTCAAGACAATAACCAGACTGGTAGTCCAAATTGGAATACTGTTTCTAGAATGGAGTCTAGAACGCTAATAACAATTTCAAACGTTCATGAGAACCTGGACAGTAACAAATAGAACAGACATACAAACTGCAAAATTTAGTGAAAATCTATAAAAGTTCTTCTAGATCTAGAAAATATTTTCTAGAGCAGCAGATTCTAGACAAAATGAGAACATAATTGTTGCTTCCCAGAAACACGAGTACAAGGTACACAACACTAGAAATTGTGTTCATTCATTTGTTGCATACAATATTTGTTTTTTTTTACCAATTGTATTAAAGTTTGGATATCCTTCCAAAATATATAAAAGCAACAAAACAAATGAATTAAAATGGTTTGTTAAAAAAACTATTAAAATAAGAAAATGGGTGACTATTAAAATGGTTTATGAAACTAAACACATTAAAATGGTTTTTAAACTGAATAGTAAGGCAAACAGACGTTAGTTTTAGTTTTACATCCAGCCGTTAGTTAGTTTTTTGACAGAATCCGTTACTTTGGTAACGATAATATAATTCAACCCAATCCACACGTTTTCAAACAGATTTTATTTGAACATTAAGGCGCGAACGCGAAAATTGTGTTCTTCATGAAGAAGTCGAACGCGAACGCGAAGAAGAAGGTCCTTTGCCACTGTGGATTTGAAACTCCTGTATGAACCTCAACCACGAAGATGAATCCAGGAAGAAGGTTCGTTGGGTGTGGTAATTTCATGGTAAGTCAAAAGCTTAGGGTTTTTCTTTTTTGATTTCGAAATTCCAGCTGAACTGAAATCAGGGTGATCTGATTTGGTAAATCCTGCTGAAATTATAGTTTGTTGTTGATTTGGTAAGTCCTGCTGCGATTAGGTATTCCTAATTTAGGAATTGCTGCTAAAATTAAGGTTTCCTTTTTGATTGATGTGGGAATTCAAATTTATGCTGAAATTAGGGTTTGTTATGTTTTTTTGCTAGAATGAAGGAACCAAAAAATGCGATTTTTTTCGCTGGATTGATGGACCCAAAGTCGAATGTGGGACAAAGTCAGCTGGGAAGTCAGAGCAATTCAACAAAATATTAGACGATAGAGGGCCAATTTACCCAATTGGCGTTTTAGAAGATAGAGTTGCAAGGATGGAAGATGGGGAATTGCAATTGCGTGAGAAACTGAAAGTTTGTGAACATACAATTGCAAGGATGGAAGCTGAGCTTTCTATTGTGTTTGAACAACAAAAACAAGATGAGGAAAGGATTCTGAAGCTACAATTGAATTTGGATGCTCAAAGAGACAAAGGAAAAAAAGTGATTATGTTAGTTGTTGTAGGATTTGTTATCAGTTTTTTGATAAGTAGGTTAGTATGAATGTATGAATGAATGTATTTGGATAAGTAGCTACAATTTTATGTTGTTGGTTGTGGGTTGCTTGTAACCAGACTGGCAGTTCAGATTGGAAAATGTTTTCCGGACTGGATTATAATTCTGATACTAAAAACAACCAGATTGGCAGGTCAGGTTGGAAAATGTTTTCCAGATAATTACATGTACTAAAACTAAACTGTAAATCATACATAAGGCATAAACTAGAATTCATATATATATATATTTGGACAAAGACCATTTGATAAGGCCTACAAAATAGGGATAGTTCATAGATAACAAAAACAAACATTACTTCAAAGTCAAACTTCCACACTGAAAAAAAAAAACATTCCAAAAGCAACAAACATGGAACATCTGTTGCTTCCCAAAAGGAGGAGGCTCTGGCCCTGCAAACCCTGAACTGAACTGGCATATATATATATATATATATATATATAAAACTAACTAACTAACTTCTTATACAAGAAGTTAGTTAGTCTCAGGAAGGTCAGTTTGAGCCAACACTTTCAGAAGGGTCGGCGGCCGGGTTTGCAGGAACAAACAGGGCGTCATAAAGGTCATCTTCTTCATCTTCCGGCGGGCATGGGGCTGGTGTTGGTGCTGCTGGTGCTGGTGCTGCTGGTGCTGGGTCCTTCGCCTCCTTCTCCTTCTTGTTCTCCTCCTTCTCCTTGTCCTCCTTGTCCTGCTCCTCTTCGTCCTCCTCGTCCTCCTCCTCTTCGTCCTCCTCGTCATCGGAGTCCTTCTCCTCCACAGCCGCCCACGGGTCGTCGTCTGACTCGGACGACTCCTTCTCCCGTACCGCTGGGTCGTCGTCAGGGTCCCCCTCCTCCTCCGCCCCGGAGAAGGGCTCGTCCTCGGGGGCGTCCGAGTCAGACTCCGAACGCTTCCGTTTACGACAGTCGTCGTCGTCGGAGTCACTGCTGATGTTGGTGTCAGCAGACGGGGGAGAGAGAGGGGGGTATAGGCTTGGTTTTGATTCGTCAAACAACCAAGCCTCTGGCGAGTTGGGTGGTGGGGATGGTGGTGGTGGTGAGTCCATGGATGGAACTTGGAAGATGGGGGGAGTTGGTTGCAAACGAAAACGAAGAGGAAGAAGAAGAAGAGACCTTTTACCAAGCAGAATGGATTTTCAGTGTGGGTTGCATGGGTTCTAGATTGGTTTCTTATATAGGCTAGGAAAAGCAGTTACATGATTACAAAAATTTATTTTGACATGACAAGTTGGGTTAAAGAAGTTATTACAAGTGATAATTACATCCATCTTCCAAAATACTCTTCGGTTCATGTATAGGCATGGCCCTATAACTGTAATTACTTTGACAAGACACAACTGTTCACAATCCAATTACAACCGATTTCCACATTGATTCATTAATTTGAAATGATTATCAGTCATGTTTGTAATCCAACAACTTCTCGAATTGTGTTGCTATGTCCACACACATCTTCAAGCGGTACACAGAGACATACTTTGGATGCATATAAATAGGGATCAGAAATGATTGGAGCTCCAGCTCGCAATACTTCACCTGAGTCTCCTTTGCACAATAAATGTAAATTACTGACTACTAAGTAAGGGTAAGAGTTATAGAAAAAAATGTTATAACATGCAAAGTCGTAGAAGATTCCATACCTAAGATCCGCTTGAGGAAAATCAAACCGCCTTTCACACGTCCATTTGGTGCCCGAATGGAGTAATTCCGCGTGAAAATTCTTGGCAGCAATGAGAATTTGTGGGAACATCAGCACAAAAGGTTCCATCACTCCAGAAATGGAATTATCCAGGACAACTGTTCTATAGCAGTCATACATGATGAGCTTGCAGAGAGTTACGTCCGCCTCCACCATAACCCAATGCTGTGATACTTCATCCACCAGCAAAGGAAAAAATATTTTGTCACAACCTGCCCATTCCTTACCAGCAAAGATCGGAAGATCGCCCCTAACGTATTCCATTAAGCGATCTGCTACTTGGGGGTTCTCACTTTGACTCCATTCCATGTGTCCTTCCTTAACGGCATCTGCAAAGTCTGCGTCCAACACCACAACATTCTGTGCATAGTGCTTCTTACAACGCCCCTGCCGCTTTCTAATTCCAAACAGGCAATCATTCATGTGCTGCATGCATGAAAGTAATTTTATTAAATTTAAATTAAATTGAAAACAATGCAAATAATAAAGGTTCCACCTTATCCTTGCATTCAACTTTTCGTTTGACCCGCTGAGAGTTGTGTAGTAAGACAAGCTGACCTCTCCGTAAGGTGTTTTTGGGATTTCCTCTAAGGGTATCCTCTTCCTCTTCAGTTTTGCGATCACATCCTTATACACCTGGGTTGTGGATTGATCAGGCATAAGAAGAGGGTTCAACTTCTCTAAGTTCCCTTTAAGTCTCCTCTTCTTCTCCTTCGTTGCTTCGCTGTCCCGCTCGTGTATAACAGGAGCCGAGACTTTCGTCGAGCTTGATTCTTCTCTCTTCCGCTTGCTTGTGTCAGGATTCTTTATGGCAGCCCCCCTCCTCTTTGTGGCCCTTGTGGCAGGCTTCTTTGTGTTAGACTTCACCTTTTTTGCAAGACGCTTACTTCTAGTAACTCTAGCTGGAATTTCCTTGGCCTTTTCAACAGCAGCCGGCTCATGGACCTCTTGGTTCACCTCAACTACTTCCTTCTCCACGGACTGTTCCTTTTCATTCACATCTTCCCCTTCATTGCCTTCCTCTTCTTCATTAACTTCTTCATTCACTTCTTCATTCACTTCTTCATTACTTTCTTCAGTCACATTTCCTTGTTGTTCACTTCAACTACAACGGGCACACCTTCTTGTCCAGCTGCCACTCCTTCTTCTTGTTGTTTGTTCACTTCCTCTTCAACGGCTACTCCAATTTTTACAACATCAACTTCCTCTCCATCCTCTCCACCAGTGGGAACTCCCACTTCTTGTTGGTTCACATCCATTTCCTCCTCGGGCACTTCTTCTCCTTGGTTCACTTCAACTCCAGTGGCCACACCTTCTTGGTTCAACTCCTTCTCACCAACATCCCCCGTCACATTATCGAACATGTCCATGTCATCTTCTTGGTTCTTCTGTTTGTCCTGCCCAGGAAATGATGCTTCAGAACCTGCTCGGAAGTGGTTTGATGGACTGTCTTCATGTTGTCGGGCTGACAGAGCTCCCATGATCGCCTCAAATTGTGTCTTCTGCACTTCCAACACACTTTTCACATCAGCCTGCACTGACAGGACCTGGCTCTTTAGCAGCTCAATTTGCTCCATGACAGCCTTGTAAAGTCCATCATCGGACTGTGGGTGTGACGTAGGAACCTGAACCTCCTCTGGTGCTGTTGGTGGAGTTGGCGGTGCCACATGGACGGTCTGATCTTCTGGAAATGATACAACATAGTCTTGCTCCATCTCTTCCACCATGTTGTCCAACAACGGATTCGGATGTTCTTCTTCTTGGTTCACGAATTCTTCCATCCAAAGCTGCTTCTTTTCTTCCTCAGTGGGGACCAACAGACTTACTATTTCCTGAGCACAAAGACGAATAAAATTTAATACGTGCAAAATTTATATGAAAACGCATATATTATATGAAAATTAAATTCCTAACCTCCGGTGAGCTTTGTAAGAGTGCTTCCCTAACAGCACTGTAAGACGGATTTCTACTCCACGTTGTCTTCCATTTTAAAATTCTAGGCAAGTCTACACCGAAGTCTTCACGAATTGTTGCGAACTTCGTTGCTAATGATGGTATGCATTCAAATGCAAGTACCTACGACAAAAGATACAAATCATAAGAGACATCATGTACACTACGATATTAAAAAAATATTTGTGTGAAGGATTAGTTACTTACTGTGAGAGGAAGAAAGAAGCCGGCATATGTCATACTACTCTCATTTCTTGGGTTCTTCTGAGCCACCAACATTTTATTTCTCAACTTCTTTGCTTTTATCTGTTTTAGTAGATAACTGAAGGACAGATTACCCCAAGGGTATGCGTAGAACATCTTCAAGTTATCCACTAAAGCCAAATACTTTCGATCCAGCTTATGGAATCGTCTGTCCAATGGCATCAATACTCCCTTGATGATCAACAACAAGCAAACCCTAATAATATCCCAATTAGGCTTCGTAGAAGGCCTAACCTCCATTTTTTCGCCAACCAACTGGGTCAATTTCTTCTCTAAGGTCAACATACTAGCATCTAGTGTCAGGAAGTGTTTCGAGGACAAAACTTTGGACTTCATTTGTTTTTTAAAAAGTTTATCATCGGGAAAAGCTCCACACTTCAGCCCCGATATTAAACAGAATTCCTTTAAAGAAAATCTGACCGGTCTTCCTTGGACCAAGAACCAGATTTCGGACGACCGGTCCAAGTCAATTTGTCGAACTAACAGAGACCAAGGAATTTGACAAGAATTGTCACCACTCGATTGGATGTCCATCAAATGACCAAATGGAGCTTTTTTAAGGGTACGAAGGTGGATTTCATCATCACTTAACCTATCAAGTTCTCCTTTGATGAACTTAAAAGTTCCCCCTACATGACTCTTCACTGATATCTTGCAATCGAAATGTTCATTCTCGTCCAAAATAGGTTTAAACTCCGGCAGCTCAATTTGGACTAATCGTGCATTATCTAGGCTTGCACTTGAACTCTCACCCTCATCATAACTTGGAATTTCTCTGTCGAAGGAAGTTGACCTAGAACTTTCATTTTCTTCAGCATTTGAGTTTTGCCTACTCTCTAGGGATGATAAACTTGCCTGGTAGGGTGCAAACAAGTAATTACAATAACAGAAAACAATTCATTTCAAATTGAACTGCAAAATTATAAACACACTTCATTTCAAATTGAACTTTAATTCCCAGATTTCCAACCATAACCGCCATTAATTTACTGACCTAACAATCCATTCTAGAATATCATCTCCCAGATTACGAGCCAGAACAACCCCTGATTTTACAACCTAGAAATCCCCTCACCCAAAATTCAGCCTATCTAAGCACAAGCAGAGAATGGAAACCGAGAACAGTTAGGGCTTACTTACCATCTCAGCTTCGACAATACTTGTAGCTCGTGGAGAATGGCCGAAAACTGGAACTCGATCCTTCGAGCTTGCTGGAGAAGAACGGAGACGATTCCTTGCTGGAGATCAGTTGGGTCGAAGGTTTCTGGGTTTTGGGGGGGTTTTGGTTTAAGTCGAAGAAGAAGAAGAAGAAGAAGAAGAAGAAGAAGAAGAAAATAGAATTGAAGGAGGGAAAAACGACACAGCTTAACATAAGTTGTTTCAGTTTGAAGTTGAAGCTGACTAGGATAATTTGAAGAACTGACAAGGATAGTTTGAAGATGACAAGGCAATTTTGTTGAAGTGCAAAAAGGGCACAAATGTAATCTCATGCATTTTACTGATAAAAAGAAAATAAAAAATAAAATAAATAAGTTCAGCTAAATTACGGGGTCTGCCACCATAAGACTTTGCTAGAAAAAGGCCATTTGGGTAATATGGCCCCTCCGTGAGTGGGTTGTGGTCAAAACTACCTCTTTCTCTCCTTTTCTCTTCCATTTCGTCCAACAAAGAGAATCTGGGTTCTGGGTAACTGCAAATTAAGGCTTTTGTGGCCCAAAAATCTTCTCTGATTGGCAGTAGCTCCAGGTGTCGTGGATTGCAAATCAGGGTGCGTGCTAATTCGGTTGGTGTCTTTTTGTTTCCGTTTTCACCTGAGATGTTCTTGGCTTCAACTAAGCTCTAGAGGACTTGGATAGAATTTCTGTCAATTTTCGTATTGATCTTTGATGAGTTTAGGGTTGTCACTTGTTTTTTTTAAATGTCTAGTCTTTTTTATATGGGTATTCACTTGTCTTGAATGTATTTTTCTGGTTGATGTCCCAAATTTGATATGCCCAAGTGAAAAAAACAGCTAAAATTAGATTTCAAGGAGATCTAGGGTATAGAATATAGAATAAGAAGAGGATAAGATGTTGCAACTAGGAAAACTTATGTCTACTACAAGAAACTGTGAGTGGAGTGCAAATGGTTGTGTTTATGTGTTTTTTCTTCATAGAGGGATAGGATCATAGGATTGTAAACCCAACAACCCATATCGGTCTTAAATAGCTTTTCTTTTAATTATAGTTAACGTGGTACAGTAACCTCAATTATGTACAAGTTATTTGCTTAAGTAGAACCATCCAATGGTTGTCAAATTAGACCCAATAGTAATATTCGTATATTACCAGGATAGCTTAGGTCCAGAATGCATTTGCATCACACTGTTCGGATTGAAACAAGGAATCCATTCTGCTCTTCTGTTAACACATGTCATACTGTCATCTTCTTCTCTGCTAATCGATGGTTGCCATCACTATAAGGTTGGATGTACTTCAATTACTATTTCTTTCCTGAAAAATCACCCTTTGTGGACAACTTATGAGTGTGATTCGTGTGGCTTCAGTTCAATTGAAATTCATCAGGGACTGTCTACTGATGTTTCTTGCTTGGTGTAACACTAAATACTCGAAACCAAGCTGAAGCCTTTCCTGCGTAGAGTTGTACATTAGGTGAAGAAGACATGGCATTTAAGGCCTTCACTTTTTCTGTAGAATCTAGAGTCATTATTGTGGTGTAATGGAGGGTTTTGGGGAGACTTGGATTGTATCTGTGCTCAACGGCTTTGGTTTATCGACAAGACAAGATCAAAAAAATTAAATCATCGAACGCCTAAAGGCTTCAGATCAGATAGACACCTAAGATTAATATTATAAGCTTGTCTGGGATCTGAATGGTGTATTCAGGAAGAGTAATGTACTTTACGGCCTGACCATCTGACTATGGAATCCTAAAGAAGGGTGGAAAGTACATGATGCTTGTGGAGTCTTGGGAGGGTCATTTGTGTAATTAAGCAGTTCTTGGTTAAATTTGTTATAGCATTGTGAGAAGAAAAAATGTCTGGGTTGTACACTGCTAGGTTGATGTTGCCAGAGTGTCCTGCTGGCTGAGAGATGGACTACTAGCATCAAACTAAGTGAATTTCATGTTTCCCTTGAAAATTTTTTGTAGTCAGAAATCCCTGTTTTGATCATTATTAAATGCATGAGGCATATATATTCCAATTCGCATCAATTTTCATTTCCTTAATGTGATAATGATGGCTTCATTGTTTCTCTTCATAGATAAATGACACATGAATCAACCAACCAGTGTTCCTAGTCCAAGTTTATTCCGCGGCAATTTTGCATTTCACGGTCAACACTCTGCAATGGGTCTCACCAATGGAGGGAATAGTCCCAACAACCCTAGTCTTGCCTCCAAGCAACGATTACGTTGGACACATGAACTTCATGAGCGTTTTGTTGATGTTGTGGCTCAACTTGGTGGGTTAGATAGTGAGTAACCTCACTTTTTCTATTTGATCCATTCTTCTTGTTGTTGTTTGTTTATCGCAAAGCTAAAACTTAGATTGTGATGATTCTGTCTTCTTTTTTATGTGGCTTACAACTAGAAAATTAACCGAAAATTCTCTTTATCAAGTTTTGGCATTCTTGGTCTTGGTGTTTCCTTGAGATTTCAAATTATCCAATCCGCATCACTTCACCTTCATTTAAATTCTTTCTTGGTGTGGTTGGGCCAAATTTATGGATAATCCCCTCAAAAACTTCAGATAGCTCAATTTAGAAAGAAAATTATATTCTGTAAAAGTTGAGGAAAGTTTCATGTGTTTTTTTATACTGTATTATTGCTTGAGAAGATATCATGTTGCATCTATTATGTTTATGCAGCTCGAAGGTTGCTATATTTCTTATTAGGGAAAATTTCATCTAGCTACACTTAATTATACCTGTTTTTTACCTAGCTACACCTAACTATGAAATTCGTGAGGGCAATATCCTAACTTTTCAAATTTTTCATTTTGCTCATTTCCATTAATTTTACATCCAAAAAATGTAAAAAGTCCAAAATACCCCTCACTAACAATCAAATTTTCAAAACCATGCTATTGGTTCTTAAAAATAGGAAATTTGTAAAATGTCTAAAATACCCTTCAATAACCTTCAAATTTCTAGATTTTCCATTAAAATCATTTTTAAAGATTATTATTTAAATTTTCATAAACTTTTTGTTTTAATTTTTTTTTCTATTTTTTTAATGGCAACCTCCATTTCCCATATTCTACTGGAATTCTCAGCATCCTATACCTGCAGTTCCAACCTGAAAGCTCCCCCAAATTCCAGCTATCATCATAGTACTCACTTGCCCAGTATGAGTGAAAACCATGTGCACTAACCCAGAATCTCATAACTCATTTCGCACTCTCGTGCCTGTGTTTGTGCTAGATAACACAAGGAAGGACATGTCCGAACCCACCCTTTTTTGTATCCTCCCCACTCTGGTTTTTCAAATGCATCTCAAGATTAAAACTTGCAACATAACATGGAAGATATGGACCAGTTCTCCTCATCTCTGGAGCTAATCCAGCAACACCTCTTGGACGACTTCACTTGTGTTTCTCACCTCCTTTTCGATGTCTTCAAGCCCTTCAAAATCCCAAAATGGGTGGACATGGAGCAAATCTGGGAGTTCAAATTTTGCAAATCAGAGTGAAATTTTCCCTTTTTATTGTACTCATTTTTTACAGGGGCTACACCCAAAGGTGCTCTCAGAGTCATGGGTGTACAAGGTTTAACAATATACCATGTCAAAAGCCACTTACAGGTACGTGAAGGCTGATAACAAGTATGTCAGAACATCGATAGTATCTAATTTTTGTTTAAGGTTTTCTTAATTCTGTTTTTTGCATAACCAGCCTTGGTCATATGTGGGTAGCATCCCTATACTTATGAGTTATAGTTGTTGATAAAGATGCTCTACAATGAAATCCTTACTAGATTCATTTTATTGATACTTTACCTATTTTAATGCAAGGGGAAAAAGAGGACAAGAAAGAATCCGGCGATATGCTCTCTAGCCTCGATGGTTCATCGAATGTCAATGTGCTTCTTTTTGTATTTTAGTTTCTTTCAGGAGTTGACAGGCAGCCGATACAATGTGAACTTTCTTTTGGAACTTTAAGTTTGTGTGTGAGACATCTTTCCTTTGAAAATGTATTGGTACTCTGAGATCTTGTTCTTCAGGGCTGATATCATATGATTTGTCTAGTTTGTTGTAAAACTTCTGGGACTGTCTAACTTATTTTTTCACCATATGCAGTGGAATTCAAATTACGGAGGCACTCAAGCTCCAGACGGAAGTGCAAAAGCGACTCCATGAGCAATTAGAGGTATATTTTCAATACAATCTTTTGTTCTCTAAGAGCACCTCCAACTGATCGTTGCTGGAGGTCGTGTCAGGCGTAGACACGGCGTTGACATGAAGCGCTGGCACGGCTCGTCGTGTCAGGTGGTCGTGTCAGCGGGGGCGTGTCTGATGGTCGTGTCTGGTTCCAGCAACGACGCAGTCGGTCGTGTCAGGCGCCAACGGCTAGTCAATTGGCCACTCACGACAGGACACGTGGCGACGCCGACTTCCAAAATGCCCAACAATTTCCTATAAATTCAGATCTACCCCAATTGAAATTTCACTTCTCCTCTTTTCTTTCAAGCTTCTATTCCTCTATTCCTCTCCAAATCCTATAGTTTTTTCCTAGTTCTATTTTTTTCGATGGCGAATCTTCCAACGCTAGACGAAATGAAAGAAATGACAGAAGAAGAAATAGACGCCGCGATGGATAGGTTTTTGGAGGCAACACAGCAAGCATTAGAGGATCAACTGATGGCATCCATACAACCAATGGGTCAGGATGATGATGAGGCCGAGAGATCAATGTCGGTGCCGAGACCAAAGCGGAGAGTGATTGAGCGCAACCGCGAAGATGCACACGAAGGGTTGATCCGTGACTACTTCGCGCCTCAACCGGTGTACAGCGACCAACAATTTCGGCGACAGTTTCGGATGTCGAGGGACATGTTCATACGGATCATGAATGGTTTGAGTGGCTGGTACGCCTACTTCCGGAACAGCAAGGATGCTACGGGGAGAGCCTCTTTCACTCCACCAGAAGTGCACGGTAGCACTTCGTCAGCTATGTTATGGAAGTCCAGCCGATGCCTGCGACGAGTATTTGCGAATGGCAGAGACCATTGCGCTGGACTGCCTGTAGAAGTTTTGCATTGGCGTCATCAAGGTTTACAGGCGGACCTATCTACGACGCCCGACCGTGGACGATACAAAACGGTTGTTGCGAATCAACGAAGAGCGCGGCTTTCCGGGGATGTTAGGGAGCCTGGACTGCATGCATTGGGATTGGAAGAACTGTCCTGTGGCATGGGCTGCACAGTTCGCAAGTAGGGACCACGGGAACGTCCCCACAATCATGCTCGAAGCCGTAGCATCCCAAGACCTTTGGATCTGGCACTCTTTCTTCGGGACATCGGGCTCCAACAACGACATCAACGTGCTCAATAGGTATACACTATTCTCCCAAGCAGTAAAAGGCTTCGCCCCAGATGTGAAGTTCAAGATCAGCGGTAGAGAATACGAAACCCCGTATTACTTGACAGATGTAATTTATCCTGCTTGGGCAACATTTGTGAAGTCCATACCTGCTCCACAAACGCCGAAACAACGATGCTTTGCTAGATACCAAGAGGCGTGTAGGAAGGACATCGAACGAGCGTTTGGAGTTCTACAGGCCCGGTTTCACATCGTTACTCGCCCGGGCCGAATGTGGGATAGGGGCTCACTCTCAGTGATCATGACTGCTTGTGTGATCCTACACAACATGATCGTTGAGGATGAGCAGAGGCCGTGGCCCACTGATCCGTTTGCAGATCTTTGTGTCCCGGACCAAACCGTCCGTAGAGGACCACCACCAGCGGTGACCAGGGACAGTATCCTGGGCCATAGATTAAGGATTCGGGATCGGAATGTTCATCACCAACTCCACGATGATCTCATCGAACACATTTGGGCTAAATTTGGAGATAGCGGCCGCAATTAAATATTAATCACCAACATTAATGTAATTTCTATTTTGTTTGAAATAAAAAAAAATGTTATGCAATTCGTATTTGGTTTTAATTAAAAGTGTTACAAATATTTGGAGCATCTACAATGGTTAGACATTGCGCAGTGTCAAGGAGCAGTGTCAGGGAGTGCTTTTTGGCTTCCTGACACTGCCCCAAATATTTGTAACACTTTTAATTAAAACCAAATACGAATTGCATAACAACTTTTTTTATTACAAACGAAATAGAAATTACATTAATGTTGCTAATTAATATTTAATTGTGGTCGCCATCTCCAAATTTTGCCCAAATGTGTTCGATGAGATCATCTTGGAGTTGGTGATGAACATTCTGATCCCGAATCCTTAATCTATGGCCCAGGATACTGTCCCTGGTCACCGCTGGTTGTGGTCCTCTACGTACGTATGGTCCGGGACAACAAGATCTGCAAACGGATCAGTGGGCCACGGCCTCCGCTCATCCTCAACGATCATGTTGTGTAGGATCACACAAGCAGTCATGATCACTGAGAGTGAGCTCCTATCCCACATTCGGTCGGGGCGAGTAACGATGTGAAACCGGGCCTGTAGAACTCCAAACACTCGTTCGATGTCCTTCCTACATGCCTCTTGATATCTAGCAAAGCATCGTTGTTTCGGCGTTTGTGGAGCAGGTATGGACTTCACAAATGTTGCCCAAGCAGGATAAATTCCATCAGTCAAGTAATACGGGGTTTTGTATTCTCTACCGCTGATCTTGAACTTCACATCTGGGGCGAAGCCTTTTACTGCTTGGGAGAATAGTGTAGACCTATTGAGCACGTTGTTGGAGCCCGGTGTCCAGAAGAAAGAGTGCCAGATCTAAAGGTCTTGGGATGCTACGACTTCGAGCATGATTGTGGGGACGTTCCCGTGGTCCGTACTTGCGAACTGTGCAGCTCATGCCACATGACAGTTCTTCCAATCCCAATGCATGCAGTCTAGGCTCCCTATCATCCCCGGAAAGTCGCGCTCTTCGTTGATCCGCAACAACCGTTTTGTATCGTCCACGGTCGGGCGTCGTAGATAGGTCCGCCCGTAAACCTTGATGACGCCAATGCAAAACTTCTACAGGCAGTCCAGCGCAGTGGTCTCCGCCATTCGCAAATACTCGTCGCAGGCATCGGCTGGACTTCCATAACAGAGCTGACGAAGTGCTACCGTGCACTTCTGGTGTGGAGTGAAAGAGGCTTTCCCCGTAGCATCCTTGCTGTTCCGGAAGTAGGCGTACCGGTCACTCAAACCATTCATGATCCGTATGAACATGTCCCTCGACATCCGGAACCGTCGCCGAAATTGTTGGTCGTTGTACACCGGTTGAGGCGCGAAGTAGTCACGGATCAACCCTTCGTGTGCATCTTCGCGGTTGCGCTCAATCACTCTCCGCTTTGGTCTCGGCGCCGACATTGAGCTCTCGGCCTCATCCTCACCCATTGGTTGTAAGGCAGCCATCAGTTGATCCTCTAATGCTTGCTGTGTTGCCTCCAGAAACCTATCCATCGCGGCGTCTATTTCTTCTTCTGTTATTTCTTCTAGCGTTGGAAGATTCGCCATCGAAAAAAATAGAACTAGAAAAAACTATAGGATTTGGAGAGGAATAGAAGCTTGAAAGAAGAGAGGAGAAGTGAGATTTTAATTGGGGTAGATCTGAATTTATAGGAAATTGTTGGGCACTATGGGAGTCGGCGTCGCGACGTGTCGGGTCGTGGCTGGCCAACCGACTAGCCGTTGGCGTCTTGCACGACAAGACGCGTCGTTGCCAGAACCAGCAACGACCAGCAGCAACGGTACCGCAGAGACGGCTTCCTGACACGACCAGCCGTGCCTACGCGTCATGTCAGGGCCGTGCCTATGCCAGACACGACGCCTAGGCATGACCCGTTGAAGCTGCTCTAAGAGCACCTCCAACGGTCGTGTCTACGAGGCGTGTCTGCAGGGTCGTTGTTGCGCGTCGTTGCTAGTTCTGGCAACGACGCTGCTGGTCGTGTCTGGCGCCAACGGCTAGTCGGCTGGCCAGTCACGACCCGCCACGTGGCGACGCCGACCCTTCCCCCCCCAAAGCCCAACAGTTTCTATAAATTCATATCTGCCCCAATTGAAATCTCACTTCTCCTCTCTTCTTTCGAGCTTCTATTCATCTATTCTCTCCAAATCCTATAGTGTTTCATAAATTTTTTTCCGATGGCTAGTCTTCCGATGCTAGACGAGATGAAGCAAATGACGGAAAAACAAATAGACGCCGCGGTGGATAGGTATCTGGAGGCAACACAACAAGCATTGTAGGATCAACTGATGGCAGCCGTACAGCCAATGAGTGATGATGATGATGATGAGGCCGAGAGCTCATTGTCGGCGCCGAGACCTAAGCGGAGAGTGATTGAGCGCAACCGCGAAGATGCACACGAAGGGCTGATCCGTGACTACTTCGTGCCTCAACCGGTGTACAGCGAGCAACAATTTCGGCGACGGTTCCGGATGTCGAGGGACATGTTCATACGGATCATGAATGGTTTGAGTGGCCGGTACGCCTACTTCCGTAACGGAAAGGACGCTACGGGGAGAGCCTCTTTCACTCCACACCAGAAGTGCACGGTAGCACTTCGTCAGCTCTGTTATGGAAGTCCAGCCGATGCTTGCGACGAGTATTTGTGAATGGCGGAGACCACTGCGCTGGACTGCCTGAAGAAGTTTCGCATTGGCGTCATGTACGGGCGGACCTATCTACGACGCCCGACCGTGGACGATACAAAACGGTTGTTGCGAATCAACGAAGAGCGCGGCTTTCCGGGGATGTTAGGGAGCCTGGACTGCATGCATTGGGATTGGAAGAACTGTCCTGTGGCATGGGCTGCACAGTTCGCAAGTAGGGACCACGGGAACGTCCCCACAATCATGCTCGAAGCCGTAGCATCCCAAGACCTTTGGATCTGGCACGCTTTCTTCGGGACACCGGGCTCCAACAACGACATCAACGTGCTCAATAGGTCTACGCTATTCTCCCAAGTAGTAAAAGGCTTCGCCCCAGATGTGAAGTTCAAGATCGGCGGTAGAGAATACGAAACCCCGTACTACTTGACAGATGGAATCTATCCTGCTTGGGCAACATTTGTGAAGTCCATACCTGCTCCACAAACGCTGAAACAACGATGCTTTGCTAGATACCAAGAGGCGTGTAGGAAGGACATCGAACGGGCGTTTGGAGTTCTACAGGCCCGGTTTCACATCGTTACTCGCCCGGGTCGAATGTGGGATAGGGGCTCACTCGCAATTATCATGACTGCTTGTGTGATCCTACACAACATGATCGTTGAGGATGAGCGTAGGTCGTGGCCCACTGATCCGCTTGCAGATCTTGTTGTCCCGGACCACACCGTACGTAGAGGACCACCCCCAGCGGTGACCAACGTAAGTATCTTGGGCCATAGAGCAAGGATTCGGGATCGGAATGTGCATCACCAACTCCACGATGATCTCATCGAACACATTTGGGCAAAATTTAGAGATGGCGGGCCCAATTAAATATTAATCAGCAACGTTAATGTAATTTCTATTTTGTTTGTAATAAAAAAATAGTTATGTAGTTCATATTTGGGTATAATTAAAATTGTCACAAATTTTTGGGTGCTTTTTTTAATTTCCTGAAAATGTGTAGACACTGCTCCAGACACTGTATAGACACTACCATTGGAGGAGCAGTGTCTGGAAGCAGTGTCTGGAAGCCAAAAACAGTGGTTAGACACTGCGCATAGACACTGTGCAGTGTCTAACCACCGGAGATGCTCTAAGGGTGAAAAATAAATCTAGATAGAACTGTAATATCATATCCAGTTTCAGCATTCTAGCCTGCATGTTTTATTAGTTAAACATTTATGTGCCTTTAACTGCTACATTTCAGAATTGCACTGTATCTGTACACACATGACTTTGGAAATATATAATTTGGTTTAATAAACTAATAAATGAAGGCAAGTCAGAGTAGTAAGCCCACTGTTGGTTTGCACTGTATTTGTTGACTGTTGGGGGTCATTCTACTAACAAAGCATGCAAATTCTAACAGGTGCAAAGACAGCTTCAACTACGTATAGAAGCTCAAGGAAAGTATTTGAAGAAAATAATTGAAGAGCAACAAGGACTCGGTGGAGTTCTTGCACAAGAGCCTGACAACAAAAATGACCCAGCAACCCCTGATAAGGAACATGCTCCAACTGATGAATCTTTAGCATCGCTCCGTTTTTCAGTGAGGGGGGCACCACTTTTTTCTAAAATAATAATAATACATAACGACTAAAAAAATTAATATTGGATAAAAAATATGTGATTTATTTTTACGGTACGTGACGTCTAGATTTCATGTTTTTAAAATATTGTAAAACATTTTTACCGTAAATAAAATTATAAATATTTTTCTGGATATATATGATCATATTATCACTCATCTATATTTGTCTCCTACTCAATTTCTCAATCGAGTCTTGATAATATTCATAACAGAAAATGCTCTCTCCACAGTCGTAATAGCGACTAATAAGATCAGTGTCATCACAAAAAATTAATGAAAATTTAAATACATTAATGTAATGTTAATGTAATTAAACAAAAAATTCATCAAAATATTATAATTAACACATTTAATCCCTAAACACTAATTTAAATAGGAATAAGTTTTTGTAGTTTAATTGGAATTAAATAATTTAAATAATAAAAATATGAAATAATTAAAAGGTTAGGAACTTGATATTAAGAAATGGGAAGAAAAAAAGGTAATACAAATGTTTTAGGAAAATTTGAAGGGTCACTTTAGTAATATACAGAAAAATATTAAGAAAATAGAAAAAATAAGATAATAAACAAATGATTTGAAGAATCTCAGGAGGGGCACGTTAGAAATTTATGGAAACAAAATTAAGGAAATGGAAAGATAAAAGAATACAAACAGTTGATTAGAGAAATTTGAGGGGTGCCCCCCCTGGGTCCTGAATGGATCCGCCTCAACTCCAGATTCTGGTAGCCCCAAAGCTGAGAGGCCAACTAAGAAACAACGAGTGAGCATGGATATGAATGGAGTTTTTCCTAAACCAGTCTTGATTCATACACACAAGAATCTACAGCCGAGTTCGAGTTCCAGTTCAAGCCCTTCATTGCAGCAACCAAACCCACTATTCCAGGCTAGGGATCAGTTTGACCCTAGAATCAGGAGTGCAGATGAAACATAGATTTTTTTCAGGAAATTACCTCTAGGGTTGTATGCCACTGCACATCTGGATTGTAATCTTATTACCTTGTTTAGATGCCTGAGATAGGTTTAAGAAACTGTCCTGTCTAAGCTGATTTCCCCTAAATACTCAGTCATGTACTTGAAAACTTTCTTACACTGGTAGGAAAAATTGAGGTGAATATGGATGAAAATAGCATCTACAAACTTTGATCCTCAAGTCAAGAGGTGCAAACCAATTCATTAACCCATGCAAAGGGAGCTCACTGTCTTCAACACAATTTCCAGAAATTAGAGCCTAATGCAGGGCTTTGAGCAACAAAGTACAAACGAAACAGCAGTTCAGGCTGGATGATAGAAACTACAATGAAAGTACAATTAAGTTAATGACCTTCCTATGGTACAAACTTGCAGTAGTCATGAGGAGGCATGCCTCCTATGAGGTCCTCTTCCAAGAATGCAGAGCCGCAATCGTTTACTTAGTGCTTCTAACTTTTCAAATTTCTCACTCCTGCTCTTCTTCTTTGCTTTGATTTTCTTTTCATCTTTTGGAGACTTACCTTGTGTGTGTCTCATGGGTGTTGCAAGTGCCTCAACAGTCCTCTAAAGCAAAATAAACAAACAACATAATCATCAAAATTGAGTTGATAAATTGTACTTTATAACATGTTTGGAAGGGCTTGGAGTAGGGTATACGGCTTGTTGTTGGACCAGGAAGCAAAATAGTGTGTAGAGAGAGTGAGAGACCTGGTGGTTTTTATCAGTTGTGCAGTCTGCAGAAGATTCTTCATCAGTTCCCCCCAAAGATGAGCATCTGCCCCAACTTTCTCTATTAGAACTTGTATATGAGCAACAATCCTCCTTCTGATTGTCTGGCTTGCCCTGTAAAGTGGTAGATGCAAACTAAGAAAAAAATAAAATGATTACAAAACCTGATCCTTCTCCTTTTCACAAGAATTTGGTACCAATAAAAACTATACTCGCGTGTATTTTAAATTTAATTTCCCCAATAAAACACTAACTGAAGCTAACCAGAGGAGCATAACTAACTAATACAAAGATACCATGATTAGCTATTGAGACTTCAAACTCATCAAAGCACTTTCTATGCAATAGTTTAATGGACATTCCAAGATAGGATCACCTGTATATGTGATGGGTCATCGTCACTATTTTGTATGATATCCTCATTGAGCATGGTATCCTAGATTATTTGAACAAGTAAACATTATAAACATGCAAGAAAGTACCAATAGAAAAGGTAAGGAGGTCAGAAAAGTACATACAACTGCACTGGATATTGGTAAAGATGTGGTAAGAAGTTCATCCACAGACTTCGCAGTTGAAATGCTAGGAGGAGCAGAAGATGAACTTGCAGCATTGGTAGATGCAGAACGAAGTCCATTGATAATATCAGATATCATGCTCTGAAAATTAAGAGACAAATCTGAATTAGACTATGTGGGAAAAAGAAGCATTGACTACCAAACAGAACTGACTTCAAAAAGATGACACGTGAAATGAAAATCACCTCATTGATCTCAGTACTAACATTGAGATCCCCCAAATTGTAGTATTTCTCAAGCTTACTTGAATACGAGTTAGAGGCTTGAGGAGGATGAAGGACATTGTAGAAGAAAATAGAAACCGAGTCAAAATAGAATTGCGGTCTAGAGGAGTTGTGATCACCATCAAACTTTATAATATTTTTATCTCCCTGCATGTGATCAAAACTCAATTGAACTTTAAGCCTGCTGCAGCATATCACCATAATAACCAGTAAGATCTTTGGATTGACGCATTACCGAGTAAGACTTAAATATGAGGTCAGCATGGTGAGGTTGAATGAATTTGTCATCACTTGCATGTCCAAACAAAGCAGGAATATAAGTTTTTGATGCAACCTGGCAATGGTACAAAACATTAACATGCTGCATAAAATGGATGGTTACACCTCACATTTGGTAGAGAAAAAGGGCAGATGGTATACAAATGACATTTATATAATAAAGTTCATGGGCTAAAATCCATAACATTAACTTGTTGCGGTAGAACATGCTAAACCCTTATGAGCACTCACTGTTAAACAAGGGTACTAATATAAAAAGCTTTACTGATCAGAAAAATGTCATCCAAATAGACGAACCTTGAGGCAATTAAGATTCATAATATCAAATTTAGCCTTCTTTTGGATAACTCTACGCATGTATTGTAGCGCCATTTTAACCTGATCACAGAGAGAGAACTCAGGTCACATGGATTCATCAAAGCATAAAGATCTTACTACGAGCAGAGGAGATAGATACAACTAGTAATCACAATTATATGATCACTATGGAGTTTGATACTGTTGTTAAGATATTTTTTGTTATTTACTCTTCTGCATGCTTGATTGTCCAAATTTTAAGGTGATGTGTTTATCTGGAAAGATATAAAGTATGTTTTGAAGGGAAACAAATTACTTGTGTGTTAAATTTGGACTTGAGTTTCAATTAAGATACAAAGTATCCCTACCGTGAATTTTGGAAGCCGAATTTTGTAGACATCCACAAGCTCCAGCATCAGATCATATAAATTTGAAAAGGCACTATCCAACACCATTCCAGCGATGGAAGGATCTTCTGCACCATAAAGAAGGCTGCATTACATTATACAAAAGGTTTAATTGCATCAGCGGCCATAAAAATCTTCTCTGAGTATAGTTTTGAGAATTAAAATTTGTAAAACCATCTTTGTTCAATTAAGCTTATATTTGTTTCCAACATGTTTAACCGAGCATGCATGACTCTTAAAGAAACAGAACACAAATTTAATATGGAAAGTTAACATCTTTTGATTATTAAAGCAATAAAAAGATAAAAATACCTTGTAACTGCACCCATAGATCGACCCCAGAGACCAATCCGTGATATCTGTTGGTTGTTTCTTAGATGTGCTACCACAACCTTGAGGTCATCTTTCTGATATGTACAAAAAAGAATTTTACAAACTTTGACCAAAAAACATCTAATGATAATTTGATAAAGCGGAAACCTACCTCATGCCAACCAAGGCTGACATATTTACCATCAGATAAGCCAGAACCAGAGAAATCAATGGTAAATACAGTAATGTTTGATGGAAGAAGAATTACAGCAGCTTCATTTGCATCAGCTCTACATCCACTGCATTATACAGATAGTAAAATCACACTTACAACTCTAAATGAGAGGGGATCAGTCAAAATCTTCACATTGATATGAAAAAATAATAAAATATACGACAAAATAGTCCGTACTAGATTCAACCCTTACTACATGTAGCCTGTCCCCAATTATTATTGTGTAAGTGCCAATTAACAGATGTTAGAGGAAAGCCAGGGAGTAGGTTAGACTTTTGAACTTTTATGTTACATGGACCCTAGGTATGTTAGCTTACTCGAGAAAAACATATGTAGCTAAGCTACTGAATTGGCTCCTTCACCAACCCAGGGACTGAGTGTGCATATATTATAGATATCCGACCACAATAAATATGAAGTATCTTATAAACTATGTCTAGTAATAGAACTAAATCCCTGAAGAGCATAACATACCTGTTTCCGTGGCAATATATAACACAAGGTAGAGGAGTGTCTTCAGGGAAAGGTGAAGGGACATAATGACTACACCGCAGGGTAAGGCCCCTAGCATTTGTAAGCTGCAATATGAAAATAAAGGTAATTAAACAAGATCATTGTTATCAAGGAAGCATTTATTGTTTAAATTCAAAGAAGTTAAACAAAAACTGCAACATTTAGGCATTTGATGTCCACACTTGCCTCCAAATCTTGCCTTTTGTACGCTCTGCCTGCAAGAGTAAAATCCTTTTCCCATAAGTATTCATCTGGATCATACTCTGCCCTGCATACCCAACATAGCAGATGACTTATAATGTTTTTTTATCAGCAATAATTGAAGGTATGGGGATGGGAACCAGCGACCTCCATACTTATTATATGAGGTCTATGCCACTTCACCCACAACCCTTGGAAGGTTTTTATAAAAGGTATTACTATTCATGTTCTCACTCCAAACAAATGGCTTAAAACAAATAAAAGACAAATCAAAGCATAGGGGGGTAATTTGCTCATTAGTTTATTTGATAAAAGACCTCAGAGCTGTATTTGGTAAAAGGTATTTACCAAATCGCTCATTAGGAAAATTATTCCAAAACCAGCTCCCATGACAAGATGAAAGGAGAGATCTTTGCCCGGAAGACAAAAGTTCACAATCATTTACTAACTGGAAACTGTTGTTCAGGTATTTTTACTTTAGAAATCAATAATAGAAGGACGAAAGTGACTGAATCATGCAGTCAGAGCAAACACATTGCTCAGTAACATTAATCAACTCACATCCTGAAAAAGCATCAATTTGTTCCATTGATAAGGTAGACTAAATAGTGAGCTTGTCTGATGGAAATTTATAACTAAACCATAACGAAAACATGGGTGTCAATTTCATATAGGCTACTGTCAAGTGCACAAGAAGTGCCTGACTGATAAACTCATATAGAAACTAGCTGCGAGGTTGAATGATTTGCCAAAATTTCTATCCATAAAGACTGTAGTAACTGGTGTAAGAATCCCATGGAAACTCACACTTCATCAATCAATGACAGCTAATATATCTATTAAATTCCATTACAGTAACAGCTCCACATACTTAATTATGGAAACATGAATGGGTGGCAGGACGCCAGTAAAAGCATCCATTATGAGTTCAATAATTAAACAGAGATCCCCCAAGACAAGTAATAAACGCCATTATTGCTTATATAAGGTGGCAGTAGCCGTGGCATGTACAATAAAGATCAAGTCAGCTAAGGAAGCCAAGAAATGGTTACCTGGGAGGCCTAATCACGAAGGTGATGAACTGATCGATCATCTTGTTGTTGGTAGACAGATAGTTGCTGCTCACAGCCAATGAGTAGCTCAAACTTATCTATCCTCCACCATTAACAGAGCAACAAAGAAACCCACCTCACCTCTCCTCTCCTCCCCAAAACACATCTGCAAACCCTTCACCCCAATTACAAATTCAACCAAAAAAAATCAATTTTGGAATCTGGGTAAGCCTAGAAAAAAACGGATGCCCTTCAATGCACCATCATTTCCGCATCAGCAATTGCTGGAACTGAACCCCACCAGAACACAGACAAAAACCGGCATCACCATCAACCTCAAATTCACCCAGCTGCCAAAAACCATACACAAATATCCAAACCTCAAAGCAGGAGCCCGCAGTGAACCAACACCGCAAACACAGATCCAATGCGGCCTACAAAACAAAAGCACTGTCTTCACCCCCCCAAAGCCTTGAGTTGCAGCAGCTGGTTACCCAAAAGAGACGAAGTGTGGCAACTATGCAACCTTAGTTTCGGAAACCAAGCTTCGCTAGAGACCTTTTCGTGTTCCAATTTCAGATCTCAGACCCAAAAGGTAAAAAGGCGAGCCGAAAACCCCCAACCCGGAGGAAGAGGGCAAAGGTGGTAATGTGAGTAGTCAATGCAATGGGCGCCTTGAATTCATGAAAAGGGAAGATTCAATAGAAGAATTTTTAGGAAGGAACGAGAAACAAGAAGAAAAAAATAGGGGTTTCTCTGCTACCTGAAAGCGAGAGCTTGGGAAAGAAGAAGAGAGGAGGAATGCGGAGAGAGAGAAGAGAGGAGGACACGACGCCCATTTTTTTATTGTTGAAAAAATAATATCAATAAATGTGTGAGGTAATTCGAGGGACAAACCATAAAGATCTTAGTTCACTGTACAATTCCCACTTGGCATTTCATAACACCCTCCAAAATTAACCTTATTTTAAGTATAAATTTGGATTTTTCGGAAAAAGTATTTTACTTAACTTTCGTGAATGACCCATACTAATTAAACAATGGCACACTCTTTCTACATATATAATCAAGAAAGCGGCAGTTAAATTCAAAAATTATAAAAGTGGGAGGAATCTTTCATATGGTCATATATGCGAAGGAATGTTTATTGATAGAGAAATAAAAAAATGGTTTAAATTGTATGAAATAGAAATAAAATAACATAACGAGATAAAGTTTTGGTGACGGCTGAAGCACTGATCTTATGACGAGATGCTCGGTAATATCAGGAAGAAAGCTAGGGGTTGTTCCCTATTCGAACAGTGATTGGCGCCGTGAATCCATGAGACTTTCCCCGTCTCGACTTGAACATGCATGTTATGTCGTAACAGTCGTCCAAAGAGTATGTTAAGGAAATGATGAGGCTGGGGAACACGTAGTGTCTGTTCCTTATGAGCCAGGGTGTGGTTCCTCTAGGACACCCTGTGGTGTCCTAATGGCCTCATGGAGACAAGTGAGGCTGCTTGACAGACCTCACATCCACCGTGGCGAGGCAAAAAACACTGGAATTAGTCAGCCAAACAGGGACCAGGGGCAATAGGTCCTATGCCTTCAGATCATGTCGGGGGTAGGGCAGACCATGAGCCTCTAAGGCCACGGTAGGCGCGCCGGCCTCGAAGGAGGTTTCCTCCGCTTGTGTCACCTGTGGAGGAGGTAGAGTCGTGGTTGGCGGTGGCAATCCTTTGAACGGTGGAAACCCTAGACGAGGGTCGTGGGGATCCGACGCGGGGACAACCAATGCAGGCATACCTAGTGGTACCAGCACGGGTCAAGGGGCTTCCTTAACAAATGCTCCCAGGCGTACCCATGGTTGGACGATGCTCGTTACATTGAAGAAGGACAAGGGTCGACGGAGGAGGGAGTGATGTCACCATGGAAAAACTGATCGACGGTGTTGTCGACAAAGACGATCTGTACGGGACCGATGGAGACAACAAAGAGGATGGAGGGGATTGTTGCACTGGTGGAGATGATGGACGGGACAAGGCCCCCGTAGAAGGAGACCGCATGCGGCGACAAATTGAAACTCCATGGCTTGGAGGAAGAGGGGGCAACGACTTGCTGCAAAACCTAGTAGAGCCATATAATCATAATTAAACAATTAAATATAAGTGGTCATATATTTAAGGGAAGATATCACTTAATTATTATCAACTAAATGTAAATTTTATATAACTAAACTCAATTAAAAAAATGTTTGGGAGATACCTTAACTTTTAACAAAAATCATGTTAGTCTTTTCCATCCGTTTTTGGATAGAAAATCGTTATATGTGCAATTTATGTGACTGTCACTTGTTCTAAATGGAAAAAATTACCCATCAATGTGTTGTGAAGTGATAAGAAGAAGTGTGTGAATGAAACCAGTGGTCATGCTCGAAGGAAATGTCGAAGGAGAATGGGTGGGGTCTATGGAGAAGAAATCGAAGGAGAAGGGATGAAGGGTGAAGAGGAAGTGAAATGCTATTGTGGCGTTGTTGCACCGGTATGAACATCCACCATGAAATTGAATCCCAAAAAAAACCTATAGTTGTGAGAAGTACAAGGTAAGTTTTTGTTTTCAAATTTGGGGTGATTTCGCTGGAAATTTTGTTGGTATGCTACTCGACTTTAATTTGGACATATTACAATTGGTGGATCGATTTAGGGTTTGATAGATTTAAGATTTAATTGGGCATTTTATGGGCAGGGTTTTGAGGAAGTAGATAGATTTAGGGTTTTAAATATGGTTAAATTTGTTTTGGGATATTCCAGTGATTAGTTTATTTCAGGGTTTTATGTACTAATTATTTTTTTAGGGTCAGTCGAAATGAAACTTCTTTAAATGGATTGATCCAAAGACATGTGAGTGTGGGAAGAAACTATTGCCAAAGTCATATGAGCAGACTAAAGTGTTGGAAGATGATAACTTTTTTACTGTTGGAGTACAAAAATTGCCTTGAAGTCATGGTATTGAAGATGAAGATAAAATTGAATGCCAAGAACCAGTTATGCAAAACTAAATGGTTTTAATTGTCATTGTATCAATTATCTTGTGTTTGTTTAGTAGGTCAAGTTGTGGAAAATATTAGCAATTGTACCATGTACCTTGAATGCAATTAATGAATTACAAGTTTAGAGGATTTTGGAAATTATTCTTGTAAGAATTGGTTACTGTAAGTCTCTTTCTCATTTGTCCTTGTAAGAATCTATGATATTATGTGTGTTTATTTTGAAAAAAACTTGGCATGTACCATTGGCATGTACCATTTGTTTGTGGTTCTTGACGACCCTGTAAAAAAATTGATACGAAATGTGTCCCTAATATGAAAATTCATACCAGTAATAGTAACACAAATTTTGGGTATAAAATGAAATTGTTTCATTTCCAATCCATGCACATTAAACTTTTGTACATTTCAATTCATTTTGTTCCAAAAAAAAAGATTTAAAGTTGGGAAATAGATTTCTTGTCCCCATCAAATTGTCATGACCACATACTTTTCCCATTATATTATACCGAATTACAATAAAAATTCAAAAGAATCACTATAAAACCAAAACCCGTGTGAAAAAATAAAATGGGCGTAAGTGCAAAAATAACATGGAACTCTTGTGGCTTGAAAGTTGATTGTTAGTAGTGGTTGGGGTAGTAAAATATTTGGGTGGGGGTATTGCACAATCTTGACTCAAAGTAAATATGGTTCCCTATTTCCCTCTCACTCACCTTCTTTTTCCTCTTATTCTTTAAGGAGCAAATGGCCTGAAAAACTTATTGCATTCCAGATCCTTGAGCTCCAATAGTTACAAAAGGATTTTACAAAAAAAAAGGTCATGGAAACCCAATAAGTACTTAGAAAACCAGTTAGTATTTAGAAAACAAATAATGTTTTAATAAACTATTACCAAAAACTTTTGTTTCTTGCTCGAAAATTGAAAATGTTAATGGAAACATCCCATCATTATCATTAAGGCTCAATGCTGATAAGAGTTTCCTACCATACTTCCTATTAAAATGGAAGCCACCCAACCCAACTATAAGTCTACACCCAACAAAGAGACCGTCTTTCTGAGATTTGTATTGATATACTGCCTCAAAAATATTGGCTGGCTTGAATGATCTGGTGGGCATACTCATGCTCTACCATGACCTTTTCCTTTCTTTCCTCGTTAATCCTCTTGATCATGTCATAATAAATGTATAAGTTCTCATACTATCTTGTCATATCACCGACAATTGTCTCATTTGCTTTGTACAATGTTCTATATTGTTGCATCCTCTCCGCAATGTCTCCAAGATCAGTTCTAATTCTGTTCTGAAGGGTTTTAATGTCCATCTATTGGTTGTCCCTTATAGTTCTAAAAAAAACATATCCGTTAGGAGTCGGATATAATATTGGCATTCTTTATCGGTCTTGGGCATGATAGCATGTGTGGATATCAGATTTTGATCTCCACAACACCAGAGTACTTAGGAACACTACATATTATCTTTGCATATGACTAATATTTTCTTTATCATATATTTCTAAAAAGTGATATCTAAGATTCAGGTGGAGGCGAGTGGTCCGGTTGATCTGGAGAATGGTTTGGGGTTGCTAGAGCCCGGGGAGGTGGTCGGAGTCTCGCCGGAGCTGGTTGCTTCAGGGGAGGAAATCTCAACATCACCGGTTGGCATGGAGTAGATCTCAAAATCAATTCCGGATCCGATTGAGAATCTCACACGGGATTCTCTCGAGATTCGCGAGGTGGTTGCGCCTGATTCTGAACGTGATTTTAGGGATCTTCGTCGTGCAGAGGAAGTCGAGGCTGAAGACGAAGTGGTTGGGTCGTCTGGACTTTGGAATGGGTCGGTCGGGGTTGGGTCTGCACAGAATTCGGATGGGCTATATGGGCCTGTCAACTGTTCTGGATCAGCCTTTGGGTCTAAAGTAGGGCATGTATCAGAACCCATACCTGAATCAACTGATTTTGTTTCCGTTTCCACGGGCCGGTCTTCCCCGTGGAAGGATGTTCTCGTGCAGTCCAAGCATGTGAGCCGTCCACCTAAACACTTGACGGAGTTTTATACCATTCAGTGCAAATCGAAGGTCTCTGATCGCGAGCGGTATTGTCACGCCCCAATTTCAATAAAACGAACTAGGGACGCGAACATTTATAATAATAAAACAATGAAACCTGTTTTGGATAAACACTTTAAAATCTCCAATTAATTAATCAATATAATATTTACAACTTAAAAATACGCCCCAACACGTGGACAAAAGTACAAGGTATCCGTCACTAGACTCAAAAGACTAAACCCGGACTCCGCTCCTAGCTCCACCAGCTTCGAGAGCTCACCTAGTCCATCCTGTGGTCAGTACCTGTAGGAAAAGCAGCTAGGGGTGAGCGTTCGCTCACCACCACAGATAACAGACTGACTACGACATAATTAGCAGACAATGCCGGTGACACCCACAACAAACTCAACTCCGGGGATCACTGTCCCCAACTCAGTGGTACGATTGACAAACACCCACGGTGACCTTACTTGACCAACTCGACACCCTGACACATAAAGTAGACCCGACACAACGATCACGACCTCTTCCAAGGACTCAAATGACAGCCACGCAGCACCAAACAAGATCACAAAGGATCGCACACCAAACAAGATCATAAAGGATCGCATACCAGCTGCTTAGTAACCAATCTCAAATCAGGTCAAGGATCGACCTATCGCAATTCATCGACACTAAGTCGGATCAGGCTGTCGACCTATCGCAATTCATCGAGACCAAGTCGGATCAGGCTGTCGACCTATCGCAATTCATCGACACTAAGTCGGATCAGGCTGTCGACCTATCGCAATTCATCGACACTAAGTCGGATCAGGCTGTCGACCTTTCGAACTCACAACTTCAGGTAACGACAATCACAATCACAGGTAAGTTCAACACACAGGCACTCAAGGCCACTCAAGACACCTCAACAATCAAGACTCGGGTTCAACAAACCCACGGGCACTCACAGCCACTCAAGACACACCAACGATCAAGACTCGGGTTCAACAAACCCACGGGCACTCACAGCCACTCAAGACACACCAACGATCAAGACTCGGGTTCAACAACCCCACGGGCACTCACGACCACTCAAGACACACCAACGATCACGACTCGGGTTCAACAACCCCACGGGCACTCACGGCCACTCAAGACACACCAAAAGTAAAACACGGGCTCTCACGGCCACCCAAGACACCAATTTAAATAACACGGGCTCTCATGGCCACCCAAGACACCAACAATCAATTACGGGCTCTCATGGCCACCCAAGACACCAACAATCAATTACGGGCTCTCATGGCCACCCAAGACACCACCACTAATACACGGGCTCTCATGGCCACCCAAGACTCAACAGTCAAACACGGGCTCTCACAGCCACCCAAGACTCAACAGTCAAACACGGGCTCTCACGGCCACCCAAGACTCAACAGTCAAACACGGGCTCTCATGGCCACCCAAGACTCAACAGTCAAACACGGGCTCTCATGGCCACCCAAGACTCAACAGTCAAACACGGGCTCTCATGGCCACCCAAGACTCAACAGTCAAACACGGGCTCTCATGGCCACCCAAGACTCAACAAAAACACAATCAACCTCCGGCATGACCAAAGCCTCCAACCGTTCTAATATCAACAGTTTCACAATCAACCTCCGGGCATGATCATATGCCTCCAATACTCCTAATCTCGATAAGTTCGCAATCAACCTCCGGGCATGGTCATATGCCTCCAGTAATTCTAATAACGCTAAGTTCTCTGCTCCTACGACACTACTAAGTGTCACATGCATTTCCAATATTCGCTACGTTCCCGTATCATGCCTTTCTAATATTCGATAAACCTACTTAACCCACGACACCCCGGTGTCACATGCAATTCTACTGTTAACTTTCCCTAGTCAAGGCCGAGATCCGGCTACTTTTCCCTACCTCACGACGAAACCACAGCAGAGTCTCCTAGCTGCTGACGACCGGACCAACGCCGTCTTCCAGGGCGAAGTCCGCGTCTGGGTGTAACTCCGGTTTTCTCTTCGATCGAAGTCGTACTCTACTTTACACAGAAAGTTACAAATTAATAAGGGTTCCGCCGTTAAATTAAAGGTTACGATTACTCCAGTTTAAATCCGACAGTTGTCTTTTAAACTCGAGCGGGCTAAAAGCGGGATTACGACGAATCGGGTTCAAGCACCCGTGCACCGACTCAGAACCCGGTGCACGTTTTCCGATGCACGAGTCCCGAGGCACGGATCCCGAGGCCCGATTCAGCGGTCCGCTTTTGGTTCCGTTCTCAGTCCGATTTAACATCCTGCTTTGTTCGATTCTCGTTCCTCGTTCAACAGTCCAAAAAAAGTCTTAAACCAAATCTGATCCTTTTTTTATTATTCAAAATCGTTACTGTTAAACACTTTAATTATTTTTGTTTTGTTTCCAAATCAGTCCAGATCCACAAGAGATTTCGAGGAACAGAAAGAAAAGCGAGTAAAAGATCGGATTTTGGGTCCGGCCGGTCACCGGCGAAGACACCGCCGGCGACCACGCTCACGGTTTCGAGTTCCTCACCGTGGGATAAAAGGACGGCGGAGGGAGACGGTGGAGCACACGGGTCTCTCGCCCGTCTTAGATCTGAACGAGGATGGACGGCTTCATCCCGGATCTACGTGCGTGCCGGCGAGTCCGTCACGGCTCTGGCCGTGCACAGCGACGGCGAGGCTCGGCGACGCTCGAGTGTGGAGAGGAGGGACGGTGGCGCCTTTGGATGAAACGGAGAAGAGAAGGTCGGCCTAGACCGTGGTCGACGTGGTTCACACCGTGAGACGGGATAGAAGAACGAGAGGTACGGTGGAGAGGGGCGGCGGCGATCGGAGAAGAGAGGCATGGATGGTCGGGAGAGAGGAGAGAAAGAGGGGAGGGGGTCGGCGACTGAAACGAAGAAGAAGGAACCAAAATGGGTTAAAACCCTAAAAAAATTCAGTTTTATAGCGGGTTCTTGGGCTTTAGTCGAGCTTTGGGCTCACGGCCCAGAGAGGAGGGAGGCCGGGGCGGGTCTGGCCTGGCTGGGTCAGTTGGTCGGGTCCGGCCCAACCCGGTTCAGCCCTTTTCTCCTTCTTTTTTTGCAAAAGCTATTAAAAATATCGATCCGATTTTTCAATCTCGACGTCTCGAATAAAATTAAATAACTTAAATCTTTTTTTTTACCGAGGCGGTCTTCACAGGTATATCCGTCCAGTCGATATTTGGAAACAAATTGAGCAAGTTAGAACCGGAAACACTCAGGTCGTAGCATCATCTCAGGGCGTTGACGCATGGAATTCAATCCGTGAGTTAGCTGCCAAGAAAGATGCGAAGATTCGGCGTTAACCTCGGGTGTCGAGGTTTAGCGGGGTTTTTTATGTGTTTTTTTACTGTGTTTTTACTGTTCTTTGTTTTTATTTTCTTTAAAAGGTTAGGCCTTTTGGCTCCCTTGGCTGGAGCCCCCTTGTAATCGTTGGTACCTACCATGTTTCTTCTTGAAGCATGGCATTCTAATTCCATTCTGGAATTAGTCTTATTCATAAAATTTTCGAGCTTATCAAAAAAAAAATCCAATATGACCGGCAAATGCCTTGAACACCACCTTAAAGGCATTGACATCTCTAAAGGCAGACCATGCACCCAAATTTACATTACCCTCTCTCAACATCACATCTTTCACATCCCATATCTTTCTGTCTTTCTTCTTAGTCTAAGTTTTTAATCAATTTTCATGTTGTATATCCTCATCTCCCACATTAGAGTCTTCTATACCTTCTGTATCACCATGGGGTATTTCAGGTTGTGGTTTAAGGATGAAAAAAAAAACGACCCCGTTAGGGACCCAAAATTTTGACCTGATAGGGTTATGGTCGGGTTAGGTAAATTTTAAGGCGGGGCGGGTTTCATGTTGAATTTTGATATTTGTTCATATATGATATGGATTAGGTCGGGTACGGGAACTCATATAGTATCACATATGTGTGTAAGCATAGTTTAAAAATGATAAGGTTATTTCCAAAAAAGGACGTGATGAAGCTTTACTTACTACATATGGACTATCATTTCACTTGTTACTTTCTTAAATATAAGAAAGCGCACTTTTATATCCACTTATATATATATAGGTACACAATTAGTTGTAAATGGATTCTTATGTTGTAAAATGTAAATAAAAGTACAATATGAACAAACATTTGACTTGGTCTAATGTTTCGCCATCCCCATCCTTGATTAACCTGAGACCTAGAATGATAGTTTTATCCACCCCCACCATGAGACTGAAATGGTCATCCATGAGATCCTCCATGCGCCGAACCATGACCACCATGGGACTGAATATATCGATTCCAAGAGGGAGAGATTGTCCGAGTATCGACCACATACGCCAACGAAAAATCAAAGGAGTTGCGAATTAGCATTTCATGTCCAAGTAACTAACCATGGAGTTAATGAAATATGACGGGTACAATGCGTGATTGACAACAGAGGTATCATAAATGATTTCGTGATATTTTGATTCGATATTACGGTATATTATCGCAGATATGGTTCGTCTCGTAGTCCCTAGTTCATTAGTAAGCCCCTTAGCTTGTTGGGAGTAATTTGTAACAGAAAGATCATTACGTCGCAAGGATTATAATTCAATATGTAATTACGACTATCTGTTTTGCAAGACAAATCTGAAAGCACTAGCTAGTGCTTGCCATACATCATACGATGTGCCCTTCTTAATTATATGTGAGAAAGCTGATTTCGAAATAGAGGAAATGATCCAAGACAATAGTAGTTGTTCTCTTTGTTGTCATTTCTCCAACTCTGGATTTGGGACTGCTATGGAAGTGTTAACAGTGGATTTTATTGTTTTCGGAGGGCAACGGTTGGAGTCAGAAACAAGCCTCGTGAGCTTATTGTAGTTCAAGAGCGGAAGGAATTGTGTCTTCTAGGCCACAAAATTGCACGAGGGTTGCAACTTAATCAAAAATATGTACGAAATCGTCGACACATCCATGTTTGTATCATCAAAAGTAGTGATCATCTAGGCATAAGATATGTGAAGAGAAATCAACACAAGGGAACCTGAATAAAAAAAATATTAGAGTAAAGGCTCTAATACCATGACTATGTAGTGTAATAATATATTCTATGTATTCGTATATATGAGAAATCGGTACAAATGTCCTATATATATTATTGTGGTTGTACATGATAGGGAAAACTCCAGAAAATGACTATCAATTGACTTCTCAGTACAAATTATACCTATTGACTTTGTTATCGACCATTATACATAGCCTGCCAAAATAATTGTCAAAAAACATAAAATTCTGTCAAAAAAATCACGGCCCGTCAGTAAAACTCCATGTGTCGCGCACGTGAGGAAGGAAAAAAATTAAATGGCCGAAATACCCTTAGTTTTTAGCATTTTAACACTTCATTCCTCTTCACTAAATGGGGTTATAACCTCTCTTCATTGTTCTTCACGAAGTTATTTTCAGAGAAGAGGTTTAAAGTCTGAGGGTGAAGGGTAAAGGGTCTAAGGTCGTTGGAAGAGGTTTAGGGCGAAGGAACGAAGGGCGGAGGAAGAAGGTTGGTGAAAGACGAAGGCAATACTGTTTAGGTCGGCTGAAGAAGAGGTTTCAACGGTAAGATTTCAAAATCAATCACCTTTTCTCGTGCAAATATGGAATCCCCAAATGTAATTACTGTAGGGTTACATCCAAGGGTCATATTGATGTCATAGATATGTGTTGTTGAGTAAAACCGAAACCCTAAAAATAGTATATTTGATTCGTCTTCCTTTTTATGGTATGTGGTCTAAAAAAATAGTTGGAGGAATGTTAAGGTTATCAAATAGCCCGCTTTGAACATCTCAAATTTGGAAATTTGTTGGAAGATGAACACTTGTTATGGTCTATGTTGATTGGGAATTGACATTTAGGTGAATCTGTTTTGAAATGTGTTTTGCTTTTTCAAAATCCAATCAAAATTGTGTTTAGGTTTAATTCTAAGTGCTGAAACATTCTGCATTAGGGCTTAGAAAATTGGTGGAAGAAAAATCATTTTGTTAATTGTTCATATGTCATGATGAATGCTCATATATGATTGACAATTTTTTGTAAGGACGTTGACTTTGGAGGCCAAAGAATGGTGGTATGCTATTGTGGAGTTCAAGCTCCTATGCTCACATTATACTCAATAAATAATCATGGTCGTAGATTTTACAGATGTGGGAAATACAATGTAAGCATACAATTCATATTAAGTACGGTATTATGTGTTTGGATTTGTCAATTTTGGTAACGGATGATATATAATGGTTGATACATGGGGAACGAAGTTGCAAAGTTTTCAAATGGGTTGATGAATTAGTTCCTGAGTTGTATGAAAGGATAATGACATTGGAAAAAGTTCTACGACATGGAAAAGAAAAAAATGAGAAAAGGGCCAACTATTTTTCTAATTATGTTTGGTTTATATGTGGTATTTTGTTTTATATGATAGTAAGAATGTTCTGATTAAGGATAGGAAGAATGTAGCTAGGAAGAAAGACACGTAACTTTTGTAGAACACAAAATTGTTGTGTATTGTTATGCATTGTACTACTTTAATTTATGTATTATGTAGAAGTTAATTTAATGATATGGTAATGAAGGAGTGTGTGTTTGCATATATTGTCTCCATTTGTGTTACAAGAACACATGATGCTTACAACTTACACACTATTTAACAGTACATAGACTTAGATGAACTACATAATTGTCAAGTTAAACACATACACATAGACGAAGGAAAGTAATCATGCAGAGGGTTCACGAAACAGACTAGTAGTACTACTACTACCTTGAGATGAAACAATGTCTTTTTTCATCTCCACTGTCTTCGACAACAGGTTCATGTTCTTCGAATTGTAGGGGAGAGGATGGAGGAGTTTGTTTGGAAGATTGCTCTTTTGGTTCTTTTTTGGCTGCCCTTTTGGTTCCCCATTTGGTTGGGCTAGCTTGCTCTGAACTTCACCATCAGATGGTTGGTCTTCATCGTCTGGGACATAGGCTTCAGTTGGGGTTGGTATTGTGTTGGCATTTCATATGGGTATGGGTATACATAATCGGGCAACATTTCTTGGGGATGCACATATCTGGGTGTGGGAGGAGGACCATAAGAGGGAGCTTTGTTCCATTGATCTGTATTCTCGGAAGAGGAGTATCCACATATTGCCTCCCATTCTAGGTACCTCATTTCTGCCTCCTCTTCTGAAACTGTTCGCTTTACCATCCCTTTGTCTGGTCCTAGCAAGTGCAGCACAAAGCTCTTTCATAGGCAAAAGTGAAAAGTAAACACAAAACAAGGGAGAAAAATAGTTGAAGCAGCATTCATAACATCACATATGAACAGCCAAGCCATCAACTAAGCATTAGTCATTACAAAAGCTTTTGACTCTGTCAAGGGAGAGGGAATCATATTCCCATAGGGTTTGTCAAAAGTGCAATAGTTAAGGCACATGGTGCCTGCCACCATATACAACACAACTTGCAAGTTAGTCCAAAAGTTAATGGCCATTATGGCCTTGCACCAACCACAAAATATCCCCACATGTGACCCACAACTCAAACCTAAATCCTAAGGCAGAATGGTTCCCTTATTTCATTTTATCACTTTTCTTCAAAGGTTGGCTGGAAGTGGTTCCTACTGCAGCTTCTCCTCTACTCGGTTTTGCACTTCCAGAAGCAGCTCCAAATCTTTGCTTTGCTGCAGCAAGCCATTTCTCAAATCCTTCTGCTGCCTGCAAAATAAATAACAAGGGTAAGGTATTCAAATTTTTTATTTGTCATAACACAAATATAAATCTTATGACAATAACCATGTATGTTTCCCTAATTCTATGTTACCATATAATATGTTTCCTTAATTGATTCCTATCACAAAACATATCGAAGCTGTAATTCTCAATCTTTGAACTCAAATAACATATGATTCCAAGACGGTAGAGGCCAAGTCAACATAAAACTTAGTAACTTACCAAATGCTAGTCATATGTGCCATAAACTAGATTTAATTGAGGAGCTTATATAAACTGAATTTATTTAGGTTAGTGAAAATACATTAAAGCTTTATAATTTTATTTTTTCATTCATGATTATGAGAATCTCATTTGTTCAACAATCATTTTTTACACTAACTTTAAGTGATACAAAATTAGATAATCCTAATCTAACACCAACTGAAAATCATACGGACATTGAATTCTATTTTTTCTACTTTGAACAAACTTTGAACTCAAATATCAACTTTCAAATAAATCAAACATGCAAACATAAATCGAACATTGAAATAAACTCAATTTTTAACTTTAAAATAACCTACATATATTAACCCTAACCTAAATATATCATATTGTAAACCTAAATCAGACTATAAGTTTTATGAATAAATCGATCACTAACTGAAAATTTCAGTTAACCTACCACTAGCAAAGTATTATATGTATTAAATGTTTAACAAATTATTGATAAGAAATACACTTACCTTACACTTTTTCCACGATTCCTCTCCAACACAGTTGCTTGTTGCAGTCCTTGTATAAGTCGCCTTTGCGATGCTTGTAAATGTTGGTTTTGCATAGCTTGTCTCCATCGATATGAATGTAACCTTCTTATTTGTTTTCTGAGGTCGAGCCTTGGTGATTTCAGTGGTGGCTGGTTGGTGACTTTAGGTATTGGCTGCTGCTTGCTAATTTTTGGAGTTGGCTTGAGGGCTCTTTTCTGGGGGACGTCATCTTTCAAAGGCTTTTTCCTTGGGGTACGCTTCTTCCGGATTACCTTTGCATTATCAATTGAATGCAAAGATTTCTCAATCTTCACATATGTTTTGACATTACCATTAAGTTGTCCTTGAAGCTTTTCCTGTCTTGTCTTTTTCCCCGGGCTAGACCTCTATAATTCGTCCCTTAGAAGTGCCATTAACTCCTCCACTTCTTTCACAATCTTGTCCTGGTGCCTAGCAACCTCCTCCACTTCGGCATACAATGTTTGGCTCATGTCTTCGACTGCACCTCATTGATCAACATTGATGTCCACATCCACTCCAATGTCAGCATGTATAGGTGAATCTGCTCCAAAGTTAGCATGTATAGGTGAATCTGCCCCAAAGTCAGCATGCATAGGTGAATCAGTCCCAAAGTTGCCATGGAAATCATCATTTCCTCCAAGGTTTACGGGTATGTCATCGTCCATCCCAACCTCAACAGAATCCCCCCTACTGCCCTCATCGTCTCCACAATTTCCCATCATACTTGCAGCATCTCTAACAACATCAGATTCCCCATGACCTCCAATACTAACCTCATCACCATCAGCTAGAGGGTTCCCATCACCACGTTGCCTACTTTCCCACAGCTTAGTTAGAGCCCTAGCCTTCTCCAGCCTAGCTCGACTGGCTGCCCTTTTTCCTATCAAGCAGTTCTGCAAGTTCAACATCGCTCTTAGACCCTACACGGTGCCCTTTTCCACCTCATTTCCTACCCTTCTTCGCAGGTGTTGGGTTCGACCCGTAATCCTTCGTGGTGTAGCTACAGATGTTGTGTCCTACATTTCTACATCTGCTGCTACGAAGGACAAGACCTTTTCTTGTCTGAGTGGTCTTGCGGGTGTGACCTTGGCTAGAATTTGGTTGCTCCATACAACCCTTCCTCCTTAATGTCCTTGGCCTTCCAGGTTTCTTACGGACACGGGGAAGTAGTATACGTCCATCTAGAGCAATAGTCTTGCACCTATCTAACCCAACCAGATGGTAAATCTGGCCCTCGTATGTAGTACGAAAAGTAGGTGTCAAGTAGTATGGGTTGATAGATTGATATACCTCCTTCTTTGCCTTCATCAACGATGCTGCACCATGCAAGCATGGAATGCCTGTCGATTGCCAGTCAAGACAGGTACAAGTTTCCTTGTAAATGTTAACTCCGTAGGTGTCCTTGTACATCTCAACCTCAAACAACACTTACCCACTCTGAACTACTTTGCACTTCTTTGCCTTCGTCATTACCAGATCAAGCCTATCTTTGATCCTATGGCATATAAGAGCAGCATCACTTGTCACCAACTGTCCTTTTTTGTTGAACCAGTTCATCAACTTCTGCCGGTAGAACTCTAAAAAATTTAGGATTGGCATATCCCTCCCCTTCCCTATCCACGTGTTAAAGGACTCACATATGTTATTAGTCTGCGCTGCACATTTGGCGGCAGTGGTTGAAGTAGGTCTTACACCAATCCTGTGGTGGTCTTTCCAGCAACCACTCATATGCTCTCTCATTCATACCTCTAAGCTCCTCCATACTACTCTCCAACAATTCAGTTGAGGTGGCTCTAGAACATTTCCACAATTGTAATTTAAGGTCGTGAGACTTGAATAACTGGAACCAATTTTCATATAGGTGACACATGCAGTGCCTATGTTCAATAGATGGGTGATGGTTGAACACATCAATCAACCCCTGCACGATCATCAAATAAACATATTTCTTAACAGTTTACCTAACATAGCTAATTTCCAAACATACCTAGTTTCCTAACATACCTAATTTCCAAACTCTAACTAGTTTACCTAACATACTAATTTTCCTAGCATAGCTAATTTCCAAACTCTAACTAATTTACTTAACATACTAATTTTCCTAACATAGCTAATTTCCAACCTCTTACTTGTTAATTAACATAGTAATTGTCATTAATTACCAAAACATTTATGAATTGGTTTACTAACCTTTTGCTTGTCTGACATGAAGACTCATCCCATATCTTCGCCACTCCCAAAATCCTGGAAAAACTGCTCCATAAACCATGTCCAGGTTACGATGGTTTCTTGCTCAACCACTGCTAGGGCGAGTGGGAACATACCATCGTTGGGGTCTCTTGCCACACCTGCTAAAACTATGCCACCATGATATGCTTTCATGTGACATCCGTCAAGGCCTACAAACGGCCGACATCCTTTTACAAACCCGGCTTTTTGCGCTCCATATCGAATGTAAAGGCGCTTGAACCAACGTCCACCATCTTCATCAGTGAGTATAGTGAACTTCGAATCCGGGTTACTACTAAGCTACAACTCCCTATACTTTTCCAGCATCCCATATTGAAGCACATCATCTTCATTATGGATGTGATCAACAACGCGTACAATCCTATAACACTTCCCACCTCCACATCGACCCCAATGTCATTGAGAATGTCCTTGTTCAATTCACCAACATCAACCTTCTTCTTATTTATGATGACTTCATAATATCTGCAAAGTAGTGGAATAAAAGTCAGTTTAATTAACAATAAATTATGAATGTAAATTGAACTTATTAGTTAAAGAAATGCGTTATACAAACGTTTTACCTGTATGCTAGAGACCGGGCAATAATATTTTGTCCTCCTTGCTCAGTCTGACATTTATGATCAAATCGAAAAGTCTTAATTGCATATATTTTGGTCTTCTTCCCGAACCCACACTATATGTAAAATGTACACCCTGGCTTGTCACAAGTAACCCCGATATCGTTGAGATGTTGATTCCTAGTATAAGCGTAATTGAAACCCCTCTCCGCTGCGTAGTTCTGTAGGACTACCCGGTACCACGTAGCACTGATGAACTATCACCCAATCGAAGTTCAATATCTTTCAAGGAACTCCCTGTAGCCCACATCCTTGTATCAACCATTTCTTCTTCAATCTTATCTTCACAATTCAGGTCCTCATCCATTTCTGGATTACAATTGTCTTCTACACCATTGACAGATTTCGATGCTCCCTCAACAGCTGATGACTCATCCTCCTCAACTGATGATTCCTCCTCCTCTTCTGATGGTGGTTCATAATCTGACTCAGACGATGACCCACCAAAGTCTTCTACCACTGGACCAGCTACAAAATCCCCACCTTGATAACCTAAGTCTTCAGCTACAACATCATCTCCTTCATCATTAATTAAATCCTCATCTATCATCTGCTCATCGAACATCTCTGCCTGAGCTATAAGCTCGTCATCTGATGGTTCGTCAATTAAAGTTTGACTTGGTTTTCTCTTCTTTTCCATCTATTAAAATGCATTTACAACATTAGCATCATATCTAACACCATCCAAAATTTTCAATTATACAAAAAACAGCATTTACTAATGCATTTACATTACCCAAATAACAATTGCTAAATGCAGCATTTACATCAGGTGCATATTACTCACAAACATTACATTTATCGATAAAAATTAAATCCCTACATCAACTAAAATCAAGTAAATTGAAATGTGTTTTGCTTTTTCAAAATCCAATCCAAATTGTGTTTACGTTCAATTCAAAGTGTTTTGCTTTTTCAAACACAAGCAACCCCAAAGCAAGAAATTGAAATGTGTACACAAACGAAATAGAGCACACTGATCATACAAGCTTATCAATAAACCCTAAACACGCTCAGTTCAAGCTCATCAATAAACCCTAAACACTGATCATACAATCTGATCAACAAACCCTTTCTCAGTTCAAGCTCAGTTCAACCAAAAACCTAACAAGCTCAGTTCAACCAAAAAAGTGTTTTGCAAATGCAGAACTCAGCTCGCAAATCAATTCTACAACCTCCTCTGTAAAACCCCCATTTTCATTTTCAGAGAAATTTGAAACCCTTTTCACATCAGCCCAAAACCCTAGCTCGAGTAAACACAAACGATTTTGGGGAAGCTGCTACCCACAAACCCTAACCTTTTCAATATACTCAATAACTTTTCCAAAATACACAATACATCAAATAAAAGTCATAAGAAGTTCTTACCTCATTATTGTTGTAGGTTCTGATGTCTGCTTCGCGATGAATCGACCGTTAGATGGTTTATGGACACGAAGACGATGGTCGGAACAAGGAGAGAAGTCGAGAGGACACGGATTGTCTGAAACTGAAGAGGATTTGGGTCTTGAATTGACTTAAGTAAAAAAATGAGGGTATTTCGGTCATTAGACTTACTCCGTTAACGGGCTGTGATTTTTTTTTTACAAAGTTTATGTTTTTTGACAATTATTTTGGCAGACTATGTATAATGGTCGATAACAAAGTCAATAGGTATCATTTGTACTGAGAAGTCGATTGATATTTGATAGTCATTTTCTGGAGTTTTCCCTACATGATAGAGATAGTTAGCTAATAAGAGAGGTGTAGGAGTATCAGGAAAGGTAAAGATAAACGAAAAGGATCACTAACACTTTCGATACAACTTGTTGAATCTCTTAGCCTTCTGATTGTTCTTCCCTGAATGACCCTTGACTTATTTTTGTTCGGATAGACGCTTCTCGACGAACTGTAAGAAAGGAATGCTGAAGGTGAGATGCTGGGTTTGACATTTATAGAAATGTTTTTTCCGCTTTCCTTTTTCTAAATTTTTTTCTCCTGCTGCTTCACCTTTCTTGTGCTTGTGACTTGGATCGGTCAAAAGTCTGCGTCGAAAAGCCACGCGATACTTTAAGGAGGGCGGACGTGACACTAAGTGACCACGTGGTGCTCGTGTTGAGCGTACGTCATAGTCGTCTGTTTCGATCACCCAACTCATAGTCAACACATCGTTTGGTAAGAGTGACACTGACTAACATTGACGCCTGTTGCTCGTTACTCGCAACGATGTTGATTCAAGCCGTGCCCATTCCACACGCTCTAAGCCTCTAAACAATGCTACGTATCATTGTAACATGCAATTTTGCTTATAATTTTGGATACTGGGGCAGGTTAAGCCGTTAAGGTAACATACGGCCCATATATACGTACAGATTTGGACAAGTCGGTTAGGGCCTAAGTCATGACAAGACGAGACGAGACAAGAACAGAGCAGGCCCCAAAATCTGACCCAAATCCAACTATTTTAGTTTTTGTTACCGAAATCCAAATAAAATATCCATCCTGGCACTAACGTAAATCTATCTTCGATTTCTGTTTCTATTCTTTCTCTCCGTCGTCTCCTCCCAAATTCAGCATATACACGGCCTCTCACAGGGTTTGCAATTCGGCGTTGAACAACAACCACCACCTCTTCTAGAGCCTCCACCTCTACTAGATCGGAAAGGATTGACTGGGTCGCCGCTAGTTTCTACTATTGCTATCGTTTCATATCGAACCCCAGATCGCAGGAGATCCGACTACAAGTTCATTTTGGGGGCTTTTGCCTTTCGTTTTGTCATCTGAATTGAAACGGGTCAGAATTTTTAATCTTTTCTCGTTTCCATTCGAACCCAGAGCTAATTAGATTTGGTCTTTTTATTTATTTTATTTTCTGGGTTATATGAAAACTGCTTGTTTGGAGCTTCTGTTTGAGAGTATTCGTTTTCAATTTTTGGGTAATTTGTGTTTCATCATGATGGGAGATTATCTGTTTTGGTAAATTTTAGAATTCTAAATGAACTTGTTGGTAAATTACGTGCATGACATAAAGGATCCTTCTTTTATTAGGTATGCTTGATCTCCTACATGGTTTATTTCTTGTTTACATTTTGGAATTCATCTGTTGTTTTGTTGGGAATTGTCTCTGCAGAGCTTTATGATACAATATGCAAATAATTTTTTTACCTGACATTTTTGTCTATTTGTTGGTTGGTTAATCTGAAATAAGTTTGTTCTGTTGTTGAAGGCATGTGTTCTAAGTTCAATTTTTATGTGTTTTGGTCATCATTATTTTTGTCTGCGTCCGGCTTTCTTTCTTCATGTTTTGATGTGTCTCATTTTGTGAACTATGTTGGTGTAGGTATAACATATCCGAGGACAATATGTCCCATTATCAAGGTGATGAAATGGACTATGTTGGAGATGATTACGAAATGGCAGAAGTAGACGATGACATGTACTTTCGTGGCAGAGTGATGGGTGATTCAGAGTCAGATGATGAAGATGAATATGATCATTTGGTTTGTCATGTTCACGTCTCAAATAACACTAGCATTTGTTTGTTTTTTTGGTGCCAATGCTGATCCTCACTTCCTTTTGTGTTTTGACCTTTACACTATTGATTTTTCTGAGGTAAAGCATGCTGATTCCTTTGTTTGCTCTTTTCTTCTTGGGGTGGGTTTGTATCGCAGGATAATAGGATAACAGATACATCTGCCGTGGATGCTAGGAAGGGAAAGGACATCCAGGGCATACCATGGGAGAGACTGAGCATCTCCCGTGAGAAGTATAGACAAACTAGATTAGAGCAGTACAAGAACTATGAAAACATTCCACATTCAGGAGAAAGTTCAAAGAAGGTAAAAGAACTTGTCATTATGTCAGCCCAATCATGTAATTAAAATTTTCTCACTGTGCTCTTCCATTCTACTTGTCCATAGGAATGCAAACCCACAAAGAAAGGAGGAATGTATTATGATTTCTGGCGAAATACAAGATCTGTGAAATCAACCATCCTTCATTTCCAAGTATGTCAATACCATATTTTTGTTCTTGTGGTTGCCTTGCCAAATTTATTTCCCCCCACATGCAGTATGGTACTTTAGGTCCCGTCTTATATGATTCTAGTACTCCGAGCTTTGTTCTTGGCATATGATGTTAAGTATCACATTCTATATAATGAGTTAGCTCATACATGTTGACTATCATCATTGTGGACATGGACAACGGCCGAGTGCTGCGAAACTGATAAATTCCATTGATGCAAAGGCTATTGGACGATGCTGTCATGTCTTGCCTATAGGCTGCAGCTGACATGTTTCGTATTTGATTTCCCTGGTCTAGAGCTTAATAAAAGTGCTTAGATATGGCTGATTGTTGAACATTGTTTTTTACACGCAGCTGAGGAACTTGGTTTGGTCTACATCCAAACATGATGTTTACCTCATGTCACTTTTCTCTATTGTTCATTGGTCTTCCTTAAGTTGCAAGAAGACGGAAGTTCTCAATGTTTCTGGGCATGTAGCGCCATGCGAGGTATGCTGTTGTTGTGCTTTTATTTGAACATGATCTCATCTCCAAAATGAGATAATTTTTATGTTACTTGCGGAAATCTGGAAATGGTATACATGTATTGAAGTTTCTTTTGATTTACAGAAACACCCTGGAAGCCTTTTGGAGGGTTTTACTCAAACCCAAGTTAGTACACTTGCTGTACGTGAGAACTTGTTGATTGCTGGGGGCTTTCAGGGAGAACTTATTTGTAAGGTAATCACTATATTCACGGTTGCATTATCATCAACTCACACTCACTATTTCAATACGGTAATTGTCATGTCATTGCTGTGAATAAACTATTTTTCAATGAAGGAAAGTGTTCGGTATTATATCAAGGCTCGCTTTATATTATGATTTGCTATGTTCGTGACGAATTGAACTTGTTAAACAATGATTACTTCTCTTGTTGGATTGCAGTACTTAGATAGACCTGGAGTTAGCTTCTGCTCCAGGACAACTCATGATGATAATGCTATTACAAATGCCATTGACATTTATGAAAGTCGCAGGTTCTACCCTTTACCGTTGTGTTTTCTCAATTTTATCCTTTTCTCTTCTGTGTTTTCACTCTTCATATATTGATGTTATTTGAAATCTTTCATGTTCTAGTGGTGCCGTCAATTTCATGGCCTCAAATAATGACTGTGGGGTTAGGAACTTTGACATGGAGAGATTTCAGCTATCTAAACATTTTTCATACCCTTGGCCGGTGAATGTAAGTTACCTTTTCCTTAATCCTGTCATTCATCAAACATTAGGGATTGGAATCTTGTCATACATTCAGTGTTCATTATTGTTTCTTTCATGAGAAAGTGTAGAACTATTTTATGGGGAAATTACATGGTGCAACCTTATACTTTAGACATTAATCATGTAATCATGTTGCAACCTTCAACTTAAAAGTGCCTCATGTTGCAACCTTGATTTTATTTTTGTATGATCATCAATAACACCGTTAGTTTTTCGTATGAAATGACTGAATTATCCCCGCTACAGTAACATACCTTTTAAATAATTCATGGTTGCCATATGATGCGTTTTAAAAGTTCTGGGTTGCAACATGACATGCATGTGACCTATTTTTGGATGGATTCCGTTAGTTTGGGCGGCAGCACGGTTGCAACATGATGTGTTTTTAAGTATAAGGTTGCAACATGATTATCATGCAAAGTGTAAGGTTGCAACATGTAATTACCCTTATTTTATAGATCTAAGTATGCATGCCCATTTAATTGTTGCGTTCCAATGTAACATGGTACTAACTTTCCTATCTCTTGTCTTTTGTTGTTTATAGCATACCTCTTTGAGTCCTGATGGTCGGCTCCTTGTAATTGTTGGTGACAACCCTGAGGGGTTGTTGGTGGACTCCCAAACAGGAAAGGTAGACTTTTTTCCCATCTTCTTGGAATGAACTTTTCTTTCTGCAATCCGAAAGGAATGAGGATGAGATTGGCTAATCTAAAACTTGTTCTGTGCAGACCATCACACCTCTATGTGGACACTTGGATTTCTCATTTGCATCTGCATGGCATCCTGATGGGCGCACCTTTGCAACTGGTAACCAAGACAAGACATGCCGCATTTGGGATGCTCGGAACTTGTCCAAGTCTGTGGCTGTGCTCAAGGGAAACCTAGGAGCCATTCGATCGATACGTTTCACTTCTGATGGGCAGTTCATGGCAATGGCAGAACCAGCTGATTTTGTTCATGTGTATGATGCAAAGAACGGGTTTGAGAAGGAGCAGGAGATTGACTTCTTTGGGGAGATCTCTGGGGTATCTTTTAGTCCTGACACAGAGTCCCTCTTCATTGGTGTGTGGGATCGCACTTATGGCAGCCTTCTTCAGTACAACCGAAGCAGGGATCGTTCTTATCTTGACTCCATGTGGTGATACACATCCCTATACCTTGTGAGTTTGAGATAGATACCGAGTCCGATGTTCGGTGCAGTTGGAGTGTATTGACTTGGTGGAGTAAGGAACTAAGAACATCCATGTCAAGAGTGTAATATCTCATAATGATACTTAGGTGCTCAAATAATGCTCTGGCTGTCCATCTCAGGTACAGTGAAGGCTTGGGTTTGAGCTTACAGGGTTGTGTAAAATAATAGTGAGAATGTAAAGAGGCTTGTGGGGTTGTGTTTGTCACTTGTTTTGGAAGTTTTGTTGTGTTTCTCCTATTTCATATGCTGTATTTGGATACTATAATTTGTTGTGGTGACTAGTCATGGTTTTGGACTTTCAATTGTGCCTTCAATTCTTTCCTTCTCTTTATTTACATGCCAAAGACTCATTTGTAAGTTGGAAAATACATTGTTTTCTGCTGAAGTGAGTCAGTTTTTTATCATCAAATTAAGGATTGATAATTTAAATATTAATCATCGGTTTAAACACTGAGTTCTTGCAGTTTGAAGAGGAGATGAGAGAAAATTGACATGAACTTTGAGTTCTTGTAGTTTCAAGAGGAAATGAAAGAAAAGTGACGTGAACTTTTTATTTTGAACAGAAAGTGACATGAACTTTCATGTTACTGTTAGTCGTGTTTGTATCTTTTTGTTAATTTATATGTCTTCGATCAATCTCGATTTTACTTAAAATGTGAAGTGAAAAAAACTATCTGCGAAACAAAAGCTCTTACACCCTAGTCGCCGTCATGGGCGGCGGCTCTCTCTCTCTTTTGTTTTCTTTTTGTCTTTCATCTTACCTTTTTCTGTGTAGATGTCTTGTTATACTACCCGATTTAGGATCAATATATTTGTGTTTAGATTGTCCTTTTGGGTGAAGTTGAATAATGGGTTGTTTTCTTAGATGAAGTCGTCATGGTATTTTGATCTGTCGATGTTCTCCGAAGACCAAAATGATTTGATTCGGTGAGAAGTATCAATGCAGTGGATCGAGTGGCCTTTCTCCCATGTCTCGGGACTTGTTGGGATTTACCGCACCAGGAGGGAAGTATGTTAGTTTTTAGTGTTACTGTTATTTGGATCTTGGTTAGGGTTATTATGTTGGACTTTTGTTATTCTGAGGGTAGAACGTTGGAATTCTGCATATTTGTCTAAGATGCAAATTAGACGTTTTCTACGGGTCTAAGAATGTTGTGTCACCTACGGGCCCCAGACGTATTCTGGAGCTCAGGGCCATTGGCCCCTACCTTTGTATTTGAAGTTTGGCATTAATGTATTTTCCTCGTTGCCCGTTTAAAAAAATTAATATAATGGCATTTCATTATCATTTTGCGAAGTTAATTTCGTAAATAATCCAATCTTTCTAAAATAATTACGTATGTGACTTTTGACAGCAAAACTCTTAGATTTATAAAGAGTACTATTAGTTGATCCCTAGTTTTAATGATATACTAGGCAAGGGGCACCGCGCGATGCGCGGTGCATGGTGTGAGAGATGGTGTGTAATACTTATGTGTTGGAAATGCAATTTGATTGTTGTTGTTATGGATGGGATTCGAGACGTTGATTAAGTCGGGGGCATGAATTTGATTTGTATTACAATAATAGGTTGAAGTAATAATCTGTGAAGGGTAGTTTAGATTATTATGTAAATAGTTTGATGTAGAAATTTTGTTAGTTGTTGTGCATAACAGTTGTTAATGGGAGCTTGTTAAAGACCAGTTAAAGCGACTGAAAATGTGTTTATCGTCTTATAAATCAATTGTACAAAAAGGGGAAAAATAATAGGGAACCAACAACCTAAGGCAAAGAACAAATGACAGTAGTCCAAATTCATGTGAAATCCTTTACTGCTATAATATCCCTCCAACTAATTACTTTGAGACGGTGTATGGGAACGGTGAGGAACATAGAAAGACGATAAGATAAAAATTCGGGAACAATATATCACAGTTTTAAAGAAAGCGTGTGATGCACGGTGTTCGGCATAAGAACCGAGATGTTATATTCAATCGTTGAAGTTACACATTATGTTTTGTTTTTAAAAAGGTACTTGGGACCTCTGGAGGGATGGAGAAGTTGATAAAACTTGCGCGGACTTCTATTTTTTATGATAGGCTTTGAATCCATGATTCCTTTTCTTGGTTTCTTCTTTATTATTTACTTCGTCAAGCATTTTCCTGGGACCATTCAATATCCTTCCTGCAAATGCAAGCCAACAACATGTGTAAATCAACATAGAAATTGACGGATCAAAAGCGCACTTTATTTCTAGTTCTACTAAGATATGATTTCACCTCCAAAATCGCACCTTTATCAGTGAAGATCAACCCAAACAAATGATTTTATTGAAAAAAAAAAGCAACATGTAGGCAAGACCTGTGTTACCAGATCTTGACTCAAATAATGCTTCAAACTTAGGACACCAACAGCCAACCGAGAAAGAACCACCAAAACTTGTGTAGAATTTGATGTTCATCTTCGCATCAAAAACATCATTGAAATCATTTTTAAAAATAAAGTTGTCTTACATGTATACTCACTGTCAATTGAACCCTTAGTTTAATAGATCCACAAAATAATTAATCAAATTACATATTAGCATAAATAAGTTTAATAATCTATCCTAAACCACTGATCGTCTTGGGATTCGTTTTGAAATTGAATATCTAAAATAATACGCGTCATTCCGACCAACATAATAACATGATGATAACAAACACAATTCAAATTAGGATAAAACCATCAAATAAGATAGATCAAACCTTTTTAACTTTCACGATACGATGTTTTGAATATGTAATCATAAAATAGTATCACTTGCTTGGCAGACTTGCAGTAGAGACCATCTGCCTCAGCGAGAGGACGATTCAGTCTAACTAATCTAATGATACCTAAAAAAAAAGTGTTTCATTCACCTTAACCACTCAGTTACTAACAAAATTTATCTTCGTATCATGTGCATGTATAAATTGAGCAGACAAAATTTAAATGTTCCAACTCAACTCCCTGGTTTTATGTTAACCTTAAAATGCAAAATCAATTTATAAGCAAGTGACATACATCATACCAAGGGCATATAAAGAAAGGGCTTATCATTTCATATCAATCTAACCAAAAAATGAATAGACTTTGAACTGTAGAGTGTGAGGTTATCTCATAAGAAATTTTTTTTGTAGGATATGAGAAGTTTGTGGAGAGAACTCACATTCACATGAATGATGGGGTTATCTCAGCTGAGCCTTAGTGATATAGTCTCACGGTTATGGATCAATAGTCTTTTCATCGTCAGGCTTTGTACTGAATGATGATGTGGTTGTATCACAAGCTTAATATCAGAGGAACAGAATGACCTACATGAACAGAAAAAAATGGGGACTTTTGGCATTCAGTGAAATCTACCATGCTACTTTCCATAAACAATATATCAGACCCATAGAGTCTTGCATACACAAAAACATGTGAGTAATATAAAAAAAGTACTTCCATTCAATTCATGTTACAGACCTAATAAGACATAAAAAGTAGAACCAGAGTAAGTGTCTTGTTGGCCATTGCTCACCTCATCAAAATCAATTCCACTCTCAACCCCAATCCCCCTGATTAAAGATTTAAACCAAAGTTACGATAATGACAATCAGTGTAAGAGGCATGAAATTCCAGCGAACAGGTATAACAAAAAATTCAGAAAATGAGTTTAACAAACGATCAAGAAGGGCATTTTTTTGGGAGGTTTACCGGGGACGCCCGAATCGTACGACGAACGACAAACCTAAACGGGCCGTGCAATTGAAGAAACAAAGATTGTGTAGTTCACACGACATATCAAATCAAGGAACTGGCATAGATTTTCAATTCTTGATTATAAGAGCATACTAAAAAATAAGGTATGTTTTGAAGCATAGTTTATCAAATTTTCCCTTTAATAATTATCTATACGTACTATAAAATAGATCCATCGGATGTGTTTCCCTCCCATAAACTAACCGATGAAACGACTTTGTCGGTTATGTTCCAGTTCACATACTTGACCGTCGTTCTTGAATCGTCGTCAAGTGAATCTTGCCCAATGATTCCAGTTCGTCGGCTATGTATAGCACCGGACCAACGGGTAATTTTCTTCGGCCAAGTGATGGCGTTGGATGACCATATAGTTAAACATTTTTAGTAATCATGTTGAGATCCTGAACCCTGCAATGTGATTGGTAAGTATATTAAGCAAACATTAATTATACACACTCAATTGGACAAAACACTCCAAATTAAAAAAAGACTTCCACCCACGATTTTTTAATGTTCTCTGCAATATTTGAGTAGGCATATTCTGTGTATAAAGCAAACAATCTCACATTAAGGTAATTGGATTTTATGTCTACGTTTAATATGATAAGCCATGATAATGTAAAGACAACTCCAGAGATAAAATTAAATGATGCACTACACATTTGAAGCAAATTCTAGCCATTACACATCTTAACTTAAAAATTGTCATCTTTTAGGTTTAATTATTTGGTTTTTAAAATTCCAAAACAGCCTTTCCACATATGGAGAAAAAAATAATATGGAAACCACAAGAGAAAATATCAAATTAGGCATTGAACAACTTCATCAATAAGCCATATGTAAGGGATAACTAACATCTTATAAACATAACCTCAACATAGTTTGGTTGTTTCGCTCATGCAGCAAAAGAAGTACATAGATCAAGTGACCCCAACACTGCCCCCTTGGAACAACAATTTCAAATGTTGTCCCTTTTACTTTTTTCTGTTCCCTATTTCAAACATCGTAATATATGTGACTCCATGCACTTAATTGCTCATTTCTTGTTGAAAATCAGAAACCGGGTAAGGGGAAAGAGAATATCATCTATAGCTGAAATTAACATAGATTAAGCTATCACATTATATAAATAAATAATTTAATGTATGAATGTAGTATAATATATACCGTTACAGAATATTTATGATTTGAGTCTTACTTGCTTGGGGGAAGTTGAAAAAATTCATCATGTCTACGGTATTAAATGCAACAAAGTTGTCTGAAAGAACATCAACTGGGTTTCACCTTCAAATTATGACTAACTGCCTGCACAAAACATCAGTTCCTGCAGCAACATTCTCATTCAGCTGTAGTTTTTGCTTCTTTGGAATTTTCTTTACGACATGAGTGCCATACTCTGGAAAGTTGAATGGAACTTTGACGGAGAATTGGCCATCTGTATATAAAAAATTCTGAGACCAAGTAAGCTTAATTGACATATTCCATCCCCGTCAATATTGAAAAAAGAGAAAAAAAATAATTGTTTTTCAGAAATTAGTGGAATATAGATAATGAACAATTGAAATTTCCAACTCCGAAAATTAGAAGAAGAATACCTATTTGAAGTCTATTCATATACTCAACTAACTAACTAACTAACCTATGGGATTGTTACTGCAAGTATATGGAGTTTCAGAAAGATTCGCTACGTCAATCCTTTCATCCGTGGATTATAAGAGATCAAAAGATGGACATTCATGGACATAAATGAAAAAAAAGAGATCAACAATTATCTATTGGGCCTTTCTCCTGCATCTAGTAGGACATCATTTGGTAAAAATAAATATCCAAAAATATAAAACAAATTTAGAGATGCAAACCTGATCATCCACCCTTCTCAGATATCACAAACAATGAATAAAAACTGATTGACAAAAACAATCAAAACTAACCTGACAAAGAATAACACAGGGGGTTGAACACGTTTCAGAGAAGCTTACAGACCAAATCCATATCAACCAACCAATGAGCACCACAATCAAAACAAACTACACAACTCCATGGTCGGATCCCTAGAGAAGCTCCTCAATTTCCACTAAAAATCCAGATTTTCCCAAACTCATTGGACTTGTAATCTTTTCTCGCATAAACAATCGCAGAATGCCACACACTAACCATAACTGGAACCAAACCAAAATACACAACACCACAGTGTGATCCAAAAACGCAAACAAAACGGATTGAAATCGAGAAAGGAAAAACCATAGCTATGTAAAAAAGATCAACATATCTGATTAATGAACAATTACAATTTGATTTTAAAAACATCCGGGCAATTCCAGTAAAAAGAGCGGAAAAATTAAATCAGTAGTCAAGCCCTAACGAACATAAACAGAGAGGGGTGAAATCACAACAAAATAGGTTTGCATGAACGGGAAATAAAAAGGGAATGACAGCGAACTCACCTACGCAGATGACTTCGGACTCGACGGGGCTTCTGACTGTGAAAACCACGATGAAGTTCTCTCTTTTGGATCCATATATGGACAGCCCCGCACCCTTCTGCATCCCATAATCAATGATTTGTGGATAGAAGAAACGTCCGACCTCCTCTTCAATTATCTGAGAAACGGACAGGCGTGGGCTTAAATGCAGCACAGAAAACGCCGGGACTCGATTGAATGAGAAGGAGGCGAGATTTCAGTGGGAAGAGTCGAGGAGAGAACAGTATAGAGAAACGATGGAAATAGGGAATGCCACGCTGGCAGTAGGTCTGGAATGCAGAGAAAGGCGAAGGGAGTGAGTGGAGAGAATGGGCGTAGAAGCGTCGTTGAAGAATAGTGAGATTAGAACTGTGCCACACTGGCAGGAAGCCTGTCATTAAAGTCTTAAGAGCACCTCCAACGGTCGTGCCTACGCATCGTGTCTGGCGTAGGCACGGCCTAGAAACGACGCGTAGGCACGACTTGTCGTGCCTGGAAGTCGTGTCTGCGGGGGCGTGCCTACGAGTCGGGCTGGTTCTGGCAACGACGCTGCTGGTCGTGTCTGGCGCCAACGGCTAGTCGGCTGGCCAGTCACGACCCGCCACGTGGCGACGCCGACCCCCCAAAAGCCCTAAATTCCTCTATAAATACAGAACCACCCATAACTCAAATTTTACCCTCTCTTCACTTGTTTTTAGCTTCCCTTCCTCTATTTTTCATCAAATTTTTTCCTACACTCGTTATGGACCCGAATGAAGCCCTCAAATCCCTTGCCGACTCCATGGATGATGAAGAAGTGAGTTCTCACCACACCGAAGAGGACTACTTGGCCAACTACTCCTCCTTTTCCCAACTCCTCCAATCGGGGCACTCAACGCCGCTTCCTCCATACACCCCACCGACCCAATGGCCAGAGTCCCAAGTGCAACCTTCTCAATTCGTTCCGGCCACCCAACCTTGCCAGTCAGCTCCGACGCAAGCAAGGAGGAGGAAGGGGAAGGCGGCGGCATCTTCAGCGAGGCCGAGACCACTTCCGCGACCGAAGTGGACCGCCGAGGAGGAGACCAGATTGGCACGAGCGTGGCTGAACAACTCGCTCGACCCCATCAACGGGAAGAACCAGAAGAATGACATGTACTGGAAAAGGAGGAATGAGAGGAAGCAAGCGGACGAGGATGGACGAGTCTTGCACTTTTGGAGACGACTTCGACCACGAGTTGAACTCGTTTACCACCGAGGATCGTCCGCTCGGGTAGAAGAGAGCCAAGGCCAGGGCTCGAGGCAAAGCCCAATCCTCCCAATCCTCTCAGTCGGCGGCGTCCGGGCTACCTCCCGAGCAAATGCAGTTCCTCGACAATCTTTCCCAAAGGAAAGAGACACAGTTAGAGGGCAGAAAGGCGATGAAGAAGGAGATCATGGACACCCTGAACGCAGTTCTTCGCCAAGACATCACCAACTTGAGCGCAGATGAAAGGGCGTCACGTTCCTCGCTCATTCAAAGCCTCGGGAAGCGTTTGGAGTTCTTGGGTTAGCCAATACTTCAATTTAAATTTAGTTTTTAAATTTATGTTTTCTGAATGTACTTTGCGTTTTCTTAATAAAAGTTTTAATCTAATTGTTTTAATGTACTTTGTGTGTTATTAAAAAAAATCAACTTTTTATCGAATTATCGGAGCCTCGAGGAGCGTGCTAGGGTTACTATTTGAAATAGTAACCCTAGATCGTGGCAGCCGCGCCGACCCCTCCCCCTCCCCCTCCTATAAATACCCTCACCTCCCTTCTCATTTCTCACACCTCTCAAATTCTCTCTCTCCCATTTCACTCATTTTCTAGCATTTCCTCTTATTTTTCTCTAAAGTCGATATGTCTACTTGGGCAACCGGCCCTCTTTGGTCACTAGAGGAGGAAATACATTTGGTGGTCAATTGGCCCACCCACTACGAGCCCGGGGGCCAGTATTGACATGCTCTGTACCTGGCTTACGTACAAACCGGGAACGATGAGTGGCCACCACGGACAGAGAAGCAAGTCAAGGACCACTTCCAGAAGATGAGCAAGAAGTGCAAGTGGTTTGATAAAGCCTACCGGAAGAAATTGGCCGACCCTAGGAGAGGGGCAACGGATGACGAAGTATATGCCGCGACCGTTTCTAATTATGAAGGGGAACACGGGCTGTGGAATAAACGTCATGTGTGGGAGATGCTCAAGGACGATGCGAGGTGGCGTTTACATATTAGTAGAAATATGAATTAGTTTAATCATATTTTAATAATTATGTTTTAAATTATCTACATATGTATTAGCGTTTAAATATTATGTAATGTTTGTGTGGTATGAAATAAAATTAGTATTAAAAATGTGGGGTGCTTTTTTAGTTAACTAAAACTGTCTAGACACTGCGTAGACACTACTATTGGAGGAGCAGTGTCTGGGAGCAGTGTCTGGAAGCCAAAAACAATGGTTAGACACTGCTCATAGACACTGTGCAGTGTCTAACCATTGGAGATGCTCTAAGGATTAAGACTATTATAATGTGACTGATAATCATATTTTACTGATTATACATATGAGATATGGAGTAGATACTATTTAACAAAATAGTATTGTATGACACATTGTGGAAATTCTATGTAGGAATTGTCATAAATATTTCTCAGTACCTTAATATGACTTTAGTCATTTTAAACTTATAATCATCATGATTTTTATATAGATGTTTTTTTTTTCATCTTTACATAATTTACCATTGTATTTAACCGGAGGCTAATAAGGATTGTCGTTGGGTGTGAAATCGTTTATATGAGAAATGTGAGTTACCAATAAGGAATTCGTCTCTCATGTAAATATAAGATAAATATCGTTAGTCCCCTTGATAAGTGAGAATGTGGAAATGCATTGTCATGCATAATTACTGTTGTAAAAGTCCCCGCCTAGGCCCTAAAATATAGGGGTGAGCATCGGCCGGTGGCCGGCACCGACGGCCTCACCCCTCACCGGAACCGGGATCTCCAGCAGTCCAAGTTACACCACCGATCGTTTCCAGATTTTGGGGCCTAGGTGAGGCGGCGAGTCGGACATTTTTACATATTTTAGTAAAATATGTAAAAATGTCCGACTCGCCGCCTCACCTAGGCCCCAAAATCTGGAAACCATCCGAATCGTCGTCCTGCCCGATTAGTTGGAAACTTGGGACTCTGATTTGTGAAATTAGACTTTTAAAGTAGAGATGAGAAGGTGAGAGACACAATATGTTTGTAATGGTCTTGATTTTTTTTTTGATCAACAAAGCAAATTTAAATTAAACCTCTTTTGAGGAGAAAGAGATACAAAGTGACCTTACAAGACAAACAAAAAACCAAAAGAAACATACCCAGAGAACCCAAACCTGCAGGCATGCACCTCAAGCAAAAGGAAACACTATAAATACAAACCCCAACCTACTATGCTTGCACCTCAATCAAAGAAAGAAAACTAAAACCAACCTAAAACACATCTTTCCACCCAAGACAAGACAAGATAAGAGAATGAAAATGTCAACAACATCAACACCAAGCACATAGCAACCAACAACAAAAATAATGCAGAATCCTTTAATGCATTAAGCAGCAGATCCAAACCCTTCGCAAAAATACTAAAAGAAGTAGCAGAACCGATCGCATCACCACAGAAAGCAGCACAACAAGAAGAACATGAAATAAAAGATCTACCGGCACCAAATGAAAGCAACACTAGAAACAGAGGGAACCAAAACACTTAGCTGCAAAAAGGACTTCATTGAGACATCATAGAATAAAACACTAAGAGCACCAGTAGCCATCATCCGCGTCCCGTCGTGGCTGTCACTATGCATCATCCGCCTCCCTACAATAACTATCGACAATGCCAGAATTAGGGACATCCTCTCAAGAATGATGGACCTCGAGAGACTGGGCCTAATAGGGGGTGGAATCCCATTGGGCCCATTTTGTGTATCTTCAGTTGTCGTATCTATTCTGCCATGCTATGTAGAAATATTTTATTTTCAGTCAAGTGTGTCAGATCACTTGTTTACCCGACCTTTATTTTGACTTGTATCGGGTTTTATCCCTTGATTTTTTTTTATGTTTGGGAAATGATTGAAGGGTTAATTACATTGACCTACCTCGAACTATGCACGTTTAACGGATAAATACCCCAAACTTTTTTCGTAACGAATATGTACCCCGAACTAACACTTTATAACAAAATCCAACATTCCATTCATTTTTTCATCCATTTTGTAGGGTTTGAGGGAGATTTTAGGGTTAGAGTTGCTTTTAGGGTTGTGACACGAAGGATAGTTTTGATTTTTTTTAAATAAACTTTAAATGGATGAAAAGTTGAATGAAATGTTGGATTTTATTATAAAATATTAATACGGGATATATATTCGTTACAAATTTTTTTAAAGGTATTTATCTATTAAACATACATAATTTGGGACAACTCAATATAAATAACCCACAATTGAATGAAAGCATAAACTATCCTAAAAAGAATGTATTATTTTTTTAAAGAAATATGAGGTAATATTATAACTTAAGAATGCTTACAAATGATAAACACCGAAAACAATGGAGTTGAAATAAACAGTAGAACATAAAATGAAATCGCTCTAGAGAGAACAATTGTTGTTTGGATGTTGGTACTGCGGTAGCGTCCGATGAACACCTATATAGCAGCTCCAAACTGATTGGCAAGGGCCGAGCAGACCCATCGTTGAGGGTTGTTGTGGTGGACTAGATACTCCCCCAGGATGCCAGCGTGCGTCGTCCTCCCTTGAATGATAGTGGTAGGGCTCCAAAATGCGGGAATGCTGACCTCTGAGCTGGTAGGGGAATATTGAGCCGGTTCTTGGTGGTACCGCTGCCACCTTACATCCAGAGGGGCGGTATAACCGACTGACCCCCCTGGACCACTGTGCACTCATTCCCTTAGGCGAGGGTGCTTATTTCCCCCCACTGCTGTATATGAAGCTCAATCCGATTGAGTTCCCTCCGAGTCCTCATTCTCCTCATCATCCCGCATCTACCTTTTGACTCATGCGGATACTGATAATGGCTCATCTTGCTGGTCTGTCTGCTCGTGCTGGCGTAGAAAGATCTGATGACCCGTAGACGAACAACTTCCTCCCCTAGGTCTTCCTCTCGGATTGTCTTCTTTGCATTCCAAGGGACCACCGGGGGAAAAAGACGAGGTGGAACCCCCAATGCTCCCCCAAGATATGCCCAGTTCGTCCCCGGGGTTGCTTTCCCATGTTTAGCCTTTATCATTGCTGATTTAGGGTCTGCTGTGGATCTCAGATACGGGCCCTTCCTTCCTCCGCTCACCGGACATGCCGGGAACAGGCGGCCCGCGCAACTACACCTAAAACAGTGGTCTGGAAGATATTCATATGAAATGTGCAGTAGCGTACGTACCTGAGATTCTGACAGATGAAACCATAGTTCACTCTGGAGAGGAACTCGGATGTCGACCCTGATCCGAATCCACATAAAATCGCCCCAGCATATCCCATCAACATCCGTGTCCACAGCCTGAAAAGTACCCAGAGCCCCAATTGGCAGGTTAGACACTCTCGCTCGTACTGAGAAGTGGGTAAATAGCATATCCCCCGGGTGCATATGGGCTCTCAGGTCCGTGAATATAACCAGCGAGTCCCAAAAAGCCTATGGCTCGTCAGTCAGGACCCTCATCCTCTCCTTGGCCGTCTTAAAAAAGAACGCCACGACCCCATCCTCCAGGGTCCGTGCCTCCACATTTCACAGACCCTGCAGGTCCTCCATACGATTCGCCATCGTCCTCTAGTAAAAGGTTTGCGGGGTAAGTACCTTTGCCGCAAGAGCAAAGGAAAAATTCGCCCCCCCCCCGTTTCTGCTGGCGAGACAACTACCTCCTTGATCTTCATGAACCTCATTTGGGTGCCGAGATCCCCCATAGCCTGGCCAGATGTTTGGATCGGAGCCTCCCTGTCACGCCCCAATTTTGGTATGACCGAACCCGGAACGCGAACGGTGAAACAAGTAAAAAGATTTTCAAACATTTTAATCAATTGCTATAAAATGCCACTTATTAATCAAAAACAATGTTTTTTACAACTGAAAATACGTTCAAAACAATTGAACAAAAGCCAAAAAGTACGCCGCTAAACTACCAAGGACCCGGACTCCTGCTCCCAGCTCTTCAAGCTTCGAGAGTTCTCCTAGCTCGCCTTGCGGCCCGTACCTACAGGAAAGGCAGCAAGGGGTGAGCGTTTCGCTCACCACCACGGATACCGGGTTGACCACGACATATCAGTAGAAATGCCGGGAACACCGGCAACAACGACAACCCCGGGGACTACTACCCCAAAACACAATTTAGACTGACGGTCACGCAATACAACTGTTAAACTTTCCCAACCATCTCAAAACCCGGACACGTAATGTAGACCCGACCCAGTAGTTACGACCTCAATCAAATACGCAATAATAACCACGCAACACCCAAGATCACAAAGGATCGCACACCAGCTGCTCAGTTTCCGGTACTTAACCGGATGGGCTTGAGCCTGCCCCACGCAACTTTCCCCGACACGCAGTCGGGCCAGGCGGTCGACCTCTTCGCGACATATAACGCAATATTTTTCCGATAGCTAGTCGGAAGGGGAGCCGCCCTTCATCGCGGAGCAATGCACACTTTACCGATGGTTAGTCGGAAGGCTTTCCAACCCCTACGCGCGTGACCCCGTGGCACCCTTTGTCGTCAGGCGGGCCAAACCTCCATGCAATCACATTCATCACAAGAGGTTCAACAAATAGCGACAATAATATAACGACTAACTACCACTCATCAAGACAGTCAGCAACAATACAGATTTAACACCCCACAGGCACACATGGCCACACACGAAAACACAACAAGTTACTTAACCTACAGGCACAACTAAGTGTCCACATGCATTTCTATTGTTCGATAAATTCACTTATCCTACGACACCACCAAGTGTCACATGCATTTCTACTAATAACTTTCCCTAGTCAAGGCCGATATCCGACTACATTTCCCTATCTCGTATCGCTTTCAAAATATCCATGCTCAAGCTCCGGCGCGCTCGCAATCACCCGCTTAGCCTCCTCTTTTCGCGGTCGGCGGCACGATCTAACAAGATCACAAATTCAAACACTTTTTTAGTACGCAGGCAAAGCTGAATTTTAATGAATTTAACGCCCAATAGTAACCCCGACAATGTTGATCACTCCCAAACTTCCCAATTACTCGACATTGTCAACAAAGGGTCCGGAAAAGTCCGATTCGCCCGGCTCGGCGAATCTGCCCGGGATCGGTAAACGCCCTTCCGACGCTCCGAAAATTCCCGTTTTTGTTTCTATGAACTTAAAATAATTCGCGTGTTCCAACGCAATCGACAGAACCAAATTCCGACTTCCGAGCGATTTAATTCGCGTTTAAAGTTTCTAAACCCGATAAATTCAAATTTTCACAATTTAATTCCATAATTTATTACTGGTTTGAATTAACGACTCGGGGATCGTCCAAGATCACCCGAACACGAAAAACCCGACACCCGAACACGTGGACCCCACCCGGCCACACCGGAAAACGCTCATTTTCGCCCCAAAACGTTCCTAACGACCTCTAAACCTCAACCGTTCATCATTTAATCAATTCTAAACGAACACTTAGAAATCAAACACGTCGAAACGAGGAAAAGTCGGGTTCTTACCGTAGGCAACGACGAGGGGAGCTCGATTATGGAAGAAAATCGACGATCCAACGGTCGGATCGTCGATAACCTCCAACAATCCTTCACTTTCTTTCCTTTTCTCTCCTTCCCTTTCTCTCTCTTCTCCCTCTCCTTTTTTCTGAAATGGCCGTGTACCACTCCTTCTTCCCTTTTAATTTTTGTTTCAAACACTAAACACACTAAAAGACTAAAATGCCCTTAACCTTCCTGTACTTTTAAATTCAAACCAAGGTTATACTTGTCCTTAAAAATACCTTCCACCACTTTCATGACAAGTGTCATGTGGGTCCCATAGCTTAGAAAAATATCTTGGTAGATATTTTTCAGTCCGATTCGCGAAATTCGGTCGTCTCGGGCCCCGTGCGGGGCTATTTTCCAAGAATTTACGAAACTTCGCGTTCTACAGGAAAACGGCCCAACTAAGACCGCTGTGATGACGGATATTTGGATCCAAATCGGGCCTCGAACGGACCAAAACGTCGCTCGGTTGACTTTTTCGGCAAAAGTCAACTTTTCCCGAATTGGTCAAAAAGTTTCCCTGAGTCACCCAGAACTCACTTTGGTCGATATCAGGGTCAACGTAAGTCCGATATGACCCTCGGGGTCAATTTTAGGTTTATTTAGGTGTCTGTCCCAAAATTTTAAATTCTTCCGGCTTTCCGCCGATTTGACCGGCGTTGACCGGGAGCGGTCCTCACACTCCCGAGCTTGATGGCCCCAGACCGGGTTTGGAGATACGCCCGAGAACACCAGATCCTAATACGGGTCCGAGAGAGCTCCTGGATGAACCCGGGTATCGGCCCGACCCGCTCCCCTGCCCCGCCTACCCGCCGACCCCAAGGAACCCGACCCGTCGCCCTGGCCCGACCTCCCCGAATGCCTAAACCAGGCCCCGAGGCCCAACCGAGCCCAGTTCCCCAACAACATCATCCAACCCATCTTGCAGTCCTGGGCCGATCTTTCGTCCTGCTCAAGCCCGCGGGGCGTCCGCCATCAGCACGAGCCTCTCGGCCCAATTTGCCCAGTGTTCTGAGAAACCCTACAGGGTTCCTTCCCCGGCCGCCGTGTCCACGTAGCCACCACCTTCTCCGGCGACCTAACCGGCTGTTCTGTGGCCTGTTGCGACGAGATATATACGACGGTGGCTGGAGCGATGGGAGGTTGCTCCTCCTCCACGACCGTCTCCTCCAGTCGCCTCGTCATAAGAGTCCCCCATCGAAATTCCAGCGGCGACGAACCCACTTGCACTTGAATCTCTCGTGCCTTCTCCACACCAGCCCGACGTGGTCTTGGACCCACCGCCGGCGTCCGACGTAGAATTCTGTTCCTGTACGCCGATAAGTGCTCCAAACGGCGTCGTCCCGGCCCACGAAGCCCTCCCGACTGGTCTCCCTCCTCCCTATGAGAAGAGAACCTCATCTGGTCCTCCTCTGACGTCGCCCTCGGGGAGGCAGAACGAGAAGAACCTCGCTCTGAGGACGGAGATCACAGCGGCAGTACGCCGCTCTCCTCTTCCTCTTCATGCATCAAAGACTCCGACGATGGTTCCCTCAGCAGTTCCATGTCGAAGCCTTCACCTTCGCTTGACAATTGTGCAGCCGAAATCGCCATCGCCGTCGTACGAGAGAATCGCAAAACTTGGTTGTATCCTTAGGGTTTAGAGAGAAAAGAAAAAAAATGTATTATAATTCGTTACAGCAAGATATAATCGTACGTATGATGGAACGAGATAATTGAATTTAAAATACATATAAAAAAGGCGAGAAGAAAAGAAACATTAGTTACGGGCAAGTTGAGGGCAGGGCAGACCAATACCATCCCGACCTTTTAGGAAGAATCAAAAGATCCTCGGTTATGCGAAAGCATTATCCTCTTCTCTGCTGTCACGTCAGTAGTCACCTCCATCTTCTTCTTCAGTCTTCAGATATAATGCTCTCGTTAGCTCCGCCTTCATTATCATTACACTTGTTTTTGAAAGATGGGTAGCAAGAGAATTCAGAAGGAGCTTGAGGATTTGCAGAGAGACCCTCCGGCGACGTGCAGTGCCGGGCCGGTGGGGGAGGACCTGTTCCACTGGCAGGCCACTCTCATGGGTCCCTCCGACACCCCCTACGCCGGCGGCCTCTTCTTTCTCACCATCCATTTCCCCGCCGACTACCCTTTCAACCCTCCCAACCTCAACTTCCAGACCAAGGTCACCAACGCCTCCCCTTCTTATACTTTTATTTACTTTTATAGTGGGTTCAGTTTGGATTTGTATATAGCAAGGGTTTTTGGGATTAATCGGAGGTTAGTATGGATTAATCATAATTGTATTTTAAAATAATTATATTCTAGTATATACCATGCACAACTAAATTTTAGAATTATTTGTTAGAAGAGTACCACTCAAAAGTTTGGAGAATAGTCCAAACTTAACTAGAATTTAGATTTTTGTTCTTTTGTTTTTGAAAAATACAAAAAACAAAAATCTAACCCAGACCGACCTAGGTGCTCCACTCGCCTTGAGGAAATCGGATAAATTCTAGGCGGTGGCTTAGGTCCATTTTTACAACATTGAACACATGTAATATTTTGGGTAACATGACCGTCTTCTAAGGACCTTTGGATAAAAGTCTGTGAACTATAATTGTGGTAATTTGTGATCGTGTATTTTCTTACAGAGCACCCTATTTTAACTCTATTGTGATGGTGCTCCGTGAAAAAATTATGCGGTCACAAATTATAACGATTCTTAGTTCATGGTCACTTTTTACTCAAGATGGTCAAATTAATACACCTGGGTGAATGTGGGAGCTTAAAGGGATACGGTGGGTACTAAGAGGAATCACTGAATATGGTGTTAGTTTTGGATATGTAAAATGTGTCCTAATTCCTGGTTATTGAGGTGGTCATATCAAGATAATGTCATTCTAGGTTCATCTTGTTAACATCAGATTAGTTTAGCAGAATTTGCAATTACTCGAGCATAGAAACTTGGTTCGAGTATGGAATTTCTGTTGATACAGAGTATGGTTTAATTTGCAAAATAACCTTATTTTTAAGACCTCTTTTTTTTCGTATGAAGTTAAGTTACTATTGCGGATATAAATTGCGTCTTAATAGTATCTTCCACTTGAAGGTATCCCTCATTAAAAGTATGCACCTATATGCATGTCTCAATTAGGAATAAGGTTTTTATTTTCGTGCTGGACTAATATTTGGTGACTTATTTGTGGGTTCATTTTAGGTTTATCATCCAAACATCAACTCCAATGGTAGCATATGTCTGGACATTCTCAAGGATCAGTGGAGCCCAGCATTGACCATCTCCAAAGTCCTCCTTTCAGTCTCTTCTCTTCTCACAGACCCCAACCCAGACGATCCTCTCGCTCCCGAAATCGCCTACTTGTACAAAAACCAGAAAAGCAAGTACGATGAAGTAGCAAGAGCATGGACCCACAAGTATGCCATGAACTGAAGTCTCCAGAAAACCATCAAGCCACAAGCGTCCTTGGGAAACTTAGTATGTCCAATAAGTATACTTGTAAGTCTTAGTTACTGTGAGAGGCTGCAATTCGAGTGAGTGAACTGTTTGCTGCATCTGTAAACTGTATTTGTATTTTACTCAAACATAATGCTATTTTTCCTGTTTGTTACATACTTGTTCTCTTTCACTATGATTGATTTCCCTATTCTGAAAGTTTAGTGATCAGAGAAGAGGAAGAATTTGTAACATTTGACTGTGAATCTCATGCTATCTAGTTCCATGCAATAATTGAACTGTAGTTACTGTCATGAACTAGCTGGTAACTTTGATACATATAGCTACCCGTTACTACAGCTCACATGCCTTTGGCTGGCACAAAAAGTTCATAAACATTTAAGTATCTATCTGTTACTGCATTCCCCCTTCTCTTTCAGCTTGCTTGTCATTGTTGCTTTCAATCTGTTTGAGGACGGTTTCTTCTTCTGCTTCAAGTTGCAGCATGCATTCTTCATAGGCGGCAACCAGCTCGGTGTTGAAGGCACTGCACTTGCTCTCACTTGAAGGTAACGCATAGCTGCCAAATTTTGGAGTGACAGGTGAGTAAACTTGTAACCATTCCTTAAGGCTCCCAACATTCTGGAACTCAATGGTCTGTGGGAGTGACAGTGATCCAAGCCCCTTTGCCACACCCTTTCTCTTCATTCCCTTCTCAAAACTCTTCTTTTCTTGACCTTCACCTTTGTCATCAACAGTCCCACTTGATCTCTGTGAAGCTTCATCTGTTGACATTTTATCATCAGCATTGTGGATTGTTTGATGTGACCTGGACAACCATAGCTTCTCAAGAATTGCATCATATTCTTCTACTGTGTGTATGGTCCTTGCTTTCCCAATGCCCATATTGGAATTGGACCCATCTTCCTTGATCTCCGCACAACTCTCCATAGACCAGTGACAGCTTTTAGACCTTGTAGCAAGATCATCAACATTCATGAATGGAGCTTGCTGTTTCTGCAACAATCTCTTTGTTGCATGTGACTGTGTAGCCAAATCCAATGCTCTCAAGTTCTCACTGGATGATACATTCACAGTATCTGGTTTCCGGGTTGTGTCTGATGCCACACTCTCGGATCCAAGTTCATTGTCTACCGTATTAGCTCTGCAGAGAAGATCGAGGAACTGGTTGCTTTTGTTACCAGAAATCATCAGCTGTTCGATCGAGGAAATGCTGTTGGATCTCCTCTGCAGGCTTTGGTTCAGCTCTTCCTTGAGACTTAAAGATTTAGACATGACTTTTGAAGTAATGCATCCCATGCTCCTCTGGACCTCAAGAATCAACAGATTTGGATGATTAGAAACTTGTAACATCAAATAAGTAGGAGCCTCACTATCAATTCACAATCTGCAGAATCATTTTATGAAGAAAGTGATACACATGATGAGAAGTATCTTTTGGGGTTTGGAACTTGAACAAGAATTACCTTGGCACTCCATGTTAAAATATCAGCATTAGTCCAGTAGAGTCTAGTCCAACAATAATGGTAAAAGCTCAATCATGTATGAAGTCTAAATTAGTAAGAGCCCACGAAAGGTCGTGAGTCAGGTTGTTTAATCATTTGAAAGTCTTAGTATGCTCTGTGATTGTAATTGTGATTGATCTTTCCACACTAGAAACAAATTCTTGAGATTGGTAGTGAGTAAGTTTCTTCGGGTCGTAAGTAACCTGTGACTCTGCAAGTTTTATGTCGAAGTCAGCTTGGAAGTATTGTCAATACGATGGGTGATCTCCAAGTCATCAGAGGAATCAAGAAACTTAATAGCCACAACTATAACACATGGACGACATGCATGATGTCCTACTTACAAGGAAAAGGCCTTTGGGAGTTCGTTGGTGGGAGCAAAACTACACCGCCATAGGAGGATGCTAGTGGTTCCTTGCGCAAATAGAGGATCAAGGCAGACAAAGCAATGTTTGCCTTGAAAACCACTGTCGAAGAAAAGATGTTAGAGCATATTTGTGATGAGAAGACGCCAAAAGAAGCATGAGACACATTCGTGACACTGTTCTCAAAGAAGAAGGATACGAGGCTACAAGTGTTGGAAAACGAGTTGTTATCAATCTCGCAACATGACATGACGATTGCTCAGTACTTCCACAAGGTCAAGTCGATATCTCAGGAGATTACTGAACTAGATCCGAAGTCTGTCATTTGAGAAGCTCAAATTAATAGGATCATCAACCATAGATTGCGACTGAAGTATAAAAGCTTCCTTATTGTTGTCCAGGGATGGCCTTCTCAACCATCATTTGTAGAGTTTAAATTTTTTCTAGCTAGCCAAGAAGTCATGGCTAAGAAAATGGGAGGCATCACGCTGAAGAGTGAGGACGAAGCATTCTATGCAAGTAAAAGCAAGAGCAACTATAAATCGCTTGCAAAAGATAGATACAAAAATGATGAAAAAGGAAGAAGTCATCAAAGAACCACACAATCGTGAAAAGTTCAAAAGAGCGACAACAAGAGTTTACAAGGGAAGAAGTTCGAAGGAATTTGCTACAATTGTGGAAAGAAGGGTTGTATATACAACGATTGTTGGTCCAAGAAAAAGACCGTCAAGGGGAATGCATTAACTTCCAAAAAGAAGATGGGGGATGAATGGGAAACTAAAGCGCTATGTTCCATAAAATAAGACAAGCTAGCACTCATAACGATGACGGGATATCAAGTCGTTTAAATGAATCATTTATTTAGGATGCTCAAACCACATGACTGTTCACCAGAGTAACCGAGAAACAAAAAGAGAGTACAAAAGAAGTCGTATGGTGCGGAAAACCAACAACTCATAGTTTTCAATTGCTCAAACCAACAATATGACTATATGTTAGTTACATGCCTTAGGTCTATCTCGATAATGCAAGACATTATTATCAGGGACAATGACATTTTTATTACTATTTTTTGAAATATTATTTATTTGAATAATCAACTCTTTCTAAGATCATCAAGTATGTGACTTGATAGTAAAACTCTTAGATGTATAAAGAGTATTATCCATTGATTCATAGGCTTAACGATATATTAAGACTAGTTTGGTGTTGACTAATGATCAAGCTTTGTTGATCATGCTTATGAGATATGAAGTCAAATCATATATATTATTTAGCGAAATAGTATTGGATGATCAATTGTGAGAATACTATATAGAAATTGTCATAAGTAATTTAGTACTGTAATATGACTTAAGTCCTTTGACCTTATAGTCATCATGGGTTCTTGTGTAGATGTTTTTGCATTTTGACACACTCCAACATTGTCTTTAACCGGACAATAATAAAGATTTTCGTTGGGCTCATAATCATCTGTATGATAAATACGAGTGACAGATAAGGAATCTTCCCTTCATATAAATATGAGATTGATGTCATTAGGCTCTTTGATAAGTGAGACTATGGAAATGTATGACCATGCAAATTGATAATGAGTTATCACTATCCGTATACATGTGATCAAGAAACTAACAGTTGAATATAATAAGGATAACGGTCTTATACCTTGTATTCGACCGTGAAATCAGAGACAAATGGATTAATATATTAACAATAAAAGGTTAAGTCAGATTATCGATCTTCATATAACATTAAGTAGTCATAATGTCTTACTAGAGACCAATTATGACATGTGGACAAGATGAGCATTTCGTGCCTATTGCCAACGTTGTATGAGCTTACAAGGTCATACACAACAACAACCTCAAAACTGAAGGGATTTTAGAAACCAAATTAAATTAATATGATTCTATTATATACTGATGTAATATAACTAATTCATTACTCGTTTTATTTTATAATTTAATTAGATTATATAGTTTATTGTCTTAAAAAATAATAAAAATATGAAAACAAATATGTTTATTTTTGGATTTGAATTAAAAGTTTAATTCAATTAATATTTGAATTTCGTAATGCAAATTTTAAGTGAAACTGAAATATCTTTCAGTTATCACGTTTTGGCTGAAATATTAATTTGGTTAGTTTTGCGTTACCACTTTGTTTCCTTCGTACTGAGATTTTTCATCAAAGCAAAAACCAGAGAGAAGATGCAGAGACTCCTAGCACACGTTTTTGAGGAAAAGCTTGGTGTGGATAACTGCACAGAATAGAAGCATTTCATAACCCAAATGTCTCCGTCTCGAACCACATCTCAAATGAAAACTTGTAACAAATCTTGTTTTCGTTTTGTCATCTTTCTCGAATTACATGGATCCATGTCAGTTTCTAGGGATTTTGTTTTAATTTCCGTTGCTTGTTTGTACCCTAGAATCCAACACTATCATACCTAGTAATAAACCTGACATGATGTTGCTAGATAATGTTTAGCATGCACCGGGTATAAAGAAAATATGTTATTAGTTCCACAACTAACAACATCAGGCAAGTACGTCTTGTTTCGGCCTGACGTTGTGAAATTCTATGAAGATGTTATGATATTGGGAAAGCCGAGGATGGAAGGACGGAGAGTGAATTCTCTTTATGAGCTCTTGGCAGAGTCTTTCTATGTAAGCAAGACTCTGAAAAATGAGATGATTGATTTATGGCACACAAAATTGAGACATGTCGCTACCACAAGTTGAAGTTACTAAGCAATGTCGACAAAAAATTATGAACGTATGTGACCGGTACTCTTTATGAAGGATTTGCACCAAAAGTTGACTATGTTGTAGCATTTTATTGCGACAACCAATCTACGTTTTGCCTAGCAAAAAATAACGTGTTTCATGCTAGAACAAAGCATGTGGAGGTGCACTATCATTTTATCGGAGAGATGGTCCTAAAGGAAGAGATCAAGATACAACAGATCTAGACGGATAACCAAGTGGCAGACCCGAAAGGACCAGAGAACAACTAAGTACAAACAAGGGAGGAACATTCCATCATGCAACCTTAGATTACCAAAACCCTAAGAAGGGCTTACACAAAGGTCAAGTCTAACAAAACCTACACCCGAATTTTTCCAACATGAAATAAACTAAAAATGGTCTAGTATCATGAGTTACCCACCATGAAGAGCAAAATAAAGTAATGGGGCCTGAACCCGTTGGGCTTAAAACCAGGCCCAACCCAAAAAGAACAAACTCTAAAAATCATACTCGATCTATCAGAGACAAAGGCGCCGACAAAGCTCTTCCGGAAGAAAGCACAACCAGCAACCTCAACCTAAAGCCCCACTAGAAAGCCGAAACGGAAAGAAGCACCGGCCACCACATGGTCGAGGAGAAGGAGAAAGGGAAAGGAAGAAGCATACCGGTAGAGCCACCACTCTAAAGCACGCGCTGCCACCGCCACAACAAACTCGATACCAAAGAGTACCCCCAAGGCCAACACCTCCGGGAAAAGAGAGGAGGCCGAGACTCCGATCTCGTTACCGGAAGAACGAGAAGATGAAATCTTACCCCACGAAGCAACGACAACGCGAGAAAAAAAATCTAACTCACCACAATCGAAACGAAGCTCTTTCGCACACTACTCAACTACCGAAGAGTAGTCCGTTAGAGCCAACACTCACGACGATCCACAAAGGAGAGTTCACCCCAGGTCTGAAAGAGGGGATGGGGTAAAACACGAAGATAACACAACAGTGAGGGAGAGGTCGACAAGTTCTTGAGAAGAGCTCAGGTCCACGACGATCCACACCTGTGAAGATGGAGAAGCGCGTCTCACGATCAAATATGAGTCAAGACGACACCGAAAACGAGGTGGAGGAGGGAGGTCAGGAGAGAAACGACCGAAAAGAAAGGGAGAAAAGAGGGAGAGCGGGGAAGTCACCACCGACAACAGCCATAACTGAAAGCCACAGTCGTCACCAGTGATAAAACAAGGGAAACTACAACTATTTAAAGATAAGAGTTTGAGAAAGAGGAGTGGAAAGAAGAGTTTTTATTTTAATTTTATAAAAGACCTTATTTTCAAAAGTGAGAAAACAAGGCTAAGGGTATTACCCCTCAAGTTACACAATGAACAGGGCTTAAAAGCCAACCAAACAACAGAAACAATGGGTCTAACACAAGCCTACACCCAGATAACTTATATGAAGCACAAAAACAGAAGGGTCGGGCCCAAACAAACAGGGCAGAAGATCAACCACAAATATAGCACATCCCTAACATAACTAGAAACACGGGCCCAAAACCCAAACAACCGGCCAAACAAGACAAACAGAAGACGCGCGTGTCTCGGGAGAGAAACCCACGTGCTCGTCGGGCAGAGTTCCACGTGCACTCGGGCAGTGCACTTTGAAACGCCGCGCCACCACCGACGAAGAGAGCAACTAAACATCCCGCAAACCCTCCGAGCACCACCAAGACCAGGCGCGGTAACAAACGACGACCGGCAAGCCTCCGAGCACTTCCACGCCAACCTCACCGGAGAAGAGTCTCACCAAAACAGAGAAAGTCATCAAAAAGCTCAGCCCAACGTTACCATAAAGGTAACACTCCCCCAGCCAACACTGGGAAGAGTCCTAAAAGGGGAAGGCCGATATCTAAAAGATACCGAGCAAAAATATGAAACCCTCCAACAGATCCAGTCCCCAAACCCCAAAACCCCCAACAAAGGACCCAAGACCGTCGGCCAACACTGATGCGGTCAGTCCGTTATCTCCAAAAAAGAAGAAAACAAAAAGGAGATGAGGATGAAAACCAAACCTGAGATGAAGAGAACTCCCAAACTATCCTTCACGATCCACGCAAGAGGTCACCGACGTCCCACAACTCCGATCTGAAGAGTCAGATCCCAACCCGAGCCAGCACCCGGACGACGGCCACGAGAGGAGAGAAGCGCTTGCAGAAGCAGAAACGAAAGTTCGAGCACGGACCCGAGCGTCGACAAGTCGACCTCAGAACTGAGAACCAAAGTACCCCAAGTCTCCTCTCCAACCCAAGAGCTCAGTCACCAGAAGATCTAAACAAAACCCGCAACAGGGCTAAACCAAGGCCTGAAAACGCCAAATCACGGAAACAACAAGGGAAGGAGTAGAAACAAGGGAAACCCGAACCCCAGGAGAAGGAAAACAGTGATGGAGGGTAGAACCACGACCCACTTCACCAGAACCGGGAGGAAAGGTCTCCCACAAGTAGATCTGACCCAAACTATCGGAAAAGAAGTTGACCAATGAGGAAGAAGAACCGAGGTAGGTACAAAGGAGGTTCGAGGCGAAAGAAAACGGGGAGGAAAGAACAACAACCAAGACCCAAAAACCCCCCAAAACCAACAGTTATGACCCCCAAATCTCCAGATCCAGCCAAAGGCCTCCTTCCACGGTGTCAACACAACACCAAAACGACCGGAAAATCCCGGAATAACCACCATCGGAGCAGTGAAAAGGAGGGGTTGGACTCTGAAAATCTGAGGGCAGATCTGAGGCAAACGAGGGAGGGTGAAAGGGAAAAGAAGAGGAGGGGGAAAGGTAGCCACCGGCGTCGTCACCAGCTCCAGAGGAGACCGGATTCGACGCCGGCGGCGACTGGAACAGAACTAGGGTTGTGAATGCTAGAGAGAGGCGAGAGAAAAAACTAGAGAGAGAAGCTCTCCTCACGAAGATAAAGTCGGAACTTTTATTGAGATCGAAGACATTGTGGAAAGAAGAGTTATAAGTAAACAAATTGGTCATATAATCTTTTTCTTGAGTCTTAATGAAAAACATAGATGCTTTCCACACAAAAATATTGTTTTTAACCTTACACTCAATACCAAGGTTCTAAAAATCGTTAAGCGTTAGTTGAATGACTAGGATCTTTTGGGGATTAATCAAGTCGGCCAACAAAAAATAGTGTCTGGACAGAATTTTTAGAACACTGCTCAATACAAGCAGTCTAAAATTAAGTACGTACATGTTATAAACCTAACTCAAAAGACTAGATCATTTATTCATGGGTCAGAGGTGTAATAACAACTATTCCTTAACGTCGCGATGTGGGACAAGGCTTACTAGTTAAAGCCTAACAGGATTAGCTAGAGCTTTGAAGTGAATCTCAACAGAAATTGGAAACAAGGGTTGTTTCACATACAATACAGACAAGAACTGATGGAGCCAAAATCTAGAAGATGATCCAACCATCTGCAGGTGATGGATTTGTTGATGTGAAGAAGGATGTTCAAGAGCATCTTCAAATCATAGGATTTGCTCCAAGACTCAAACAACTTTTGCTTCCGATCAAGTATATTTGAGTCTTGTCCCTATTGCTTGGTGCTAGGTGCTCAACCCCATTATAAAAATCACCAGAGCTCCATGTTTTTTGGAAAATTAAAGTACTCTACTTATCCTAGGATAGCTTAACTGGTTGACAAGATATGCTGTAATAAAGTTAATCATATGCATAATAGCTGTCTCATGAAACAAAGTGATCAACATATAAAAAGGAAATGGAAGGAAGAAAGATGCAGTGAGTCAGAGATGGTGATCTGTTGCACACCTGGGAGAGATCTTGAATTGTTCTTAGCAGATGACTCTTCAATCCTAGAGTTGCAAAATAAAAGACACAACATGAATCTCAAAACTCTGACTCTCTGCAGATGGGTGTATCTCTGCAATGACTTGTGCTACTTGTAGGGTTGTGTATGAAAAGGGCTCAAGGCTGCAAGGCCAGTTTGGTTGGTCAAAGATGATCTGTTGTCAAATCTATTATCAACTCTGAAGCAAACACTAAGTCCAGACTCAAGAGTTTGAAATTTGTACACCCAAAAACATAATATAATAGCCAGACCCACATAAGTTATAATCACATGCAAGTCAAGCCAATCAGCTCTATGAAACAATAATCAGTAAATAAATACATGGGGTAGGCTGCAGTGTTGATAAAGTCAAGATCATAACCACCCTTTTTTCTGAATGTGCCCCCTTCTGTATAGAAACTTGGATGTACATACATACTGATAGCTGTAGCCGCCTTTAATTTGTGCGAGGAAGAACCTGTCAGCTCTTCTTCTACTTGCCCTCCAAAACCTTAATGTTCATCTCCAAAATAAAATTTCAATTACCATCTTAACCTAGTACTTAATCAGAAGAGATCACTTGACAAACTGAAAATCAAATAAGTTCCTCTGTTCATCGTTATGATCAATAGCTTTTAGTACAACATAAGGAGGCAAGTTTACTTTTAGTACACAATTTACGGACAGACCTGAAATGATTAGAACTGGCAAAAACAAACAAAACAGGGAACAAATGCATCAACGCCTAAAAGAATTGCCTTCGTTTGCTTCAGAACGGCCCTGAAGATAATGTGTTCTTCGGCGGACACTTTCCTCAATTGTTGAACTCCCTCCCTTCTCTGCACCATACACACTTTTATGAGCAGCATCCAAGAAATTTCTGCCACCAGATGTCTTGGCAAGGGCAGCTTCCCGTGCATCATCATCCTCAGCCTTCTTCAAGCGCTTCCATCTCTCCTCTTCATGCACCTCTGCATCCATCTGCATCTCCCTCAACCTGGCAGCTCGCTCTTCTTCTGAAAGTTTAGGAGCAACATACCTTCGTTTATGGCGCACTTCATGCTGAGGTTCTGTGGAGCGAGGATTGTGGGGTCTTGAATCATGAAACCTTTTGTTTTCCCTTTCATTACCAGAATAATCAATATTGATCCTCTCTTTTGAAGGATACTTGTCTTGCTTCGATTTGTCATGGTTCTTCCTGAGATCATCTTGATAATCATCTTTTCTTGTTCTTGCGTCTGATCGCCCTTTGGGTGGCCGGTCTTCGTCTTTCAATCTCTTGTAGTGACTCTTCTTACTCCGGCCATCTCTTTCACTCAAGTCACTTTCTGAATCTGCATGTCTTTTGTAGTGCTGCTTGTCATAATCTGAGCTCCTACTATTAGACTTCCTTGCTTTTACATCTTCATCAGTGTCATTATCTGAATCTGACTGTTGTCTTGATGAGGAATGCTTCTCATGCCTTGAACTAGTATGGTGATCCTTCTCCCGACGTTCCTTTTTGTCACCAGACTTCTTGTGTTCCTTTTTATCACGACCTTTGCTCTTGTGTTCCTTTTTATCACGACCTTTGTCCTTCTTTTTCTTTGATTCTGACGCCAACTGGAAAGAGCGAAAGGATATGTGATGAGCACAGCAGCATAATAAAAAACAAAAAAACTTGAACTCAGGAGTACTGACAAAAAATGGGTACATGGATGGCATTCACACCCACAACATTGGTGTTGAATCATATTAATGGAATTTACAACACTACAACTAATAAGTTTTCCCCCATCTAGTAAAATCTTGGGTTAATTGCTAAAAACCACATTGAGTTTAAAATGGACAAAAACATACAATAAATATTGTCCACAGTCTTCTGGTTAAAAATAATGTACAGAATATTCTAATCTTTTAAGTATTGGCCCATATGTTTTGACAACAGTACTTTTCAATGCTATATGTTTTGATCACAGTACTTTTCTATGCTATATGTATTGTCCACATATCCTGTAGGGGTTAACATAACAGAATATTTTGTTCATTATTTGTAACAGAAGACTGGACAATACTTATTGCATGTTTTTGCCACTTTTAAACTCAGTGTAGTTTTTAGCATGTGGACAAAACTTTTTGTAGTTTTTAGCAATTAAAACCTTGAAGTGTTGATCTTTTGTTCCCATAACTACTGGTTTTGTACAAGACACATCTTTTTATAAATAAAATAGCATGTGTACGACTATATCAAGCTTCATCTTTACCGTCCACCATACTAAAGATAGATGTCCCATTTCAACTGTCCACTTTGCTTTTTGAAAACAGGATCAACTGATCAAGATATAACACCTTTATGACAAAGGTAGTGCTAAGTTAATGTGGTCAAACTTAGCGTACTTGCTTTTAGTACTAGCAGTCTGCTCATGGGAAGAAAGAGAAAGCTGTTCATCATCCTCTTCAATTGACACGATCCATTCCACTTCCAATGTTCCTTAATGTGGATAATCTCAAATTATTATTATCTATTTTGATGCACAAAAATATCTTTCCACCGGAAAGTTCCATCAAATAAGTTAGACGCTTAGAGTATAGAATATGTGTTGGATGAGTTATATGTAAATTGCATTCATTGATAGGACATTTAGTATATACATTTAATATGTGAATTTTGTGCTTTGAGTCAATATCTTGTATCTCATTTCAATGTCCATGCAACAAAGCTCTAATCTTCATGCAACACTAATACTCTCCATTTGATGTCCAAAAAAATTGCTGATAAGGTTCTATCCAATCTAATATCCTTAAAACTATGTTCAAATCCTTCATTTTAATTTTCCATGTTTCAGAATTTAAAGAAATATCACTGGTGCTTAATGTTACTTAGACTATAGAAACTAACCTGCCTAGTACCAGCTATGGTTTTCATTATGCAGTGTGGCACTAGTTAACATAAAATATATACTGTTGGATTATGAGGCCAAAACATAGTCAGAGGCAAGGATTTTCCATCAGCAAACCTTATAATCCCAACTTTCGATGAAAACCATTAAGATTTCACTAGAAAACCTAAAGAATCAAACTTTTCATGAAAAACTAGTCCTAGCAAGCACCCTGTTATTTGACATACACATGGTAGCAATAACAATGGTGAAAAAAAGACACTAATAAATTGAGGAGTTAGAACACCACCAAATGCACTGATTGAATCTTCAAAACCCCAGCTTCTGATTTGCAATCACATAATTAACACAACTCTTATCTACAGTATAGGAGCAAAAAAGAGAAGAGCTTACAGATTTTCGAATCATGGCCATCTGGACAGGGTTGTTCTTGACCCGTGCGAGTGCTTCCTGTTCGCGCTGCCGAATCAAAAGCAAAGGGTCCGAATGGAGCTTCCTCCAAGCATCATTAGCAGATTGGGGCTTTTCCTCGAATAAAGCCCCGGGAGCTGCAGCCGCCGCCTGATTTGCCGAAGACGACTCCGCCGCATCGGCACTGGGCTTAGTCGTCGCTTCAAGCGCCTTAAAACTGCCGCCGTCGGTGGTTCTCCCCACTGCTAATCCCGAATCATACAAAAACTCCAACCTCTCCTGCCTCCTGCAAAAAAAAAAAAAATCGAATCAATTCAGTGAAGGAGATAAAAGACCTAATTTGGGGAGCGAGGGTAAGGGGGAGACATACGGGACGAGACCGGCTTGCTCCTGGAGCTGGCGGAACTCGCTGCGCTCGCGCTCTTCGTGGATCTGCTTGCGGAGCTCCTCGAGCTTCTTTTGCTCGGCGTCATGCTTCTGCTCCGCCTTCCACACGTTCTCGATGTTCCTGAGACTGCCCGTGTGCCATCCCTTCTTGTTCAGAAACTTCAAAGCCATACTTCACTTTCGATTACGGACCCAATCCACTGACCAACGTTCGGAGGATTGTTCAGAACGAATTGCACTTCGAAGGAGGAGGGGGAGAAGAAGGGAGACAGCGTATTTTGGAGTTGGGTTTAACCGATTAAAATTCTTCGCTCCATATCTTTTTTTTTAATTGAAAGAATGTGTGGTTAATTAAACCGAAAGATCAACTCTTACCACACAATCGATAGAGCCGGGAGTATTGGACCCCTTTTTTGAATCATGAAACCATAAAAAATTAACAAGTTAGGTGATAGACAATCTCACTGTAATGATCGTGACACGTAATAAATCATTACATCTTATAAAATATCCAAAGAAGATCAAATATTTTCAGAGTAGACCCTCCTAAAATATAAAAACACTTATTAAACACGGCCGAAATCACATTTGAAACATTCGATTCCACCATCAAAACTTGTCATCCTTTTACCACACTCCACTCGAGGCCTTTACTCAAAACCAAAAATTCAGTCATATGAGAAGAGAAAACTCATTCTTGGAAACATGACTTCACTCCACAGACATCCCATATAATTTCTTACCATTATACCCAAATAAATTCCCCCAACCGAACTCATGTATCTATATTTAGCTTCAAATGTTTATACGAGGGAGCAAACCATTTTGGAGTCAGATCTCGAGGTTGATTTTCCATCTGACAATGTCTATCTTTATCTAAAAAGGAGTAGAAGTCTTAGGGCCAACCGCTACAAGCCATCGTCAACTAATAAGGATCCTTTTCCTGATCTCTATATAGAATCCAGTTCCTCTCATTCTAAATCGTATAGACAGCCATTACTTAGGCTGTCAAGTACTTATCCGAAAGTCTGTCTGACATGAACAAAAAGATATTCGATCTAGGTAAAGATATCACATGATCAATCAACCACCAAAAGGCGAAGCACACCAGATTGTTGTAGTTGCCCGACAACCAAAAAAACGTAGGCGGTGGTCTCATCTCCCCAGACACACCTCTCACACTCATGGCTCCCCTTGAAAACCCCTTTTAGCCAATCCCGCCCTATCTTTTTTTAATATAAAGGAAATGAGGTAAAAAGAAGAATAGCGGGAGAGTAGTACATCTGTAGACAACTACGACTAATCTTTTAAGAGAACCCGATGCATAGACGAGATTTTTAAAAACCAAGCATCTTGACCTGGTGACTATGAGACTAACCCAACTAAAATCGAAAAACATGAAAGTAAGACTCGTACAACTGAACCCCAAAAAAATGAACTAGACCTGAATCAAAAATCATATCCGGCTCGATCTGAGCCCACCCATAATAGCCTGAAAACTTATGGATCATCCAAAAGAGGCCTATAGCATGATGGGTGGCGTGCTTCATGTAGGGAGTGGTCACATGATATGGTGGAGGGGGCCATAACAGGACGGGCTGCCAATCCTCCAATGCAACACATCACAAAGGGTTCTCATGGATCCCGACGGGACTAATTCTCAGCTCTCGCCTGAATTCCTTCTAATTATCTTCCCTTATCTTCCTGCATGAGGGGACGACCATCAACTCATATTTCCCCAAGAGAAACTCTAGATACCCTCCTGTAGAACCACTGGTAGGCAGGACGGTGGACGTCACTGAACCCTCCTCTACGTTCCCTAGAGGACAGGAGGCCCGGGTTGGGTTGGGCGTCCCAACTGGTTACGACGACTTAGTCATGACGATGGACCGCAGATGAATGTGTGGTGCCAATCCTAGGGGGAGCTGGACCGATTGAAGACGATTGTATCCCCGGTCTCATCCCATGAGAGTCACCCTCACCATGATGGTGCGGACGCGGTAATAAGAGGACCTTGTCCTGTGATTTGATCGGGCCTTGGAACTGCACCGAGTATAGAGAGGTGGCATATCCCCAATAACACACAGGAGCAGTGGGACTTTTGAAGAACTTTCTCCCACGTTATGGTTTCATGAATACCGCAGGCGAACAAGGAGGAACCAGTAGTGATGGAAGGCACGCTAATAGCTCTGGCATGGTGGGAGCCGACGCAGCGAGCCTTCGACTAAAGGAGGTATTCGGTGAAAAAGCTATTAGAACACAAGGAAGAGAGTAGCTATGATCTAAGGTTCCTACTATCGATTTCACTCAAACTTCAGAAGTTCCCGCCCTATCTTTATATTGTAAAAGCATCTCTAATGTTAATCAAAGGAGATCATAATTTCTTAAAACGTGATTTAAAATGTTAAAAGAGCATCCTAACATACTTTACAAGTGATAAAAAACTGTTGAGTCAAATCGATGCATCCAGAGGTATTTTTTCAAAATCGTGAATTAAATCATAACCTGCCAACTTTGATATCAAGGTTTACGATCGGATATATTTATCATTTGCGATTCAAATTGTAAGCAACTAAACATGTATTACTATCAATATCACTACTCTGTTACAACTGTTAAATCCATCTAAAATCCTAAAGCACCTCAAGTGTACAGTGATCAATTTGATTGCGAAGTCCTGAACAGACGCCAACTGGAGTAGCAATATATCATGTGATGTAGGAAACACATTTCAGAATGTTAAAAAGTCCACAGTTGTGCAATGCCCGTGTAACTGTCTATTTTATCTACAAACTATCACCATGTTCATTAGTCTCTGCTACTGGAGAAGCTATTATCAGCCATGGTAACCCACTCTTCTAGAACTGGGCAGCAGCTCATCTGTCATGCAACAAAATATCAGATTATGTCAGTAACAGGTCTGCAAAATCATTAGTTATCAGGCATTCATGCATTTTCCTTTTATCTATCCTAACTCCAAAGTTAACACATCTCCACTGCAAACTCAAAGTTAACTGCAATTAATGAAGATATTTTCCATCTCACCGTCCTCTTCTTCTTCATCTCCATTCTGACTTGTAAAGAAAGGAGTGAGGTAGTTCTTGTCTAACGCTGTGAATGATGCAGTGCTGCAGGAGTAAAGATCTAATTAGATGCTGGAAAATAGAACAAACAACGTAGTATTTCTGTGCAAGGAAATATTCCCTATGTCACCTTTTGTGGAACTCTTTAAGTTTCATCCTGATTCCGCTGCTCCCTGATTGTGATTCATCCTCAGAGTACAAAGGAGCAACATAGCGGTTCTCCCCTTCAAAGACCTGAAAATTTGAGGTAAAAGTAAAATCAGCATTAGTTACAAGTTCATTAAATATATGGTCATGTATTTTCCCTCCCATCCAGCTAAGCAATTCAAAGATTATATATCCTAACAACTGAATGGATAATGATGCATGCAACCTCATTCCTGCAAAAGGCATTAGCAACCCATAACAATTAAAAGCATATCTCGAAAAGTAAAACCATTTTGAAGTTTCCTTCACTTTCTGAGACAGCAAACACGATCAACTGAACTTTCTCATGATAAATGTTACAGATACCGACATGATTCTGACATTCCCTTTGAAAGCAATTCAATTACAATTACAATTAGAATGCGTCATTAAAGATGTCCTTAAAAGAGCTGAATGATATTTGACCACCCAAAAAGCAAGATTATTCAAGTTCATATGTGAACCAACGTTAACCTTCACACAAAAAATTCAACAGTTCTGAAATTAATGTCATCCTGCCATTCTTTCTATGATTAGCCATGCTAGTAGTAAGAATACACACGAATATAAATAAACAATTTTATTACTTGCAGAACTTACTTCGTCTAAGGAGTCCTCACGGGTGATCCCATCATGGCCATCACCTATAACATCTAAAGCTTCTAGCATGGTCCCGGTTGAACCTCCTATTAGTAACACCTGAGACATTGCGTAGAGGTTGAGGTATATTACAAAAAAACTTTAGCACAATTGACTCATGTTGAAACATATGCTATAACGTAGCTACAGAAAACCTTTTTACGTTAGAAAATGAAATTCAAAATTTATATTTCCTTGACATATGTATCCCAGTCCAAAAATTAGTGAACTTTTATAAAATGGTTTCGTTTCTTGTAACAGACCAAATCCAAGCCATATATATATATATAGGGGCCCTTTCAGGTACAAACCAAACTTAAACTACAAACTACTAACCATATGTTTCTGTAACACTAGGTTCAAAATTCAGGAATACCAAGTTCAAAATTATGGACATTTGTATACATGGTTTCTAGAGGGTAGTATATATATTTGATTGACTAAATCAGGTGCATTAAAATATTTGGTCTCAAGACCTTACTTACGTAGAAGCAAGGGAGTACCGAACATTTTTTTCATTCTTAAAGAATCTTATGAGCTTAGATTTAACCAGAACTTCGAAAAGGAGTTCATGTAAACCTAGAACTCAGCTTGCCTACCGTCAAAACAACTATTGCAGTAGTTGCACTGAAAATTGTCCGGCCATGTCCTTCAGGGAGCTCATGAAGTGATTGCAGAGCAAGAGCAAAAGCCATTGCCCCTCGAAGCCCTACACACAGATTGCATAATTAGTAAATGAAAAAAAAGAAGTCAAACAACACGATATGTTCCTCTCCTTACCACTATACCAAAGTGCCTTCTGATGCTTCATAGGTATCTTCCTATGTGCGGGTCGAACTAAATTGACTAAATAGCCACAAGAAAAGACATTCGCGGCCCTAAACACAATTATTAGACATTAATTTCGCAATGCTGTGCTGAAGAATAAGAATATACTGAACTGACAGCCAAAGTTTCTTAATATTAACACATAAAGAATCCATACCTTGCAAGTACAATAAACAACTGAGGCAAGCACGGCAAAGTTAAGGACGATAAAAAAAACAGTTAATGTTTGTACTTTGTACGTGTGTGTGAGAGAGAGTGAATGAGAGGAAGAGAGTAAACTGCAAAACTAATCTTCAGAGACACATTATAAGGATACAACTGAGAAAAAGATGAACCCAGCATGTGACCAACTATGTTGTTCCATGGCAATATCAAACCCCATGTATATGAATCTGCATATCAAACAAAAGCATGAAAAATCCCTTACGTGGAATAATTCTACCACCCCAGATAAGAGAGCAATGAAAGGCATCCTTACACAAAAGTCTCTGCTAATGATGATATCAAATGAAAGAAAGCAGATACAAATCGTTGAGAATTTTCTGATAAATTTGAGTATGTGTAGTGCTTCATGACCTATAACAGAAAAACTATATTTCAGAATCTTCTTCATCAAATAAGAGGTAACTAGAAGATCAAACCAGAACATAAACTTACAATTCCAGTGAACAAGATTGATACTATTCCAGACAGGCCAAGACCTTCGGCAAGCATATACCTATAGATAAGATAGGCTTCGATTCAATTGCATCATAAAGCCAGATAGTAAGAAGAGGGTGTTTGGATTAGCTTATCAGTCGGTCAAACTAACTTATAAGTCTCAAAATGCTCCTAATTTTTTTGAAGCTTTTGGTAAATTTAGAACTTATAACTTCCAACTCATAACCGGCTTAGGAACTGAGGAAAAGTAATGAGTACTAAACTTCTCTTTCTCCAGCATATGAGTAAAAAAAAGCGAGTTTGGCCCATATAATAATCTTGTACCCTTATAGAAGCTGCCGCTTATAAACCATTCTTCAAAAGTCAATCCAAACACCCTCTATATTAAGATGGCTTACAGAGCATGAAATAATAATCCATAAAATTTCTTACGAGAAATATGGGAAAAGAACAAACAGACAGCATTCCAAGTTCTGAAGACTGCAGAGGAAATAATTTGTGATCAGGTTAACAGGTCGGGTATACTATAACCAACCAAAAGCAAATTGCAGAGCAGCACTTACTTGTCAATATCCAGACCAGCATACTTAAAAAGGTTTGGATAGTTAAGGCTTCACAGTAGTTCGAATTCGTTACAATTACTTGAGGGTAAAATAAATTTTACATACAGATAATAAATAAATAAATAAAAACTCGATCCAAAAGGATATCAAAGCAGAAATAAACCCAACAGCAACACCTGTAAAGCCACATTAAACAAACTTTTAGCAATCCCAAAAATAACGAAGTACTAGAATACAAAACCAAAAATTTAAGAACACCCACGCTATCTATCGTATAATTAATGTCCCTTAGAGAAACTTGACCCTTTATCACTATTCTTGAGAAACCAAAAGTTGAAGAAACGTATCCATTTAGATATTCTTGAGTAGATATGAAACAACATTTCTCCCGCTTTCACTTAAGAAACATTACCAGTAAACATCATTTGCTGTTTGCAATATAATGACAACCAACTGGTTAGAAAATTAATTGGATGACCATATGAAAAATGAAATTGTGATACACCTCCTAAACATCTAATTTGCTTGTTAGAATCCTGAAATGTTTAATCAAAGTCTGAATGCTATTAGACTTTGGATTCTTGGATTTGATTTAAGATTCATGATTTCAACTCTAATACTCGAAACATTGACTTTAAGATATAATTTGATGTTTTGATACTTTTGTATTTAAAATGGGAGGGTAGAGAGTCGCCATTTGAAATACCCTGTTTTGGTCATGTTTTGAAGTAGGTGGCTTTTGAGCAAAATCCAAATTCTTTGGTTATCCAAACACTGGATTTAACTGAAATTCAACATCTCAAATGAAAACCCTGTTTCCAAACGGACTATCGCTGTATATTCTGTCTTCAACTTTCACTATGTTATCTGATTGTGTAATAAAGACATATATACTCTTAGGCAGTCTCTCAGTTCATCTTGAGAGGCATCAGACTTCTCTGACTAACAGTTTAGAGGTCGTCAACATGATAATTAAAAAATTCATTCTCCACCGGCAGCATGTAGGATTAAAACTAGTACAGTAATATAAAAACTAGCCTCTACACATCAATCCCTAACATGATATCTAATCCAGGGTATCTATCATCTCCAACAATTAACGTAACCAATGTGCTCACATCTTTAACCCATGTATAAGCATAACAAATACGAAATTTCTTTTACAACATACAGAGGAAATTTGATTACTTGAAAGAAAATTTAAAACAGACAATAAGATTGACCTGCAGACATTGATCCAATAAAGGTCTCGAGAAACCTGATGACAATCATGAAGAAGTTTTGAGAAGATGACTCCTGACTTCTAACCAATGACATAGTTCTGCATAGCAAAACAATAATATATTTATAAACAAACTCCAGTCACATCTAACTGGGATCAACTTTAAGTTACTTAATGTACCTGTATAAGGAAATCGCCATCTAACATTTTTGCAGTATTTGATGGAGGAAGAAAAAACAGGTTAATATATCCAGATAATTTTAAATTAAAAAAATAAAGAAAAAATCGGCAAAAAATTGTAATATTGATGGCATTAAACAACTCACAGCATCATTCAGGACAGATTCACCAAACACCAATGCATATAGGTTTGTGTCTGTGCCAAGTTCCTGTAATAAAGTCCAAAGCAAATAAATTTATGTATAATTCGGAGCAGGCCACATCCATCCCTTGCTTGGCAAGATTCAGAGAAGAGATTTCAGAACTGGAATTAATCGATATTGGCAGTTTTGGCATGGAAATCATGTCATTTACAGATTTGCTAATGGAGTGCCAACTGTCTAAATGAGGGCGGGCAATAGAAGGATTCACTCAATTTTTCAAGTTTGTTGACTAACCTCTGCCTTCTATTTTATATGTCATTTTGAGGTAAAAGGGTTTGATGAATCCATTCATTTCACTTACGTTACTCTCGAAAAAATAGACATCATAAATAATTGAGACCTAATTGACAATAGTTTCAATAAATTGTCTTGCGTGTCAGGAATATTAAAACGCATGAATAACGATCATCTGAAATAAAGCATCAAATTGGCATGAGTGGTATGGGTAAAAAAGCTAATCCATAGTGTTACTTTTGTTAGACTCTTGATTATTTTATAAGCAAATGATTACATGCCTAGCCTTCTTTTAATAATATGGTTTGAAAAAACTGTACGAATTGTTTTACAACAGCCCAATAATGATAATAAATTAATCATGTCAGAGACGGCAGTCAAATCCTAAAGCACCTGAAATATTGATAAAACAGTGACGGGATCTGTTGCTGATATAAGTGCACCAAACATCAGACATTCAACAAATGGAAGTTTGTACATCAGTAAGACAGCACCACCAAGGTACCTGTAACAGCAAGCATTGTGATACAAAAATTATAAATGAAAACAATATTTAACTACATTACTAAAAACACGGAGTTCACAAAGAAGAAGAAAAAAACATTGTTAAAAGGAAAGATATACTCACACTAGTACTCCTGTAACGATAGCAGCTATAAAAGTTCCAAGAATGGCAAATGTGACTATGGCCCCAAAGTTTGAGAAGAAAGGTTTCTGCCAAATCCACAAAAAAAAATAAACTAAATAACACCATAGAACATGAAATAAGGTTATTTGAAATAGCACATACTCAAGTTGGTAAACAAGAACCCACCGGTGCAAGACTGAACCCTGACTGAGTGAGCACAGGAGTGTCAAGGAAACACAACTCACCATCAACAAAAAGAAATGGCATATTTTCACAAAATTCAAGACTGAACTACAACAGTATGGCATCATAACCAATAAGAGGAGTGATTTGAATCGAAGTTAGGATATAATATGATGGGCGGCAAGAGGAAGAGGAAGAAAAACTCTTCATGGAAATTGAACCAGGACCTGCAGACATAAACAAGAACAATTGGGGGAAGAAACTGTAAACATAGTACTAAAAATAAATTCCAAATATGAAAAAAATAACAAGTTAACAGCAATAAATAAACACACAACAAAAAAGTACCTGATGCTAGTTTCAGTATTTGAGATGTTAGCAAGTCCACCTACAATTAAACCTGCAAAACCCAAAAATCAGATAAACGAAGTAGTATTCACTGAGCAATGAATAAATATAAATCCAATCGATTAAGAACAGAGGATTGAACGCACAAGGAAAATAAGAGGCAACGAGCAAGTCAAAAACCTAAAGAGAAAGGAAATGACGGTACCTATGAGAAGAGAAGCGCTGGCTTCCGGGAGGTAATAGAATTTGTGACGGCGAAGAACGTGGCCGAGGACGAAGGAGAGGACGAGCATCATGATCTGGAGGAGAATTCCGACTCCGGCAGCTTGCTGATCATTTCCGGCGGGTGCGTGATTCTCACGCGCCACCGCGGGAGACAGGTCCACGTCCATCTCAAAACCCCAAACCACCAGAAACGAAACGGCACTCCTCCACTAAATCAAGCACGAAAGTGAAGTGCGATTTCGGTAGGCAGTTCGTGTTCTCTCACCAACAGAATACGAATTGAAGACGAGCAGCAATTCCAGAACCTCTCGCTCTCGGGACTGAGAAGAAGGAAGAGGACTTTGAACAATTTTATTTTATTTAATTTTTAATAAGAGCTGGCTGGCAGAAACGGCAACTGATAACTCTGGAAACGACACTTGTGTGTTGTAGTCTCTTGTTTACTTCACCAAATTCTTTACCTTTTTTTTTTTTTCATTTTTGAAGAATAAATTCTCAAGTCTCACAAGAGAGACTAATCCAATTTCGTGGCTTAGCAGTATTGTTTGTTGGTTGGTCAGATTATTCCAATATCTGACGAGCCGGAGCTGTAAGTTGGGATTTGGTTTGTGACCAGGGGTGAGTAAAAAGAACTATAATGATTAAAACCGATCACCATTGATTAGAATCATTATCACTGAAACTATTACTTTTGATAAAGTCGCCCGTGGTAGAAGTGTGAGCTGTCATGTCCGCGTTCGTGTTGGCTAGGTTGCGTACTTCATGAGTTTTTGGAGGTTTGTAGTCAGATTTCATGTACTCCTCTTTCTCCTCGTAAGAGGTTTCATTTAAATTTGCAATTGCTGATAAAAAAAAGTGTTAAACCGAATGCATAATAGTTGGTTACCGGTTCTTCAAAAGTCAAACCGGAAAAAACCATCCGTTCAGAAAAGTCAAACTTGATTATATTTTTAGATCAGTTTCAAAAGTGTAAGGATTTTTAAATTTGATACCGGTTTAAACATTTAATTTAAGTTTGTATGAGTTTATAAACGACATACAACTTTGCTTGAATCGTTTAAATTAATGGAACTGAAATTCAGTTTCAACAATTAATTTTGTATTGTCTTCAACTTTTGTTCACCTCGGATAAACATGAGAAAGTGACGCAACTATGGGCTTTTGCTAATTCCATTGGTGTGAAACGATAAGAAAGCATTCCAACGGGTCTCAGAACTTAACTTACATCTGGTGTGTTGTTTTATCTTTTTTTATAATTTTATTGTAAATTTCTCTTTCTATTTTTTGTAGTTCTAATGAAAAACATGATAAACCAATTACATGTGTATGTCTTTGTAGTTTTTTGTATCTAGAATTAGAACTAGTATGTCCGTTAGGCTAGTTCGGGTCCAACTATTTGGGCTCATATCTGAGTCTCAATATAATTGTGGTCGGCTAGTTTAAACCGGTTATCGACCGGTCAGTCAATTGGTCGGATTTTGAAGGATTTTTCGATGTTGATTTTGGTACTGGTATGATTTTTTTAGAAATTAGTATCATCGGGTTGGTGGTGAGAGGTGGGGTAATGACCGATTATCCGATCGGTGCCTATCTCTACTTATGATCGTAAAATTTGTACACCAAAATAGATGAAATAATATAATATTTCATTTAAATGAACCAAATATTTTAATTGAAAATAAACATAATCTCACAAAAATAAGTTGATCTTAGTATATTTCTCACATATTATGTTCATCTTTAAAAAAAAACACTTAGCTAAATTGTGCTTTCAAATTTTTCGTTTTATATTATTTTGATAATATATGATAAAAATACCCCTGTTTTTTGTTCACCTCGGATAAACATGAGAAAGTGACGCAACTATGGGCTTTTGCTAATTCCATTGGTGTGAAACGATAAGGAAGCATTCCAACGGGTCTCAGAACTTAACTTACATCTGGTGTGTTGTTTTATCTTTTTTTATAATTTTATTGTAAATTTCTCTTTCTATTTTTTGTAGTTCTAACGAAAAACATGATAAACTAATTACATGTGTATGTCTTTGTAGTTTTTTGTATCTAGAATTAGAACTAGTATGTCCGTTAGGCTAGTTCGGGTCCAACTATTTGGGCTCATATCTGAGTCTCAATATAATTGTGGTCGGCTAGTTTAAACCGATTATCGACATGTCAGTCAATTGGTCGGATTTTGAAGGATTTTTCGGTGTTGATTTTGGTACTGGTATGATTTTTTTAGAAATTAGTATCATCGGGTTGGTGGTGAGAGGTGGGGTAATGACCGGTTACCCGATCGGTGCCTATCTCTACTTATGATCGTAAAATTTGTACACCAAAATAGATGAAATAATATAATATTTCATTTAAATGAACCAAATATTTTAATTGAAAATAAACATAATCTCACAAAAATAAGTTGATCTTAGTATATTTCTCACATATTATGTTCATCTTTAAAAAAAACACTTAGCTAAATTGTGCTTTCAAATTTTTCGTTTTATATTATTTTGATAATATATGATAAAAATACCCCTGTTTTTTGTTCACCTCGGATAAACATGAGAAAGTGACGCAACTATGGGCTTTTGCTAATTCCATTGGTGTGAAACGATAAGGAAGCATTCCAACGGGTCTCAGAACTTAACTTACATCTGGTGTGTTGTTTTATCTTTTTTTATAATTTTATTGTAAATTTCTCTTTCTATTTTTTGTAGTTCTAACGAAAAACATGATAAACTAATTACATGTGTATGTCTTTGTAGTTTTTTGTATCTAGAATTAGAACTAGTATGTCCGTTAGGCTAGTTCGGGTCCAACTATTTGGGCTCATATCTGAGTCTCAATATAATTGTGGTCGGCTAGTTTAAACCGATTATCGACATGTCAGTCAATTGGTCGGATTTTGAAGGATTTTTCGGTGTTGATTTTGGTACTGGTATGATTTTTTTAGAAATTAGTATCATCGGGTTGGTGGTGAGAGGTGGGGTAATGACCGGTTACCCGATCGGTGCCTATCTCTACTTATAATCGTAAAATTTGTACACCAAAATAGATGAAATAATATAATATTTCATTTAAATGAACCAAATATTTTAATTGAAAATAAACATAATCTCACAAAAATAAGTTGATCTTAGTATATTTCTCACATATTATGTTCATCTTTAAAAAAAACACTTAGCTAAATTGTGCTTTCAAATTTTTCGTTTTATATTATTTTGATAATATATGATAAAAATACCCCTGTTTTTTATATAAAAAAAACTCTACAATAGATCCTTTTAACAAATATTTTGAAAAGAAAAAAAAACATTTAGTTCCTCCCATTTTTTATACTCGGTCTTTTGTGGGTGAATTAGTGGAATAATCCTCAACCCTTTATTTTTGACTAAAAGGTGCAATTTCATTTCTTCGACTTCAATGTCACAGTTAGGGAAACCTCTGACCACATTTAGAAGAGCTATTATATGGTATCGAGCCCCTAAAGTATCCTAGCTTCCGTTTTTTACTTTTTACTTTTTTCAAAAATAAAACCTATGAAAATCTTATTTTACCCCTCACTCAAAACATTCTCACCTCTCACTTTCCCACACTCTTTCACCTTCTTATCTTCATCTTATCCCAACTCCCCAACGTCTACTCTTCAAGTTCTCTCATCCCACCCAATCGACCGGCATCTCTATCTCGTATGCAATCATTCCCGTCGTAGGGTCACGTTGTTATCGTTTCCAATTCTCCACGCAGTCACACACACAACCTAGTTCTTATATGAGGTACGTTGTTACTCGTATTCATGTCGATCGAGACTTATACGGGTTATGTTTAGGGGTAGCACTGATGTAGGGGTTAGGTTTAAAGGTAGCACTGAAATAGATAAGTTGATTTCCAATAACCGGATAGTATCACGTCTCGATCGAGATATGTGGTATTTTCGTCGATCGAGACTTCATATGAGGAAGTCGGGAAAATTGCCTATGTTCGTCTCGATCGACCCTAACCTTAATGCATTAATGATTATAATTAGTTTGATTTGATACGTTCTTCTTTTTATTTCATAGATGTGATCATGTGACATTGATTACCTTATAGCAATCAAATCTTTTGTTAAAGCCAGATATCGCATAATGGCCGACAAGTCTCCCGTGTATGATGCTAGGACAAAGCGTCAATAGGTATGCAAAATAGGATTGGGTCATGTCCCGAAAAAGATCACCACCCATTGTCCTAACAAGTGTCCACCCACAACAGTCCTTGACAATGAGGATGAGTGAACTTGAAGTGAACCTACTCCAGTTGAAATTATTGAAGATCAAGCTGCTCGCGGTGAACCTATTATGCCTCAGTGTTCATCACTTATTGGGCGAATAGAGGAACAAGAAAGACGAGAAATAGAGAAATAAATACATCATGAAGCGATCAGGCCCCAATATGGGCGTGGGGCTGGGACGTAGGGGAAAGCTCAAGCCCCATAGGGGGGTGCTATGACGGCTCTCCCGAAGGATATGAAGGCGAGGTCTATGAAGAAACCTCGCCAGATCCAATGAGTGTGGGACCGAGCAACAGGGTGTGTCAGAAGACACACACCTTTATGGGTCTCCATCGCTAGACCAACGTGTTCGATAGACAACGAGACCTTCCAAGTCGAGTCAAGAACATTACAAACTGAGCTACGGTCGTGCGACCATCACTTAAAGGATCTACCTCCACAACAATCACCTGGAATAACCGTACATTTTAGCTACAGGACTTCCGTCTTAAACTCTTTGTTTGGGATAATGTCTTGCCCTTGTCATTTTCATAGTACTTTTTTTTTCTCCACGTTATCCTTCTTATTAATGAAATCCATCTCTATGCTAAAAAATGACTAAATTATCCCATATTTTTAATATCAAATAAAAATTTAAAATGAAAATGATTTCAAAATATCAATTTTAATATATGAAATTATAATAAAAAAATATTTTAAGATGCATGTTTTTTAAATTAAATTTATATATTTATACATATAGAGAACAATCAGGTGCGAACCACTTTTAAGATGTGAACCTACGAAGTCCTTCAGATGTGTCCATCTCACATGATTGACGGTTCTTGTCTGAGCTTGCGAATTAGAACCCAATCTGGTCCACGCGCCTCAACTTAAGGGAAAAATAGGTATTTACACATTCTAATTAAACTACCTAATTGGAGATTTTGTCCAAGAAAGCGAGATCATATATGATATTAAAAGCAACCGCGATTCTCTGAAATTCGATTCCAAATAAAAACTGAGGACTAGTTCGTCGGAGATCACAACTGAGAACCAGGTCGTTGGAGATCGCAATAAAGATCGTCTGTCATATTCTCAGAAATGACATGATTTGTTCATAGAGATCAAAGATCGTCAATCGAGATGTCATAAACCATATTTAAGTACAAATCTTCACAACAACAAAAGGATTTGCTGCTACTGTCTCTATGAATTTCGTTTTCTGCATTGCCTGAAACGTCTTAATCATGTTTAGTGTTGTGTAAATTGGAATGCATGCATTCTCAAACTGATTCGTAATATATGTGTCTTCATTCTCAATCTTGTTGTTCTGTATCTGCAAACGAGACTAATTGTATCCTCAATCTGACTCTCTGTTGTTTCGTGTTTATTATCTTACTCTGTGTTTTGAATTTGTATATTGGGATTATTGTATCTCATCTATATCTTTGTTGTGTCTGTGTCTATTATCTTAGCCTGTTGTGTTTTCTCTCAATTCTTGTGTCTTATATCTACAACCTAGAATGATTATATACTCAAACATAAAACTCTGCTTGTATTGTGTCTTTTGTGAGTATAGTTTGCTTTACTTGCAAACTAGGATGATTGTATCCTCAAACAAAAAAACTCTATTGTGCCTGTGACTATTGTCTTTCTCTGTTCTAACTATCTGAGTCTGTGCTTGTTGTATTTGGACACTAGAATGTCAATCTTCTGATTTGAGGATTATGGTTTAAGCATGTGTTTTTTTTTCTTTTATTTGAATTTATTGTATTTGAAAAAGAGTTTGAGATTATCGGGATCCTGGATTGCACATTTGAGCGACATGTTCCCTGCTAGTATTAGTGAATTCATTTGAAAAGTTGATACAACAATTCTGTTATGAGAATATACAATTCTCGTTTTGCAAATCACATGAGTAGTCAAACGGTTTCTGAGCAACCAGTGAGAGATCTCCAGCGTGGCACATGTAGCAGACGTGACAAAATATTAAAGGGCTCACCAACCCCATATGCCCTATATTTTCCCTATATATACACATCTCTGTAGCCACAAAAAAACTCATGTCTGTTGTGTTGGCTTTTGGTGTTTGTGTTTGGTGTCCTTGTTTTTGTTTGGTGTTTCAAACATCGTATGACCTAATGAATCAATGAAATATTTTTTTAACTAAGTCTACATTAAAATTGCTCAATATTATCCAATCCTCCCAAATGTGGAAATGTAAACAATAGTATTCGGAAACAGGGTTCCTTATATTCTCAAGCTCGTACAACAGCTAAAAAGAATGTGATGCTGTTTGCAGACTCCAAGAAGTTAAATTTGTAGTAGGAAAAACCCCGAATCCTAACTGTGTTGGAAATGTGTATTTCACGTCCTAACTGAGGGTCACCTTTTGTTACATGTCCTATACCAAAGGTGGTTCTTTTTTACAAAACATGAAAAATGACACCAAAAAAGGGGTATAACGTTCGCATTCGATGGTTTTTCCTCTTAATTTTTGTATAGTTTGCGTTTATCAATGCACCACAAGAGGTAGGTGGTGTAAATTTACCAAAAAAAACACTTTTTTTTGGTGTCATTTTTCATGTTTTGCAAAACAAAAAAAACCACCTTTTGTATAGGATATGTGACAAAAAGTGACCTTTGGTATAGGACATGTAACAAAAGGTGACCCTCAGTTAGGACGTGAAAAACACATTTCCAACACAGTTAGGAACCAGCGTTATCCCTTTGTAGTATTATGGTTAAGCCTTTAAAACCTTTTGTCGGACACTAAAAACTTAAACTGGTACTATTCTCAAACAAGAAGTGTCATATTCTCAACCTTGAAATACTTTTTTTATCATATTCATCTTCTTCATCTTCATCCTCATCATGATGATCATACTCCACATTGATGAGATTGTCGGTTAGGATGAAATAATTAATAACACAACTAAGCAGATTCGATCTTGAAGATAATGAAACTAATTAGTTGATGATATGTGTTTGAAGAAGCCAACTATGTTGAAAAGACCAAACAGAGCATTGAAAGATTGCACATTTCGTGTTGCACGAGGGAGATTTAGCAATGATAACCGAGAGATACTAACCATAACCTACAATTGCATGTAATGATATCAAAATTAATGTGATTTGATAACTCGCAGTCATGACACGTGTAACTACTCACTTGTACACTATTTTTCCATGAAGAAACTATAGTTTGAGAATATAGGTTATATGGTTCGAGGATAAGACCAATAAGATTTTTTTTTTAATCATGGAAGTGTGAGATCTGAGCTAATTTGCATGTATGTTAGCCTCACTAAGAGTACACGTGTTTTAAAATTTAATGTGATTGGATAGCTCATTGGCATGACACATGACTCTAGATGATTATAAACTTGTATGGTTGATGATTATGGTTTGAGGATAAGTTTATCCTTGTTTGAGAATATAATGCATAAGGCTAAAGGTTAGATATGTTACAAAACACTTCGTTTTCTGGTCTTGCACCTAATTACCCACGAAGCCCATAAAGTCGTTTAAAATTACCAACAATGGCCATGGAACATGCCTATAAATACTCCCAAACTAGCTAACAACTTGAACACATCTTCACTTTTCATCTCTCCAAAAGATCTTCACATAACCCCCCCCCCCCCCCCCCCCCCCCCCCCCCCCTTTAAAGCAACAAAAATGGCATCCAACAACCAAAATGGGATTGATAGTTTTGATAGTTGGATTCGCATGGAACTCGAAGAACAAGCAAGGCGTAGAGAATCCATACAATAACTATGAGAGCTGACGTTCACAACAATCCAGTACCAAATGTTAATTATGGATGCAAAAGTTATCAAACTGTTTGTTGAAATGGAAAAAGACGACATCACTGAATAAACAGCATATGAAATAGCTTCCAAGGAACGCATGTTGCTGGTACTAAAGGAATATCAACAGTTCTTAAAAAATATTCAGATAGATCCCTAAGCCATATCCAGACCAGTGATGGATGGTGTTGTAGTTCCCTGTTTTTCATGTATGTCGGACTGTTTTATTTGGTGTTTCAAACACCATCTTATCCAATGAATCTATAACTGTTTAGTTTTACTAAGAATGCATTAATATTATAAATCCTTACTCAATAAGAAGCGATAGTATTATCAAACTAAATCTTTTAAATCCTCAACCTACAAAAACAGGTTAAAGGTTTGACCCTGTGAGCAAGCACTCGAACTCAAAAATAAAGTATTCTCGAACTAGATGTAACATGTTCTCAAAACGGCCAGTGCTTATTTGCTTCAACAACAAAATATATTCTCTAAACTCGGGCGTGAGAATATATTCTCAAATGCACAAATCTACTTCCTCAAACCATGCAATGTATATTCTCAACCGGACGTCCAATTCATCAAACCGGGTAGTGTGTATTCTCAAACGCAAATATCTTCCTTCAGCGTATTCTCAAACTCACATCACACACAAACTCGGGAGAAGAGTTGTTTTCCAGATTTGAAAATGTCTGATTAAATGTCGATGTCGTTGTATGCAAACCGAGTAGTTGCGACCAAATTGTTATTCATTTCTAAAAGGGAAGCTTAACTTCGAGCTGCTTGATCTTCAAGAGAGAGATCTATCTGCGCAGAGATGAAGGATTCAGTCCTCTCAAATCAAATTCAGAACAAAATGAGGAGTACAAAATCTATTTGCACGGAGATGATGCCAAATGACTTCAGTAACCTCAAATCATCGCAGCTCACTTAAGAAATTCAACACGCGTGGGTTATTTACTAAGCGTGCCACTAATGACGCATTCTCATCTCAATTATTCCCCGTCTCCCATCCAACAGCTGCAAACGGTTCGTAAGTTCAAACTGTAGTAGGCGGTTCACACCTAATTCATTCATTATATATATGTGTGTGTGTTTATTATAATACATTTTAAGCCTATTTCAAAAAAAGTATAATAAAATAAAAAGTTCACGACACCTAGAAAAATCCCACTTTTTCTCTCGATAAAGTTACTGTTCCTCTCTTTCGAAATCCATATATACATCTACTCATCCCGATGGTGGCAACCCCTCCCTCTTCCACTCATTCTTTGATTATCTCTTTGGCCCCACGGATCCCAAAACCCAATCAATCCTCATATCCCCCCATTGGTGGGTTCTTTCCCTCTGAAAAACGAAGATCTTATCATTTATCGCTTGGGATCCTTCCTTTAGCCCCCGCAACCGGCCTAGAAGGAAGATGATCTGGCAGATTTCCTCGGAAATATGCCTCTCTAAGCGGAGGATGAGGAGAATTCCATGATATCCATGGAGGGGTCGAGGACATGGCAGCGGCGACACGGAACTACTGGTTTGCCCTTACAACGTACTCTCCCGAATGTGTCACAACCCGACTCTACCTCCAAGGTTCTAACCAGTGCCTATCAAAACTAAGGCTTAGTTACTCAATACATGGGAGATAATTCATGAACTTCTTCTTCCAATCGACGATCAAGATGCATCGGGTGGTGGGACGAGAGATGTGGACCTTTCATAGTATCCCCTTCATGTTGACATACCTCCTCCCTAACATACAGTCGGAGAAGATATCCTTCCACCACATGCAAGTTTGAATTCAAGCTCTCCGTCTACTGGGTGGGGGCGAACATATATCTACGACGACTACTTACGAAACAGGGCTGACACCTGCATGTAGGTCGACCATTCGGGACCGACTAGGGAAATGGACACTCACATGAAGATTCGGGTGATGTTGGACGTCCGCCAACCCCTTCGTTGTGCCATTCGCTTAAATTGTCTAGGGGTGGTCGATTCGGTCACAATGCTCCTCCAATACGAGAACCTTCATGAATTTTCTTCCATTGTGGCCGGATTAAGGAATACGCTGAAGCGGTGCCGGGGGTTGGTCATGGTGAAGCTCGGTTAGATGATAGCGTACAAGTCAACTAGGAGTCGGCAAGCTTGTATCTCATAACGGGTTGGCCTAGTCCGGCACGCGTGGCACTCTATTCGAGAGGCAAAGGGATGATCCTTAAGGAAACCGAGAGTACCTCCAAAACGCCTTAGGGGAACTTCTCTGCGTTTTTTTACACCTTGGGCTCTTTCTGACAACGGGCCAATCTCCTCAGGCCCAAAAGGAACTACTTATCCCTATTAGCCTAGACCAGACCCCGACGAACAACTTGGGCTTTAGATTGGGTAAAAAGAGTATGTAGGCCCATCCCGAACCACCTTTATCCCCAACCCAGGAGAAAGAACTGTCAATCCCTATTACGGAGGACATGACCTGGGTCACCTTGTCCTCTCAGGACATGTCACCTGTTTGGTTTCTGCCTTTTCTTGTGGAGCCCCGTGAGGTTTTTGGAGAAGAGGGAGCGGGTACATGTGCGCATACCACTCAGGGAGTGGCCAAACGAGACGCAAAGTTACAAGTACGCAAAGTCTTCAAGATCCGGGCCCACGAGAATTTCTCCCTGGTTTTCGCTGTCAAGGGCTGAAGAAGCGGGAGCATACTGAAGAGGATAAGACCTCCCTCTAGTTGGTGGTTCCCCCTCAGTGCCACTAGAGTAGACACAAATTTCCAAACAGCCCGCCGAGTTCCTTGAGTTGTTCGGTCGAGGCTAGTTGGGCCGCGGGATGCACGCTTCTAGCCTATAGTAAAAAAGGACCATTTTGTCGTATTCTCCATAAACCTATTCTCTCATACCCGGATTTCGGTCGCATAACCCTAGTCCTCTCCACATGTATGGAAAACGAATTTCCTAAAAAGTTCTTATGGCCTTTTGCAGGGAAGCCAACAAACGGCGTGCATGAGTTTTTTAGTTTGTAAGAGGGTCAGTCTTTGGTCAAGATGGCGTTGTGTCATTCATTCTGGGACTGGTTTTTGTTCAATGAGGATCTTAATCCGTGTGTTTTGGGTAACGAAAGAGGTGGTCGATCCTAAGCCACCCACATACTAGATATCTTCTGTTTTCTGTTTTCATTTTGCTGTAGGGACGGTGTCTCAATACCGTCCTAGTTATTTGAAATAATATATGTGTCGATTGCTTTCAATTATTTTAAGATGTTTAAACAAAATCAAAAAAATACTTTTAAAAATAATTTTCAGTTACATGATCACCATTTAAAGAATGGACTTTTATGAATAAGACCAAATTATGATGTATATTACATTCTCAACTCAACCACTTAGGCGCTATTGGTATTCTAAAGATTGCAAAAAGAAAAATCACTAACAATACTAAACAGTAAGCACTAGCATAATATAGTTGATACTGTCTTCTACCACTACCAAAAACAAAGCTCTACTCATTATCTCAATCAAACTATCAAACATCTACATCTACGTCTTCACTCCCTGTTGGGCTTGTTTTTTAGCTTTTCGCATTGCTGCTCTTCTTGTTCTTCTTCTTTTTCTTCTTCTCCTCCTTTTGCCAGTCAATTCTCTTGCTTTATCTACCACTTCTCTCTCAGAAGCTTCGGCAATTGCTGTTTCTAGCCTGGAACTAACTCTTTCCCAAGATACCAGCTTCTCCAAAAAGGTTGATGTGTAATCTGCTCGCCGGTTCTGGAAGAAAAAGGTCACACGCTTCTTAGAATTCAACTAACATTACGTGTACTGGAAAACTTTAAATGGTTTAGCGACTGAGACTCACCTCAAAGTCAAGGTAGTAAGCATGCTGTTTAGACCAATCAAAAGTAATTAGTCATTGATTAACATTAAACTTCCTCCATAGATCACAAATGATGTCATCCCAAATCAACTAGACGGGGAAAAAATGATACATACCTCCCAAACATCAATACCGAGTAGCGGCTGCAAGAAATCGAGATATCAAAATCGCTAGTTAGAGCCACCATGACATTGCATTGTATAGAAGTTTCAAGTTGTAAAATTAGTTGAAACAAGCCACTTATTTTGGGTCAGACTTTCACAACTAACCTTGTTAGTTGGGTGTGGCCTTAGCCTTTATAAGTAGTTGTTTATTCTTATATTGTTTCGATGTGGGTTTAATATATTTTAACACTCCCCATCACATGTAGGAATGGACATCTGTATATGGACCGGAGACCATAGGGTGGAGGCGACAACATGTCGTAGGCCGAACCAGGCTTTGATACTACGTAAATTTAGTTAAAACGGGCCACTTATATTAGGCCGGGTTTTTAGGTCAACCTTGTTAGTTAGGTGTGGCCCTAAACTTAATAAGTAGCTCTTAATTCTTATTTTGTTTCGATATGGATTCAATATACTTCAACACAGGCTACTGTAATACCACATAAATTGGAACAATTACTCACATAATAGTCCCAAACAAGTGGGTTGATGGCATTGGGACTCTTCACCACCACAAGCTTTTGGTCATCCTCCCTTGGTCGAGGATACACAGTATCTTCAATACAAAGTCTGTTTGCCTTGTCTAGATACAACACATTGAACGTATATAATACAACACTTGTGACAAAACAAGATAGCCATGCAATGTGTTAGAAAGGACATGCCAGTGAAGGGGAAACAACTCACATGCAAGCCATGCCCAGCCGGAACCAAATTGTGTAGCGGCAGCTAACTTGAACTTTTCCACAAATCCTTCAAACGAACCGAAATCTCTTTCTATCAGTTGTAGAAGGTCCCCCGAAGGCCTGCCACCGCCACCTGGTTTCATGGAGCTCCAAAAAAAATCATGGTTCCAAACCTACAAACGGGTTACATATTATTAAATAAAAGTTGGTAAATTTCAGGTGTCAAATTAGGTGGGTTTTTTGTTCGAGGGAATGAGGAAGAGTAACTATGGTGCCATAATTATAAATATTATATCAAAATTAAATACATACTTCACAATAACTCAACACCCGGACATTTAAATGATTCGAGAGAATCAAAACAAGAATGTTGTTCAAATTCTTTGCATTCATTTCATAAATGTTAAAAAAAGAAATATGATTCTTCTCCTCTTTGGAGGGAATCAAAAGGGGTAGATTTGGATGAACTGGACTAATCTGAACACAAAAAAAATGGGAGGTTCCAATCAATTATCCTAATAACCACAAGCTACCTCAGTAGGTTTGTTAATTCACATCAAGAATGAGGTCAACAATAGTTCAGAAAACTAAGAAGAATGAGGTTATAAGAACCTATTTCAGAACTCAATTGCAAATAGTTCAAACCAGACCTTTTCTCCAGTTCTCATAATAATGTTTCCCACATAAGGATATTTTTCAGTGGGCCACTAAGATCATGACAAATATACATAATCTCATAGCATACCTGTGCAGCATTATTAAATGCTGGAAGAGGATCACCCTCTCTATAGGAGACTCTTAAGATATCTCTCAAAGACATGTTCTCCATCTCAGATCCCGCAATTTGCGTGTTCAAGTTTTCCACGTACCCTTTATGGTGCTGACCCCAATGATACTCCAAGGTTTCCTTGCTCATATGTGGCTCTAGAGCATCCTGTCATGTGTGAATGAAAACAAGATTAGTTTAATAATACAACTAAGACCAAACTCCTATTATTCACTCATGTGGTAATGGTTCAGATCAAGATAATCTCCTACAAGAATGATATTTAGAAAGCTTCAGTTCGATTATGTAGTTACAGCTATTACACTTGGTTCATACCAGTGGGTACGGAGGCGGCTCCAGCTCCAGCATTGCAGTAACCTTAGTGGACCCACGCTTCCTGGTACATATCCTCTGTTGCATAAAACATCACTGATTTATTACGATTCGAAGAAGTATTTCTTACAAAAACATATATACAAGAAAAATGATTTTCCTCAGACCAAATAACTAAAGGGGAAAGGAAAAGGTAGTAACTTAATCTCATTGTACATTTCGATCAAATCAAACAGCCAAATCATCAAGCACAGTCTCACCAAATCAAGTCATGCCAATAACGCCAACTGATATCATCAGCACTATCCAAATGCCGGCCCAACAGGTAAACACAGTGTTTTTATCTGTTCCAAAAACACGCAATAATAGTTTTCTTCCCCCTTCTATCTCCTAATAACCCCAACAGCCTAATAGAATTACCAGTTGGAACAAAGCTTTTGTAACAATTTACCTAATAGCCATGACATCATTTACAAGAAAAATGGCAGCAAAGTCACAGAGATCAAATATAATTCTAGCAGCAATTGGGTACTGCACCCAATTTAATGTTTATAATATTTAGGGGTTTAAGATTAATCGTACTAGAGTAAGAAAATTCTAAACATTCTCTGGCTACTGAGCAAAATTGACGGCAAATAATAAGGTAAAGGTAAAAGTGCTTAAGCTTAGCTTTGATGGAAAGTTTTGGTTTCAATGAACATAATTCCCTCCATTTCTCGGGTAACAAAACACAAGACAGCTTAGTATAATGAAATAGGAAGCATACCTTTTTCCTCGTCGAGGGTAAGCTACGAGGAGTTGAGCACGGACCTGTGTGTGTTCAAGCAACATAAAAAGGGGGTGTTAGAGAGATAAAGATGATAAGAGAAAAGGGGGAAATTTATTTGTTGAAGAAGAAGAATGGCAACCTCGGCACGGAAAAAGAGCGCAGGTTAGCGACGTAGCCATAGCTGAAGCTCCGGCCATAATCGCTCTGGTTTTGAGCTCTGAAGTGTGTCTGAATAAAATGTTTGAAATTGGGTAAAGGATGAGGGTGAGGCAGGCAGGTGACTGAATTATGGATGCTTTTGGGCCTGATATAGGCCCATTAAAATATGTTTGGGCCACGTGGTAAATACGTGTACATACTACATATGATTGTCAACTATTGTATTGCAGAGGAAAAGAAGTTATAGGTTCGGAGAACCGATAAGAAAGACGGGTCTGATAGTAATTGTTATCTTGGCATTGTGTCGTTCGTCTTGAGAGCTATTCATCTCATTGGTCGTCCCTTGGAGTCCCATAAACGATCGGTGGATGCAACGCTTGATAGGTTTGATATGTATTCGGTATGTAAGATTTATTAAGTTATTAATGAATCTTTTCTTTAAAAAAAAGCTTGACAGAGATTTTTACAACACTGATCCTAAGTCGTTTATCTTGTGCAGACCTGCCGCTGCCAAGTGAGTAGAGTTCATGAATGGAAAATTCATCCTTATAATGCTGAAATGTAATTAAATAGTAATGTCTAACAATTAAATGAATTCATTATATGAAAAAAGTGAAAATTTTCCTTGGATAAAAATACTAAAACATTGAAGTGACTTTATCACATTTATAATAACCTCTAAATGACCCCTGGTTAAACTAGTAGAGATCATTATCATTATCATTTCAGGTAAGAATTTGAATACATGAATGATCCAGATACAGGAGACTGATGCACAAAAATCAGAATGAGCTGAGCTATGCAAAATGATATTCTTATTAGCACAACAAACAATGAGACTATAACCAAAATTGCATATATATGGAACTATGCCCAAGCCCGTCTTCTGGGGACAAGATCGGATGTTTTTATGTCATCTATCTTGGCAGCCACAATGAAATCGTTAATACTCAATCCACCTGCATGATATACAAACCTTAGGTTAGAATTTAGCTAGTTAATAGTAATAATGTGATTAGAATTTGATATATCATCAGTAAGCAATTAGCTTGTAAGACTTTGATTATAAGAGACTATGCATATTCATTCTCCTTACGGATGGAAGTTGTCCAGAGTTCAGCTCTGACTTGATTTGGCTGTTCCAAATGGAGGTTTGGGAAATGACCAGTAGGTTCTGTAACCTTGTAAATCCGGTTCACTAGATCAACACAACATTTATAATCTCTCAACTTCCACAGACACTGCAATTTAAGCCCCCCCTCACCTTCCAATAATCTCCATCCAATCACCTACCCACAGAATGAGAATAATCAATAACATCCACCATCCAAAATTATAAATAGAATCATGCATAAGTGATTACTCTGATAAACAAGTATAATGTGAAAATGAAAGTCAAAGAACCGTTATTTCCTGGAGTTATCCTTAAACAATTCGAAAGTGATAAGGAACATCAATTGTGTATGAAAGAGATACCCAGCCTCTAATATCATATTAAGGCCTGACCAACCTAAAGTTCGAATCAATAGGTGGAGGCTCATACTTGTTATTTCATATGGTGTTACGATTTACATCTATTCGATGTGGGACTTTGATAAACCACATCTATGGAACACATGTAACCATAATAAGTGTTATACTAGTACCGATACTCAAGACCGAACTCAATCAGTATGAATATCAAGTATAATGTTCCCATCAACTGGGCATGAAAGAGATATAGTATCAACCATATCCATTGAACTTCAAATCAACGAAAGAAAACTAAAGAAAAACCTTTAGTGTCCGCAACAAAACAGGAAAGTACATACTTTGATTTTGTGTTCTACATGTTTATTCTAAAGTAGAGAAACATACACATACATGTATCATTATCTCCTTAAGTATGCCAATGTTCACTCCAAAACCATATACCAAATGAAACACGAAAATAGCATTCATCTACCAAGTCCTTTGCCCTATACTTGCTTAAGTAATCATCATCCAAGTCAATCCACACAAATAAGAAACCCAACAAGCCTAATGAACATTTCTCAATAACTAACAACATGCCAAAATTTAAGGCCTCATAAGATTTGCAAGGTTTTCTGAGCCAACCAAACCCAATGTCAAATTAGTATACGCAATAGGCAAAATAAGACAGAATTAGGCGAAGGGTAATAGAAATTGACCTTCTTCAAGAGCTTGGTGGCATCATGTGCAGACATGGGAGACTGGAGCGGAGAGACAGGGATGTAGTCTTGCTGGGAGAGAGAGAGGGCGGAGATGGTGGGGATGAGAATCTTGTGCTCCGTGTCTCCAGCTCCCAGCACCTTGTCCCCGAACTCACTCGCTATCTCCGCCGGAAACGGGTCTCTGGCACCAAAATCGCCCAGCTTGTCGTGCTCCATTGCGCGGATTCTGAGGCCGCTCCTGCTCCGACCCCAAACGGGGCGGGTCAGCTGACGCGGCGAGGATAGACGAGGGAGGAGGATTGCGGAGGAGACGATGACGGCGGCCATGGGAGGCGCTCGTACGGATGGATGTCCGGTGCTACCTCTGGTCTGGCTGTGTTGACGATAACAACGGACAGTAAAATGATCTACCGGCTCTTATGATGTTTTCGGCTCTTATCCACTGCTCGTAACAAGTAACGTGGACTCAAATTGGTGGCTCTAACGGTAACAGCCCCATCTCATTCCAATCATTTTTTAATAATAATAAAAAGAGTATTCTTACCGAAAATTACACTTTAGTTAAGCACAAAATGACATTCGAGAATCTCCAACAAATAAGTTCAAATTATTATCTCGATCAAATTATAAATAAGTGTTTACTCAAGATTTGAATGGAGAAGAAAAGACCTTATAAAACATAATTTTTAAATGAATTGTGTGAAAATATAATAAAAGTTATATATTTATTTTTTAACCATAATTTTTTTTTACGTTTTGTTCTATTTCGATATATCAGTTTTTAAAATTTATTCGATTACTTTTAAAATTGAATAATCAAACTAATTTGAATCTATAATATAAATACATTTGATTAGTATTATTAATTTATTTACGGTTTTCACAAACAATAATTCATTGAGTTTCAAATCCTGTGGGGAAAATAGTCTCATCATTGAAAATAAGCAACTCAAACATAAGGACATGTATTTTACTGATAAGAAAAATCAGTGAATAAATGAAGTTGAGGTTTAAGGAGCAGAATGAGAAGGTGGGCTATTGATAAAGCCCAACTCTGAAAACATTGAGCCCAGATTGCAGCCCGTGTAGTGTAGGTGAGTCTTCCCACCAACTGAATCATTCCTGGCAGTGACAACTGACAAGTAAGATAACAGCAAAAACAGAATAGTGTGTAAAAAAAGGGACCCGCAATGAAGTGGTAATTACAAGTCGGAGACAGCGATCTGTCGAGGATCAAACTCTCTCAAATCTCAAACCCAAAACCCCCATTCGAAGCTCCTTCGTTTCTGGAGGAGACGGCTGTTGCAGATCTTCTGTTATGGAGCATCACCACGAGGATCAGGAACACGAGGTCTACGGCGCCGATATCCCCGACGACGGCGACATGGACGCCGATGTCGACATGACCTCCAGACTCGAGGACGATGAGGCCGACCTGGATCCCGCCGCCAACTCCAAGGTTCGTCTTCGTATCCCCCTCCTCTCTCTCTCTCTCTCTCTGCGTCCGTTATTTCTTAGCCCTAATTTTTATTCTCTTCTTCGTTCTCGCGTTGTAGGATTTAGAGGACATGAAGAAGAGGCTGAAGGAGATTGAGGAAGAAGCCGGTGCGCTCCGCGAAATGCAGGCTAAAGTCGAGAAGGAGATGGGTTCTGTTCAAGGTATCACTCTGTCCATGCCAGTCTTTGTTTTCACTTAATTTTTTATGGTTTGTGAGTGTGATGGTTTATAGGGATACGTTATTATTATTATTAGGGTTAATTACATTTACCTACCCCGTACTATACACGTTTAACAGATAAATACCCCAAAGTTACGTAACGAATACATACCCCAAACTAACAGTTTGTAATAACATCCCCCCTTCCATCCATTTTTCCATCCATGTTTAGGGTTAGATTTAGGTTTGGAGAGAGATTTAGGGTTGGATTTAGGGTTAAAGTTGGTTTTAGTATTGTAACACTACGGGCAGTTTCGGAAATTCAGAAAAAAGGAACAATAAATGGACGAAAAAATGGATGAAATGAGCGATGTTGTTACAACTGTTAGTTCGGGATATGTATACGTTATTTGGGGTAGGTATCCGTTAAACGTGTATAGTTCGGGATAGGTGAATGTAATTAACCCTTATTATTATTATTACTTCCTGGTAGCTTCTGTGTTTCATCTGTGTGTTTGATTTAATTGTTAATTAGTTTCCAAACTGTTCAAATTGTGTAATCTAGCTCGCTAGAAACGAATGGTTGCCATCTTATGGTTGCTTCATTATAGGCTTTACCTACTGTGCTAAAAATTCTGCTAGTGTGAAGTGATGATTGCAGCTGTGTTGCTTTGGACTAGTGGCAAGTCTATTGTTGTATTTGGAAGGTCAACATAAATGATGGAATACTACTTACTTGATGTCGATTTGTCTACTGTTAAAAATGGTGTGTGTGGAGATTTTCTAATGATGCAGGAGTTACTAGAACATTGGCCCTGACAGTGTGAAACGGTGTTCTGGAAGATGGCTTTCGCGATGAATAGTTTTGGAAGTTGCCATTAAATCTGCTTGACTTAACAATAGTCTACACATAGCCCAGAAATAAAACTGAAAAAACAGAGTTTGCCTTTCAGTAACAGTGCTCTGCCCACTTGTTAGAACCATTAGCTAACAAGTGGACAGAATCACAAAACGTACGAAAGCCTCCTAACCTAGCTCTAAAATTATGTAAAACTAGAAACGATAAAGATTATTACTTGATAATTAGTATAAAAAATAGAGGCCCCCTTTATATAGAGGAAAAAGTTCACTCAAAAAGGAGTCTGTGTTCAATTCAATAGACTTTTGGGCTCAGTAGGCTATTGATATTATAAAATAACAAAGGCAAAAAAAAGCCATGAGGAAGTTTCATGGTCATCAGACTTGGGGATCCTTGGGCCCTTTATGAAATGGACAATAAGCTAGTGTGGCTATTGTTTGAACTGAGTATTGAATTTGGTTTTATGTTTTAGTGGTACTCATTGCTTATTGTCTCGTGATACTGGTTCTAGTTTTACTCCCAGAAACCGTAGTTATTATTATTTAGTTTGCTAATTTCTTTTTCTGTATGTGACAAGATTCCTCAAGTGTTTCTGCAACACAGGCTGAAAAGGAGGAGGTGGATGCCCGCTCCATTTATGTTGGTAATGTGAGTTCACAATCCTTTCTTTCTCCATTCTATTTTGGAACCTTCTTATATCTGTCAAATACCATGCTATTGTGTGCATGCAGTTTTCATATAAGCTGACCTGATGGTAGAGATGCTAAGGGATCTCATATCAATAATAATTTCAAAATGAGTACATACTTATGTATATGGTAATACTGCAAGATATATCTATTTATTGTAATTATGTTGTTTTCTGTTAACTTATACATGATAATGGTTTAGTTGCTAAGGAACATGCTCATGTTTATTTTTTCTCTTCAGGGTGAACTCATTCTTTGATATTTTCTACTACTCCCTTTATACTGTCTTTCTGATCATTTTTTTATTGGCAATTCCTAATCTTACTCTTAACCTATCTCCTCCCCCCAGTTGACCCACTAGAGTTTGAGCACTAGACCTCAGAAGAGGAAGTACTCGTATCGTATTGATAATTACTGTTTTATATTCTCGTATTATCTATAAATTCATTTGATATGGATCACGTGAATAGCCATTCTGTCCATTGTTTATGCCGTTGAATGCAGGTAGACTACTCATGTACTCCGGAGGAAGTTCAGCAGCATTTTCAGTCCTGTGGGACAGTGAACAGAGTTACAATTTTGACAGACAAGTTTGGCCAACCAAAAGGATTTGCGTACGTTGAGTTTGTTGAAGTTGATGCTGTTCAAAATGCTCTATTGTTAAATGAATCAGAGTTGCATGGTCGTCAATTAAAGGTGATTCTATTTGATTTGCATGTTATAGTTGGCCTGCAGTTCAAATATTTGGTTCACACATTGATATGGTGATGAGTTTGTGTATCTACAGGTATCTGCAAAGCGAACTAATGTGCCTGGTTTGAAACAATTTAGAGGACGGCGACCAAACCCATATTTTGGTGGTTTTCGATCTCGGAGGCCCTTTGTGCCTGGGGCTCCTTTTATTGCTCCATATGCATATGGGTGAGTACTCAAACATCTTTAAACTCTTGTATCTGTCTTGTGTAGACTGGAATTTCTATTGCTTCCTTATAGGGTTTAGTAATAGAAACTAGCTGATGAACATTTTGGTTCATTTTTCTGGGTACTGACTCAATGCATACATTTACTTATAGTTATAGATGGTAATACACATTTCTTTGTTTTGGAATATATAGTGCAACAGCGGTTCAATTCACTTGGCCTGTTTAGTTGGAAAAGGGTGAAGGAAAGGGAAGGATTAAGTTAGCAGTATAAAATTACTAGAGTAGACAAGTTTGTTTTCATATTCAGTCTACGTGCATTGTACTAAACCAGGCTATAGATATTCGTTCCTAGGCATGATATGTTTCAGTTTCCAACAAGATTGCATGCTAGAAGCACCAAGCACCCTGTTTGAATTCCATTGCACTGTGTTTCGGATACATAGTTTAGGTATTTCACTGAATGTGCTTGGATCTGAAAAGAATACTCCAAACAAGCAAACCCAGCCCAGGTGTCTGTCTAGCTGCTATTGAGTTATTGAGATTAGCATAAAGTTTTCTAGCTTGGTGCATCTAGTATTTCCTATTGCTTTGATCTGGGGCCTCACTTTGTCTATATGATTCTAGTAAATCTTTCAATTGCCAATTTTGATTCATTTTTACGACTTCCAATGTTTCACTCTACTAGAGTAGACAATGTTTGATTGCAAATGCTTCCCTTCATCTTGTTACAGATGTGAATTAGATTGTGCTGTAGAGTAGGTTTACATGATAGAACAAGAAACATAAATTCATGTGTTTGGCCATTTCTTCTCATGTGCAGAAGGGTTCCAAGGTTCAGGCGGCCCACACGATACAGGCCATACTAATCAATGGTTCATTTTATCATAATACTGTATTCTGGAGGGAGGGAAGCACAGTACCATCATTTTCGCGCCAATGTCAAGCCTATGTTTCTTCAACATTCAATGTACGAATTTGTGTTTCATAATGCGAGTACTTGCTTTGCCGAGGCCTGAGGGGATGAGAAGCTGATATGGAAGTGCTTTGTTGTAGCAGTGAACACTTATCTCAAATTATGGATTCCACTTTCGGATTTCTTTTTTAAATTAATACAATTTAAAAAACATTTTCCAAAAATGAGCCACTGTACAAATAATTTCAAAATTATGCTGAAGTAGGATAGCATTACTTACTGTAGCATGAGAGAAATGGATGGCAGTAATCACGGTATCTACCAATTGCACCATGTATGAAACTTCACTTTGGCTACTTGAATAATATTATATTATAAAAATAAAGGTTAAATGCATTTTAGTACTTATTTTTTTTACATATAGGTGAAATTTTCATTAATAATAATAATTGATAGCAGACATAAATATGAAACAAAACGAGAGGCAAGATAAAGTCTTGAATGACAATGTCATCCGTGGAGTCGGTCGAGAGGAGGTTCGTTTTGACGAAATCATGCGAGTCCAGTTGGGAGTGAACACGAACATGTTGTTTCAAACTCGATGGGGGACACCACAACATCACCCGGGACCTCGAGTGGAGGAGCTGATGACATCCCCTATACTAGAGTCGGAGCGACATGATATCCTCTAGGAAAGACAACTTCTTCCACCGCCAGGGTTCCCTGCAATCTCGACCGCGGAAAAGGTGAAGGTATCGAAGACTGGTGACATGACTAAAGAGGGTTCCGAAGGGACATCTCTATTTTTTCAGGGGCGCATCCAAGATCATTAGATGAGACGAGCGAGATCATGAATACTCGTGACCTGGCTAACCTACATCATGAGATCGGTCGGGAGACAGTGGTTTGGGACCTCAACACCTTCTGTATGAGCCCCACACAATCATTGTCGCTTTCTTTGAAGGGCCCCCAATAGATGATGGTAGCAGCTGCTTGGGTGGAAAGCAAAAGGAGCCTCGGGAGTTCAGAGGCGGACTGGGTCCAAAACGAATGAAGATGCAGAAGACTAATAGCAGAGCCAAGACAGGTCATGTCTATAGTCGGATGTCCCAGCTCAAACTGAAGAGGACTCTGGAAGCAACGGACCACCAACCAACACGCTTCCAACTCCGAGACGAAGAGGAGGTTGAGGAAGGATTGGATTTGGCGAGGGCTGCAAAACAACCCCGCCAAGCTCCATGAGGATGTTTGGAATCTGGGAGGTAGATGGATAGTGGCCTACCCCTCACGATCCGGGACCGAGACTGAGGATCTTTGCTCGGGGGAGCAAGTTCACACCAAAGGGTTCCATTTGTTTTTGTTGTTTTTGTTTTTTTGTTGATTTGAAATACTTTTTCGGATTATGGTTTTATTATGTTGTTTTCGATTATTTAATTTTCCAGCACAGTGTAGGACGTAAGGATATACTTCTTTGTCTAGGATGGAAACTAGGTTATTTCTACGGGCTCATGAGCGTCGGGCGTCATACACGAGGCTCAGACATATTATGTTCTAGTCCTATTTACATGTTTTGGCGTGCACTAGTAATGCAATTCGCGTCACCCGTTTTAAAAAAAATCTTGAACGACACGTCATTCGAGACACTAACCCTATGACTAAAATACCCGGCTAATCCATGAGAAAAATATGGGAGGGGATCCTCGGGTTGCTGGTAGCTTTGTCGCAACTCACAATGATCATTTTCTGACTCGACTTGAAAATGCTTGTGGTATTTGATACATAGCATTTGAGAGGACAACAGACATCCATGGAGAACACTAGGAAATGGGGATATAGTAGGTCGGGTTGGCTCCGATCCTGACAAGGCGTGGTGTGTGTCCCCACACACACCCCGGTACTCGATGTCAACTACTGATTGTCAAGGTCCCGATCCTGTAGATGGGGATGAAACGTCCTTGCACATAGTCCCTGAATGATCGGGTGTGCCACAATCATAGCATCAGAACCAGGATCGAGTCTCCGATGAACTTGGATGATCGGCGAGCAGTTGAAGAGATGTGGGGTCTCAACAGATCCATAACATCGAGGTAGTAAGCAAACACGTGGTGGAGGCGACAGAACTGGTGGCAGAGGAGGAGGGAGTAGTGGCGGCTCTGGTAGTCGAAGAAGAGGTGGTGGTGCTATATCGTGAGCGATGAGTGGGGGGGGGGGGGGGGGGGTGGTGACAGAGATGAAGGCTGGGGCGATGGATCAGGAGACAGAGGAAATGGTGCTGGTGGTGGCCTTTAGATCGTCAAAGTGGGAGGTGGGATCGATGGTGCTCGATCGCTAGTGGTGATGGGAGAGCGGATCACCTTTAAGCTTATCGACCAACCGTTCCGAGAAGGGGATCTGGATAAGGAACGATACTCGTGAAGGAGGATAAGGAGGTGGTGGTGGTGGTTGTGGTGGAGTAGCGGTAGACGGCCGAGACGGTGCTCGTGAGCGGTGAAGTAGTTGTAAAGAGCTAGGGTCAACTTTTAATTATTTTGTTTTTAGTATTTATTTATAAAATTCTTATTATTTATTTCATTTTGAAAATTCTCTTTATAGAAATTCTTAATATTATTAAAAAAATTCTTTAAAATTAATATTACAATCCATTACCATTAAAATTAAAACTAAAATGATCTCAATAGTCTTGGTCTTCATCTTCCAGCGTCCTGGACAACATTAACAATGAAAATTTCTAAACATGAATAATGAACACAATCGATTTAAACAACACGAACTATAACATCTAACAGATGATTCTAGAGCAAAATCATGGATTTCACGACTGGATTTCACCAAACCAAATTTCATATCTAGGCAATCAAACCTAGTTTCCACATCTTGGGTGGATGTATCTGTAGAGGTCTAAACCCAATTGTCAGATCTAAGCAACTAAACCCCGCCCATCGCCGGAGAAGCTTCATTTGAAGACTAGATCTGCTACAACGATGCTCAGCCACGGACGATGAATCAACTAGCTCCGTATCTGCCACAATTATTAAATGACCATTTTACCTTTATGCGTTTAATTGACTTATCTGTGAGTTGAAAGACTATTTTACCCTTCATCATTGATTCTTTAATGCTCTATTTAATGAATAGTATTATCATTAATTTTTAACCAATTCATAATTATTCCTTTATTTTATTGATTCTTATTGTCTGTGAATTTTCATTAAAAAATCATAACATTTTAATTTTTATTATCTTTTGTGATCGTCGTTGGCTTGAAACACCTTTCGTTAGGCCAGAAAACCTTCGCTTAGTCCATTGGGTTTATTTATATTTTTATCATATTTTAATATTTTACAATTCATTTTATATTATATCATTTATTAATTCATTATTAAATAAGGGCAAAAGGGTCATTTTTCTTCTAAAATCCATAAGGTTTAAATGAGTGAGGGAAAAATCGTCATTTCACTCTCAACTTAACAGTCAAATAGGTCACATGACTAACGTAATGGAATATTTCGTCAATTTTTTATAATAGAAGTTAGTGACCAATACTTTAGGTATTGTATTTAACACATTTATACAATGGATAGCTTATTGTTCGTGACCTAAACAAAAAGGTAGGTTTCCACCTTTTCACCTAAACAAAATGAAGGTTGAAAAAGCGGCGTCGGTTTTACCAGTTAATCGATATAACCTTATATCCTTTACAAGAAGTCTTTCGAGTCAATTTTTGGTACTTGTTTTCCTCACCAACACCAAGCCGAAACTTGCTGGTGTTCCTAGTGCCTTTTTAAGTCGGTGTTTCCAGTGTCGGGGTAATTATGAATAACACTAGTTGTGATAACAATAAGAAAAAAGTGGTGTCGTTGTGGATGTATACAAGATACGGAACCACGTAAATTCTTGTGTTTTAGTATGATTGCTTATTTGTCTCTTGGTTACTTCATATTTTATTATATTCCCCGTTGTTATAATAACAACAATTTCATGTGTGGATAACAAAAGATGAACGAAATATGTAGTTCAATCAAATATTGAGAGACAATTTAACTTAATATCTTTGTCACTCAACTGTATTAAAAATCCCAATTTGCTTAAGAGATACCTTCCCTTTTGAAAAAACAACAGAGAACTTTGTTCGTATTTATAAAAATTGTTTATGTTACAGAGCCATGTTGCCACTACATTGATTAACCATACCAATGAGGTTTAATGACGTGGGTTACAAGCAGTGGCGGAGCTAACTTTTTCAGTGAGAGGGGGGGCACCGAAAATTTTCAATATCAATACGTGGCTGTAAAAAAATTGAGGGGGCCACAACTACGAAATTATAAGGAATTAAATGGTATTTTTGAAAAAAAAATCAAAAAACATACAAGAAATTTTCAAAAAAAATAAATTTTAGGGGGGCACGTGCCCCCCCCCCCCCCCCCCCCCCCGGGCACCATGTGGCTCCGCCACTTGTTACAAGGTCTCTCAATAAATTTTTTTGCTAACTGGTTGGTTTTTCCATTTTTTTGATAAGCGTAAGATTTTATTGAAAAGCTTAACTCTCTAAGGAGAAGAGGATTTAAGAGGTCTAAGGACATGTGTAACGATTGCGGGCGAAGCTTAATCAACAAGAGCTCAAAAAAGAGAAAACCCTGAACTAAGACAACAAGTCCTGCAAAAAATGAAAAAACAAAAACCGCGAACAAAACAGACACCAAACAAAGCGACCGAAAACAAACAGAGGATGAAAGAACTGATCATCATCCACCTACCTTTTGTCCTCAGAATTCCGATTTGGGTCATCGAAAGCTTTGGACGAAGAAACTTTACTACTTCCCTGAATACCCCGACCCCAAAGATGCCCGATACTGAGTTGACTACCACTGTCTTGATGCACAAACAAAGGTCTTTCTCTACTAAGGGAACAAACTTGGGCCTTCGTCCAATAAACAATACGAGGTACCGGAGGCTGAGGAGCCGACATATTCTCTAGGGGTCTACCCTACGAGATTGAGGCTTGAGAGAACTAGAAGCCACATTGCTTGCGAAGCTCTCTTCGAGGGTTGGAAAATTTGCTCCTATTGTTATCCGATCACCAGAATGGACACCGCTACCGAATTCACTGGAACTTCGAACGCAAAAATGGGGTCCAAATACGGGACAAGTTGGTGTTGGAGATTGGACACAACAACTCACGCACTATACCATTACCCATATAGTCGTGTTGTTGGTGACATTATCCAACAACATTAACCCCACACCTGCTTTCAACAACCAAAACTTACAAATGTGGACTACCCATCAAGGCGAGGCCAACACCAGATAAGAACAAGTGTAGAACCTGAGTATACGCACGATCCTATTTAGCGGGATCAGACCAATTTAAATTAGGAAATACATTTGCGTCAACTAACTCAGGTTATTGTGAAGCTTGAAGAGCCTCCAAGAGACCAGAGGGTTTTGAACTTTTGGGATTTAGAAAATCTCAATAATTGAAGTTAAAGTTGTCCTAGTTATTTAGAAGCCTCTACTGAGTCAAGTTGGTTGTCTTAGTTATTTGTTGAAGTCGAATTTGCATAAAAAGAAGGGTTTACTCTATGTCCTAACCTCGTACTACACTTAATTGTCAAATCCGCACCCAAGCTTTGAAAAATTGTCAAATAGTAACGAATTTCAAAACTGAATTATTAAAAATAAAAAAGTACTGCTTATATTGACTTTTTCTGTGAACAGTGAATCACGTGCTGCCCACGTGACTCATTTTATAATGGAGCTTGCGCGAGCTGAGGTCACGAAGAGATGAAATTCGAAGCTTGGACACAAAGAGATGAAGTTCGAAGAGCTGAGATGAAGAGATTAGGTCACAAAGGGATAAAGTTAGGCCAAGTTAACATCCGTAGGAAGAACATATTTGAGGGTAAACTCGACTTTTCACTTGTCCAATTTAACGTCCGTTTAAAATTGGAAACAATTGGCAATTTCAGTTAATTGACCGTTACTACATGACAATTTCAACTGTACAGGGTTTGGATTTAACAATTTCTGAAAGTTGGGCGTTAGGAAATGGAGTAACCCCTAAAAAGAAATATAAAAATAAATAACTACTTATAAAGGGTAAGACTTCACCAACTAACAAGATTGACCTTTTAATTGTGAAATCTCAATCCGATATGAGTGACATGTTTTAAATACAATTTATGTGGTATATGAGTATGGTTCGGCTCACGACCCGTTTGTCACCTCCACTCTGTGACCTCTTGTCCATATACATATGTCTAGTCTTACTCTGACTCACGTGTAGATGTTTATTCCTACACGTTACATGAAATGTCTCATATCATAAAAACATAAGAAAAAAGAGTTACTTATAATTTATAAAGGCTTAGGACTACATCAAACAACTATAATTGACCTAGGTTGTAAAAATTTGATACAATACGAATAACCCGTTTTAAAAAAAAAACATTACCCTTTTTGAGTTGAAAGTGATGTAGGATCATATATGAGTTTTTATTTATTTCGAGGTTGGAAGGGTTAAAAACGCAGTAAGTCTTTTTCTTATAAAGATTGAATGCTTCCTTGCAAGTTTGTTGCGTGGGAGATATTAATTGACTGAACTGGTTCGGGAAAAACCTGCCCCTATCCTGTTTGGTTGTCATCCTTCACCATGGAATAAAAAACATGTTATCTACAAAAGATATCATATGTAGTGACGCGTGCAAGGCTTACGTGGGTACGATGATGAATCTGCGTGGAAGCCTCAGGCTGCTTCCATTTGTGCATATGGAAATTAGTGGCATCCAACAAGCTTATTTAAGTTTAGCACTAATTAAAATATATCACCATCATTTTCTATACTGGAAATGTGCAATTTTATTAAATAGATTAACCGATCATAAAAATACACCAGAGAAACTCTTGACCACAATAAAAAATATTATATGGTAATGAGCTCTGAAGGTCTGTCTATACATAACTCTGTAATAAAATGAACCTACACATGTGGTTTTTTGGAAAACCAAAAAAACGAACAAAAAGTAAATAACAATGAAACCGATGTTTGCTACTCAAGGTATTGCCTATCTGTTGCATACTCTGTGAAATGCGACCGAACCTGCTGATATCGGTTTCTAAGGGAGACAGAGGTCTTCCTAGGGACCCCTCACAGAGCAGCCCCTAGAGCACTGAATCCCTTTCATTCTTCCACAAAACCAATAATCATTGCTCAAGGTATAGCCTTCATGCTTAATTCGTTGTATTAAACCGAATATGTGATCATTGATTTCAAGAGGAGATAAAAAAACTCATTCGATTAGCCAAATTCATAATCGATAGAGGGGTCAAGGTGGGTGCGGAGGTGTATGCCAGCGGAGAGGCGGTGTCCAAGACGACGACGGCTTCAGCCACGGCGGCGGCGGTGGCTTCAAAGGGTGCGGTGGTGGAGGCCAGGGAGGAGGACACGTTAGTGGCGGCTTCAACGACACCGAGGATTGATCAGGATCGATGACCTGATACAGGGCGGTCGCGGGACTCCAAGGCAGTGAGGTTGATCGATGCCGAGGTGAGCCAGACGAAAACCAAGAACGGGAGACACGTCGTTGGTGGTGGGAGGGAGCCAACGTCGCGATTGCTAGATACGGTTCGAAAGAAACCCTAGAAAAACCTTCGCATAACCCAAAAAAAGGTACAAGGGAGAAGATGTGTATAAACTAGCAGCATAACTATGGCCATAACTATGACTTTGCCTCCGTACGATGACTCTGTCTTAAAGAAAAAACCCTAGCAGAGAGTTTTTCCCCTTTGTCAGATATTAATAATCAGTGTTAAATATATCAAAATCATTAATCAAATTAAAGTATTAAAAAGAAATTGAAACTTTAATCACTTATGCTTACTTCATTATGTAAATATTGTTTATATGCCATATTTTTTCTTGAATGATAACAAATATATTAATAAATAACACCCAAAGGTACATAATAGAATATACTCGATAAATAGAAACAAAATCCAATTGAAACAAATATCACAAATAATGAAACTTTCCTAATATAGAGGAATAATCAGGAAACTGAAGAAAAAAAAGATCTCATTTATCGAATTGTTCCAAAGATGTCGATAGGAGGATGATGTGATAGCGGTCGAGACAACTGCTGAAGGAGGTAAGCTAGGCCAGAGTGGTCCCATTTCCATAATAAAGTTGGTGTCTCTATGGACTGATTACTCCCCCATTGTTTTAGTGTGTGTCGTTCTCCCTTATATGATAGATGAGGGTTCCAAAAATGTATGAATACTAGCTCCCGAAAAGGTAGATGAGTATTATGCCGGTACTTGGTAAAGCCTCTTCCACCGTACGACCGGTGATGCAGTGATACATGCAACCTCCTCATCGTCCTTGTCTACTCTCATTGGGCGAGACGGGGGTGGTTGTTGCAACCAGTCATTGTCCTTGAAGGTCCAATGGAGGAAGTCCACACTAACCGCATTTCCTGACTCGGAAGATAGCTCGTAACCGGGCTTGGGTGCCCTCGACCTCTCACCGGTCCCTCTATTTAGAGAGGTTTAGGACGGTCCCCCCAGAGAAGGCCGGATCTGCATAGGACCCCTCCCGAAAAAACGACCTCCACTTATTATTCCATGGTTGGGCCTAATAACGGGAGATGTCATCTCTTGTGAGTATGAAACTGGGGAGGGGGAAGTTTTCTCTCTTATAACGGGAGATGTCCTAGCCTGCATTAACAATCCAACCGCCCCATCTATCACCTTTCCTTTGTGTTCCACCAGGCCTGATTGAAGGATTAGACGATAATTTGTTCCAGTCCCGAGCGTCATATACACGCCATTGTTATTGGGTTGTGGGATGGACCCTCCGGTGCACTCAGCTCTTTCCTAATAGATTTGAGTGTATCCATTACGAGCATTCATCTTGGAAGACTTGGGTTCAGTTGAGGCCCTCATCGAGAGTTCTCTCACTACCGTACTCATGGGAAAGCCGTAGTCATATAGCCGATAAGTATCTGTAGGACAAGTGAATAAGCGACCGTATCTCGGATTCCGATAGACGGTTACACATTTGACGTTGTAAAGGAATACAAACATCAAAGCAAACCCGAATTAGGATGAAATCTCCCTAATTTACCTCGTTAGCACCGTATCAACGACGAAACAAGTACCCAAGGATCCTCCGAGCCAAAAGTAAGTGCTTCAATTAGAACCTCCAACTAGGATGTTGGTTATTTGAACCCATACCGAGAAACGGGTGAACTGGATGTCCTACGGCGCATATGCAGAAAAATACCCGATTGGTTAAGACCCGGGTGGTAACTATATAGGAAAAATATAGCCCCCACCCACAAAGCTCTATTGTAGCATTGGACGTACAACGACATCTCAAATAGCCAGACCACTCAAAAGATTGCCTAGCTCCTTCACCCCCGAAGGCCTTCCCCTCGGTGCACCTAAGAAGCACTCCTGAACATCGACACCCCTAAGGAATGACCCCCTAAGTGACCACGACCGGTCTCCGACACCACGCCCCGGCCCATCCCTTACACAAATCTCACCAAGGAAGGTCGTTTCTCTTACGCCATATGCCTAACAAAGCCCTGTGACATATCTCAGAGGCGCCCCCAAATCCGCTTTGAGGTTGAAAATCCCCGAGTCACTGTCCTACTGTGCCGGGATCAAGGCATTATCTGTCTCCCGACTATCCGTCTGACTGATGCCCTCCGTCCGTGGAATCCTTTCCCGGTCACTAACCACGCCATGCATAGATTCTACCCAAATGACCTGATGACCCAATAACTAGAGAAGGGCATTGCATCACCAAATGAATTTAAGTTAACCGTGGTACCCTCGACCGAGGGTTGACTGCCACTGTTTTCCTGAGTACTAGCCTACGTCGTTGTTCTACGAGGAAGCTCCGCCAAGCCACTCACTACACCAGAGAGGAAGGCGGCGGAGAGACCTCCCTCGTAGAGAAAACTATCTCCATTGTTCTTGGGGATGACTCAAGGACGACATCGCTACAGCTGAAAAAGGACTGCCGACCAAAACCATCGTCGTCGTGTTGAGGAAGAAGGAAGATAAGTCATAAATATAACTTCTAGTGCGTTCGAGAGAAAAAAAAGGTGAGTACGCCCATTTTTATTTTGTTTATTTGACACATATAAAAAATAAGATTGCCTTTCTTCATATCATATAATCCAAACATTTACACCCGTCATGTAAGCCTCGGTCTCTCTTACAAAATTATCCTGTAAAACAAAGCATAACGTGTCGTAAATAATTTTCGTTTGACATTATAATATTTGATTATGCAACCTTAATTTTTTTCTTCATAAAATCACATACCTCTCATATAGTATCGGTTTTATGTTTTACGAGTCTTGTATCTTCGTAATCAACCACAATTGTTTTCCACCTTCTATGATGTTTACATCTTCGATCATGAGATGAGATGCTGTTTGCACTATTAGCCACGAGATGAGATGATGTTTGCACCATCGGTCACGAAACGGGATGCCCTTTGCACCGTCGGCCCCGAGACGGATGCTCTTTGCACCGTCGGTCCCGAGATGAGTAGCTGTTTGCATCGTCGGCCACGAGACGAGTAGCCGTTTGCACTATTGGCCACGAGACGAGATGCCGTTTGCACCGTCGATCCCGAGACGAGTAGTCATTTGCACCATCCACAAGGCGTTAGACATGATCGTTCTATAATCTCCTTTTCAAGTTGGACATTACGAATGCCCATGCTCCAACTTGAGGGGGAGTATTGAAGATAATCATATCAGCATAAACTAACTGATTTATTCTGATTTGATTTTATTTGATTACAATATTAAACTAAAAAATCATGTATCATTTGTTTTTTTTGAAAGAATTTTGTAATCTCCTATATAAATGAGTTTAGACTCTTAAGTAATATAGTTCAAATGTTATGAAATAGGTGAGACACTTTGATGGCCACCACCTACACATACACGTGTATTGTTTTTGGAAAGACTAAGTGTATGAGTAAGCATAAAATGGTCGGCTACTTCTCCTTATATATAGCCATGTTGTGTAATTAAGAGATACAAGAAACAAAAGATCAGTAAATGGTTAAGTATTGAGAGTTTGATATTTTAGTAAAGTAAAGGAAGTTAGGTTATTTTAGTTTCAGTTTTGATCGTTTGAGAAATAATCACAACACGTTATCAGCACGACTCCGCTCCGTTGTAATCGTTAAATTTTCTCAAATCGTTATTCAGTACGAACGGTCTGTTCTACTGCTCATGTATCAGATTTTTAAATTATCATTAATTTATTTATATCTGATTCATGCTCATTTATATAAATTTATTTACGGTTTTAATAAGTATGCTCTGTGATTGCCAATGTATATTGGATCTTTCACATCAGAAATTTGATGTTTGTTGCATACTCGTATTTAATCGTGAATACCTGAATTTAAAAATTCATTTAAAACCGAAACGTTTGGACCGGAAGTTCCAAATATATAATATTAGCGACCCGATATGTATTGGACCAGAAGTTCCAAACTAAAATATCAACGACCTGAAGTCGAGTATGATCCTGACATACAATTATTTTGATCAATGTTCAGGATGGATAACTTGGCAAAGCTTAGTTATGCTCCCCTTAGACTAGACGGGAAAAACTATTATGAATGGGCGCTAGACACGACTCTCCACTTGAGATCTTAGAATCTTGGAGACGTCATAAAAGAGGGGAATAACGAGTCAATCAAAAACAAAGCCACGACCACAATATTAATCCGTCATCACATGCATAGAGATCTACGACTTGAGTATATAATTGACGAAGACCCCCTTACTTTATGGGTTCAACTCAAGGAGAGGTTTGAGCATATGAAAGCAATAGCTCTCCCTCGTGCCCAATATGATTGGTCTAACCTCAGGTTTCAGGACTTTAAATCCGTAAATGAGTACAATTCGGCTATGTTTAAAATTGTTTCCAAGCTTCGCAGTTGTGGTGAGAAAATAACTGACGAATCTATGCTTGAGAAAACATTCTCCACGTTCCATCCCTCGAATATGCTCCTGCAGCAGCAATATCGACAAAAAGAGTTTAAGAAATTTACAAATCTGATTGCTTGTTTTCTCGTTGCAGAGCAGAACAATGAATTATTAATGAAAAACTATCAAACTCGCCCTGTAGGCAGTGCTCCATTCCCTGAAGCGAATGTGACAGGATATGATGGTAACTCTGGACCCAGACGAGGTCGAGGACCCTTTAGAGGTCGAGGTCGTAGTCAAGGATATGGGCAAAACAATTTCCAACCTTATAAAAGAGATGATAGGGTGTACCACCAGAAGTGGACCCGATATGAGAAAGGAAAAGGCCCACAGAACCCGACTCCCAGAAATGCCGAAAATATATGTTACCGTTGTGGGGGGACTGATCATTGGTCACGTGTATGTCGTGTGCCAAACCACTTGGTAAAGTTATACCAAGAGTCGATAAAGGGAAAAAAAAGGTCGCTGAGACAAATTTCATTGATCATGTAAGCCCTGCTCTGATCAAGCTTAGCGTCTCCGACTTCTATAAAGATGATGACGGAATTGTGGACCGTGATGAAAATGTAGATTGAACTTGTGTGTTTATGTATTCCCCTACTTTTAGTCAATGTGAAATATATATAATGTTTTTGTAATCCTTTCCTAAGTTTATAAACTAATATAATAGTTTTTATGAAAGGATATGGACCCCAACTATGGGTCACGTATTTGCAGAAATGATGGCGACTTATGTATTGTTGATTGCGCGTCGACGCACACAATCTTAAGAGATAAAAAAAATATTTCTCTTATCTAAACTTGGTTGAAGAAAATGTTAGCACAATTACGGGTAGTGAAAATTTAATAGAAGGCTCCATAAGAGCTACCTTGATATTAGAAAATGGAACAAGGTTAAATACCCGTAATGCTTTATATGCAAGTAGATCCAGAAGAAATCTACTTTGCTTCAAGGATATTCGCAGCAACGGATATCATGTCGAGACCAGAAGTGAAAATGAGACTGAGTTTCTCTATATCACTTTTAATAAATGTGGTGAAAAGCGTGTACTTGAAAAATTGCAGGCTCTATCATCATGTTTGTATTATACAACCATAAGAACCGTAAAACCTACGCAACAATGAACCAGAAGTTCATTAACCCAAATGCTTTTATGCTTTGGCACAACCGTCTTGGTCATCCGGGATCGACCATGATGCGTAGGATTGTTGAAAACTCATGTGGGCATTCATTAAAGGACCAGAAGATCCTAATGTCCAATGAGATATCATGTACAACTTGTTCACAAGGAAAATTAGTGGCCCGACCATCGCAAACCAAGATTAACATTGAAATGCCATCTTTCCTGCAAAGAATTCAGGGAGATATATGTGGCCCTATACATCCAACCAGTGGACCATTTAGTTATTTCATGGTCCTGATAGACGCATCCAGCAGATGGTCTCATATTTGTTTATTGTCAATGCGAAATGTTGCGTTTGCTAAAGTACTGGCACAAATCATTAAGCTGATGGCACATTTCCCTGATCATCCCATTAAGTCTATTCGTCTTGATAATGTTGGTGAGTTCACATCAAGAGCATTTGATGATTATTGCATGTCTTTAGGGATTGATATTGAACATCCCGTTGCACATGTCCATACCCAAAATGGGTTAACAGAATCGTTTATCAAACGTATACAGGTAATTGCATGTACATTATTAATGCAATCACAATTACCTATTTCTGCTTGGGGACATGCTGTATTACATGCTGCATCTTTAATTCGTATAAGACCAAGTGCTTATCATCAATATTCTCCTGTACAACTTGTGTGTGGGAACCAACCTAATATATCCCATTTGCGAACCTTTGGTTGCCCAGTCCAAGTGCCGATCGCACCTACTCAACGCACAAAAATGGGACCCCAACGTCGGTTGGGGATATATGTTGGTTTTGACTCACCGTCCATTATAAGGTATCTTGAACCTCAGACGGGTGATTTGTTTACTGCAAGATTTGCAGATTGTCATTTTGATGAGACAACATTTCCACCTCTAGGTGAGAATGATAAGTCTCCTGAAGTAAGGTTTGAACTCTCTTATAAGCCTCCTGAAGTTGGACATGAACTTTCATGGAAAGTGAGTTCGTTGTCTCATTTAGACCCACGCACGTCACAATGTGAAATAGAAGTACAGAGAATAATTCATTTGCAAAATGTTGCAAATCAAATGCCTGATGCATTTGCAGACACGTCAAAGATGACAAGGTCTTATATAGATGCAATCAATGTACCAGCTAAAATTAAGGTCATTGGCGATACTGCAAAAGCAGCTATCGATTCCTCTAGTGCACGCCTGAAGCGTGGGAGACCGGTTGGATCAAAAGACATTGTTCCCCGGAAGCGGAAATGTCAGACGAATATAGGGGATAAGAAAGCGGTGGTTCCAGAAGAACCAGCCGATGAAAAAGCTTCATTACCAGAAGTAGTTCCAGAAGAACTACTAGAGTCGGTTCCAGAAGAACCAATCGGTCCAGAAGTACCAGTCGGTCCAAGAGTACCAATCGGTCCAGAAGTACCAGAAGACTCTAATGCTCCTGAAGAGTTAAGAAATGAGATAATTATTGTTGATGAAGTCTTTGCGTTCGCGGTGGCCAACGAGATCATAAATGAGTTTTATTTCGAGCCCCGAAGCATCGACGAATGCCGTCACATGGATGACTGGCCTATGTGGGAAAAGGCAATTCAAGCAGAATTGGCCTCATTGGCAAAACGCCAAGTTTTTGGGCCCGTTTCCAAGACACCAGAAGATGTCAACCCTGTTGGTTACAGGTGGGTATTTGTAAGGAAACGAAATGAGAAAAATGAAGTCGCCCGATATAAGGCTAGACTTGTGGCCCAAAGATTCTCTCAACGACCTGGAGTCAATTTTAATGAGACATATACCCCGGTAATGGATATGATCACTTTCAGATATTTGATCAGCCTATCAGTCTCTGAAGGACTTGATATGTGCATGATGGACGTTGTGACTGCTTACCTATATGGTAATTTGGACACTGATATCTATATGAAACTCCCCGATGGGTTGAGATTGCCTGAAGCAATGATAGATATCCCCAGAGATATGTGTTCAATAAAATTACAGAAATCTCTGTATGGACTAAAGCAATCTGGTAGGATGTGGTATCATCGCCTTAGTGAATACCTTACCAGAAAAGGCTATAAGAATGATGTTATTTGTCCATGTGTGCTCATTAAGAAAACAACCTCCAGGTTTGTTATTATAGCAGTATATGTTGATGACATAAATCTGATTGGGACTCCAGAAGAGATCCTCAAAGCTTCAGATTATCTGAAACGAGAATTCGAAATGAAAGATTTGGGGAGGACTAGACACTGTCTCGGCCTGCAACTCGAGCATCTGTCTGATGGTATTTTGATCCATCAATCAGCATATGTTGAAAAGCTTTTGAAGCGTTTTAGTATGAATAATGCTCATCCTCTCAGTACTCCAATGGTCGCCCGTTCTTTAGATCCCAGAAGAGATCCATTCCGTCCCAAGGAAGCAGATGAAGAGATACTTGGTCCTGAAGTACCATATCTCAATGCTATTGGGGGTTTGTTATATTTGGCACAATGTACGCGACCTGACATAACGTTCACAGTAAATGTACTTGCCAGGTTCAGTTCAGAACCCACTCGGCGACATTGGAACGGTATAAAGCATTTACTTCGTTATCTAAGCGGGACTAGAGATTTGGGACTTATGTATTCTAAGTCCAGGGGGAGCGTCGGCCTGGTTGGATATGCAGATGCAGGCTATTTATCATATCCTCACAAAGCTCGCTCCTAGACAGGCTATGTTTTCACCTGAAGTGAAACAGCCATCTCCTGGCGCTCTACGAAGCAGACTTTGGTTGCGACATCCTCGAACCACTCGGAGATTGTGGCGCTACATGAAGCTAGCTGAGAATGTGTTTTCCTGCGATCCGTTTTGAAGCATGTGTTATGCTCAGTCGGAATTCCTCCGCCAAGCTATCCTTCCATCATATATGAAGACAATGCAGCTTGTATAGCTCAAGTCAGAGGAGGTTATATCAAAGGAGACAGAATCAAGCACATCTCTCCGAAGTTCTTTTATACTCATGAGCTCTAGAAGAGTAATGAGATAGATGTTAAGCAGATTCGGTCTTGCGAGAATCTTGTTGATTTATTTACTAAAGCCCTGCCGACTTCTACATTTGAGAAGCTAGTTCACAGAATCGGCATGCATCGCCTTAGCAAGCAACCAAAGTAGCCTGCCTGAAATCAGGGGGAGACAAGTTTCGTGCGCTGCACTCTTTTTCCCTTATCCAAGTTTTGTCCCACATGGTTTTCTTGGAAATGTTTTTAACGAGGCAGCATCAAGCACAACATGAAGCACGTTTTGCGCGTTGCACTCTTTTCCCTACAGGTTTTGTCCCACCGGGTTTTCCTGAAGAGGTTTTTAACGAGGCAACTTATGGCGCATTTGATGTATTCATAAATGGTGGTGTCCAAGGGGGAGTGTTATGAAACAGGTGGGACACTTTGATGGCCACCACCTACACATACACGTGTATTGTTTTTGGAAAGACTAAGTGTATGAGTAAGCATAAAATGGTCGGCTGCTTCTCCTTATATATAGCCATGTTGTGTAATTAAGAGATACAAGAAACAAAAGTTTAGTAAATGGTTAAGTATTGAGAGTTTGATATTTTAGTAAAGTAAAGGAAGTTCGGTTATTTTAGTTTCAGTTTTGATCGTTTGAGAAATAATCACAACGTCAAAAACATTTTCACTATACTTTTACATGCTATTAGAGCTCCCGGTTTTGATCCTTAACAAAGTTTTATAAATTCGTAATCAAATCAGAATAAATCAATTAGATTTATTCTGATATGATCATCTTCAATAATATCGTCCCTATAATCAGACTACAACAAGTTTTCTATCCAATCTCACCGTCTTCGTATTATAGTTCAATGCTTCCATCAAACACCTTATCGCACGGTGCCCACGATCAATGTAATAGGAATTGTAATAACCAAACGATTACAATTTCGGATAAACAAACTATACCAATATAAATACGGTAACAATCCATACTCAAACGTGGCATATTCAATGAATAGCATCCATCCACGTTATCAGGTAACCCGATATGCGGCGCATCGTTTGGGTTGTTTCGACTTTACGAGGCTGAACTGCTCCGCCACATCATCATCTCCAGGTTGGATATTTACTCCCGTGGAAAAGGTCCATTTATGAAATGACACATGAGCCCCTTCTTTTTTCTCTAAATTACGAGGCATAGAATAAATACAAGTACCGGCTTATTGTTTCAAAAGCAGAAGATAAAGCCCGAGTTTCTGTTGATAGCTAAGCTTTGTGCTAATTTTAGAAAATGCAATTAATTCAAAGTTGAAGACAGTGGCAATATAGTAAATAGGAAAAACAAATTGATAAAGCTGAGTCAGTGTTGACTCCAATAAGAAAGGAAGCTTTTTATCGAAACCGTTGTCAATTGAGTCTCCACCAAAGTACACCTCATCGTCACCTACCCTTGATTTTCAATTTCAATGCCGATCCTTCTTCCCCTATATAAACCCTCCTAAATCTCCATCTCTCACACACTACAAGTACATTCCTCGATCAAACCCAATTCGTAGCCATGTCGATGAACGCTCTCGCCGCCACCAGCCGGAACTTCCGCCGGGCAGCCCAGATCCTGGGTCTTGACTCCAAGCTGCAGAAGAGTCTCCTGATCCCTTTCAGAGAGATCAAGGTATGGGGTTATTGTAATGGGTTCTGTTTGTTTCTCGGGAATTTGTTTGATTGGAGTTTTGTGTTCTGATATTGACCAGGTGGAGTGCACTGTGCCCAAGGACGATGGGAGCTTGGTCACGTACGTTGGTTTCAGGGTGCAACATGACAATTCTCGCGGGCCCATGAAGGGAGGGATCAGATACCATCCGGAGGTGTGATTTTGATGATCGATCATTTGATTTGTTTCGTTAAGTTTCAACTTTGAAAGAGACGGAATGTGAATTGATTGTTGTGCCTTTGTTACTTGTTTAGCTTTTTGGTTTGTTTGATTGCTTTGGGGATGTTTTTGGATCTTCCCTGAAATGAATGGTCTCAAATCGGTCGGGTGGATTTGACCCATTACTGAAGATGCCAAGCCATTTGTGTAATATGAAATTATTCTACTTGTTTCAGGTGTTGGACTAGCTTAATTCTTTTCCTTTAAGCAGGGCCTGATTAAACTTTGTTTTTGTTTTTGATGAATGATGATTATAAATTCATAATTTAGGGAAAACCCCACTTACCAACCTTGTATTACACAGTTTGACATTTGTTTGTACAAACTAAAGGGAGTTTTTTGCCATCCGTTAGTCACACGGATAGTAGGGGGTGGTTTTTGCAAAATTGTCAGGGTAATTTTGGACAGCTCGTGTTCAAATTTGACAAAGTTATAATGGATGCAAAAGTAAACAAGGTTTTCCCTTTAGTTTGTGCAAACAAAGGCCGTCTACAGTTTGTATTCGCAAAAACCGCGTTACAGGGGTTAGTATTTGGGGTTTTCCCTATAATTTAATGTTTGGGGCTTAGATATTTTGGCCATCGTGGTTTTACAATTCTTCTATATAGGTTTTTTGGCATCTGAACTTGTGTTTCTTAGGGCCCTTAATTTCCAATTGGATCAAAAATGGGTGGATTGTGCTTTCTGTGGTACAGTGTAAATATTTGCACATTACTTTTTCTCTGATTTAATTGGACCAAGCAATCAGTTACAAGCTTAGGAAATGGTTAACAATAGCAGGCATGGCCATAAGTTTTAAAAGGATTTTTGGCTTATTGTGATTCGTTACAACATTTTTGTCTCATCCTCATCCCTTCCATTGTTGATTTTCTTCTTTCTAATGTTACAGTTTTGTCCACAAATAAAAAGTTACAGTTTTGACTCTTGGCCTTATGTTGTCCTTGCATATGGCCAAATGCATGTGAGTCATTATGATCTGTTTCAACATTTGGAAAATGTAACCACTTTTTCATATGTCTAATGGCAACTAACCATTTCTAATGCTTAATTTGAATTTGATGGTTGTGTTATATAGGGAATGGTAAAAGTATATCTTGCTTGTTTAACTTATGCCGTCCTCCTTTTCTTATGTAAGAGAGTCATCAATGAATTTGTGGACAACATTGTAATGTAATGACTTAAGTCGAACTGATCTAGTGAGGTTATCCCCAAAAAGACCTAACTTTGTTTCGTAGGCAGAGATCTGGATGGATCCATATATGTTAGGAAGTATTGTGGGCATGAGTTTTTAGCTGATTCGTATCCCAGTTAGTTAGTTATCTGTGTTTGGTAGGTTGACCCTGATGAAGTGAATGCACTTGCTCAACTAATGACTTGGAAGACGGCCGTAGCAGACATTCCTTATGGTGGTGCAAAGGGGGGTATTGGATGCACCCCAAGGGAGCTCAGCAAAAGTGAGTTGGAACGTCTTACTCGTGTTTTCACTCAGAAGATCCATGATCTCATTGGCATTCATACTGATGTTCCTGCCCCTGACATGGGCACCAATGCTCAGGTTTCCTTATCCTTATCTTTTCTACAGCATTTGCTTCTTTTACTGCTTGCTTGGATTTTGTATCAACACAATCTTGTCATTTCAGACCATGGCTTGGATTTTGGATGAGTACGCAAAGTTCCATGGCCACTCCCCAGCTATAGTCACTGGGAAGCCTATAGTAAGTATCTCAAACTTCTCAACTAATATATTGTTCAAGTCCTCATTACAATTTGGCATTCTAGGATCTTGGTGGATCATTGGGCAGGGAGGCAGCAACAGGGCGAGGCGTTGTATTTGCAACAGAAGCTTTACTTGCTGAGCATGGTCAATCAATTCAAGGTTTGACTTTTGTAATTCAGGTAAATGTTCTCTCCTCTCTGTTTTAAGATTAGGACTGTTGTTGTTACTAAAGAAAGAGAAAAACAAACAGGGTTTTGGAAATGTGGGGTCATGGGCGGCAAAGCTTATCCATGAAAGAGGCGGGAAGGTGATTGCAGTCAGTGACGTAACCGGTGCTGTTAGAAATCCAAATGGTATTGATATAAAAGAGCTGATTAAGCACAAAGAAGACACGGGCAAGTTAACAAATTTTCAAGGTGGGGATGCTATGGATCCAAATGAACTTCTACTACATGACTGTGATGTTCTAATTCCATGTGCTTTGGGTGGTGTCCTCAACAGGTACTCCCTCTTCTAACTTACAAACATCTTTCAACTCCTTATTAAGAAGACTACCGTGACCTACCGTGACCATCTTTTATAAATTTTTACTTTTTAATTGATACGATTTGAAACGTAATATCCCCATTTTCTCTGATTTAATGAATCCTCACTGATTTCTAAATTCTGTCTTCTTGAAGGGAAAATGCCCCCAGCATCAAAGCAAAGTTCATAATAGAGGCAGCGAACCATCCTACCGATCCAGAAGCTGATGAGGTATGCATCCTTTGTATTATTCACTATTCTTTTTACGAGATGTACAAATTCATGATATATTTTGTTTTTTCACTTTAATATTTTTAAGGGTTTCAATTATATATGAAATTCAGCAGTAAGGTTGTTTGAGTATCCACTTGCACTGACAAGGTGTTATTTATTTTTTGCAGATTTTGTCGAAAAAAGGAGTTGTGATTCTTCCTGATATATATGCAAATTCAGGAGGTGTGACAGTAAGCTACTTTGAGTGGGTTCAGGTAAGAGCATTGAAAGTGTGAAACACAATAACATTGGTGTATGATTAAGAGTAAATAATGAATGGTTTTGAGTTGAAATGCAGAACATTCAAGGGTTTATGTGGGAAGAAGAGAAGGTGAATGAGGAGCTGAGGAAGTACATGACTCGGGCATTTCACAACATAAAGGGGATGTGCCAGACGCACCATTGTGATCTCCGAATGGGCGCCTTCACGCTTGGCGTCAACCGTGTGGCCCGCGCCACCCTCTTGAGGGGTTGGGAAGCTTAGTTTAGTCCTGCCCTACTCACATTTTCATTTCTTTTCCTTCCTCCTCTTTCATCTTGTATCTCTCTCTTTATTGCTTACATTTCTTTCTTTTCCATTTATTAGAGGGATCATACCGGCAACTCAATTTGGTTATTATCTTTGTTGTTGAGAGTTTCTCTTCATTTGTCACTGTTTTGTCATTAAATTAAGAAAAAGCAAAAAAACGTTAGTCTGGTCATGAAACTGATTCAGTGTTGTGTTGATCCATACAAATAATGTACAAAAAATTGAGTTCCCAAGTCCCCTCGACTTTAATGAGTTAATGAAATTTCTACTGAATGATGAGGAGAGTGATCAAATAGATGCAAATACAGGAATAAGGTCAACCAACTTAGGACTTTACCTTTGTGTGTTTCGAACAATGGGGAGAATAACCCACCCAAACTTATTCGTTTAGATTTTCCTTAGTATACTTATAACCTTAAAGCAATTGGTTGTGTTGTAATCATGAGATTCATATCCCAATCTAATTTGTAATTTTTTTTTGTCTCGACTACAATCATGTGAATAATTATTTTATTAGAATTTTTTTATAGATCCCTCCTATAAAAAAAAATAAGAGACAGCCTGGTAAGACAGGCTCAAACAAAATTACATAATAATTTTATGATTAAAAATAAAAATAATCTATACTTAAAGGAAGTATACATTTTTGCATTCAAATCAATATCCCTTAACATTATAAATTAAAAAAAAAATATTGACATGTTTAATCCTAGCCTGTCTCATCCATACCAACCAGAAACTAGGGTAAGTAAGTTACATGGAGGTGACGACTACTTCAATTTCGACGACACGTCTAACGAAGATCGGCCAACAACCCTCGACAGCCAGGAGGTGGTGGTGGCCAATGACTTAGGCTTTTCTCTCGTACTCTTCATCCCAAGGAGACCGACTTACGACAAGTATCAAAGCCAGCGCAGATGGGCACGCCACCACCGACAGTAGCCTCATCGCCTTCGCGAACGACCTCTCTACGACCGGGGAGGACATCTCAAACGCATGACTTCCGAGTGAAGAGGAAAGCACCGCTAATGTCCGATCCAAAGATCAATCTGTCATGGAGTCATTTCTGACCAGGTGGGCCGACACGAACAGAGGGTCAAATGGATGATCTTGGGGCTTGGATGAGCGGCCTTTCACTTCGAGCGGTTGTGGTTCCAAAAACGGAACTCGTGGCCCAGGTGTGAGCTTTGCTTACATGTTGGCGGCTCAACTTTTGTCCCCCGAAACCATTTTTCTATCAAGCACCAACCAACGTCATGGTAGATCAAGGCAAGACCGTTAGACTTTGGAATTGTGGGATTCCTTTTCAGGCCAACGACATTGCGAGACAAGGTCCTAAAAGGACTACCTTGGGTTTTCAAGTGATCCGCGATAGTCTTGGTGGACCTCAATCCACTAATGCGGTCGCAATATATCCCCTTCTCACACATCTTAGTCTGGATTAAGGTCATGAACATCATGGTGGGAGCTTGGAACCGAGGGGTGGTGTATTGAATCGAGAACAATTTTGATCATGTATGACATTATCATTTATTAATACATTATCTTTTTGTTATCATTTTGATAAATGTTAATTGCATGAATAATAAACTCTTTTTAAGATAATCAAATATGTGACTTGATAATAAAACTTTTGGATGAATAAAGAGTATTATTCCAATGATCCTTAGCCTTATCAATATACTAAGACTAGTATGATATTGACTGATGATCATGTTTTATTGATCACGCATATGCGATATAAAATCAAGTTATAGATACAATTTGGTGAAATAGTATTGGATGACCCAAACAATTCTCTAGGCCAGAACTACTTCTGTTACTATCTATTCCTTCATTATAATGTTCAAATTTATGTCTAGTTTTACCTCTCACTTCTATAGTGAGATGTGGATGTTGTTCGTGGATGACTTTGAGTGTTTTTAATATTATATATATGTTCAAACAAAACTAAAACAATTTTCAGTAGAATTTTCTTTAGGGCAAAACTAAAATTCATATTTTAGAATGATATAAATAGAGTAGCTCACCCGAGTCTCCTTATTTTAACATAGGAAACAAAATATAAAAATGACATCCAAACAATTAAAAACCATCGTCTGAAAACTCGTAAGTAGAACGAAATAAACAGAATTCATATCTCATGCTAATTTTCTTTACTTCCAATGACATATCTTAAAACGACCATAACTTTTTCATACGAACTCCGCTTTAGGTCCATAAGATATCAAATCGAAGGTAACTGAGAGCTCTCCAATTTTATATAACCTTTATGGATAAGAGTATGTCACGACATACCCTATACCCCTCTAAATCCATCCCTGGGGCCTGATTGGGCTATCCACACTCGCCTTACCGCTTGTGGGAGCGGAAGGAACTAGAGCTTAAGGAGACGTCTAATGGAATGCAACCCCTGGGAGCGATCACACATAGACGATAATAGGTCCGCTTGTGCGGGAAGATGGGACATGCCCCGAGATTGACGAGGACAATAACAACGTGGTGGTCCATTCACGATCGTCGTTTGAAGCACCACTGGGGTGGTTGCTAGCGGTGTCGTGGCTACAGAAACTGTCACGCCCCAAATCCAATTTTGACCGGACTCGAGACGTGAACTTAGATAAATAAATAATAAAGAAAATTTAAAAGAAATAAGTCTTGAAATAGTACTACGAAATCCAAAATCCGATTAAATGAGTCAACAACTCAACAGTAAACCATAAAAGCAGTATTTAGTTTAAAATACACAATACGTCTCTAGACACTAGCCAAGACCCTTGTCAGCTCCCAAACTCCGAGAATCCTACTAATACTGATCCCGCTCAAAACCTGATAGACAACAAGGTAAGGGGTGAGCTTTCGCTCAGTAGGAAAATTAGTTAAGGTTATGAACATCAGTTCACTACCACGAGTAACCGTCCAATTAGGGCATACTATCACACATGACTATCAACAACGCCCACGGGACAAGCACCAACCACCAAACATTCTCGCAAGACCATACTAACACAAGAAATCATGCACAAGGCCAACCAGCACACCACGAACACGCAGTAGAACAACATATAGCTTAGTACAACCGTTCCCAACATCACCGGCTATCACAGCCCGTCCCATTTATGTCGTACCGAAACACACAGCATCGGTCCCGACATCTTCCCGTCACCGAGACTCGGGGTAACATACCTGACCGGCAATACATTCAGTCGGATGTCTTTCCGTCACGGAGACTCGAGGCCTCACACATAACGGACCGGCACATACCTCGGTCGTACGCCTTCCCGGACCACATGACATCGGGGTAATGATCATGCCATCCTTGGCCTCGATTACCCTATACCGGCACTATCCCTCGGCATAGGTATCACACCGCTTGGTACACGCATCAAGAGAATAACACGCATCACAATACCAAAATTCGACCACGGTATACCAACCGAGTCAATTCACCTTAACACACAAATCGGTCAATGTCTCACCCGATCATATCACAACCAAAGATTCACATCACATCAATCACGGCACACTTGCCCACACATAGCTACAACATGCTTCACCGAGTATATCAAAACATGATTATTAATCTTATCGACGCTTAGTCACACATCATGCATCTTAATCAAAGATCATGACATCAATCAACACGCAATCCTAAGGCTCGACATGACCATTCTACCAGCACGACAATTTCCCAAGAATTGAAAGCGATTAATCTAGTGAATCACATCCTACATGCACACCAAGACTCGTCCGGTTATTATGTAATTGAAAGCGGTTATTCTAGTGAATCACATCCTATATGCCAACCAGGACCTTTACGGTTATTATTATTACCTAACATGCATACTAGTAACTTTCCGTAATTGAACCGGTATTCGCTACGTTCCCTACCTCAAAAGCAGTCAACGATCAACTCCTAGCTGTTGACGTCCTGGCTCGCTGCATCCTCCTCCTTGGACGAAGTCAAACTCTAATTTTAAAAAAGAAGAGGTGATAATCAGTCCCGGTTCAGTCCTAATCAGTCCTCTAATTTAACAACTAAGTCCTTTAATTTATCGACGAAGTCTCTTTTTAATTTAATTGGTTTAAAATAAATTTAATTAATCTGTCCCAACCCGGATCCGACCCGACCCGGAAACCGGACCCGAATCCGACCCGGATCAGACCCAGTCCAGACCCAGACCTGACCCGGACCCGAACCTGGCACTAGACCCGACCCAGACCCAGGTCCAGACCCAAACCCAGATTTGGACCCTAGCCTGGCCTGGCCAGGCCCGAGGCCCAAGTTGTCTTGGAGGCCCAAGGCCCATGTCTGGCCTGGAGGTCCGAGCACAGAGAAGGTGAGCTAGGGTTTTGCTCCGTCCTCCGCCGGCAGCGACGTTAGAGGAGCTCAGAGGGATGAGAAGAGGTGGTCGGGAGGGGCGCCAAGGCTCCTGCGTGACTAGGACAATGACGGTGGTGGATGGCGGGCGACCCAACAACCCATCCATCTATGATCTGGCGAGAGAGCGAAACTCTCGCCGGCGTGGGAGCCGTGATGGAGCTCGGGGTTCAGGCCAGGGATGAAGCCGGTGAAGCTCGTCCAAATCGAGCTCGGCCCGATGGGTTTTCAGGTGGGATTCTTCAGGGACGGTGAACGGGACCGGAGGAAACGCCTACCTACGTTGATTCCCCGTCAGTGGTGCGATTCGAACTCGGGAAGAAGAACCAGAGCGAGAAGCTCGGCGTCCAGATCTTGTTGCCGGCGCGACGCGATTCAAACCTGGGAGAGAAGAACGGTGATGAGGGGGTTTCGGCCGGCGAGGGAGAGAGAGAGGAGAGCTGCGAGAGGAGAGAGAGAGAGGTGTGTCTCGGGGTGCGTGCGCGAAACTGGGGAAGAAGATACACAATGTTAGGGTTTGGGGGTAGGCCGGATTGGGCCTGACGCGGGCTTGGGCTCAGCGAGCTGGGCCTAGTCTGCTGACCGGGCCTGGTCTGGCATGTTCCCACTTTTCCTTTTTTTTTCTTTTTTTTTCGCTTTCTTTTTCTTTTGGATTTGGCCCAAAATTCAACCCTTTTTCCAACCAACGACGTTCCAATCTAATAATTTAAATATTAATTCTTTTAACCGGGGCGGTCTTTACAGTCTACCCCCCTTAAAAGAATTTCGTCCTCGAAATTTAAAACGGGCGTACCTCAAGGGTCGAAAAGGCTGGGGTACTTCGCACAGACCTCGTCCTCGCCCTCCCAGGTCGACTCTGCTCCGTGGTGCTTCCACTGAACTCGCACCAATGGGATAGTCCTGCCACGCAAGGCCTTCTCCCGTCTATCCAAAATCCTGACTGGTTGTTCCTTAAACGAAACATCCTCAACTGCCTCGATGTCCGTCCACTGAATCACGTGGGAGGGATCCGCGGTGTATTTCTGCAACTGGGATACGTGGAAGACGTTATGCACGTTCTCGAGCTGCGGTGGCAATGCCAGGCGATAGGCAACCGCTCCAATTCTGCTCAAGATCTCGAAAGGTCCGATAAATCGCGGGGCCAATTTGCCTCCGCCACGGTTAAACCGTACTAGCCCCCTCTTCGGGCTCACCTTCAGGAACATATGATCACCAACAGAAAACTCAAGAGTCCTGTGCCGTCTATCTGCACAACTCTTCTGGCGACTCTGTGCGGTCCTCAATCGATCCCGAATAAGTGCGACCTTCTCGGTCGTCTCCTGAACAAGCTCCAGGCCAAGTAGACTCTGGTCTTCTACCTCTGCCCAACACACGAGCGATTTGCACGGCCTGCCATACAACTCCTCGAATGGTGCCATCCCAATACTGGCCTGGAAGCTATTGTTGTAGGCAAACTTTGCTAGTGCTAAGTGGTCCTCCCATGATCCCCAGAAGTCTAGCACACACGCTCTCAACATATCCTCTAGTATCTGAACCGTGCGCTCTGACTGACCATCGGTCTGTGGGTGGTACGCTGTACTAAGCAGGACCTCGGTCCCTAACTCTCTCTGCAAGCTCTCCCAAAATCTGGAGGTGAAATGTGGATCTCTGTCGGACACAATCGACACCGGAACTCCGTGGAGACGGGTGATCTCCCGGACATACAACCGGCTCAAAGTATCATCTGTATCCATCATCCTCATGGCCAAGAAGTGTGCCGACTTGGTCAGTCGGTCGACCACCACCCAAACTGCGTCGTGTCCTCTCGGCGACCTCGGCAAGCCACTCACGAAGTCCATCGTGACGTGCTCCCACTTCCACTCCACAATCGGTAGTGGCTGTAGCAAGCCAGCGGGACGCTGATGCTCAGCCTTCACTTGCTGACAAGTGAGGCATCTCGAAACAAACTCTGCCACTGCTCTATGTATCTCACTCCACCAGAACTGTCGTCTGATATCCCGATACATCTTGGTGCCACCCGGGTGCACAGCAAGACGGGAGTGATGAGACTCTCTCAGCACATCATCACGACAACCACGAGGCACAAACAGTCTCTCTCGGTATCGCAGACCCAGATCAGTACCCTGCACCCAGTCCTCGGTTTCAACACCGCTGATCATCCTCTCTCGGATCTCTGCCGTCTCGGCATCCCCGACTTGTGCCTCCAGCACACGAGCAACAAGTGTGGGCTGCGCCACCAATGAACACATGACAACGCCATCGCTGATCTCATCAAGTTCGAGTCGAAACGTGCTCAGCTCCTCCTTCATGTCCCACTCTCGGACATAGCAACGCTGTGAGTCGACTTCCTACTAAGGGCATCGGCGACAAGGTTCGCCTTGCCCGGGTGGTAGAGTAGGTCGAAGTCGTACTCCTCCAACAGCTTCATCCATCGCCTCTGGCGCATGTTCAAGTCGCGCAGGGAGAAAATGTACTTGAGGCTCTTGTGATCTGAAAACACCCGGAATCGCTCACCATACAGATAATGCCTCCAGCTCTTCAGAGCAAAGACCACTACTTCCAACTCTAGATCATGGGTCGGGTAGTTGCGCTCATGTATCTTCAACTATCTCGAGCCATAAGAAACTACCTTCCCGGACTGCATCAACACACACCCCAGTCCCTCGTCGGACGCATCATAGTACACATCATACCAGACCCCGCGCTCCGGCACTATCAACACGGGCGCGGTGGTCAAATGAGCCTTCATCTCGACAAAGGAGTGCTCACATTCATCGGTCCATACGAACTCGGCTCCCTTGCGGGTCAAGGCAGTCATCGGCGCTGCTAGTCGTGAAAATTCCTGGACGAACCGTCTGTAATACCCCGCCAAGCCTAGGAAGCTGCGGATCTCGAAGACACTCTTGGGCCGTGCCCACTTTGAGACCGCGTCGATCTTCGCCGGATCGACGAGTATACCCTCTCGGGAAACAACATGTCCGAGGAACTTCACCTCGGCGAGCCAGAACTCGCACTTATCCAGGTTGCCGTACAGTTGATGAGTATGCAACAAAGTCAACACTGTTCTCAAATGCTCCTCATGTGCCTCCTCACTAGGGCAATAAATCAGTATGTCATCTACAAATACCACGAAAAACTGATCCAGGTAGGGTCGGAAGATCCCGTTCATCAGATCCATGAACACTGCAGGCGCGTTCGTCAACCCGAACGACATCACCAAGAACTCGTAGTGCCCATACCGAGTCCGAAATGCGGTCTTCTCCACATCCTCCTCCCGAACCCTCAACTGGTAATACCCTGATCGAAGATTAATCTTCGAGAAGCATTTCGCTCCTCTCAACTGATCAAACAGGTCATCGATCCTCGGCATCAGATAACAGTTCTTCACTGTAACCCGGTTCAATTTCTGGTAATCAATGCACATCCTCAACGCTCCACCCTTCTTCTTCGCGAAGAGGGCGGGTGCTCCCCACGGTGAAGCACTCGGTCGGATGAAACCCTTCTCCCGAAGCTCCTCGAGTTGTCGCTTCAACTCGACCAACTCGGCTGGTGCAAACCGATACGGGGCCGTAGAGATCGGCGCCGTACCGGGATTAAGTCGATCCTAAACTCCACCTCGCGCGCCAGCGGTAATCTTGACAGCTCCTCCGGGAAGACCTCCGGGAACTCGCATACCACTCTCGGTAGTTCTCTACTCTGCACGATCTTCGTCTCATCCTCCACGGTCAACGCAGACAGGAGTACTCCGCTCCTACTGCCCAAGACACAAGTAACGATCGTATCGCCGATACTACGGTCACCTGCCGACGATAACAGTCGATCGACGCCCGATACCTCGTCATCCAGTCCATCCCCAATATCGCGTCGAACGTCGTCATGTCCAGCACAAGCAAATCACCATAGAACGGGCAATCAGCCACTCGAATCTCACAAGCCCGACAAACAGTACTCAAGACTACCTCTCCCGTAACAAGGGTGTCAAGACATAAGGGTCTACTCAGAAACTCCACCCTCAACCCCAACATACGAGTAAAAGAAGAAGAGATGAAAGAATGAGATGCTCCAGTATCAAACAAGAAAGATGCCCAAGAATTATAAAGCAAACACGTACCCTGGGTAGCCTCATGGACGGCGGAACGTCCCTCAGCCCGAGAGTCGGTGACATCATATACTCGGCCCTGCTGTGCCGGGGGTCCGCCTCTCGGAGGTGGTGGAAGTGCCACCTGCTTCGCTGCTCGCTGCCTGCCTCGGAGCTCTCTACGTCTGAGCCTGACGCTGCTGGAACTGTGGCGACTGCCCAGTCTGCGACTGTTGTGGTCGCGGAGCTGACGCCACCAAAATTGATCGGGGCACCTGGAAGCGAAGTGTCCTGGCCGGCCACAACGATGACACAGTGGTGGCCCGACACTCGACCTCTCCTCAGGTCTACCTGTCGGACGGTCTACCGGTCCGCCGCTCATCAGACAGTCTCGAGCCATGTCACTTGGCTGCCCACATCGATAACAAGCGCGCCTTGACATGGAAGGTCCAACAGAAGCCACTGCCCCGACCTGTCGCGGTCCTCTCAACGGTGGCTGGGACTAGAATGATCCCGAGGTCCTCTACCTCCTCGTATCTCGAGACTCAGATGGCCTCAAGAAACTGGTCGGCCTCGGCCTTACGTCTCGAACCCTGGCTGACTCACGAAGACGTCGCTCCACAGTCAAGGCCTACTCTACCAGGTCAGAAAACACCTGGGTCCTCAAAACAGCGACCCTGTCTGCGATCGCAGGGCGAAGCCCTCTCTCGAAACGTCGGCACCTGAGAGCCTCAGTCTGTACCATCTCTATAGAAAAACGAGACAAGGAGGTGAACCTCGCCTCGTACTCGGACACTGACAAACCCTCTTGTCGCAGCTCCAGGAACTGCTGACGCCTGTCGTCCAGTACCGCCTGTGGGAAATACTACTCGAGAAATCGCTGTCTGAGCAGCGCAAAGTCATCTCCCACTCGCACCTGCTCGCGCCTCCACCAGTGGTAGGCCTCTCCCTCCAGGTGGAAGGCTGTGAAAGAAACTCGGAGTCTACCACTCAATATCCCAGATGTGTCCAAGTTGCGGGTGATCCGCTCCGGCCATCTCTTGGTTGCCTCGGGGTTTGGCTCTCCAGTAAACACAGGCGTGCCTAGCCTGCAGAAGTCTCGCAGCGCCTGCACAGTGGAACTGTCGACCTGAGTAGGTCCCTCGGTGGTCGCTGCAGTGGCAGCAGGTGCAGCCTCCGGTGTCGGAGCTGTAGCCTCTCTCCGGGAAAAGGCTGCTGCCAATCCCTGAACAGTGCGGGTCAGCTCCTCCAGAGCTGCCGCTTGGGCTGTCTTAGTCCTCTCGTGCCCCTCAGCGGGTGCACCCTGGGCACTAGATGCCCCTGCCGACTCAACAGTCGACGACTGTCCCCGACCCCTAGCTGGCCGTCTCCTCATACCTCGCGGAACATAAGTCTGTGCCATGTCGTAAATCCTCTGCACGGATAACGCACAAATTCCGTTTTTTAACTTGAAAAGAAAACGCGCTTAGAATAACTAACGCCACACACAGTCCACAACGGTAAAACTTATAGTTTTAATATACTCAGTATAGTATAGTCACTCAATAACACACATCAGAGAAGTCCGCACACTAGTGCGTCACATAGATTAGGCACTCAAATAACGAGGTTACACACAGCTTCACACTCAGCAACAACTTCACACAAAAGTCACACAGACCACAGCTTATATCACAAGCAATTCCACAAAGCCCAACCTAGACTTAGTTTCAAGTTCTTAACATGTCCTCTTTCTAACGTAACATTCATGTTGACATCGCGTCGTTATAACCCGGTTCAGGCGTCCCCGAATTACGTTGTAACCACTCGACATCCGTCCATTCACGTCCAGCTACAGTGGCCCCTATAGCCAAATCGTGATGGTACATACACTTCAGTTTCTGCAAAAAATCGGGCATGACCCGTTCGTAATTTACACTAACCATCCGCTTATGCGGGACAACTAAAACACAACTTGCACAAAACACTCAATCACAAACACAACACGCAGCAAGTTATCTCAACTTTACACCTCGGGTCTCGGTAATTTCATTCCTACCGCCCGGCCAAGTTCATACTTGGAAAACAGTTTAGCTCAACAATGACAACAACCACACAGGTTCACCAAAAGCACACGGTACTTAGACCGGACCTTTCACCAACCCGAGACTCTTCCCGTCTCGTTTCTACGCTTAGGACATCTCTGACTTGCGTGACCGACACACGGTAACTTAATGACTCGACTCTACCCACCTAATTGACGTACGGTCCGAGGTTTTGAAAAACAATTTCAAAATGAAACCAGGCTCTGATACCAAATTGTCACGCCCCAAATCCGGTTTTGACCAGACTCGAGACGTGAACTGAGATAAATAAATAATAAAGACATTTTAAAAGAAATAAGTCTTGAAATAGTACTACGAAATCAAAAATCTGATTAAATGAGTCAACAACTCAACAGTAAACCATAAAAGTAGTATTTAGTTTAAAATACACAATACGTCTCTAGACACTAGCCAAGACCCTCGTCAGCTCCCAAACTCCGAGAATCCTGCTAATACTGATCCCGCTCAAAACCTGAAAGACAACAAGGTAAGGGGTGAGCTTTCGCTCAATAGGAAAATTAGTTAAGGTTATGAACATCAGTTCACTACCACGAGTAACTGTCCAATTAGGGCAAACTAGCACGCATGACTATCAACAACGCCCACGGGACAAGCACCAACCACCAAACATTCTCGCAAGACCATACTAACACAAGAAATCATGCACAAGGCCAACCAGCACACCACGAACACGCAGTAGAACAACATATAGCTTAGTACAACCGTTCCCAAAATCACCGGCTATCACAGCCCGTCCCATTTATGTCGTACCGAAACACATAGCATCGGTCCCGACATCTTCCCGTCACCGAGACTCGGGGTTACATACCTGACCGACAATACATTCAGTCGGATGTCTTCCCGTCACGGAGACTCGAGGCCTCACGCATAACGGACCTGCACATACCTCGGTCGTACGCCTTCCCGGACCACACATCATCGGGGTAATGATCATGCCATCCTTGGCCTCGATTACCCTATACCGGCACTATCCCTCAGCATAGGTATCACACCGCTTACATCACCGCTTTGTACACGCATCAAGAGAATAACATGCATCACAATACCAAAATTCGACCACGGTATACCAACCGAGTCAATTCACCTTAACACACAAATCGGTCTATCACTCACCCGATCATATCACAACCAAAGATTCACATCACATCAATCACGGCACACTTGCCCACACATAGCTACAACATGCTTCACCGAGTATATCAAAACATGATTATTAATCTTATCGACGCTTAGTCACACATCATGCATCTTAATCAAAGATCATGGCATTAATCAACACGCAATCCTAAGGCTCGACATGACCATTCTACCAGCACGACAATTTCCCAAGAATTGAAAGCGATTAATCTAGTGAATCACATCCTACATGCACACCAAGACTCGTCCGGTTATTATGTAATTGAAAGCGGTTATTCTAGTGAATCACATCCTATATGCCAACCAGGACCTTTACGGTTATTATTATTACCTAACATGCATACTAGTAACTTTCCGTAATTGAACCGGTATTCGCTACGTTCCCTACCTCAAAAGTAGTCAACGATCAACTCCTAGCTGCTGACGTCCTAGCTCGCTACATCCTCCTCCTTGGACGAAGTCAAACTCTAATTTTAAACAAGAAGAGGTGATAATCAGTCCCGATTCAGTCTTAATCAGTCCTCTAATTTAACAACTAAGTCCTTTAATTTATCGACGAAGTCTCTTTTTAATTTAATTGGTTTAAACTAAATTTAATTAATCTGACCCAACCCGGAAACCGGACCCGAATCCGACCCGGATCAGACCCAGTCCAGACCCAGACCTGACCCAAACCCGAACCCGGCCTCTACCCGACCCAGTCCCAGGTCCTGACCCGACCAGACCCGAACCTAGATTTGGGCCCTAGCCTCGCCTGGCCCGAGGCCCAAGCTGTCTTGGAAGCCCAAGGCCCATGTCTGGCCTGGAGGTCCGAGCACAGAGGAGGTGAGCTAGGGTTTTGCTCCATCCTCTGGCGGCGGAGACGTCAGCGGGGCTCGGAGGGATGAGTAGAGGTGGCCGGGAGGGGCGCCAGGTCTCCGACGTGACCAGGACAGTGACGGTGGTGGCTGGCGCGCGACCCAACGACCCCTCCGTCTCAGATCTGGCGAGAGAGCGAAACTCTCGCCGGCGTGGGAACCGTGATGGAGCTCGGGGTTCAGGCCAGGGATGAAGTCGGTGAAGCTCGTCCAAATAGAGCTCGGCCCGATGGGTTTTCAGGTGGGATTCTTCAGGGACGGTGAACGGGACCGGAGGCGACGCCTACCTGCGTTGATTCCCCGTCACCGACGCGATTCGAACTGGAGAAGAAGAATCAGAGCGAGAAGCTCGGCGTCCCGATCTCGTTACCGGCGCGGCGGGATTCAAGCCCGGGTGAGAAGAACGGTGATGGCGAGGGTTTCGACCGACGTGAGAGAGAGAGAGAGAGAGGAAGAGAGAGAGAGAGAGAGAGGAGAGCTGCGAGAGGAGAGAGAGAGGCGTGTCTCGGGGTGTGTGCGCGAAACTGAAGGAGAAGATGCACAGTGTTAGGGTTTGGGGGTATGCCGGATTGGGCCTGGCGCGGGCTTGGGCTCAGCGAGCTGGGTCTGGTCTGCTGACCGGGCCTGGTCTGGCATGTTCCCACTTTTCCTTTTTTTTCATTTTGTTTTGCTTTCTTTTTCTTTTGGATTTGGCCCAAAATTCAACCCTTTTTCCAACCAACGACATTCCAATCTAATAATTTAAATATTAATTCTTTTAACCAGGGAGGTCTTTACAGTCAACCCCCTTAAAAGAATTTTGTCCTCGAAATTTAAAACGGGCGTACCTCAAGGGTCGAACAGGCTGGGGTACTTCGCACGGACCTTGCCCTCGCCCTCCCAGGTCGACTCTGCTCCGTGTTGCTTCCACTGCACTCGCACCAATGGGATAGTCCTGCCACGCAAGGCCTTCACCCGCTTATCCAGAATCCTGACTGGTTGTTTCTCAAACGAAACATCCTCAGCTACCTCGATGTCCGTCCACTGAATCACGTGGGAGGGATCCGCGGTGTATTTTTGCAACTGGGATATGTGGAAGACGTTATGCACGTTCTCGAGCTGCGGTGGCAATGCCAGGCGATAGGCAACCGCTCCAACTCTGCTCAAGATCTCGAAAGGTCCGATAAATCGCGGGGCCAATTTGCCTCCGCCACGGTTAAACCGTACTAGCCCCCTCTTCGGGCTCACCTTCAGGAACACATGATCACCAACTGAAAACTCAAGAGGCTTGCGCCGTCTATCTGCATAACTCTTCTGGAGACTCTGCGCGGTCCTCAATCGATCACGAATCAGTGCGACCTTCTCGGTCGTCTCCTGAACAAGCTCCGGGCCAAGTAGACTCCGGTCTCCTACCTCTGCCCAACACACGGGCGATCTGCACGGCCTGCCATACAACGCCTCGAATGGTGCCATCCCAATACTGGCCTGGAAGCTATTGTTGTAGGCAAACTCTACTAGTGGTAAGTGGTCCTCCCATGACCCCCGGAAGTCCAACACACACGCTCGTAGCATATCCTCTAGTATCTGAATCGTACACTCTGACTGCCCATCGATCTGTGGGTGGTACGCTGTACTAAGCAGGACCTCGGTCCCCAACTCTCTCTACAAGCTCTCCCAAAATCTGGAGGTGAAACGTGGATCTCTGTCGGACATAATCGACACCGAAACTCCGTGGAGACGGATGATCTCCCGAACATACAACCGGCTCAAAGTATCAACTGTACCCGTCATCCTCATGGCCAAGAAGTGTTCCGACTTGGTCAGTCGGTCAACCACCACCCAAACTGCGTCGTGTCCTCTCAACGACCTCGGCAAGCCACTCAAGAAGTCCATCGTGACGTGCTCCCACTTTCACTCCGCAATCGGTAGTGGCTGTAGCAAGCTAGCGGGACGCTGATGCTCGGCCTTCACTTGCTGACAAGTGAGGTATCTCGAAACAAACTCTGCCACTACTCTACGTATCCCACTCCACCAGAACTGCCGTGTGATATCCCGATACATCTTGGTGCCACCCGGGTGCACAGCAAGACGGGAGTGATGAGACTCTCTTAGCACATCATCTCGACAACCACGAGGTACAAACAGTCTCCCTCGGTGTCGCAGACCCGCCTGGGGTGGTCGGCTTTGTCGTCCCCGTATTCTCTTATCATGTCTAGATGACCTCGGAGACTACGCCTAGTGCGGGGTTTGCGTATGGGTGGGAGTGGCTGGCTTTTCCCCAATCCTCTGCACCTCTCCTCTCCTCCGATTCTCTAGTGGTCTCAGAGACTCATCTTTCAATCGCCAGGTCTCCTTTCCCTTCTCCTCTGGATCCATCCGGTTGTCCTGCCTCGCCGGGTCGGCATGTCCTCTTGCTTATGGTGATCCCTTCCTCTCTCTCCGCCGCACCACCCATTGTAGTTATGACGCTAACGATGGAAGACGCTGTCCCTGACGGTGGATCTCACCTTCCTCTCCGTTCTCTTCGGCATCTTAGTACGACCGCTAGGCTACCCTCTGCACTCTCCCCGGCTATGGGACCAATCCTGGAGGGAGGCTCCGCTCTCGGATCGACTTCTCCGGCATCATATGCTAATTCCAAGCGGGGGAGGCCTCTGCATCCCCCTAGGATACCTTCCTCCCTAAGTAATGACCCTTTGGACTTACCTCCCCCGAACCCTGGCGAGACGGCCCCTCTACCTAGTCTCCCGTCCTCCCCTATTGGCCACGACCTTGCTATGGCCTTGATTGTTGGCGGCAAGGATCCTAGGCTTTCATCGACCTTCAATGTTACCCCGAACCTACCTAAGGCCCCTCCAATCCTCAGGGTCATCTCGACTCTTCCTAGGGTTCCTACCTCGTCCATATCTAGGGTTCCTACCCCGTCCCTATCTAGGGTTTCTTCGGTTCCACAAGTGGATGCTGCTCTGGTTCCACCCGACACATCAGACGTCAAAGTGGCCCATCGGACCCTCCCGCCCTCTCGGTTGGGGGTAGTCCGGCCTCCTTCCCCAGTGTTGCCGAAGCCGCAACCGATTTTGAGGAATGGGAACGTGACCGCATGTGAGGATTTGGATGCAGGGGACCCGCCTCCACCGGTGACTAAGTCTCGACGAGGTCAGCCACAGGACCTTACATCCTTGACCCGCTATGCTAGGAATAAGTTGCTCCTACCGACCTCGTCGTTGCCCGCGTTGTAGGTCGCAGTAGCGGGTACTACTCTCGCTAGGGAACCCCCTGGGATAGGATATAAACATGAGGGTTTGATAAGCAGCCTAGATCTCGCCAAAGGCGGCCCCAAGCTCTTACATCCTTGGCCCGCTATGCTAGAGATAAGTTGTTCCTGACGACCCCGTCGTCACCCGTGCGACAGTTCTCTATAAAGGAACCTGACCTCCCGGCTCCAAGGCACGACACACAGCAACGGGCTGAAGCACCATCGGATAACTGGGCGAGGGTTGGGAAGGAACCTAGGCTTCGCCGAGGTCAGCCCTAGGCCCTTACATCCTTGGCTTACTGCGCTAAGAATAAGTTGCTCCTGTCAACCCCGCAGTCGCCCGCGCTGCAGATCGTTGAAGAGGGTACTGATTTTGCTGGGGGACTCCCCGTGCTGGGGGATGGGTCTCCTCCAGCGGCTCCAGGGCATGCCAAGCGCCCACGAGTTGCAGCATCACCGGACAACCAGGCGAGAACTGGGAAGCGGCCTCGCGAGGAGGGATTGTAGCCGCCCGGGACCTCAGGGATTGGCCTTGGGAGGGGTCCCTGTATGAGGTGTTTTCTCCCGCCTTCATCATTACCGTCGAGGTACTTCAGAATCTCCGGTATCCCGTTCCCCCTATCCGCCTTTGCCCATGGGGCACCAGTTCAACACCGTTATGGACGGTTCCATTGTGAAAAGAATAGCGAACATTCTTAAGTGTTCCTGCCGTATTCTTTGTGGTCAGAGAGTCTCTGGTGTCCTCTATTGTATTGACACGATTTGATTAATAAAATTTTGCCCCTTTCGCTCAAAAAAATGGACATTCAGTGGTCCATTTCCGTACCCGAAAGCGACCTCCGCAAGTTAGCAGCATATTAAAAGAAACCGAAAGCCTAGAAGTTAGTTACCAGGAAAATAAGAAAAAACGTTAGAAACAGAAGTCTTGTTTGCGTTGGCCATCTTTGGGTTGCAGTTGCAGCAGCCAAACCCCTCCACTCCAAAATGCCGGCCTCTATCTCCGATTCTCCGCCCCTCTTTGACACCTCCGACGCCGATCGCCGCCTCCGTGAGGCCGAGGACCGCCTCCGCGACGCCATTGAGGAGCTCCAACGCCGTCAGCGCAAGGCCGCCGCTCACCACCACCCTCCCTGCAATCACGCCGGACAATCCTGCGTCGCCCACGCCATCGGAAACCTCTGCCAGAGCTTCCTACTCTCCTATGGAGTCCGAGTCGGCATCGGGATTCTGCTTCGGGCATTTAAGCTTGCCAGAGGCCATTCCTATTCATCGCTTCTCGATCTCAAGGTCTGATTCGACCAATGCCTTTGATTTTTTTCATTTTATTTGTTTCGTGTGATTACTCTTTCAATTAACTGCTTGTTGGTTGTGAGTGGTTGATTTTGTGTATTCCGTGAATGAAATTGGGTTGATAAAATTGATTTTTCTGAGGGGTTGAATTGGTTCAATGACAATATTTTTGTTGACATTGTATTTGATCGAACCTGTCCCCGACTTCATTGTGATTGTGGCTGTGTTGGCATTTAACAAGTAGGAGACAGAAAGAAAATGGAGATTCAGTGGTATTGAGGTTATTTTGCTAGACACATCACCCAAGCAATTTCAGGTTGATCCATGATGATTTCAAAGTGGAATGTAAGGCAACTTATATATGCTCAATACCATCGAATTCCCTGACAGCTTTGATCCACCAAAAATTGAAGTTCCAAACATGGTTGGTTAAGTATGTTGCCATCACGAGGCGAGAATCAAAATTGCAAGGATTCTTTGCTAGTTGTAACTAGATCAACTCTTGACACAACAATTATATACACCAAAAGTAGAATGCCATTTTCATCCACATTTACTTTGACAGATATCATAAAAATAAAAAATCTTTGATACTCAGAATAACATGTGACTCAGGTCTTATAATAATGATTATGTATGCCAAGGACAGAATGCTTTGGACTGATGTATACAATTGAGGATTTAATAGATTCATTTTTATATGTTATCTTCTATTTCCATCCATACCTTCCTTTTACAAGGAATTAGCAACCTTTGGTTAATGTTAATGTTTCATGTATATTTATAGGACAATGTTAAGATTGCTTTCAATACTACTTTTCCATCACTTGAATCTATAAGTAGTGGGTGCATTGTGCTCTAGTAGTCATCACATGTTACGGGCCTTACGGACCGTAAAGGGATGGGATAAAGCCCTCCACAATAGGAAGAGAAGCCGGCTGAAAGTATTTCCTTTTTATTAGTTTTCTTATTTTACAAGTGTATTAGGATTTGGAAACCTAGTTGGCAATTAATATTATTAGGAAGAGATAATTACCAATTATAATTGTATTAGGGTTTTGGTAAGTTGAGTAGGTTTTGGTAAGTTAAATTGTAGTAGGACTTGGTGAACAAGTAACTCCTTGGCTATATATACCAATAGAGTATTATGAATAAAGGAGACTTGAGAATTAATAAAATACTTTGGTCTCTCCTACGAGGTCCTCGAGTTCCCTCGATAATCATGAGCTTGTATCAAAAAGTCTTCGGGTTCCCTTCTAACGAGCCCGTATCCTATACCATAACGCGATCGATCACGCAGGGTCATAACATCACATTCGTGAGAAAATGTTTACTTCGATATTTCACGTTTGCAAGAGTTTTTTTTTTTTCACTCTGTTTGGCTCGCTCGTCCCTGCCTTGTGTCGGATGTCATGCATTTATGAATCTTCTCACTGACCGAACATCTTCATATTTCGTGCAGCAACTTGTCTCAGAGAAAGATCTTATCGTAAGGGAAGAGGCATGTCGAGTCGGTTTATTTTTTGGTTGCTTTACGGGTTCCTACCATGGCCTTAGATGTTTGTTGAGAAAGGTCAGAAAGAAAGAGACACCTATAAATGCGTAAGTTTTTCACTTAGAAAACACTTTTCTCAAATATATAGTTTTTGTCAACTGCCTATACCTTTTTTTGTTTTGTTTTAACTGTACGGTGATGGTGGAGCAGAATTTTAGCAGGTTCAGTAGCAGGGTTGTCTGTGTTAGCATTAGATGATTCCAACCGAAGGCGTACACTTGCTTTATATCTTTTGACTAGGGTATCACAGGTATTGTCTTTGCTATTTATTGGGGCTAATCACAGTTTCGGAACTTTCAGTCTCTTTTTCTATTCGTCGTACTGCTGTGTCTAATAATCATTTTCTCATCAGTGTGCTTATAATTCAGCAAAATCTAGAAACAAGTTTCACCTTTGGGGAAGCTGTTGGAGCCATGGAGATTCTCTTCTCTTTTCCTTAGCATGTGCACAGGTAATTTGAAGGACTCACTGGCTTGTTGTAGTGTCCATACATATTTAGGTGAAATTTTTATCATACTGGATAGAAAGTGAGGAGGTGAGAGATTCAGTTGAATGACCGTTACTTCCACCTAGGCTTGGTTCTAACTGTGTAGCAATAAGGCATGTGTTTTGGGTTGAAATGGAAGTACACGTAGATGGCTTGACAGCATGCATTTCGATTACTGAAACGGAAGGAATTGAGTTTGAATAATCGTTCTTTTTAGAGAAGTTAATAGCAACCTAAAAACACGACACCTAAGGATATAACATGGTCCATAAATTGGAAGTAATATCCACTAATTGACATTGTACATCACTTGTTTCACTGTTTCAAACTAATAACATGTCTTATGTGCAAATTTATTTGGACGAAAGTAAATATGAACTAAAGGTAATTCATGTTTGCATTGACATATTCAAAAGTGAAGACAATTTGGTTGAATAACAAAGAGAAGGTGGTAGGGGCACAACAGAAAAGAGAACTCAATTGCAAGAGAAACTGGAAAGGAAAAGAAGGGGAGGGACACTACCAAATAAACCATTCCTGATTAAAACCAGACCTAAGTTTCTCTCAACCTTGCTCCTTTCTTCCTATTCCCTTGCTACAGCTTATTGTCTTTTATAAGCAGCATATTCTCTTATAAACATAGTAAACTATTAAATGTTAATGAGTATACCCCTAACCTCTGTTTCCAGGTTTATGTTTCCCATCCATGTCACTTTGGGCTTTAGGGTGTGTGCAATTTAGACACACTATTATTTCATTTGCTATATTTTTAAATATACCAAATGAGGTCACTGATGATTGAGGGTGTACTCCCCTTGTGCTACAATTCCCTTATCAAGCTTAATTGGTTAAATTCAGTCATACTATACTTGATTTTGACTTGGAAAGCTACCATTTTCATCCAACTCTGGAAAAAGGAAAATCTATTGGAACAACCTCGTCTCCTTAAGTTTTACTGAGGTTCCAAGGCAGACAACGTCTTTGAACGTGTAACACCAATTCTTTTGTAATATCATTTTATTGATTTGAAGACTCATTGCAGGTTATGTATGCATTTGTCATGCGTCCTGAGAGTTTGCCAAAATCATTCCAAGAGTTTATTCAGAAGACAGGACCAGTTGCAAAGCCAGTTTACAAGGCCGTAAGGGATTGCTGTAGAGGTTTCCCATTGGATGTCACCTCTCTATCTGCTTACTTGTCTAGCAGAAGGCAGCCAAGTTCTTTAAACCTGGAAGAATTGACCTCCATAATTCCTTGTTCCCTTCTTCACCCAGACACGAGTTCATGTCTGGCACATAATGCCAAGGCAACATCAGCAACATTCAGGAAAACATTTCCCCTGTACTTCTCTTTGACGTTTGTACCCTTTGTTGTTCTACACTTACAGAAGGTACATCCTTAACTGACCCATGTTGAACCTTTCAAATGCTATAAAACTAGCTCTGCTTATCTATATTGTCCTTTTTGTTTCTCAGTTCATGGATTCCCCTGCTAGGACCTGTTGGCATGCTGTTAAAGGTTCAGTTCGCTCGACAGCCTTTTTGTCTGCTTTTGTTGGGATTTTTCAGGTGTCTGCTTGATCATGATTACACATTTGTGATTTTTCATAACTACTGAATATTCATTGTTACTTAGTGTCTTTCTTGGTTTTTCTCAGGGAGTCATATGTTTGCACAGAAAGTTTGCATCAGAAGACCACAAACTTGTATATTGGGTTGCTGGTGGGATTGCTGCCCTCTCTGTTCTTCTTGAGAAGAAACCTAGGCGAGGTGAACTTGCTTTATATGTTCTTCCACGAACTGGAGACTCTTTATGGTACATATTGGTGAACCGCCATCTCCTTCCAGATATTAAGAATACTGAGGTATTGATATCAAAATTTCCTTTAAAACCATTACCATCATATGATTTTGCAGTCAAGAACCCATTTCCCGCCCCATTATGCATAGAACTAGCGTAAAATCCTCTGATCTTGATTCAGGGTTTAATGATATTTATGATGATCATATTACTTTTTGAGGTCATGGTCTGGAATTTACTTCATATATGATCTTAATTTATGTGTTACCAAACTGTTAGGTTCCTTTATTCTGCGCCTGTATGGGAGGAATCATGTACTACTTGGAACATGAACCAGACACCATGGCTTCATTCTTGAGGGGCCTGATCCGTCGCTTCCTAGCTAGCAGAATCAGCAATCCAAACCCTTCACCAAGTCGAGCTGCTTCCTACTCACACCTTTCGACTCTTGATGCCACAGGGAAGCCAAAGTTACAAGAGAATCAAGACTCTGAGTCTTCAGCCTCACAGAAATACAACCTAGAGTCCATACCAGGGCTTTAAGAACCCTTCTTTGCTAGTTTGGTTTATGCCTTCTATATGAGGCTCTTGGGACTAAAGCCCTACCATTTTTTTTCTTAATTCAGTTTGTGAAAATTTGTTACAAGGCTTCATATACAAGGAACCTAATTCTAGTGAGCAATGCCTTCAAGTTTTAGATGATCTATAAATGAGTTGGTAGAGTCAATCCCAGGCTAGCATTATAAGAGATTGCCTGTATACACCACCGCTTTATTTTATTTTCGGTGGAAGATCAGTCAAAAGAAACCCTTGAAATAATGTTTGTAAATGATGCTTTCCTAAATTTAATAATACGACAAGAAATTTTTATATCAAAGTTCATTTATTTTTCTCTGTATTATGTCTGTTTCAAAATAAGGGCTAAACCATTTTTTTTATGGTTCTAGCTGTTCCATAACCAATGTCAACATATAGACAGCAGCAATGAACAAATTATACGATTATCCTGACTTTCAGAACCCATAGTTATGCATTTTGACCAAACTTTAATCTGCAGTGTGTGTGTTCATATTGGCTCTAAAAAAATATAAATGAAAGGTACAACATGGCTCAAGAGGTGGAAGACAGGTAAATTTGACACCTTGAGGATCAAGGACAATAGAGTGTTTGGTGTATAAGAATGGAGGAGAAGCTGTTGGAGGCTGGTTATGTTAGAATATTAAAATAATATGTCTTAGTGGAGATCATTCATGTATGAGACGTCATCATGATGAAAGTAGGTCTTCACACTTCTCCATTAAAGTTAGCTTTTAGAAGCTATTGTCATGCATTGGTGGTCCTATATTTCCATCAGATTTGCATATCCCATGCCATCATTTTGAGCTCTATGATGGATAGAGCTAGTGCACTATATAAGGATGGGTTTGGTCCCTAAGCCCACACAACTTAATACTCTACACTCTCCATAAGTTCATAGTGAGCATTTCGAAATTGGATGAGCTACACCATCATAAAGAGAGTTGTGCAAGGGCTTAGAAGCACCAACACCCCAAGGTATCTCTACCTTCATGGCTATGGCGGGAGGTTAGTCGATTTACACGTTTCCGCACTTGTCGATTTAGTTTTGCTTTATTCGGTTATTGAAAGCATGCTAGATCGCATATTTAGACTTTCAGGTTATTCTGGAAACGTTAGCCTATTGCAACGAATCCTCAAAAAAAACCCACTCATCCTCCACACCACTGCATTGGTTTCTGTATATCAATACCCGCTGCACATAGCTTCTGTGGCCGGGCATGTTGACTTTGTCAGAGAGGTTCTGAGACTGAAGCCTGATCTTGCCAAAGAACTCAATCAAGATGGCTTTAGCGCCTTGCACTTGGCATCCGCTAATGGGAACTTGGAGGTTGTGAGAGAGATAGTTAAAGCAGATCACAGACTATGCCGGATTCAGGGAAGAGGAGGATTGACACCTCTTCACGTTGCAGCAACCAGAGGTAAAGTTGATGTTATCTGTGAAATAGTCTCTGTTTGCGCTGATTCTCTACAAGATGTGACTGTTCAGAAGGAGAGTGCTCTTCATCTTGCTGTTAAGTACAACCAGTTCGAAGCGTTCAAGGCCATGGTTGATTCTGTCAAAGAGATGGATAAGATGGACGAGATTTTGAATATCAAGGATGAGCTTGATAACACAGTCTTGCATCTTGCTTCTTGGAGGAAACACCGCCAGGCAAGTATTGTATGAAAACATAAATTGACTAAGCCATTTTATTATGGAACTTTGAAGCTTGACCATTTCACAACTTACAGCTCATTGAGAAGCTGATTTGGCATTGTTTATGCTCTACTAATTGCAGATAACATGTTGCAGGTGGTTGAGATATTGCTTGGCAGTGTTTCAAGCTCCAATTTGGTGGATATAAATGCCATAAACCAGAATGGCCTACTTGATGTGCTGCTAACCTTCCCAAGTGAAGCAGGGGACACAGAGATTGCTGTGACACTCCTTAGGGCTGGAGGTAGCAGAGCAAGAGACACAATCACCAACCTCAATGCACCAACATCAGAGAACCAACAAAACAATGATCCTGTTGAGTACTTCAAGTTCAAAAGAGGGAGAGACTCTCCAAGTGAAGCTCGTAGCGCTCTTCTGGTGATATCAGTGTTGGTGGCCACAGCAACCTTCCAAGTGGGGCTCAGCCCTCCAGGGGGTGTCTGGCAGGACATTAGCCCCAAGAATGGCACCACTAGTCATGTTGATGAGTATGTTCCAGGGAGCTCAATTATGGGATCTCTTAGCGCACTTTGGTTCACCCTTTTTGCGCTCTTCAACTCCATAGGCTTTACCATGTCTCTCTGCATGATCGATGCCCTCGCCAAGAAGTTCCTGTTGCAGCTCGAGCTTCAGATCTGCTTGGCCGCCATGTTCTTCACCTACAACACTGCATTGGTCACTATTGCACCGGATGGCACCAAAACCATCCTCACTGTGGTCACTTCGGTTCTGCCTACTCTATTACCGCTTCTCATCAGGTTCTCGAGGCCACATATAGATAAAATCAGAAGACTCATTCCATGTAAGCTTCGTAGAATCATTAGTCACCTGTAGGATCAAAGAATAACAACCTGTACTATTTATTCGAATAAACATAAATATTAAAGTTGAAGACTGAAGATTGGGAGGGGCCGCGCGAACGCAGGCCCCAGGCACAAATTATGACGTAGGCTCCACCAACTTGGGTAGACCTTAAGCTGGCACCCCTCCGTTACGTGCAATGGAAGTCACTAGCCTAGGCCATGGGTATTCTTGACCGCCCATTGACCCCGTCCAGGTAAGTATGTTGCTCTGACTCACTGCCTCACTATTTATATCCTCTGTAAAACGCCTCTTCCTCTCTATCTTTCGATGTGGGACTTTTGTTCTGGAAGTTTTTAAATAACAGAGCCTAATTACCAGTTTGTACTTTGTAGTATCACCTACACTCCCCAGCCAGACAAGACAAGTAATTATGCAGAATGTACATTGACTTGTACCTCAGCAAGTGCAAGTCCTGTTGATGTTTATGTTTATGTTCATGTTCATGATCATACCTTGGTTCACATTGTTGCTTGGACACATATTCTCAATACAATAGTGCTCAGTATGTCAAATATGTGACTGTTAAGAAGGAAACTGCTTTGCATATTCCTATCAAGCATATTCCATTCAAAGCATGTTCCTATTTTTTTCCGAAACCTTAAACCTTTTCAAAAACAGACATAACAACTTCATAAACATGCCACATGAATCTACAATCAATCAATCAATCACCGTTGTTCAGAGATGGCATGGGTTCTAACATAGGAAACCACAAATCACCAAAACAGAGTCCAACATAATACAGAAAAAGAAACTATCCCCCAATAAATAAATAAAAAACTAAACTAATTTGATTTCAGCTTCATGATTGTATACTGGATCAGCCATGTTTAGCCCCGGCTTCTAGGAGGAAGTCTTCGATTTCAAGAGCGTTATCATCGTCGAGTGTGAGTGCATAGTAGATGTCCAAGGCCGTGTCTCCTCTCTTGTTCTTGCTGTTCACCGCCATTTTCGTAGTGGTATCCGCTAATAACAGCTTCACAATCTGCACATCATTGAATTGCTCTGTTCAATATGCACATGCTCAGCTTCAATTTTCATAACATAACAGAGTTTTGTGTACCTCGACGATTTTGTTGGCAGTGGCGATGTGCAAGACGGTATTGCCGTGGCGGTCCTTGATGGCGAGGACGCGGCGGTCAAGGTTGCGGCTCTTGAGCTCATCGAGCAAGACTGTGAAGGCAAGGAGCTTGTAGTGGTTGAGGGCGAGGTGGAGGAGAGAGTCGTGCACCAAAGTCACCTTGTGGAGACAATCGGGACACTGGGACACCACCGACCTTATGTCGTCTTCATTTTCTTGGCGTATAGCCTCAAAGAGAGGGACTATGAGTTGCTCAAACTCATGACAGTCCTCCAAATAAGCTTGGTGGTCCGATTTCTGTTGAGACATAGTGCGGAAGAAATAAGGTAAGCGAATCTAGAAGATCAATTAGAATCGACGAGTGTTGTGGAGTGGTGCTTTGGTTGGGCTTATATAATGGTTTGGCTTTCCTGTCCCCAAAAGGGAAACTTCTATGAACTTTCGTTGATGAAGCCAAGTGGGTCTCCGGATGTGACGATGATTTGGAGGTTGATGACAAGGCCGATATGGTACAAATGTTGCTTCATTTGTTCAGTTTAAGAAAATTTTATGATATTAATGTAAAATGATATTTTTTTATTAGAATCATTCAATACGTTTTATCGTTTGTTGTTGTAACATGATTTAGTCCCATGAATGTATACGCTTTAATTTTATGACTAATCGTTCCAAAGAGAAAACAGTTCTGCTTCTCGTTTTCACGCTACAAAAGTACGAAAATAATGGACTTTGATTTGAGACACTCTTTTGTGGGACCTGTAGGATGGTTGATGGCGTAAGTCACACAGTTTTAACGCGGCTAAGCTAAAGGCCGGCCGACTTCCACGAATCATCCCTTATTCAGCTCATTCATCATGGCCATACCCAATTCGGCAATTCATATATCTTCTTGTTTTCCGCCTCTAATTCTTGCTATTTATATATTTTTGGTTGCCAGTAAATTCAACATGTCTAATTTAAATCAACATAGGCAAAGCTCTTTGTGTAAGTGTTCTCGTATATCGAGTCTCCCTCTCTAGTCTTAGCCGTCTACTGTTATGTACTTCCCTCATGTACCTGTCGTCGCTCTCCCGTGTGTCGTGCCGTCACATGTTGCTCTTTCCGCTGACACGATCAGTCCTTCCGCCCTCGTGTTCACAGGTCCCATCCGGTCGCCTCCTTCACAGACCACGTCGGGTGAGGGGGATAAGACCCGAAGGAGGAGGAGATTGAAGCCCCTACACCAGTCTGCTTCCTCAACCGATGTCCCTGTGCAACCGATCCCCTCTACCGGAATCTCGATGGCTTTGGTAACATTCTCCATGGGCTCTCAGTCTCTCATGCCGAAGACTCCAAAACCGCGAAGGGGAAGGCCTTCTAGGCGTGTTGCTTCATCTCCAAGAATTCATCATCCACCGCCGCTAGCGTCGCCCTCGGCTCTTCCCACACCTATTCCTCCCTAGGAACCATTTGGGGCCCTGACTCCTAGGGTTCCGGCTGTTCCGATCCTACTGGACCATTATCTGCCGGTGGTGGTCTGCCTCTTAGGGCGGCCACTCCGTCTCCTCCTACTGCGTCTCCTCTTGCCGGAGGGGATGTATCTCCTAGGGTTGCGGTCCCGCCTTCGGCTGTTGCGTCATTACCGCCCCTGATTCCTGATCCGGCCAAAGGGAAGGCTCCGATGGAGGAGCTTCCGAGGACTATGGCGGAAGCAATAGGGCTGGGACGGTGTCTTCCTAATAGGAATAGGACCCCGGTCATACCTACCTGCCTAACGACGCCGCCTGACATGTGTCGGGGCCGATCGGGAGTCCTGTGTTTGGATGAGTCCCCGTCACCCCTGCAGGCGGGGGACACTGATATCCAGGCCTCTCTCGTTGCTCTCTTGGATGGACTGTCCTCGTGCTCGATCGAGGATGAAGACGAGGTTGAGGTCCTGGTACCCTTCTCTCCAACCATCTCCACGGCCATTACAAGGTAGTAGTGGGGCATGGTTGGAAAGCTTTGGTCGCCGGCACCGCCTCGGAAAGAGACTCTCCTTAGGGTCATCACCACGACGTGGGGATAAGCGGCAGCGAGTTTGGTCGTCAAGGAACCGGGCCCGGGGCTGTTTGGGTTCTATTTTCGCTCGACAGATGCTCAGGCGTGGGTTCGGGACCATGAACCCTGGTGCTTTGATGGTTAGGCACTACTGTTAGGGGACTTGGATCCTTGTGCTCGGGATTTGCCGGAGTTGGACCGTGTGCAACTGTGGGTGCACGTCCGAAGCCTGCCACCCCTACTTTGTACGAAGGGAACGGGAATGACGATCGGGGATGCTCTGGGGAGCGCGATCGTCGTACCCAGCGACAAATGGGGTATGTGCTGGGGAGGAACGGTGCGGGTTTGGTTCTGGCACCTCATTGACCGTCCGCTCCGGCAAGGCATGATACTTCGCTTCAAGGAGTTTCCAGACCCGGTGAAGGTGGACCTGACCTATACCAAGCTCCCTCACTTCTGCTATAATTGTGGGTGTTTGGGTCATGTTCTCAAGGAGTGCTCATGGGAGATCCGCGGCACCCTCAGGTATGATTCGTCCCTTCTGGACTATTATAAAGATAAGCAGGTGAAGACCTATGCCATAGATTGGGGGCGAACCATGAGCCGACCCATCCACACAGCTCTGGGTTGATTCCCCCGAGCATTGTACTAAAGGGCTCCTTATCCCTGGGAAGGAGCCCTCGGTTTTCCCCGAGAATTGTACCTACCCAACAGATGCCTCGGGGTAATATCGGGATGGTGATCGGTCCGTCCCCTGGCTGACTTACCACTGAAATTCCAACGCCCATTACTCGGGGGGTTGTGGGTGCTGCTGAGAGAAGGTTTGGGTCACTTAAGAGGTCGGTAGTTGGAGCACCTCGGGATGATCAGGAGAGGGCGCGGAAGCAGCCTCACCAGAAGGAATGTTGGATCATCCAGGCATCAGAGAGTGGCCTAGGGAGGGGTCCCAGGACGATGCTTTGCCTCCCACCACTACTGTTGAAATCGTTGGCCATTACTGCTACATCAGTTTTCGGAGCAGGATTTCCAGTATCATCTTCGCATTTCCCGCTTTCGGTTATGGCCTTTGTGGTACTAAAACACCGCTAGTGGCGTAACTAGTAGAAAAAGGATTGATGAACTTTAGTTCCGTACTGTCCTTCTTAAGTGATCAGGGAGCTTGTTCCCTGATGCACAACAATGTAATGGTTTTTGAATATTAATAATATCTTCAGCTTTTCGTTCAAAAAAAAATCAAGATCGGCTAGGCTCAATTACTTCTAGTTAACTGTAGTCGCAATGGTTTTTCTATTCTTTTCTAGGGTTTTTTGTTTTATTGACGATTATCGTAATTTTCGATCACCTCCTTCAATTGCTACTGCTCCCTCATACTCTCTAGCCAATCCATGGTTTCCACTGATCTAGCCCACCTCAATACACCCAACAATAACAACCCCTCCAATGTTACGACCGATCCTGATCCACCTACTACCTTTCACACGATCTTGCTCCCTGTGACACACCGTCCCGTCAGGCTACCACCAACGTTGTCGCCCCCACATCCTGAGCTAGCGCCTCCATTTCCACCAGCGCCTCCACCACGAGCTCATCTAATACCTGCGTCGCCTCCACCTCCTCAAGTGCCCCCGCCGCGAGCCCGCCTACTACATTTCTTGTATCCGCTTCCGCCGCAAGCACTACATTCTGTGTCGCCTCCACCACTCAGTGCAAGAATGCTCCATCCACATCTGTTGGATCAAGACCCTTCTACAGGTGTAAACTCGGTACACCAACCCTATCCGCTGGATAGGGAGTCTGACACCCTCGAGGTGTGTGTGGGGACGCACATCTCGTCCTACCGAGGTCCGTATGAATCCAAAATTTTGCCCCCTGTTTCTTGGTGTTCTCTCTAGATACTCGATAAGATATCTTGAGCATTTTCAGATCAATACAGGAAACGAACCTCGTGGCACTCCCGTCATGGTCTACTAGTCAACTACCCCTGGTTCACCGAGTTTATTATTATAGGGTTAGCGTTTGTTACCCACGGGTCAAGACTCTAGTCTCTCCCTTTTATTTCATTTCATTTTAATGTTTTTCCTCATAGTCCTATTGTCACTTTCAATATATATTTTTTTAATAAGCTCAAAAAAATTTATTGGAAAGAAAGACAAATTCTAAGGAGGAAAGAGCCTAAAGGTTAAAGACTCATTCAACGATTACAAAAGAACTCCACTATGGAGAACTAAAAAGGCTAAGCCTTTTCCTAAAGACAAAACAAGGTAAGCATAAAACAGAGAAAAATCCCCACCAAAACTCACCACCCCAGAGAAGAGACGGAATGTCAACCGACCTCTTTCTTCTTGGCATCCATTTCACGAATTTTAGCCCACACATTAGGCTCAGACGACGTTGCAGTACCAACTTTCGAAGATTGATCCATTAACCTGTGGAAATGGAGGTAATTGGGAGAATGCGCAGGGCTGCTATTTCTTTGGAATGAGATCCTTATGAGGCGTTGGCTTCAAGAGAGCATCAATCTAAGGACCCGGAGACTGAATATGCCCGACTGTATCAATCGGCTCTTCCAAAGTTGTAACCTCAATTAGAGGGTCTTTGGTTACTAGTATACAATTAAAACCCAACCCACCCACCAACTCACCTTCCTACAACTTGTAAGAACCGCCTCCGGTCGATCCCGGTCGAACCGGTGATTTCTGGCGAAAGTTGACTTTTTGTCGGAAAAGTCAACCGATGACTCCGGGAGTCATTCGGGACCATTCCGGGGCTCAAAAAGCTTACCCGTCGTTACGATTAGCTTAATTGGACTGTTTCCTTTCAAATGGTTGTAATTGCAAAAAAGTCAAACTGGGGTCAAATTCGGTCAAACCTCGAGATTTAAAGAATTAATTATGTATTTTTCTGAGATATTTTGATAGAGGTGGTCCCCACTATGGACACATGTCCATATTTGCTTGGGTGAGAAGAAACAAGAGCAAAAGGACCCTTATACCCTTGAATTTGACCTTGTGAGACTCTTAAGCAAAAAGGGCAATTTGGGACTTTCACAAATAGGTTAAAGGCACAAAGTAAGAGGACAATTCAGCTCATTTGAGCATTGTTGGCCGAAATTATATAGAGAGAAAAGCTTGGAAACTTGAGGAGGAAGAAAGGGGAGACAGGAAGGAACTTTGTGGTCATTTTTTCATCGAAGGCTTTGATTCTTCCATTTTCTTCTCCTACTTTCCATTTCTAAGGTGAAGTACTAAACTAAATTCGTTTTTGTTGATTTTGGTTCATGGGTTTTGAGGAGAAATGATGAACTTGAGTGGGTTTTGAGATTTTGGGTGTTGGATGATGATTTTTTTGGAGAGAAAAGGATGTTGGATGATTGTTTTAGTGAGTTTTTGTGGAGTTTTGATGAAGACCCATGGTGGGTTTCGAAGTAGAGACGTTTTAGGGTCTGATTTGGAGGTTTGGGAAGTTCAAAAATGGAGTTTTGGGTTGATTTTCGTGAAAATCGTGGTTGGAGGAAGAAGAAGGCGAAACAGTGCCTGACCCGTCACAGATCCGTGACGGGCACCGTGACGGGAGACGTCATGGCTCTGTGAGGGAGACCGTGACGGCGCCAGTCACGGCTCCGTGAGGAGAACCGTGACGGCACAAACCACGGGTCCGTGGCCCGATCCGTTACGGAGCCCGTCAAGGCTCCGTGACCAGAACCGTGACAGACCTGTGTTGGGCCTTTTGGGCCTATTTGTTGAATTTCGAGTAATTGGGACGATTAGCTATAACTGAGTCCTTTTGGGGTAAATTGGGAATATTTTTCCTCTTTAAACCATTGTGAATTACTCTTAATTCGAGTATTTTTTTGTGATCCAAGACTTTGGACCCGAGCTCGACGGAGGAGGAGACCCTTGGACATCGTGAAGTGATGAGAAGGAAGGAAGCCAGGTCGTCCATAGCTAGGAGTTGATTTCTTTTGAGGTAGGGAAGAGTAGTAAACTCCACTTTTAATTTAAAGAATACTAATAGTATGCCTATAGGATAATAATAACCGGAAAGATCCTAGTTTGCATATAGGATGTGATTCACTAGAATAACCGTTTTCAATTACGATAACGACCGGAATAGTCTTAGTATGCATATAGGATGTGATTAACCAGTTTAACCGCTTTCAATTATTGCGAAATTGTCGTGCTGGTAGAATGACCATGTCGAGCCTTAGGATTTCGTGTTGTTTGTATTGATGATGGATGTTCGTCCTTAAATGTCGAGGTATAATACAAGCTTAGTTAAGTTTAAGATCACATTATACCATGCGAATTTGATGTATGCAGTATGAATGTTTGTCTTGTGTTATGTTTGGTTGAATAAATGAGGTGAATGTGATATGATTGTTCGTCTTGTGAAATAATCGGGTGAATGATAGATCGGTGCAGTGTTCTTGGTAAGTGGTGACGATAAGCGTCGTTGGCTTGATGAGTTCGTTTAGTGTGGTTGTGATGTATTGTGTGTTGTGACTTGTACCCCGAGTGACGGGAAGATACCCGACCGAGGTGTGTGTCGATCCGGTATGTGTGCGTTGAGATTTGCCCCGATGTGTGTTCCGGGAAGACATCTAGACCGAGGGATATTCTGGTATGATGTATGTTGTTGTACCCCGATGCTGTGTGTCCGGGAAGACATCGAGACCGATGGACATTCCGGTATGATGTAGTGTTTTACCCCGATGCTGTGTGTCTGGGAAGACATCGAGACCGATGGACATTCCGGTACGATGTAGTGTTTCACCCCGATGCTGTGTGTCTGGGAAGACATCTAGACCGATGGGTATTCTGGTACGATGTACTTGTTTCACCCCGATGCGTGTGTCCGGGAAGACATCTGGACCGAGGGTAAATGCCGATATGATGTATTGATTGAGTTGTGCGTGATGATCTGATTCCTGAGTCCTTGTCTATTGTTATGTGTCGTTGAGTCTAAGTAATGTCCGTAGTGGCCTTAGCAGTACAATGTCCTGTTACTCGTTTGTTCATTTGATTTGGTACTATTATTGAGATCTTGTGTCCTTTTCAGTTTCTGTTTGTGTTCTCAGTTTTAGTAAGAATTGTTGACCAAATATTTCTGACCCGGAGCGGGAGTCCTTTCACTTTACTACTTTTTCCTACTGAGCGTAAGCTCACCTCCTCTGTTTTACTGTTTTTCAGGTTTCATTGGTGAGTAGGCTGTAGGACGTCTTAGGGCTCGGGAGCTCAATGAGGGTCCGAGTGTTTATTGTATTAGAGACGTACCTTCTCATTTTTTATTAAACTTGTCGCACTTTGTTATATTTTGAGCTTTTAACTCATCGTATTGACTTGGATTATGATTTACTCGGATATTTAGTTTATTAAAGTTTATTTATTTACTATTATTTATCATTATTTTTAACTCATGTCTCGAGTCCGGTCAAAACCGGATTTGGGGCGTGACAATTTGGTATCAGAGCCTGGTTTCACTGAAATTGTTTTTCAAACCTCGGGCCGTACGTCAATTAGGTGGGTAGAGTTAGGTTGTTAAGGTTCTAGTGTCGATTACGCAAGTCGGATATGTCCTACGCGTAGATCCGAGATGACGAGAGTCTCGGATGGCGAAGTGCCTTGTTTGATTCTTGCCTTACTTTGTGTTATGCTATGTGCCTTGGTTGAACTGTTATGCCGATCGGTTGAGATCGAGGCTGGGTTAGCAGGCGGTGCTCGATGCTGTTTATGACGTTTTTGTTGAGTGACCGTTATGGGGGTTGCCGCCTTGGTCGGCTGTTGATTGATTGGTTAAATTGAAATGTTGACTTGGCCGGGTGGTAATAGAGAAATTACCAAAAACCGAGGTGTGTAATTACGTTGTTTTGCTGTGTGCTATGTGTGCTGGATGCTTTATGCAGTTTGTTTATTGAAGGTCTCGCTTAAGCAGATGGTTAGTGGAATTTTCGAACGGGTCATGCCGAAATTTCTGCAAAACTGAAGTGTTTGTACTATCACGGGTTGACTCAGGGGCGCCACTGTACTCGAACGTGATAGGGGATGTCAAGTGGTTACAACGAGATTCGGGGACGCCTGAATCGGGTTGTAACGACGCGATATCGACATGAATGTTGTGATAGAAAGATAAAGGTGTTGAGACGCTGTGGAAATGAGTTAGTACGGAGACTCCGTGAATTTTTTGTGTGACTCGTTTGAAACTGTGACTCCCGTGGGAGATGGTTGAATTGTGTGATTGATTCTGTGAGACGCACAAGTGTTCAGACTTCTCTGATTATATGAAATTATATATGATTATACTAAGACTAAATATACCGTTGGTCCGAGTATGACCCTTGTTAAACGTGTGTGAACGTTACTGTTTTAAGTGAGCCGCTTTATTTGAAATTAAGAAACGAAACATGTGCGTTATCCGTGCAGCGGGTATACTACATGGCTCGTACCTACATTCCGAGAAGCACTAGAGGTCGCCCAGCTGGGGGTCAGAGACAGCCACCTTCCATTGAGTAGGCAGGGGCAGCGAATGCCCAGGGTGCTACCTCTACGGAGCACGAGAGAGGTGAGGCTGGACCGTCAGGGTTACCGCCCAGAGTTCCTCCGGTCGCAGAGTCGACCCAGGCGACCCCTCTAGAGGAGGTGGTTCGCGTAGCTCTCACGGCGATCAGCGCCCAGAGGGAGACTGCAGCACCGGCACCTGAGACCGTGCCTGCTGCCACTGCAACTGCTGTTGCCAGGCCGAGTCAGGCTGACAGTTACACAGCCCAGGCGCTAAGGGACTTCTTCAGGTTGGGTACTCCTATCTTTTCCTGGGAACCAGACCCCGAGGCAGCAGAGAGGTGGCTGGGACAGATCACCCGCAACTTGGACACGTCGGGGATCGTAGACGAGCACATGAGTGTATATTTTGCTGCATTCCAGCTGATGGATGAGGCATACTTCTGGTGGCAGCGCGAGCAGCGCAGGGTTGGACACGACTTCCAGTTGTTCGGAAAACTGTTCATGGATCAGTACTTCCCGAGATCAGCCCATGAGGACAGACATCAGCAGTTCCTAGAGTTGCGCCAGAGGGAGATGTCTGTATCGGAGTATCAGGCGAGGTTCACCTCCCTATCTCGCTTCGCACCGGAGATGGTGCCGACTGAGGAGCTCTGTTGTAGACGATTCGAGAGGGGACTCATCCCGTCGATCGCGGATCGAGTCATTGCCTTCAGGATTGAGGAGTATTCTGCACTAGTGGACCAGGCACTAACGGTGGAGCGGCACTGTCGAGAGACCGCCAGAGCTCGGGAGAGCAGGCCGAGGCTGAGTGGCTTTTTGAGGCCGTCTGAGGGCCGCGATCCGAGGAGGCATAGGACCTCTTGATCTTTTTAGCCACAGCCCCAGTCTGGTGGGATGCGCCGAGTCAGAGTAGTAGCGTCTGTTGGACCTGCCCCGGTAGCACAGTTGTGCCCCTTGTGCAGGCAGCTGGGTCTCCTAGCCCGAGACTGCCCGAGGAGTAGCGGACCTGCAAATCGTCAAACAGATGGTCCGCCGAGGTTCGGGGAGAGACCGCGTGCTGATGAGAGGACGTGCTACTAGTGCGGACGACTGGGACACCTCTCTTTCGTGTGTCCCGACCGGGTTGGAGGAGCCCCAACGCCGAGACCTCAGCAGACGCAGCCACGCAAGACGCCCTCCTTCCACCAGCGTCAGACTCAGGCTCCGAGAGCCCCACGCCAGGCGGCGATCGCACCAGCACAGAGGCATCAGCCGAGGGCTCCACATCAGGTGGCTCTTCCACCACCCCCGAGAGGAGGACCTCAGGCTCAGTAGGGTCGGGTATATGCCGTCACTGACTCCCGAGCAGAGGGACGCCACTCCGGTCATGAGACCACTCAGGGTACGTGCTTGCTTTATAATTCCTGGGCGTCTTTCTTATTTGATACAAGGGCTTCACATTCTTTCATCTCTTCTACTTTTGCTGGTTCTTTGGGGTTGAGGGTAGAGACATTGAGTTGACCCTTATGTCTTGATACCCCGGTTACGGGAGATGTGGTCTTAAGTATCGTATGTCGTGCATGTGAGAATAGAGTGGCTGATTGCCCTTTTGTTGGTGATTTACTTGTTTTATACATGAAGGCTTTTGACGTGATATTGGGGATGGACTGGCTCGTGAGGGATCGAGCATCGATCGATTGCTATCGACGGCAGGTGATAGTGGTGTTGGGGGACAAGATCTTTATTTGTGTCTTGGGTAGTAGGAACGGAGTTCTCCTGTCAACATTGACTACGGGAGATGAGTCGGAGACCGTGCATAGTAGAGAGCTGCCGAGAGTGGTATGTGAGTTCCCGAAGGTCTTTCCAGAGGAGCTGTCAGGATTACCGCCGACGCGCGAGGTGGAGTTTAGGATCGACTTGATCCCGGGTACGGCGCCGATATCCATGACCCCGTATCGGTTTGCACCAGCCGAGTTGGTCGATCTGAAGAGACAACTCGAGGAGCATCAGGATAAGGGATTCATCCATCCGAGTGCCTCACCCTGGGGAGCACCCGCCCCTTTCGTGAAGAAGAAGGGTGGAGCACTGAGGATGTGCATCGACTACCGGAAGTTGAACCGGCTTACGGTGAAGAACCGGTACCCGATGCCGAGGATCGATGACTTGTTCGATCAGTTAAGAGGAGCGAAGTGCTTCTCGAAGATTGATCTTCGATCAGGGTACTATCAGTTGAGAGTCCGGGAGGAGGATGTGGCGAAGACCGCATTCCGGACTCGATACGGACACTATGAGTTCCTAGTGATGTCGTTCGGGTTGACGAACACGCCTGCAGTGTTCATGGACCTGATGAACGGTATTTTCCGACCGTACCTGGACCAGTTCGTCGTGGTGTTTGTGGACGACATTCTGATTTATTCACCCATTGAGGAGGCGCATGAGGAGCACCTGAGGACAGTCTTGACGTTGTTGCGCACTCACCAATTGTACGACAACCTGGAGAAGTGCGAGTTTTGGCTCGCTGAGGTGAAGTTCCTCGGGCATGTCGTGTCCCGAGAGGGTATCCTAGTCGACCTGACGAAGATCAACGCAGTTTCAAAGTGGGCACGACCCAAGAGTGTATTTGAGATCCGCAGCTTCCTGGTATTTGCAGGATACTATCGACGGTTCATCTAGGACTTCTCACGTCTTGCCGCGCCGATGACCGCACTAACACGCAAGGGAGCAGAGTTTCTGTGGACTGATGAGTGTGAGCATTCCTTCACCGAGCTGAAGGCTCGTTTGACTACCGCTCCTGTGTTGATCGTGCCAGAGCGGGGGATCATATATGATGTGTATTGTGATGCGTCCGGCGAGGGACTAGGATGTGTGTTGATGCAGTCCGGGAAGGTAGTTGCATATGGCTCCAGACAGTTGAAGATACATGAGCGCAACTACCCTACCCATGACCTAGAGTTGACAGCAGTTGTCTTTGTGCTGAAAAGCTGGCGACACTACTTGTATGGAGAGTGATTCCGAGTGTTCTCGGATCACAAGAGTCTCAAGTACATCTTCTCCCAGTGCGACTTGAACATGCGCCAGAGGCGGTGGATGGAGATACTTGAGAAGTACAACTTCGAGCTTCTTTACCATCCTGGAAAGGCGAACGTCGTCGTCGATGCCTTGAGTAGGAAGTTGACTCACTACATTACTAGTATATCAGTCCGAGAGTGGGACATGATGGAGGAGTTGAGATAGTTCAGACTTGAGCTAGATGAGATCACAGATGGCATGGCTGTGTGTTCGTTGGTGGCTCAGCCCACACTAGTTACTCGTGTGATGGAGGCACAGGCCGAGGATGTCGAGACAGTAGAGATCCGGGAGAGGATTACCAGCGGTGTTGACACTGAGGGTTGGGAGCAGGGTACTGATCTAGGTCTACGATACCGAGGAGGATTGTTTGTGCTGCGTGGTTGTAGAGACGTTGTGCTGAGGGAGTGTCATCACTCCCGTCTTGCTGTGCACCCGGGTGGCACCAAGATGTATCGAGACATCAAACGGCAGTTCTGATGGAGCGGGATGCGTAGAGCAGTTGCAGATTTTGTTTCGAGATGCCTTACTTGTCAGCAAGTGAAGGCCGAGCATCAGCGTCTCGCCGGTTTGCTACAGCCACTACCGATCGCAGAGTGGAAGTGGGAGCAGGGAACGATGGACTTTGTGAGTGGCTTACCAAGATCCCCGAGAGGGCACAACGCTGTTTGGGTAGTGGTCAACCGATTGACCAAGTCATGGCACTTCCTAGCCATGAGGATGACCGACACAGTTGACACCTTGAGTCGGTTATACGTTCGAGAGATCATCCGTCTTCACGGGGTTCCAGTGCCGGTTGTGTCCGACAGGGATCCTCGATTTACCTCCAGATTCTGGGAGAGCTTGCAGAGAGCTTTAGGGACCGAGGTCCTGCTTAGTACAGCGTACCACCCGCAGACGGACGGGCAGTCAGAGCGCACTATACCGATACTAGAGGATATGATGCGAGCATGTGTGTTGGACTTCCGAGGATCATGGGAGGATCACTTACCATTAGCTGAGTTCACCTACAACAACATCTTCCAGGCCAGTATTGGTATGGCACCATTTGAGGCGTTGTATGGTAGGCCGTGCAGATTGCCCGTGTGTTGGGCAGAGGTAGGAGACCAGAGTCTACTTGGTCCGGAGCTTGTCCGAGAGACGACCGAGAAGGTCGCACTGATTCAGGATCGGTTGAAGACCGCTCAGAACCGACAAAAGAGTTATGCAGATAGACGGCGTCGACCTCTTGAGTTTACAGTTGGCGATCATGTGTTTCTGAGAGTGAGCCCGAAGAAGGGGTTATTGCGGTTCAACCGCGACGGAGGCAAGTTGGCCCCGCGATTTATCGGACCTTTTGAGGTTCTGGGCAGAGTTGGAGTCGTTGCTTACCACCTTGCACTGCCACCGCATCTCGGGAACGTTCATAACGTCTTCCACGTATCCCAACTGCGAAAGTACATTGCTGACCCCTCTCACGTGATTCAGTGGACGGACATTGAGGTAGCTGAGGACGTCTCGTATGAGGAGCAGCCAGTCAGGATTCTATATAGACGAGAGCAGGCCTTGCGTGGCAGGACTATCCCGCTGGTACGGGTGCAGTGGAAGCACCACGGAGTAGAGTCGACCTGGGAGCGCGAGGATGAAGTTCGTGCGAAGTACCCCAACCTATTCGACCCTTGAGGTACGCCCGTTTTAAATTTCTAGGACGAAATTCTTTTAAAGGGGGTAGATTGTAAGAACCGCCTTGGGTCGATCCCGGTCGAACCGGTGATTTCTAGCGAAAGTTGACTTTTTACCAGAAAAGTCAACTGATGACTCCGGGAGTCATTTCGGACCTTTCTGGGGCTCAAAAAGCTTAGCCGTCGTTACGGTTAGCTTAATTGGGCCGTTTCCTTTCAAATGGCTGTAATTGCGAAAAAGTCAAACCGGGGTCAAATTCGGTCAAACCTCGAGATTTAAAGAATTAATTATGTATTTTGCTGAGATATTCTGATAGAGGTGGTCCCCACTATGGACACATGTCCATAGTGGCTTGGGTGAGAAGAAACAAGAGCAAAAGGACCCTTATACCCTTGAATTTGACCTTGAGAGACTCTTAAGCAAAGAGGGCAATTTGGGACTTTCATAAGTAGGTTAAAGGCACAAGTAAGAGGGAAATTCAGCTCATTTGAGCATTTTTGGCCGAAATTATAGAGAGAGAAAAAGGGAGAGAAAAGCTTGGAAGCTTGAGGAGGAAGAAAGGAGAGAAAGGAAGAAACTTTGTGGTCATTTCTTCATCAAAGGCTTTGATTCTTCCATTTTCTTCTCCTACTTTCCATTTCTAAGGTGAAGTACTAAACTAAATTCGTTTTTGTTGATTTTGGTTCATGGGTTTTGAGGAGAAATGATGAACTTGAGTGGGTTTTGAGATTTTGGGTGTTGGATGATGATTTTTGGAGAGAAAAGGATGTTGGATGATTGTTTTAGTGAGTTTTTGTGGAGTTTTGATGAAGACCCTGCTAGTCTTAGTGCCCGTAGTTCAATCCTAAATGTCCAAATGTACATATCATCGTTAGCAATAAAATTAAAGCGGCTTTATATTACTTATGTGTTGGAGTAATATATCGACGTGTGCTCTGATCTATGCCCACCATGCGAATAGAACCATAGATCGAGATAGATCACACTCGATGGGTCCCTAGTCAACAAAGCTTCACTAGAAGCGACTAGTATGAAAGATGGCTCTTTATGGCTTACGTTCTGTTAGTCATTGGAATGGGATTCCGGAGTCTGATCATAGATATCATGTGGGACATGATATTGGACGACCCGCCCTGAATATGTTCCATAGATTAAGTCATGAACATATTCAGTGTTGTAGCTTGTCATGTATCCTTAGACCAAGGAGTCTTTGTGATCGCTATGTAGTCAACAACTGAGTTTGACCTGAGCCTAACGTTGTCCGTAACAGGGCTTCCATAACGGCCAGGATTGGCTTGGGGACGGGCTACATGAGTGACACGAAAGACGGCTAAGGGATTTATCCCTCATACTAAGGTATGGGAAAGATATCGGTTTTCGGCCGCTTGATCGAGAGTGACTGGAAGAATAGCATGGCCATGCACATAATACTGAGTATCATATCTTCAGTCATCTCACATATCAAGGAACGGTGATTGAGAATAATAAGGATGACGGCTCTATGCCTTATCTCAATCAGGATATCGGAGATAAAAGGATAATGATAGGGACGACGGAAAGGTTAGAATCGACAGGGTCGATTCGCTATGCAGTGTCAGGCAATACTAAAGTCTCGTTAGTTGCCACTTAAATAGGATCAAGTAAAATGAGATTTTACATTGATCTATTGACATGCATAACCAAGGGTCACACCGGAGGATGAAACTCATTGACACATTTATGGAGAATGGCCAAAAGGGAGTTGTCTCGGGACATGACCAAAACTGGGTTTTGGGTCATGTGCCCGTACGTGAATAGGACTTTACGGATCGAGACAAGGCTTGGAGTCTTAGGATTGATCGCGTCGGATAATGTTGGACATTTCCGGTATGGAAGGCTTGGAGGCGATGAGCGAATCACGGGACCTCGTTGGAAATGGCCACGGGCCATGTTCCAAGAGGCCCATGAAAGGCCCATGCAACCAAGGCCCATGGAACTAATTAATCAAGTCTTGATTAATTAGTACTAAGTAAGCAAGACAAGGATTAAGGTGTTGGTGATTCACCACCTAACCCAATCTTGTCTTGCCATACTTTGTCCTATTTACACCTTACTTGACACCATACTTGTCCCATGCCTTTAGTTGGACAAGTATGGGTTTTGTTATGTTTAAGTCATCTTTTTTCAACATAACAAACACAAGACAAGAATAGGAAACACATTTTCTCTCCCTCTTCCATGGCCATTTCGGGTTTGGCTAGTTTCCACCTCCATTTTTGTGTTCTTGAGTCCTCAAAGAGAAGAACTACGTGGCTTTGATTCCCATGTGGATACGTAGGCGTCTTGGAGACTCAAGCCAATCATTCGTTAACCGGTGTTCTTGTTTTGGTAAGAAATAGTGCTGAATTTTTCTCTTGTGAATCCATTCTTTGTTAGTTGTTTCATGGTTTAATCGTCTCTTGGTTTTCATTGATTTTCCGCTGCGAGTTGGTTCATCTCCAACCCTACCTCGAGACCCAACAGACCCATGATGAGTTTTGAAGTAGAGACGTTTTAGGGTCTGATTTGGAGGTTTGGGAAGTTCAAAAATGGAGTTTTTGGTTGATTTTCGTGACAATCGTGGCTGGAGGAAGAAGAAGGCGGAACAGTGCCTGACCCGTCACGGATCCGTGACGGGCACCGTGACAGGAGACGTCACGGCTCCGTGAGGGAGACCGTGACGGCGCCAGTCACGGCTCCGTGAGGAGAACCGTGATTCAAAGTAGTCAACTCCACTTTTAATTTAAAGAACACTAATAGTATGCCTATAGGATAATAATTACCGGATTCAAAATAGTAAACTCCACTTTTAATTTAAAGAACACTAATAGTATGCCAAGTCGTCCGCAGCTAGGAGTGGATTGCTTTTGAGGTAGGGAAGAGTAGTAAACTCCACTTTTAATTTAAAGAACACCAATAGTATGCCTATATCATAATAATTACCGGAAATGTCCTAGTTTGCATATAGGATGCGATTCACTAGAATAACCGCTTTCAATTACGATAACAACCGGAAGAGTCTTAGTATGCATATAGGATGTGATTCACCAGTTTAACCGCTTTCAATTATTGGGAAATTGCCGTGCTGGTGGAATGGCCATGTCGAGCCTTAGGATTTCGTGTTGTTTGTATTGATGTTGGCTGTTCGTCCTTAAATGTCGAGGTATAATACAAGCTTAGTTAAGTTTAAGATCACATTATACCATGCGAATTTGATGTATGCAGTATGAATGTTTGTCTTGTGTTATGTTTGGTTGAATGAATGAGGGAATGTGATATGATTGTTCGTCTTGTGAAATGATCGGGTGAATGATAGACAGATGCGGTGTTCTTGGTAAGTGGGGATGATAAGCGTCGTTGGCTTGATGAGTTCATTTATTGTGGTTGTGCGGTATTGTGTGTTGTGACTTGTACCCCGAGTGACGGGAAGATACCCGACCGAGGTGTGTGCCGGTCCGGTATGTGTGCGTTGAGATTTGCCCCGATGTATGTTCCGGGAAGACATCTAGGCCGAGTGTTATTCTGGTATGATGTATGTTGTTGTACCCGATGATGTGTGTCCGGGAAGACTTCTAGACCGATGGACATTCCGGTATGATGTGGTGTTTTACCCCGATGTTGTGTGTCTGGGAAGACATCGAGACCGATGGACATTCCGGTACGTTGTAGTGTTTCACCCCGATGCTGTGTGTCCGGGAAGACATCTAGACCTATGGGTATTCCGGTACGATGTACTTGTTTCACCCCGATGCTGTGTGTCCGGGATGACATCTGGACCGAGGGTAAATGCTGATACGATGTATTGATTGAGTTGTGCGTGATGATCGGATTCCTGAGTGCTTGTCTATTGTTATGTGTCGTTGAGTCTAAGTAACGTCTGTAGTAGCCTTAGCAGTACAATGTCCTGTTACTCGTTTGGATTATAATTTACTCGGAGATTTAGTTTATCAAAGTTTATTTATTTACTATTATTTATCATTATTTTTAACTCATGTCTCGAGTCCGGTCAAAACCGGATTTGGGGCGTGACAATTTGGTATCAAAGCCTGGTTTCACTGAAATTGTTTTTCAAACCTCAGATCGTACATCAATTAGGTGGGTAGAGTTAGGTTGTTCAGGTTCTAGTGTCAGTTACGCAAGTCGGATATGTCCTACGCGTAGATCCGAGACGACGTGAGTCTCGGATGGCGAAGTGCCTTGTTTGATTCTTGCCTTACTTTGTGTTATACTATGTGCCTTGGTTGAATTGTTATGCGGATCGGTTGAGATCGAGGCTGGGTTAGTGAGCTGTGCTCGATGCTGTTTATGACGTTTTTGTTGAGTAGCCGTTATGGGGGTTGCCGCCTTGGTCGGCCGTTGATTGATTGGTTAAATTGAAATGTTGACTTGGCCGGGTGGTAATCGAGAAATTACCGAAAACCGAGGTGTGTAATTACGTTGTTTTGTTGTGTGCTGGATGCTTTATGCAGTTTGTTTATTGAAAGTCCCGCTTAAGTCGATGGTTAGTGGAATTTTCGAACGGGTCATGCCGAAATTTCTGCAAAACTGAAGTGTTTGTACTATCACGGGTTGACTCAGGGGCGCCACTGTAGTCGAACGTGATAGGGGGATGTCAAGTGGTTACAACGAGATTCGGGGACACCTGAATCGGGTTGTAACGACGCGATATCGACATGAATGTTGTGATAGAAAGAGACATTTGTTGAGAACCTGTGGAAATGAGTTAGTACGGAGACTCCGTGAATTTGTTGTGTAATGTGAATGGCTTACTATGTGACTCATTTGAAACTGTGACTCCCGTGGGAGATGGTTGAATTGTGTGATTGATTTTGTGAGACGCTCAAGTGTGCAGACTTCTATGATTATATGAAATTATCTATGATTATACTAAGACTAAATATACCGTTGGTCCGAGTATGACCCTTGTGAAACGTGTGTGAACGTTACTGTTTTAAGTGAGCCGGTTTATTCGAAATTAAGAAACGGAACATGTGCGTTATCCGTACAGCGGGTATACGACATGGCTCGTACCTACATTCTGAGAAGCTCCAGAGGTCGCCCAGATGGGGGTCAGAGATAGCCACCTGCCATTGAGCAGGCAGGGGCAGCGAGTGCCCAGGGTGACCCCTCTACGGAGCACGAGAGAGATGAGGCTGGACCGTCAGGGTTACCACCCAGAGTTCCTCCGGTCGCAGAGTCGACCCAGGCGACTCCTCTAGAAGTGGTGGTTCGCGCAGCTCTCACGGCGATCAGCGCCCAGAGGGAGACTGCAGCACCGGCACCTGAGACCGTGCCTGCTGCCACCGCAACTGCTGTTGCCAGGCCGAGTCAGGCCGACAGTTACACAACCCAGGCGCTGAGGGACTTCCTCAGGTTGGCAACGATCGTTCCCCTCAAACGTATCCTTAAGATCCGGAGATGACAACGATCGTTCAAATTTTGATACCTATTCCGACGCGATCTCAACATGAACCCTGATTCTAGACTTCTCACTCCGATCAATAAGTTTAGCAGACAGGCTCGAGGACGATGCATCAACAAGCTTAGTGCTTTGTTCTACGTTTCCCTCACAGTTGGCACTTGGACCTGCCTCTGTATCCTTTAACTCACCGTGATGCGTACAAGGATCGATCGTCAAGACAACCTCTTGCCCAGATATCAGGACGCTTCCGATTCTCTGTTTCATCATTCCAAAGCCTAAGATGCTCTATTTAGTGAATCCAAAGCCTGGAATAGTTGGGATAGCTCGTCAACATCGAGCTAACGCTACAAACAGTGTGAATCCGTTCATCCTGAAGCCATTTAGGCTAGAAATCGTCTGAGCTGCTGCTTCCTTCTATCCAAATCGAACAAAATCATAAAACTGTGCCTTGCGATTTGGACGTCGAAGTAGGGATATGGACGAGATTTCTCCAAACGTTCCAAAAACACATCGTACCCTATGTTCCTTTGTGTCGTAAGGTAGGTTACATACGAAAATTTCATCCTCCATCACGTGACGAGCCTTCTTCATACGACGTGGCTCATCTGAAACTGAGCTGACAACTATATGTTCAACGTCTCCATGAGTGGCTTCAGGCCCAACATCAACCTGCTGAGGTGAGACTGAAACACCCAACACCTCCGAGCGTCCGACTTTCGTCCTTGATTCCATACTACCAGAAGTAGTGGCTACATTGCCTTGTTTCCCTTTGCTCTGCCCACGACTTCTCTTCCCTTTAAACTGTTGCTCGTGCCTTCTTTGATTCTGTCGAGGAAGCTTCGATTTACCAACCGAATGTTTCACCTCAAAAGAAGAAACGACTTGGCAATATTCCCCATATAAGGAAATCAATGCATAACAAAAGGTGGAGAAATGGAGCAAAAGAGGAACTGTCATGGCATCCCCTAGAATTCAGTGGAAAGGTTTTTCCCGTCTGTTAGGTTTCTGTGTTGTACTAAATCACAGCAACACAAAAAGCTTTCCCTTAATGTCGCTTTCAATATAGTGTTTTATTTCGATCATTTTATCAATAAAGTATCGTCTTATGCTTATAAAAAATCAAGACTGGCCCATCTATTTTGGGGATATTAAAAAAAACTTTATAGTATAAATCAATTTAAACACATCAGTAAAAAAAATTTGATAGACTAAGAGATATTATTGAGCAATCGTTCTATAAGAGGATAGAACGAAACGATCCTCAAAACGAGGACCTGTTCGCAGACCATAACAGCTTCAAAAGCTCAAAATGGGAAAAACACAAATGTCCCACAACAAAACATCCCTAAAACCCCAATAGTAAAAAGGAAAAACAGGAAAAAGCACGATCACAGCACAACCGGTCCTCCCCCAGCTACAGAACTTCGTGATCCCCTCCGACCCGGCTTCAAACACCAAATTGGATCCCTGCACCAATCCTCACAGGTAACCCCAAAACGCAACGTGCCGGAGATCAAAAAAATACCAAAAGCATGAGCCTTAATCTTCCCTACAACAACATCCACTATCTCCACCACCTGGCTGAAAATACAACTGTTTCGCACCAACCATATATGCCACAACGTCACATATCCAACCCGAACCCAACAAGACCACCATCTCCACGACCCTAAACCCTTCCACCACAACAACTCTACCTATGCTCTCGGGTATAGGGCCAACAACTCTCCACCACCTGGAAATCCTGACCCAAACCTCCCAGGCAAATAAACAGTGCGGAAGCAGATGATTCACAAATTCAAAACTGCACTTACATAGAGGGCATAGCATGCGATTCAGAGAAATGTGAACGCCCCTGCTCTCCAGATACTCCATAATGGGAAGCGCATTATGAGCCGCTAACCAGACAAAAACACTAAACTTCGGTGGTATATGCTTCACCCACAACACCGAAGCCCATTCCAACGTATGAGTATAACCTGATGGCCCTGAAAGTAAGGAAAAAGTTGAGGAAACCGAAAAACCTTTCGGATCTTCTCCCAAACAAGAGAATCAACAACATCTGATCTCAGAGAAAAATTATCCAATAGGCCCAACAAAGTAATCGCATTAGCCTCCTCACTAGGCTCCAGGTCACGAGTAAAACCCTCCCTCCAAACTCCATGGACCCAAAAATAAGCCACCTTCTCGTACTTGGCCATGGAAATAGCGAAGAGATCAGGAAAGTGAATGCGTAACGGAGTTCTATCGACTCAAGCATCATCCCAAAAAGAGATACGCTTACCGTTCCCTACATTCCAGTGAACACCCTGATTGCCAAACAAAACTCTGAAAGAAGGGTCCGATGCTAGGGCCATAATATGACTCACCAAAAAGGAAGACACAAGCTTATCAATAAAAAAAATATTATGTTATAAACTTATGGAAAAATTATCATGTTCAAAAAAAAATATTTCAGTATTTCTATAAAAGCTTCAATTTTTTATTTTGGGTAAATTGCGTTGACATACCCCGAACTATACGCGTTTAACAGATTACTACCCCAATGTTCATTCGTAACAATCACCTACCCCGAACTAACGTTTAGTAACGTCGTTGGTACCTCCCATCCACTTTTCCATCTATTCACTGTTCATTTTTTTAATTCTGAAAATACACATACTTATACAAATTTAATCTTAATCACAAACCCTTATACCGATTAATATATAGATTAGTAAAAATCATAACAAATATGTTTAAAATATGAATTTTTATATCAGATTTTAATTTTGATAAAATTGATTTTTTATTTAATTTTTATTTATTTTCAATAATTGAGTATATATTTTTTTCAATAATTCTTAAAATCATATATATATATATATATATATATATTAGATTTTATATTTTGGTAAACCTATTTTTAAAAACAAAAAAAATGAATAAAATCTGATTTAATTATTTATTAATACCATTATTCTTTGTTTTTAATTAGAATTAAAATTCAAACCAAAATTGTCAAACTAATGCTATTGATTTAAAAAATTATTTTATTGTTATTTATTTTATAAAAATCATTTTTTATTTTTTTTAAATCAGATTTTATTTTTAAAAATAATATTTTATTTTATAAAAATCATTTTTTAATTCATTTTTATTTTAAAAAAACTGTTTTTTATTCATTAATGCATCTTTGTCTGTTTTTGTTTTTTTCTTCATTAATTTTTTATCTATTACTTAATCCATCTTCCTCTTCATAATTAATTATAAAAATCCATATTCTTCTTAATTAATTCATCGTCTTCTACATTACACTGTCCAAAATCCCCCAAATCGCACTATCATCCATTTAAATCCAAATACACCAATCAAAAGTTGCACCAAAAGTTGAAGTTGTCTAAAGAAGAAGTTGTTTTGTTAAAGTTAGACTTCAAAAAGGCCTACGACAAGGTCCACTGGGGGTACATTGATCTTGTTTTGGAAGCAATGGGTTTTGGTGGGAGGTGGAGAGGGTGGATGCAGAGTTGCTTTCGTGCTCATGTCTCAGTATTGATCAATGGCTCGCCCAGTGGTGATTTCCCGGTCACTAACGGCATTAGGCAGGGTTGTCCATTGTCCCCTTTTTTATTCTTGGTTGCAGCTGAAGGTTTACATCAATTGTTGGAGGAGGGGAAGAGACGTGGGTGCTTTCAGGGTGTTGATGTCGGGGCTTATGGTCTTTCTTTATCCCATCTTCAATTTGCAGATGATACCCTTCTGTTTGTGAAAGGGGATTTGGTGGGCTTAGCTTTTTTGAAGGATCTGTTGGATCGCTTTCAGAAGGGTTCGGGGTTGAAGATTAATTTCCAAAAGTCCACAGCAGTCATTTTGAATGAGGACAGATGTTCGGCCACTGCTGTTTCTCAGGTGTTGGGTTGTCAGTTGGGGTCACTTCCTATGAAATACCTTGGTTTCTGGTGGGAGCGAATCCAAGGAAGGTAGCCTCGTGGGACCCCGTGGTGGAGAAGTTTAAGAAGTCTTTGGGGTTGTGGAAGCTGAAGAACCTTAACATGGCAGGTCGTATTGTGCTGATTAAATCTACTTTATCGGCATTGCCTATCTTCTATATGTCCCTTCTGCGAGCCCCTAAGAAGGTCATTGCAACTCTGGAGGCCTGGCAAAGACGTTTTCTGTGGACCAACCCTTATACAGGCAAAATGTTTTGTAAGGTGAAGTGGGATGTGGTTTGTAGGAGTCGGGATGAAGGTGACCTTGGGATTAGGCGGTTGGAGGCTATGAACATTAGCCTGTTGGCTAAGTGGTGGTGGAGGTTTGCATCGGAGGCTGATTCTCTATGGAAGAAGGTTGTATGTGCGTTGTATGGTTGGAATCCGGCTGACTGGGATTTGGCCAAACTGGACAAACCTGGTTCGTCTTTCTTGCTCTCCCATATTGTTTTCCTTGCCAAGGACCCGAGCTTCTTGGAGTTTTTTGGGAACCAAGGAGTGCACTGGTCTTTGGGGAGAGGGGACCGAATCTCTTTCTGGGAGGACGTTTGGGTTGGTGATGTGCCCTTGAGGTATAGATTTCCGGCCTTGTTCTTGGCTTGCCCAGCTAAGTATGCTAAGGTGGAGTATTTTTGGTCGTTGGGGCATTGGAGAGTTGGTTTTATTGGGGACTTAGAAGCCTGGGAGGAGGCCTTGGCCGAGACTCTCATGGAGGTGTTGGAGGGTGTGCAGCTTCAGCCCGAGAAGTGTGATCAGTTGGTCTGGGTGAAACAGCCGAAGGGCTTTTCTGTGGCGCGATCATACTTTGAGTTGGTGGGGATCGGAGATGGCCGTCGGCCGGTCGGTTGGGCCTCGGTCCTCTGGGTGAAGGGGCTTCCTCCGAAGTTTAGCGTTTTTGTTTGGTTGGCGCCTCACAGGGCTTTACCCACTATGGAGTTCCTGGAGAGCAGGGGGGTTCACATCTCTCTAAACCGAATGCTCTGCTTGTTTTGTAAGTCTTCTTTTGAAGGGGTGGATCATCTGTTGTTGCATTGTCAGTTTCCTGGGGTGATTTGGTCGAAAATCTTTGCTTGGTGGGGTATTTTTGGTCCTATGCCTAGGACGGTTGCTGAGGTTTTGTTGTGGTGGAAGGGTCTAGGTTCGAAGCTGTGGTGGAAGGGGTGGGTGCAGGTTGGATATCTGACTCTGTGGCACGTTTGGTTGGTGAGAAATGGGGCTGCTTTTAATGTTGTTATGATGTCTGTGGATGAGGTGGTAGCTAAGGTGAAGAATCATTCATTTAGCCTGCTGTGGAATTCTGGGTCTTTCCATTCTGGTGTCACCTGTGAGCTGTGGCTGAGGGACCCTGCTAGGTGCCTGAGGAGGAAGGGGCGTCCATGTGTCGGCCTGCAGTGAGCTTTGTTTGGGTGGGGTGTTTTGCTTGTTATGTTGCTTTTAAGTTGTTTTGGATTTGTTGTTTGGACTGTTGGACTGTTTTGTTTTTGGTTTATGGCTCCTTGTAGCTGTTTGGGTAGGGGGAAAAAACTCTGTATGGGTTGTTTTCTTCGCTTCGATTCTATGCTTTATAGAACGAATGCTTAATAAATCTTCGCTTATCAAAAAAAAAAAAGTTGCACCAAAAGTTGCATAAAAAAATCCAAAATTCGACAACACCAAAAGTTGTAGATCTGCATAAGAGAATTCTGCAAAAATCAACAACATCATACACTCCATGTTCTTATTGTTCAATATTGTGTTGTGGAGCAAACCCAGATCTATGAACCCACTATTCTCGCCGGCACGAGAATGGACGCTGAGCACAGGAGCGTTTGCTCCTCCGGTGTCGAGCTCTTCCTCCGGTGGTCGTGGTCATGGATGGGGGAAAAGAAGAAGAACCCCATGCCCAAATCTGTGAGAAACGTGAGAAGTAGAGAGAGAACGAAAATATTCAAAATTTATGTAACGATATTGATATTAATCGAAACTGAAATGAATTTGTGAGAGGAAATGAGGAGGTTTTGGTATTGAGTTCTTGAGGAACGATTTTACAAATTACAGGAAAAACAGAGTATGTTAGAAGAAAAAAATCTAATTCCTAAGAAAACGATAAAAACAACCAAATCATCAACGCCTGCTAAGGCCAGCCTCTCCCACTACATAAGGACGTTGTCCTTCCTCATAATCCACTGACAAAATCGGGACCACTCGATTATCTGCTACCCACGCGACGTATGCGAGTGAAGGAAGAAGAAGGTAGCACGTGAATCGCACGCTGAGCTGTAGTCTTCAAAACGCACCGTTTCACTTATTGAAGTAACCGAAAAAATAGAACTTGTTTGTGCCTTGTGTTGCAAGGTACGTGACAAATGCCTCCTTCTTTGAGAAGCTTGACCTCAAGCCAAAGCTTTTGCCAACCATTCTGGAAAATGGTGGCTGATCAATGAAGCTTCCTCCCAAGTGGCATCTTCAGGTGCTGAATTACCCCATTGGATCAAGTATTGGATTGTTGCAACATTGTTTTTCTTCATCATCCTTGTCTGCAGAAGTACCAGGGTGTATTTTGGATTTAGTAGGAAATCTGAGTTTATAAGCCACTGATCCAATCCTCTCAGTCACTTGAAATGGACCAAAGAACCTTGGGGAGAGTTTAGAATTGGACCTTAAATTAACTGAAGTATGTTTGTAAGGTTGGAATCTGAGATAAACCCAATCCCCAACTGAAAACACTCTTTCAGTCTTCCCTTTGTCTGCGTAGGCTTTCATTCTAGCATGAGCTTGATCCAAGTTGTTCTTTAGAAGTTTGGCTAACTCCTCTCTTGACTTAATGAACCCATGAACAGCCTCCACTAAAGATTGTATCTCACCAAACTGAAGTATGGGAGGTGGGTATCCATAAAGAGCATCAAAAGGACTCATTTGCAATGAGGCATGGAAGTTGGTATTGTACCAGCATTCAGCAAATATAAGCCACTTACTCCATTTCTTTGGGAGCTTGTGTGTCATTTCCCTGAGGTATTGCTCCAAACACTAGCTGACCCTCTCAGTTTGTCCATCTGATTGGGGATGGTAGGCAGTTGACATGGCCAGATGGACCTCCAATTGTTTGAACAACTCTTTCCAAAAATTACTGAGAAAAAGCCTGTCTGTAATAACCACTCCCGGTCAACGCCAGTCAAACCTGCGAAAAACAGGAAAATTTAAAAAATTTAAGACAGACACTCAATTGAACCTAAATTGACCCCGAGGGTCATACCGGACTTAAGTTGACCCCGATATCGACCAAAGTGAGTTCCGGGGGACTCAAGGCAACTTTCTGATCAATTTGGGAAATGTTGACTTTTCGCTGGAAAAGTCAACCGAGCGACGTTTTGGTCCATTCGAGTACCGTTTTGGATCCAAAAAGCTTAGCCGTCGTCGCAACAGTCTTAGTTGAGCCGTTTCCTTATAGCCCGTCAAGTTTCGTAATTTCTTGGAAAAAGTGCCCGTTCGGAGCTCGAAACAGCCGAATTTTCCGAATCTGACAAAAATATCTAAGAGATATTTTCCCAAAAAGGTGTGGGACCCACATGACACATGTCATGAATGTGGTGGAAGGAAAAAGGGAGGACAACTTTACCCTTGACTTTAAAGAAAGGGTAAACTACAAATTCCTACCCCAAACTTGTAGCGTTTAACTGATACCTACCCTAAAGTTTTTTATGTAACTGATACCTACTCAGATGTTTAGTTATTTACTGATAGCCCAAGCAGACAGCTAAAATGACGAAAATACCCTCAATGATTTTTTAAATAATTTTTTAAAAATACAACTGAAGTGATTTTTTAAATAAAACTGAAGTGATTTAATAAGTACATATATATACCTAACAAAAGTGATTTTTTAAATAATTACTGAAATGTAGTTGAGGGTATTTTCGTCATTTTAGCTAAACATCTGAGTAGGTATCGGTTAAAAAAAACTTTATGGTAGGTATCAGTTAAATAACTAAACATCTGAGTAGGTATCAGTTAAAAAAAACTTTAGGGCATATATCAGTTAAACGCTACAAGTTTGGGGTAGGTATTTGTAGTTTACCCTTAAGGAAAAGACAAAATGAAAAGGGGGGGGGGGGGTATTTTGGTTTTTTTTGATGTGTGGTTAGTGTTTTTGAACAAAACAAAAGATGAGAGACATGTGATGGTCGGCCATAGTGTAGAAAATAGGAATTTTTAGAGAGAGAAATAAGTTAGAAGGAAGAGAGAAGGAAGAGAGAAGGAGGAGAGAAAAAGAGAAGAGGCTTGGGGGATTTGTGACGTTTCTCGTTCATCCGACCGGTGGATCGTCTCAATGATAGAAGAATTGAGTTCACACCGTCATTCTCTACGGTGAGCACCTAACCGATTTTTGTTTTGTTAAGTTCGAATTTTAGGGTTTGTGTTTAAATGATTCAAATATGGTTGGGTTTTGGTTAGGATTGGTTTAAAGAAGAATGGTTGAGGTTTGGGGTTCGTTAGGAACGTTTTGGGGCAAAAAGGGAATTTTGCCATTGTGGCCATGTGGGGCCCACGTGCTCGGGTGCTCGGGTTTAGTGTTCAGGTGGTTTAGAACGTTCCCCGGGTCATTAATCCACAACCGGATCGAAATTTGGAATTAAATTGTGAAAGTTGTAATTGACGGTTTTAGAAACTTTAAACGTTAATTAAATGACTCGGAAGTCGGAATTCGATTCCGTCAAGTGCCTAGGAACCCTCGAATTATTCTAAGACCGTAGAAACGAAAACGGGAATTTTTGGAGCCCCGGAAGGGCGTTTCCAAAACCCGGGCAGATTCGCCATGTCGGGCGAATCGGGCTTTTCTGAGTCCAATATCGACAATGTCGAGTAATTGGGGAGTTTGGGAGTGATCGACATTGTCGGGGTTAATTTTGGGCGTTAAGTTTGTTAAATTCCAGTTTATGTCTGCGAACTTAAGAGTACTTAAAATTGTGTTCTTTTAGATCGTGCTGCAGACAGAGGGAAAGGAAAGCTAGGCGAGTGACTGAGATCACGCCAGAGCTTGTTGGTTGGCTTTCGGAGAACACGCACGAGGTAGGGAAAAGTAGCCGGATCTCGGCCCTGACTAGGGAAAGTTAACAGTAGAATTGCATGTGACACCGGAGTGTCGTGGGTTGAGTAGGTTATTGAATATTAGAAAGGCATGATACGGGAACGTAGCGATTATTAGAAAAGCATGTGACACTTAGTAGTGTCGTAGGAACAGAGAACTTATTGATGTTAGAATTACTGGAGGCATATGACCATGCCCGGAGGTTGATTGCGAACTTATCGAGATTAAGAGTACTGGAGGCATATGACCATGCCCGGAGGTTGATTGTGAAACTATTGATATTAGGACTGTTGGAGGCATTGGTTATGCCGGAGGTTGATTGTGTATGTTGTGTCTTGGGTGGTCATGAGAGCCCGTACTTTACTGTTGTGTCTTGGGTGGCCATGAGAGCCCGTACTTTACTGTTGTGTCTTGGGTGGCCATGAGTGCCCGTGGGGTTGTCGAACCCGTGTCTTTATTGTTGGTGTGTCTTGGGAGGCCATGAGTGCCCGTGGGGTTGTTGAACCCGTGTCGTTACTATCGATGTATCTTGGGTGGCCATGAGTGCCCGTGGGGTTGTTGAGCCCGTGAGTTATGGTTGGTGTGTCTTGGGAGGCCGTGAGTGCCCGTGGGGTTGTTGAGCCCGTGAGTTATGGTTGGTGTGTCTTGGGAGGCCGTGAGTGCCCGTGGGGTTGTTGAGCCCGTGAGTTATGGTTGGTGTGTCTTGGGAGGCCGTGAGTGCCCGTGGGGTTGTTGAGCCCGTGAGTTATGGTTGGTGTGTCTTGGGAGGCCGTGAGTGCCTGTGGGGTTGTTGAGCCCGTGAGTTATGGTTGGTGTGTCTTGGGAGGCCGTGAGTGCCCGTGGGGTTGTTGAGTCCGTGTTTTACCGTTGGTGTCTTGGGTGGCCATGAGTGCCTGTGGAGTGTTGAACCGGTCTTGTTGCTGTTTGTTGAACCTTGCTTGTGATTGTGATTGTGATTGTGTTTGCCCGAGGTTAGTGACCCGACTTCGTGTCGGGAAGTGGTGTGGAATTTGGCTGGCTTACCTGACAGGGATCGGTAAGTTGCGAGCGTTCCTTGGCTGGCCTGACCGAGTTCGAGTCTCAGGAGGTTGCGAGTGTTCTTTGGCTGGCTTGACCGAGTTCGAGTCCCGGGAAGTTGCGAGCGTTCTTTGGCTAGCCTGACCGAGTTCGAGTCTCGGGAGGTTGTGAGCGTTTTTAGGCGATGAGAGGGCAGCTCCCCTTCCGACTACCTATCGGAAAAGCAGCGCTGTATATATCGCCAACAGGTCGACCGCCTGGAGCCTGACAGGGATCGGCAAAGCGCGTGGGGCAGGCTCGAGCCCAGCCGGTTAGCAACCGGTACTGAGCAGCTGACAAGAGTGCGATCCTTTATGATCTTGTTTGGTGTGCGATCCTTTGTGATCTTGGGTGTTGCGTGGTGGTCTCTCATGTCTTTGGAGGAGGTCGTCGATCGTTGTGTCGGGTCTACCTTACGTGTCTGAGTGTTGAGTCGGCTGAGGAAAATATCAGTGTGTGGGTGTCGGTCGGGTTACTTGAGTTTGGGGATAGTGATCCCCGGGGTTGAGTTGGTTGTTGGTGTTACCGACATTGTCTACTAATTATGCCAGAGTCAGTCTGTTAACCGTGGTGGTGAGCGAACGCTCACCCCTAGCTGCTTTTCCTACAGGTACCGGTCGCAGTTTGGACTAGGTGAGCTTCTGAAGCTTGAAGAGCTAGGAGCGGGATTCTGGGTTTATTTGAGTCTAGCGACGGATACCATACTTTTGTCCACTTGTTGGTACGTGTTTTAAGTTGTAAATATTATTTTGTTGAACAAATGGTGTTTTTAAAGTGTTTATTCAAAACAGGTTTCAATTGTTTTATTATTTTAAACGTTCGCGTCCCGAGTTCGGTTTTACTGAAATTGGGGCGTGACACTGTCCCTATCAGAAACAATAGTTGTAGGGAGACCATGGAGCTTAAAAATACGATCAAAGAATGAGTGAGCCACTTGAGAAGCAGAAAATGAATGGCTCAGTGGAAGAAAGTGTGCATATTTACTATATCTGTCAACAATAACCAGAATAGTATCCTTTGAAACAGAAGAAGGTAAACCCTCTACAAAATCCATAGAGATGTCAGACCATGGTCTTAAGGGTATAGGAAGAGGTTGTAAAAGGCCAGCATAAGGTGTGTATTCAGCTTTGCACTTCTGACAAACTTATAAATATCAGCTTTCATCTGTGGCCAAAAGAATAATTGCCTTATTCTTCTGGTGGTGACAGTTATACCAGAATGACCTCCTACTGGGGAGTCATGGAAACAAGACACTATTTTTGATCTTATAGGTGTAGTACTTACCAAATATATCCTGTCTTTATACATAATGACCCCTTGTTGCAGCTTATAATGTAGGAGTGATCCGTCTGCAATATATAATTGGAGTAAGATCTTCTGAGCATCCAGGTATGTGTCATAGCTATCTAGCACCTCAGACATCCAAGATGGAATCACAGTAGTCAATTCATTGTTGTGCTCCCTAGACAATCTAGTTAAGGCATCAGCTGCTATGTTATCCTTGCCTTTTTTGAATTCAATAGTGTAGTCCAGTCCCATAAGCTTAGCCAGCCACTTGTGCTTTAAAGAGGTAGTCAGCTTTTGCTCCAGCAAAAATTTAAGGCTTTGGTGATCAGTCCTCAAAACCACTTTTCCAGAAGAGAAATAATGTCTCCACTTTTGTATACATGTGATTACTGCTAAGAGCTCCTTCTCATAAGTAGACATTGCCAAGTTCTTTGCCCCTAAGGCCTTACTCAGAAAAGCTATTGGCATCTCTTCTTCCATTAGAACCCCATCAATTCCCTTGTCACAGGCATCAACCTCTATAACAAAAGGAATAGAAAAATTTGGAAGTCTTAGTACATGGGCAGTAGTCATTTCCTCTTTCAGTTGATCAAAACTTAGCTGAGCTTCTAGGGACCAAGCAAAACTATTCTTCTTCAATAGGTTTGTAAGAGGCTTGGCAATGGTACCATAGCTCTTTACAAATCTCCTATAATAACCTGTCAGCCCCAATAATCCTCTCAAGGATTTAATGGTTGCAGGTACATGCCACTCATGCATTGCTTTTATCTTGCACGGATCAGTTGCAACACCTTCAGCAGAAATGATGTGTCCCAAATACTCAATATGGCTGCTACCAAATTCACATCTAGAGAGTTTTGAAAAAATTTCTGTTCTTTCAGTCTCTACAAGACTAGATATACATGGTATAGATGATCTTCCCAGTTCTTGCTATATATTAGTATATCATCAAAAAATACCAATACAAATTTTCTTAGATAATCATGCAATACCTGGTTCATGAGGGATTGGAATGTTGAAGGAGCATTAGTCAGGCCAAAAGGCATGACCCTGAACTGGTAATGTCCTTCATGAGTTCTGAATGCAGTCTTCTCCTCTTCTCCCTCAACCAATCTCACTTGATGATAGCCAGACCTTAAGTCAATTTTTGAAAAGAATTTGCAGCATGTTAATTCATCCAGAAACTCTTCTATTATAGGTATAGGAAACTTATCCTTTACTGTCTGATCATTGAGTTGCCTAAAGTCCACACACATTCTCCAAGTACCATCCTTCTTTTTTACTAAAAGGATTGGGAATGAGTATGGACTAGTGCTATGTTGGATAACACCAGAAGAGAGCATATCCTGCACCAAGGATTCCAACCCATTTTTTTGCTCAAAAGAGTGCTTGTAAGGCCTTATTGAAAGGGGCTTGCTACCAGGTAATAAAGGTATCTTGTGATCACAAAACCTTCTAGGATGTAGAGAATTAGGGGCAGCATAGACCTCTGAAAAACTTTCCACAACCAGCTGCATTTCAGGGTGCAATTGGACTTTAGTGTCCATAGAATCAGCCAAGAGGTAAAACTGTCCCAAATACAAGGGCTCCTTAGCTTGTACCTCATGCCTCAAAGTCCCAAATGAAGCTAGACTATATTGATCAGAAGGGAAATCTTCCCGCAAACTGAACTCCTGCAAATTTTGTGTAATAGTAACTGTTCTAGCCACATAGTCCAATTTTATAGGATTCACAGTTTCCAACCAGTCTACACCCAAAACCATATTAAAGTCACTTAGAGGCATCACCAAAAATTCCCATGTGAGCTTCAAGTTCTGCATACCCCAAGAGATTGTAGTGATAGTACTGCAAGACTGATAATCACCATTTCCCATTTTCACAATTATAGGAGGACCAGACCTAAAAATCAGTCTAAAGCTAATTGTAGTAGCTTTATCCATGAAGGATCTTGTTGCACCAGTGTCAACCAAAATTGAAATAGTGTAAGTGAGAATGTTACCATGGAGCCTTATAGACTTGGATTTGTTAAAGTGGGACATCTGACCAAAAGACTCGTGACTAAGGACACATAATTCAAAGTTCATAAACTCTTCTGCATCAAACTCATCATTTGTATGTTGGCCAAGCTCCAAATCCAATGCCTCAGTTATAATTTGATAGAGTTTATACCTGTTGGGACATATGTGATCCTTAGTATACTTGGCAGAGCAAGTGTAACATAGGCCCTTCCTTGACTTATCATCCAAAGCCTTGTGGATGTATCCTTGTAAAGGGTGTAGTTGTAGAGTTATTTTGCCTCTAAGCATGGCCATGAAATTGTTGTGGAGCTTGTTGTTGTCTTGATATATAATGCTGAGTGGGGGACACTATTGGTGGCTGATGTGAGGCTTTGACCTTAATTTTGTGCTCTTCCTTCTTTGCTAGGAGCATAGCTTGAGAGAGTGATTGTGGATCATACATAAGCACCTCAACTTCCAATTTTGGGTCCAAATCAGCAACATAGTTGGACACAAAATAAGCTTCAGTGCAGTGGGAGTTTCTGTTGAGAACCAGGAACCTTAATTCCTCAAATTTTTCATCATATTGTGCCAATGACCCATCCTGCTTCAACTTCTTGAATTCACTCTCAATATCAGCATGACCTACCTCCTCAAACTTGCTAATCAGATCCATATAGAACCTCTCCCAATGAATCAACCCTCTCCCAAATGCATATTTAGCATACCAATATTCAGGAGAGCCAGTTAAATGCAGAGATGCTACTCTCACTTTGTGTTCTTCATGCATTGCACAATAGTGAATGTAAACATTACATTTTCTTATCCAATTTCTCACTCCTTTACCATCAAAGAGAGGAAACACCAAGTTGGGGGCTTTGAATGTGAGGTATGTGATTTGGTTTAAAGGATACATTTGTGGTATAGTTGGGGGTGGTGGTTGAGGTATAGTGGGAATGGGAAGTCTCTGGGGTGGATAGGGTATGTATTGTGGTGGATATGGGAAGGGCTGCATAAAGTGATAATGTTTTAATTGGTGTATGGGGAAAAAAGCTTGGGAAGATGGGTTTTGTGGTATTGGAATTGGGTTGATAGTTGTGGGTATTGTTTGTGGTGTATGTGGTGTGGGTAGGGAGGATACATGTTGAGGTCGTTGTTGCTCAGGTGAAGTAATCTGTGGAATATGTTGCTGGGTTTGGGATACCCATGAAGATGGGTCTGAGGTTGGAATGGGTCTTGGATGTGAGTGCAAAAATGGGTCTGGAGGCTGATTTTGATGTGGTGAGTAAGATAAACACTAAGGAGTGATAGGAATTGTTGGGTTTCCTAACCTTGGTGCCTGAGAGCCAGATGCTTCCAGAAATGGAGCTGGGATGCCTTTCTCTTTCATCAACAAAGCCATGCCTCTCCTCAAAATCTTCCATGCCGTCCAGACGAATTCGCAAGGCCTCATTGTCCATCTGAGCTCTACGATGTGCTGATTTAAGCTCTGAAATCTCAGCACGCAGCTTCGACTCAGTTTCTTCCCTCTCCGGTTCACTCTCTTGAGTCATTTCAGCCATTGTTGGTCGCGTGATTGAAGGTCTCTGATACCACTTGTAACGATATTGATATTAATCGAAACAGAAATGAATTTGTGAGCGGAAATGAGGAGGCTTTGGTATTGAGTTCTTGAGGAACGACAAATTCTAGGAAAAACAGAGTATGCTAGAAGATAAAATCTAATTCCTAAGAAAACGATAAGAACAACCAAATCATCAATGCCTGCTAAGGCCAGCCTCTCCCACTACATAAGGACGTTGTCCTTCCTCAGAATCCGCTGACAAAACCAGGACCACTCGATTATGTGCTACCCACGCGATGCAGGTGAGCAAAGGAAGAAGAAGGTAGCACGTGAATCGCACGCTGAGCTGCATTCTTCAAAACGCACCGTTTCACTTATTGAAATAACATAAAAAACAAAACTTATCCGTGCCTTGTGGTGCAAGTTACGTGACAATTTAACTCCCAAGCTTCTTGGCGTCGCCGGAGGTGGGTGGTTGTTCGTCGCCGGAGGTGGCTTTGGAAGAGGAATGGTGTTCGGTGGGGTTAAAAGTGTGATTATATATGTATAATTGAAAGAGGTTGGAAGATGAAGAGTTTTTTTCTTGGTAAAAGTGTTCTGGGTAGGGAAGAAGGCGTCAACGAGGAAGATGAAGAGCTTTTTTTTTCAATTTTGAAAATGTGTAAGAAAAAATAAATATGTAAGAATTTATTTTAGTTAATGTATTGTTTAAAATGAATATAATTATTTTAAGAAAGTTAATAAAGTTACTGAAAATTAATGAAACTAAATTCTGAAAATTAATTTCATTTTTTAAATAACTAATAATAAAAATTTAAAGAAAAAATTCTAAAATTCACATGTTTTTTATGATTTTAACTATATTTTATTAGTGGATATATATATATATATATATATATATATATATATATATATATATATATATATATATATATATATATATATAAATCAGATTTTTTGAAATATGTAAAAACTGATTTGTAAAAATAATTTTGAAATAAAATGTGATTTTTTAAAATATAACTGATTTTTAATTAAAAATATGAATTTTTATAAAATGAAAAAGTATTTTTTAAAATAAAATTGGTTTTAAAAAAATAAAATAAAATTTAAAAATTTTATTTATCAATTTATAAACATTTTAATTTTTTAAATATTAAATTAAAGAATATTAATAAATATTTGAAAATAATTAATTCATTTATAATTTCTTTAACAAGAAAAAACCAATTTTAGGGTATAAATGGTATGAGAGTGTAAATTCTGATAATGGTTAACGTAAGATCCAATTTCGGTCATTTTACAAAAAAAAATTAACAACCATGGATGAAAAGTGGGCAACGTCGTTACTAAACGTTAGTTCGGGGTAAGTTATTGTTACGAATGAACATTGAGGTAGTAATCCGTTAAACGTGTATAGTTCGAGGTATGTCAATGTAATTTACCCTTTTATTTTTTAGCGTATGAATCAAGAGGCGAAATCGGCTACAAACCACTCTTAACCTAAAAACTAGATAACCAATCCTAGCCACACACATCTAAGATCCAACATTCACCATGATGCCACATATCACCCCAATTTCATCCTAATTCACGCCACTTTCATCGTTTCTCACACAAGCAAGGGCATGATAGTAAAAGCATGGTGCCATGTGGATAAGTGTCCATTTTTTCTTCACCAATTCACTAATTTAATATTTCCCGATTCGTTTGAACTCCAATTAGCTTCAAACTTGCGCCAATATTTTTATTTTTTCAAGGGCTTTCAATCAAGATCAATGATGAATATATTTTGAAGTAGGAAAATAAAAAGGTATAACTGAGTGATAAAAATAGTGTTGAGTGTTGATAAATCTTCACTAATAAATGTTTTATATCGGAGGTATCAAACTAGTGCTAAATGTTGATAAAAACATGTACTGAGGTGATAAAAACCATGTTCAATTTTGATAATAAGTGTGATAAACTAGAGTTTAGCGTTGATAAAAAAACATGTGATGAGGTGATAAAAACATATGTAATTTAATGGTAAACATAGTGTTTAGTGTTGATAAAACTAGTGTTCATAAAAACACGTGATGAAGTGATAAAAATCATGTTCGATTTTAGAAAATGAGGTGATAAAACTAGTGTCAAGTGTTGATAAAACCAGTGTAAAGTGTTGATAAAACCAATGTAAAATGTTGATAAAAATTACCCAGATATAGAATTTTTTTAATCAGCCGCAAAATAATTCTTTTTTTTTTCGTGCTTCAAAAAAAACATGTGATGGGGGTGATAAAACACACGTAATTTAATGATAAACCTAGTGTTTGGCGTTGATAAAACTAGTGTTCATAAAAAACACGTGATGATGTGATGAAATCATGATCAGTTTTGAAAATGAGGTGATAAACTCAGTGCAAAGTGTTGATAAAACCAGTGTAACAGTGTTGATAAAACCAGAGCAAAGTGTTGATAAAAATTACCCAAGTATAATTTTTTGGGGGGGAAATTTCATTTTACTACCCTGTCAAACATTTAATTTCACTTTGATACTCTGGCATAAATTTTTATCACTTTCATACCCTAACCAAACTTTTAATTTCACTTTCATACCCAGCCGAGTAAAATGTCCATAATACCTCTAACTATTACTCAAATTTTCAAACTCATGTCATTGGTTCAGAATTTGAAAATAAGTGAAATGACAATAATACATTTTATTGTTAAGGTGTTAAACTGAAAAATTCACTATTTTTAAAATAAAATCAGTTTTTATTTATGAAAATTAGATTTTATTTTAAAAATTCAATCTTTATTTTAAAAAAATCAGAACTTATTTTAAAAAATCAGTTTATTTATTTTTAATTCAGTTTTTTAATTTTAAAATCAGATTTTATTTTTAAAATCAGATTTTATTTTTTTTGACAAAACTTATATTTTCTTTATTTAATTATTTAATTCTTTATTTATCATTAATTTGTTAATAATTCTTTAATTCTTACTTAATTTTTTTATTTTCTCAAAAGGGGATCTGGTTCATTGTGTTCATCTAAAATGGCGATCTGGTTTCACCCAAATCAACGATTTTCAACCTTACCCCGTCTTCAACAATACCCAATCTACAAAATTTCAGAATCAAGAAAGTACACAATCAACAACAAACCCTCATCCCTAAATCAAAATCGGATCTAAATGAGACCAGTTCAACACCTAAATCAAATTCAAAATCAGATCCCCTATCAGAGAAGAAGAAGAGGAAGAACACGAGTTGAAGTCGTGAAGAACACGAGTTGAAGTCCTCATCTGCCTTAATCAGTTTTTCTCTCCAGCGACGCCGCTCCTTTTACTTGCTCCAGAGTTTGGGCTCGGTCATATCAGAGTTGAACGATTTGAGGTGTTTCCGTTCGAAACTTGCTCCAGAGAACCTGGGCTCGAACTCGAAGGGCTTCGCCAGAGAAGACGCTCAGGACCTCGCCGGAGAATCTGCGGCAGTGACTCGGAGGGCTTCGCAGATCTGAAACTTGGAGAATTTGGGCTCGAACTCGAGTTGTTGTTAGTGCTTCGCGAAAAAGTTGAAGCACCGTGGGGTCGCTCCTATCTTCTCCGCCGAATACTTTCTCTGGCCTCGCTCCGACCTCACTCCGTTTGCCTTCTCCGATTTAGGTTGGACGAGCTTCATGAGGAAGATGAGGCACTGTAGTGTTTGAAGATAAGATAACACATAATTACCAAATCTAACACTAGTGGTAATCGTAAATGATGTTTAAATAAAATTAGATTAGGTTGACTGTAATTTTTAATTATTTAAAATGAAAAATTTTAAATCTGATTTATATATTTTTTAATTAAAAATATGATTTTAAATATTTTTAATTAAAATTTTGATTTTATTAAATAAAAACTGATTTTTTTTTTAAAATCTGATTTAAAAAAATAAAAATGAATTTTTGAAAAAAAAAATTCATACATAAAAACTGAATTTAAAAAAAAACTGATTTTGTTTTAAAAGTAGTGAAATTTTCATTTTAACACCCTAACAATGAAGGGTATTATTGTCATTTCACTTATTTTCAAATTCTGAACCAATGGCATGAGTTTGAAAATTTGAGTAATAGTTAGGGGTATTTCGGACATTTTACCCAGCTGGGTATGAAAGTGAAATTAAAAGTTTGGTAGGGTATGAAAGTGATAAAAATTTATGCTAGGGTATCAAACTGAAATTAAATGTTTGACAGGGTAGTAAAATGAAATTTTCCTTTTTTTTTTAAAATCAGCCCCGAAATAATTTTTTTTCGTGCTTCAAAATATATTCATGAGTGATCTTGATAGAAATCCCTTGAAAAAACAAAACTAATGGCGCAAGTTTGAAGTCAATCGGAGTTCAAACGAAGTGGAAAAAATTAAATTAGTGAATTGGTAAAAAAAAATAGGGAAAATTTCAATTTAATACCCTGGCAAACATTTATTTGTAGTATAATACCCTAACTTGTTTTTTTTTGCATTTTAATACCCTGACAAACATTTATTTTCACTTTCATACCCAACCGTTAACTTTCCATCCAAAATGGATGGAAAGTAGTCATGTGCTTTGCACATGACCTTGTTTTTTCAAAAAATACCAAAAACACCCTTCAATCTTTGATTTTTTAAATATATAAAAACTGATTTTTTTTACAAATATTTTTTGAAATAAAATATAATTTTTTTGAAATATATAAAAATCTGTTTTTTGTAATATATAAAAAAATGATTTTAATTTTTTAAGAAAATAAATATGATTTTTTGAATTACATAAAAATATGTTTTTTGAAATATATAAAAATTTATTTTTTAAATATATAAAAACTGATTTTTTATATATTTTTTGAAATAAAATCTAATTTTTTAAAATATATAAAAAAATCTGATACTTGTAATATAAAAAAAAACTGATTTTTAATTATTTTTCTTGAAATAAATCTGTTTTTTTAAATTATATAAAAAATTATTATGAAATATATAAAAATTTATTTTTTAAATATATAAAAACTGTTTTTTAAAATTATTTTTTTGAAATAAAATCTATTTTTAAAAACATATAAAAATCATTTTTTAATATATAAAAACTGATTTTTTTTTTAAATATTTTTGAAATAAATCTGATTTTTTAATTATATAAAAATGTGATTTTTGAAATATATAAAAAACTGATTTTTTAAATATTTTTTGAAATAAAATATAGTTTTTTGAAATATATAAAAAAATCTGATTTTTTGTGGTAGGTTTTGAAAATATGATTGGTCTCAAGGGGTATTTTGGACTTTTCATCCATTTTGGATGGAAAGTTAACGGTTGGGTATGAAAGTGAAAATAAATGTTTGCCAGGGTATTAAATTGCAAAAAAAACAAGCTAGGGTATTATATTGCAAATAAATGTTTGTCAGGGTATTAAATTGAAATTTTCCCCAAAAAATATGATAGTTTTACTAAAAAGCTCTTCTCACTTACTAAAAAGTGCTGTTTTTTTTTTGCAGTCAACAACTCAATTGTATCCTATTCCTCCATTCTTAAAATAGATGGTTTAGATTGATTATCTAGTTTTTAGGTTAAGACATGATTTGTATTTGATTTCTCCTCTATGTATCCTATTCCTCCATTCTTAAAATAGATGGTTTAGATTGATTATCTAGTTTTTAGGTTAAGACATGATTTGTATTTGATTTCTCCTCTATGAATCAATATTTTATTTATAATAAAGCACTTTTGATAATTCATAAGTGATCATACATAATTGGAAAATTGTAAAAACACAGCCAGAACACTAATCCTATAACAGAGTACACGATATTACTAGGAAATGATTTAGGGGGTGGTTCCCTATTTTCTCGATGCTTGGCGATTAGATCCAGATGACTTTTCCTATCTCAACTTGAACAGGCATGTGTTGTCTTAACATTCATCCAAGGAATAAATCAAGGAAAGGAGGAGGCTGAGGGGTAGATAGTATTTGTCCCCTAGCGGCCAGGGTGTGGCTCATTTGTCCTAGCGGCCTCAAGGTTGTTGTGCGAGCCTTGCGTCCAGTGGCAGAGTCAGCTTTTCTAATGAGGGGGGCACCAAATTTTTTTTAATGATGATATATGACGGGGACAAGGCATAATTAGAAAAACTGAACGAAACTAGAGGGGTATTTTTAGATTTTTTTTTTCAAAAATTATGTATCAAAATTAAAAAAAAAACATAAATTTTGTAGAGAATTCGAAACTAAAAACTTAAATTGATTTAGGCTTCAACTTAAAAAAATACCTTAAATAAGAATAAATTTTTGTGAAGTAGAAGAGCAAAATAATTAAAACATATAATAGAAAAATCCAAAACCATCATACATTTAATACAGAGATTAGTAAATATTTGAGGATTTCCCATCCAAGTTAACAGAGATTAGTAAATGTTAACACACACGTGATTTAAAAAAAAAGTTCAAGTGCGTTTTGGAAAAAAAAAAAGGTGAGGCAACATGTTTACGCTGAAAAAAAGGTGATATGAAGGCATGTTATTTGAGTTTACCCTAAAGTAAAATTGTAAAACAAGTTAGATATTACTTATATATAGATGAACTTAAAGACATGTGAATGAATCTCGTTAATTTATGGATATACGTCAAAAATATTTTGTTAAACTAGTTAATTATTCTTATTAAATATTAATATTGAGTAGTTGATTGTTAATTAAATACAAAACAAATGTTCAGTCACGTTAGATGTCGATTCTATGTAGGTTAAATTGATGGCACATCAAAATATTTATTTTTCGTACAAAGTTTTGTAAGTTACAAGCGTATATTTGAAGGTTTAATTTTGTTTGAGGTTATAAGCTCTTATAACTTGTAACGAAATTCGATCCAACCATCAATTCATTGTAAATACATGATACACTAACAAAAACCAATTAGGCTCTTTGATACCTAGGTTATACCAAGAGCCACTATCGTCAAGATGGAGCAAAAGTGTTTTTTTTATTTATCGGCGAATGCATATATTAAAAACCTCAATTCCGAGGTGGAAAAGGTTACACAAAAGACACAATCTCACTACAGATTGTGAGAAACAATAGGCAAAATCTAAGACTAAAACAAAGAACCGTACAAGAGATAAGGAGAATTAGTCAAGTGTTTGAAGTAGATCATGAGCCCTAAAGTTAGCCGAGATGCAAGTCTGGCCAAGAGTTGTTGATGATCAACAAGTGTGAAGCTGCAAGTGAGGAGCTTCAAAGGAGGGGAAGAGTTGGCCATGTCTGTCTTCAACGGAGTCAAAGAAGCCCTAACTAGTAGATCAATCTCAAGCACACGGTCTCAGCCAAAGTAGTAAATCTGCCATAGTTTCACAATAAACCGAGAAAAGAACACAGAGCCCCAACCACAGACCATACCAAACTCACCCCAAAACGCAAAAACTAAACCTAATCCTTACCTAAAATTTCTTTAGAATAGCCAGGGGCCAAAATCCCCACAGAGGCCAACACCAACTATGAGGACCCATCCTCATAGTAAGGATGGGAACCAAAGACTAGAAGGCAGGAATTAGGAAAGTATAACGAGTTATGGGGAGAGAGGGAGTGGTAAAAGTCACAAACCAAAAGTTGGAGAGGAATCTGAGGAAAGAACCACGTCTCCAAAGGAGCTGCCCGAGTCAGAGCGATCCAGATCTGCCGGGTGAAGACAGATCCGAGCATAAGGAGGTTGATGACGAGGACCGGCGGAGTAAGCCAGAGCCGAAGCAAGCCAGAGTCGAGGGATTGGTCCAGAGCGTGGATGGAGAAGCTGCTCCGGAATCAGGGAGACCATGGCCGGGCCATGGCCGGAGAAGGGAGTTTGCAATCGAACTCGTCACCGGCGAGAGACGGGACACCGAGAGGAGACGGGACACCGCGAGGGCGCCGGAGGAAGAGGAGGGGCAGATCTGTGCCGGGGAGCAGCGAGCCGGGGAGGGGAGAGTCGAGGAGCGGCGGGTCTGTGCCGGAAAGGCCGATGACGAGCTAGGGAGGCCAGATCTGGGGCGGGTCCGTGCCGGAAAGGCCGGTGACGAGCCAGGGAGGCCAGATCTGGGTGAGACTCGGCCACCGGAGACGGTCGGAGCAAGGTGGAGGGCGAGGCTCGGTAGCCGGAGACGGGCGAAGCAAGGAGGGGGAGGAAGGGCAGCAAGGCCTCACCGGTGACAGCTTGGCCGGAGCCGCGCCGTCACCGGCGAGGGAAGGAGAAGACGAGAGCTTTAGGGTTCGAGCACGAGAACCAAGTCAGAGCAAAAAAAGGCTTTTGTGAGCAGCTCTGAGCAAAAGTGTTGAGACAATCCTAACCCTGCCTCCATGTCTGTTCTATGGTTCTTATCACCTCTCGTCCTTGTCGGGAGAGTTTAGGTGCTCATGTCTGGTGAGCAGCTGGAGTAAGACGAGTCCTTCATAGGGACGAGGAGCCTCAACAACGTGTTATTTTTTAGTAGGTATGGGATCAAAAAAATTTTAAATACGGCGGTCATCACGATCATGAAGGGAACCATAATACGATGAAAGGATGAGGGATGTCTACGTGTGGATGGTTGTGAAGACGAAGACGACCTCGTTTAGCAGCAGAAGCATAGATAGATTAGAGACCTTATTTAGCGGCGGAGAAAGGAGCCGAGAAGGTTTCGCTTCCGGGAATGAAAGCGACAAAGGGATGGTGCAAGTCTTCTTCTTCTTCTTCTTCTTCTTCTTCTTCTTCTTCTTCTTCTTCTTCTGGAAAACTTCAAATTCCTAAACTCATATGAAAATCATTATGTATTTTTTTTTTGATTTTACTCTCAATACTGGGAATAATTCCCCAACCTATATTATATTCCGAATATTTGGATTTATTCCTTGTAGTGAAAATAAACTTGAGGTTTTGGGTTTTATCCTTGATATTAGGATAATTTCCCCCCATATTATCTTAGTATACTAGTGATAGTATCCCAATACTGATCTTCATCATAATTTAAGGATCTGAAATTTTTTTCAATGAATTTTTGATTTTATCCTTTCAAATGAACGGTAAAATTGAGAAATCACTCACACTTAATTTTTTTTAGTGATTTATCGGCTCTACCCTTCATTTAGAAGAATAAATGAAAGGTAAAATCGAAAAATCACTCAAATAAATAAGTGAGAGGTAAAATTGAAAATTCACTTAAAATAAGATTAAAGAGGGATAGACACTAATTTTTTTTTTGTCAAACTAGTCTCCTAATATATCTTAACCACTGGGAAGACTTTAGTTTTTTTTAGTAGCAATGGAGATATTATTAAAACATTAAGGTATTCGCAAAACTGCTAACACCAGAGATCCAAAGTAAACTACAATAGAAATGAAAGACAAGAACTAAAGTGTAAATTTTGCTCTTAGACATAGGGGCGGTCGGAGGGGAGAACTACGGTAGCATCCATAGACACCGATACAACATAATCCAACCAAAAAGCACTGATCGAGCAGACCAAGTGTAGATTTTGCAGTGGTGGACCAATACCTCCCCCGGGAAGTCAGCGTGCGTCGTCCTCCCTTGACTGATACTGGTAGGGCTCCTAAACGCGGGTGTGCTGACCCCAATTGGTAGGGGAGAAACTTGTCGAGTGTTGGCGGAACCGTCGCCACCATACGTCCAGAGAGGCGGTGCAGCCGACCGACCCTTCCCTGGACCCCCCAGAGACTCATTCCTGGAGGAAGGGGTGCTTGTGGCCCCCGCCGCTGCTATGTGTGACGCCCCATCAGATGCCGTCGAACCCTCTGATTCCTCAGGATCCCTTTCCCTCTCCAGCCGTTTCTTTCCAGAGAGTGATGTGTTAGGCTCCCTAGGATGCCATCTAATCGGGACATCCTCTTGATGGTCCTCCTGACCCCTGTGCCCCTCTTAAACCTGGCTCCGCCGTGGTGTCAGTGGGCTAAAAGACCGAGCCGCCATTCCAGAGGCCCCTCCCAAATCTGCCCAATTCGTCCCCGGGGTAGCCTTCCTATGTTTAGCCTTTTCCAAGGCTGTCCTCGGGTCCGCCGGGGTCCTCAGCGATGGTCCTCTAACACCCCCTGAAATCGGGAAGGCTGGAAATAGATGCCCCACACAACTAAAACCAAAGCAGTGATCCGGGAGGTGTTCATACGACACATGTAGAAGTGTACGTACCTGTGATTCCGAGAGGCGGAACCAAAGTTGGCTCTGCAATGGAATCCGGATGTCAGCTTTGATTATGATCTTCATGAAATCCCCCCAATAGAGGCCTGTCTTATCCACATCTATCGCCTGACAGACACACAATGTGTTCCCCACACAGAAGCCAACCTCCTTGTTCCAGGCCCCCACCGGTAGATTTGAAACCCTAGCCCAGACTGAGAAATGGTGGAAGCTGAGATCCCCTCCTTTCATATGAGCTCTCAAATTTGTGAATAGCAACGGGGAATCCCAGAATACCCAAGGTTCTCCCAGAAGAACCCTCGATCTCTCCTTAGTCGTCTTGAAGAAAAAAGCCACCAATCCCCCTTCCACCGGCTTTGCCTCAACCTTCGTACCCCAAAGGTCCTCCATCCGAGCCACCAGAGACTTCCAAAAGAATTCCCGGGATGTCAGCACCTTAGCGGCCACAGCAAACTAATATTGTGGCCCTCGCCCAGAAACTTCCTTCGGCGGAACGACCACCTCTTTAATATGCATCGAGGATAATCTGGAACCCAAGTCCCTAACCTGCTTCCCATACCCACGAGAGTTGTCACGCCCAAAATCCGGGAGAAGATGTACTTGGGACTCTTGTGATCCGAGAATACCTGAAATCTCTCGCCATGCAAGTAATGTCACCAGCTCTTCAGCGCGAAAACGACCGCTGCCAACTCCAAGTCATGGGTAGGGTAGTTGCGCTCACGCGTCTTCAGCTGCTTGGAGCCATGGACAACTACCTTCCCTGACTACATCAACACACAACCCAGTCCCTCACCAGACGCATCATAGTAAACATCATACCCAATCCCACGCTCCGGCACTATCAACACAGGCGCGGTAGTCAGACGAGCCTTCAGCTCAGTGAAGGAGCGCTCACAATCCTCAGTCCACACAAACCCGACTCCCTTGCGCGTCAGGGCCGTCATCGGCGCGACCAGGCATGCGAAATCCCGGACGAACCGCCGGTAGTAGCCTGCCAAACCTAAGAAGCTGCGGATCTCAAAGACACTCGTGGGTCGTGCCCACTTCGAAACCGCATCGATCTTTTCCGGATCGACCAGTATACCCTCCCGGGACACGACATGCCCGAGGAATTTCACCTCGGCGAGCCAAAACTCGCACTTCTCCAGATTGCCGTACAACTGATGGGTGCGTAACAAAGTCAGAACTGTCCTCAGATGCTCTACGTGTGCCCCCTCACTCGGTGAGTAGATCAAGATGTCATCTATGAACACCACTACGAACTGATCTAAGTATGGCCGGAAGATACCGTTAATCAGATCCATGAACGCTGCAGGCGCGTTCGTTAGCCCGAACGGCATCACCAGAAACTCATAGTGTCCATACCGCGTCCGACATGCGGTCTTCACCACATCCTCCTCTCGAACTCGCAACTGTTAGTATCCGGATCGCAGATCGATCTTCGAGAAACACTTCGCCCCTCTCAACTGATCGAACAAGTCGTCGATCCTCGGCATCGGGTAGCGGTTCTTCACCGTGACCCGATTCAACTTCCGGTAGTCTATACAGATCCTTAGCGCTCCACCCTTCTTCATCACGAAGAGTGCGGGCGCTCACCACAGCGAAGTGCTCAGGCGGATAAACTCCTTCTCCCGGAGTTCCTCGAGTTGGCGCTTCAACTCGACCAACTCGGCTGGGGCAAACCTGTACGGAGCCATCGATATCGGCGCCGTCCCTGGCATCAGGTCAATCCTGAACTCAACCTCGCGCACCGACGGCAACCCTGACAACTCCTCCAGAAAGACCTCCGGGAACTCACACACTACTCGTGGAAACTCTCTGCTCTGCACTGTCGCCACTTCCTCTCCCACGGACAATGTTGAAAGGAGAACTCCTCTCCTACTGCCCAGCACACACGTGACGGTCGTGTTGTCCGATCGCACTGCCACCGGTCGCCGGTAACAATCGATCGACACCTCGTGTCTTGAGAGCCAGTCCATCCCCAGGATGACATCAAAAGCCGCCATGTTCAACACAAGAAGATCACCAAGAAAATGAAGCTTAACTACTCTAATCTCACGCACGGCACATACTCGTCAAACCACATCACTCGTAACCAGGGTGTCAAGACACAAAGGTCGCCCTAAATGCTCTACTCTTAGGCCTAACTTCTCATCAAGGGTAGAAGAAAACGGAAGAGTGTGACGCCTATGGGTTGTGGGCCCACCACGCTTCCGCTGCTTACTGGTACTGCTGCGGCCCTCCGCCACTCGGGCACTCATCTCCGATGTCCCGGCTGCCGACAGTGTAAACACACTGGCCCCCGTTCTAACGCGACGGGCTCTACCGATACTACTGATCCTGTCTGCCTCAAACCTTCGGACAGAGCCTGTGGCCGGGAGAACCCTACGGTTCACTGCCTCCTCGGTTCTCGAGTCTCGTACGATCCCGCAACACTGCTCGGTCGCTGCCGAATCTCACGGACCCTCGCGGCCCCTCTGCGACCTCGCTCCACTGTCGTCGTCGTATCCACTAGCTTAGACTACACCTGAATCCTCAGGGTGAGGACTCGATCCAAACTCTGGGCTCGGGGTCCTATCTCGAATCTCCTACATCGGTTCGCCTTGACCGCCACCAAAACTGGTGCAAACGGCCCACGCCGTAACCCTGGCCTCGTACTTCATCTCTGATACCCTGTCCCGTCGCAGCTTCGGGACCTGCTGGTGTCTCTCTTCCTATCCTCCCCAGTGGGAGTACCCTGGGCATCTGTGCCCTAACGACTTACCTCTCCTACCTCGAGGTGCCACGTCGTAAGTACCCTCCGCACGGGTACACGTACCCACTCATTTCTTAAGTTCGCATAAAGCGACGCGTTTAAGTTACTAGCGTCCACACACGTTTCAAAAGGGTCGCACTCGAACCAAACAACATGCCTAATTTTAGCACAGTCATAGCTAGTTTTAACACAATCAGGGAAACTCGCACACTTGTGCGCCACACAAAGTCAACCACACATTTCAACAATTGCAAACAAAAGCCACACAGTCCACAGTTCACATCGCCCAGCAATTCCACAGTCTCACACATGACCACATGGTCCACGATTTCAAATCACACAGTAGTTTCCCATAACTCAAATCTCAACTTGATTTCATAAATTCCTTAAAAACTTTCTTTTTACTTCAACATTCCATGTTGACATCGTGTCGTTACAACCCGACTAAGGCGTCCCCGAACTACGCTGTAACCACTTGACATCCCACCACCACATTCAACTACAATGGCCCCTGTAGTCGAATCGTGATGGTACAAACACTTCAGTTTTTGTAGAAATTTGGGCATGACCCGTTTGAAAACTCTACTAACCATCCGCTCACGTGGGGCATTCAACTTACATCCTGCACAAAGCAGCTATACACCTCGGGGCATTGGTAATTACACGATTACCACCCGGCCAAGTCAACACTCCGATCTTAAAAGATCGGTCAACCGTCGGACACACAACAATCAACTATCCAATCATTGGCACTAAACCACAAGTGGTTCACCCAAAGCACACAGCACCAGAAAAGACATTTCACTAAACCGAGACTCTCTTCATCTCAGTCCTACTCGTAGGACATTTCCGATTTGCGTAACCGACACACACAGAAACCTAACGACTTAACTCTACTCACCTAATTGACGTACGGTCCGAAGTTTTGAAAAACCAGGCTCTGATACCAAATTGTCACGCCCCAAATCCGGTTTTGACCGGACTCGAGACGTGAACCGAAAATAATAATAAAGAAAGCAAATTTAAACGAAATAAACCTCCAAAAACAGTTCAAAATTATCGATCCTGGTAATAAGAGTCAAATGCTCGAAATCCCAACATAAAATTTTGGTACGAAAGTAAGTACGTCTCTAGACCATCCAAAACCAGGACTCTCGCTAACCTCCCAAGCTCCGAGACGTTCTCTAAATCAAATCACGATAAAAACCTGTAGAACAGTAGAGAAGGGGGTGAGCTTTCGCTCAGTAGGAAAAAGTAGTAAAGGGAGTGAGCTATTCGCTCACCACCACGGATACCCGTCCGATTATGGCATACTAGTAAAGCAATAACAAAACAATTAAAACGATTAGTACAATGACAACGCTTGAACCCAACCGGTAGCAATCCGCGAATCAAGCGTGATACTGAACCATCACTCCGGCCCTTCTCCTCAACTATACACTTAGCACCCGTCACCCCTATAGTTCACACTGGAACCCAACACGGTTATATCACAACTAACCGCGCATGTGACACAACAATGCACTGAACCCCGATATAAATGTATTCAAGATCACAAAGATCTCATACCTGCTGCTCAATCTGGAGCCTTATCACCACGCAGAGTAAATCATTAACAAACACACACACAGTAAGCATCCAACAATACGCCGGATCACACAGCACGACTCAACCATATCGTACCGGAACACACAACATCGGCCTAGATATCATCCGGGAACACACAACATCGGGGTACAACTCATACCAAACATATCATACCGGAACACACAACATCGGCCTGGATATCTTCTCGTAGCACGGGGTACAAATCACACCAAACATATCATACCAGAACACACAACATCGGCCTGGATATCTTCCCGTAGCACGGGGTACAAATCATACCACACATACCATACCGGAACACTCAGCATCGGCCTAGGTATCATCCCGGAACACTCAGCATCGGGGTACAAATCATACCACACACATCATACCGGAACACACAACATCGGTCTATAAATCATCCAAACATATCACAAGGCAATAATTGAACAATAACCTTCACACAGGCAAAGCACAACCATCACACAATCTTACGGGCACGACATGGCCCACATGCAATTCTACATCACAACAAGTCCCAAACCTACGGGCACAATATGGCCCGCAAGTAATTCCACATTTAAATGACTAAACTAGTTATTCACATCCTAAATGTAATTCTACAATTATTCCGGTTGTTCATATCCTATATGCAATTCTAGTAACTTTCCGTAATTAAATCGATATTCGCTACTTTTCCCTACCTCAACCGCGATCCAACTCGAATCACCACGAACCGCCTAATAGCCTCCTCTACCGCGATCGGGAACAACGTCTAAGATCACAAAGTAATACGAGATTTAATAATAATTCAAGGGTGGTTTAAAGAGATAACAACCAACCTAACCCCCAGTACGTTTGGTTATAGATAACCTGCCTAATTAATCGATAACAACAAAATGGACTTAAAAAGGTCCATTTCTGATCCATCACGGAGTGGGTCACGGAGCCTTGACGGGCTCCGTCACGGTTTGAGTCACGGAACCGTGACGTGAACCGTCACGATTGACGTCACGGAACCATGATGTGCGCTGTCACGGTCTCTGTCACGGAGTCGTGACATGCTCCGTCACGGTTCCCATCACGGATCCGTGACGGGTCTGACTGTTTCCTTCTTCTTCTTCTTCCCTCAGCTTCGTCCCCACGAATCCAAACCTCCAAAACTCCATTGTTAAGCTCCAAAACCTCAAAATTCAGTCCCAAAAACCTCAAAACTCCAAGACCCAAAGTTGGGTTTCATCAAATTAACAAAACCCAATCAATTTCCACTACAATCCTCCACTTTCCACCACAATTCATCAATTTAACAAGGAAGAACTTCAATCCCATAACACCCAAGCTTAGTTCATGAACTCCCAACAAAACCCATGACTCAAAGTTCATCAAAAGAGGATTTTAATGAGTGCTTACCTTGGGAAAAGAGTAGATGATGAGAAATATGGAAGAAGTGAAGGATTTTGGTGGTGGAATCAAGGAAAGAGCCTCTTTTTCTTCTCTTCTTCTCCTTCTTCAACAATGGAGCTCCACCCTCTCTCTCTCTCTAGTGAAATTCGGCCAAGACACAAAATATGAGCTTATTTTGCTCCCATGTGGCCTTTAATCTAAAAGGGAAATGTCTATTTTGCCCCTTTTCCTCTTATGCCCAAAAGTGGGGTCAAATGAGTCTTCTCCCACCCCTTTCTTCTCCTCCAAGACTTATGGACATGTTTCCATGTGGGGTCCACATCCACCCACAAATATCTCAGCCCAAATTAATTAATCCGATAAAACCCTAATTCGATCTGAAATTGACTTTTTCGCAAAAATACTTATTTGAAAGGAAACGACCCAACTAAGCTAACTGTAACGACGAATAAGCTTTTTGGGTCCTGGATAGGTTCCGAATGACTCATGTAGTCGTCGGTTGACTTTTTCGGCGAAAAGTCAACTCTTCCCGATTTCCACCGGTGTTGACCAGTGGAAATCGAGAAGAGTCCTTCCCCAAAAGAACCTGGTCCACAATCGAAATTGAAACAGACAGATTACCCGGTCCAACCGGGTTGCCCGGTCCTATCGGAACTGACCTAGGCTGATTGCCCGATCCAATCAAGTTGGCCCGTGGGTGAGAGACCCGACCCTGCTCCGAAACGCCCGAACCGTACCTGGCGGCCCATGCCCCAATGTCACCCGACACGCCCCGGGTCCACCCTGTTTCAACTGCGGGCTGAACAACAAGAGACTCACGCCTTCTAGGCCCCATCCCGGCCTGGGGCATCCAAGCCGGCCCACTCTGTCACGCCCCAAATCCGGCATTGACCAGACTCGAGACGTGACTTAAAGACAGTAATAAATAAAACCACGAGGGTGTCTCAAATCAATTATAAATCTCTAAGTTTAGCTTCAACCCGAATATCTCAAGTAAATATGTTCCACAAGAAATCCCTTAAACATAAGATTCATGACAAAATAATGACCATAAACGTCTCTAATGACAAAGCACCTGGACCATAAACGTCTCCTGTTGAGCGCTGCTCGCTGCTAATACTGCGCGAACCACCTCCTCTAGAGGGGCCTCCTGAGTCGGCTCTACGACTGGAGGAATTCTAGGTGGTAACCCTGACGGTCCACCCTCAAAACTCTGGTGCTCTGTAGAAGTAGCACCCTGGCACTCGCTGCCCCTGTCTGCACAACAGCTGGTGTCTGGCTCTGCCACACAGCTGGGCGGCTCCTGCTCTCTCTCGGGATGTAAACACGGGACATCTCGTGTACTCGTTGCATTTATACATATAAGTTCATTTTTCAATTTAACTCAAGTGGTTCGATTTATCAAAAAGAGACATTCTCATGCGTCTTATAGGGATCCTACTTGGATCGATAGTACGTAGTATAGTCATATAATACTTTTATAGACAAAGAAATCCGCACCTTGTGCGTCTCACAACATCAACCAAGTAAATCAATCAACTCCCACAGGAGGTACAGTCTCAACAATCACACAATCAATATACCAGACCGACCTAAGTCTCGGTCGGGTATCTTCCCATCACGTGGGGCTCAAATCATAACACAACAATTTCACAATTTATGTCCTCAATTTCTTTCTCATAAGTCTCCACTCTTTTCATAAATCTCAACATCTTACTTTTCTTTTATGACATTCATGTCGATCTCGCGTCGTTACAACCCGATTCAAGCGTCCCCGAATCTCGTTGTAACCACTTGACATCCCTCTATCACGCTCGACTACAGTGGCGCCTCTGAGTCAGGCCGTGATAGTGCAAACACTTCAGTTTCAAGAAATTTCGGCATGACCCGTTCGTATTTTCCACTAACCATCCGCTTAAGCGGGACATTCACTAACCAATTTCACATGTCATTCAACACACAAGACATACCACAATCATCAAAAGTACACATCACAGCAAAGTACCGCGGTACCACTCGGGTTTCTACCCTTTATTCAATTGACATCCAATCGGATCACCATTTCAACTTTAATCCTTAGATTACGGTCAACATTTTAAACAAGTCAACATTCCAACAAGTCAACACTTCAACAAGTGAACACTTTGATAAGTCAACACTTCAATAAGTCCACACTTCAATAAGTCAACATTTCAATAAACTCACATTTCAACTTTATCAATCATGGAACGGCCAACCAAGTTGTGGCATCACACTCAATAAATGATTTACTCAACAAACAATTTATAACGGCTCGATCATTGCTCGTTAACCCAATCCCGATCTCAACCGTTCGGCTTCACTGATCACTGTAGCTTACTGTCAATAGGGCAAGGATACCAATCAAGCAACGCAACCATCGTAATATAAAAGATTCAAACTTAAGCAAACATTGAAACAATCAAGACCCGTGTCGTTCCAACTCTACGCATCAAATGTTTCCAACTTGTGTCACTGAGTACCACGACTTAGATCACCTAACTTTATCCACCTAATTGACGTCGGTCCGAGGTTTTGAAAACACGTTCAAAATGAAACAGGCTCTGATACCAAATTGTCATGCCCCAAATCCGACATTGATCAGACTCGAGACGTGACTTAAAGACAGTAATAAATAAAACCACGAGGGTGTCTCAAATCAATTATAAATCTCTAAGTTTAGCTTCAACACGAATATCTCAAGTAAATACGTTCTACAAGAAATCCATTAAACATAAGATTCATGACAAAATAATGACCATAAACATCTCTAATGACAAAGCACCCGGACCCACATAAGCTCCCAAGCCTCGGGTCCACTACTCATCAAGCAAGCCTGTACAAAACAATAAACAACAAACAGGGATGAGCTTACGCTCAGTAGGGAAAATCATAAACAGTTTAACCTCCAATTTAGTAATAAAACTGCCTTAGCACAACGACACACTTAGCAATTAATACTTTTAATCAATAAGATGCTGTAAACGGGTAAAGATAAGAACAATATCATATTCTTAAAGGTGACGGTAACTTAAGAGAGAATAAATGAAAAGTGTCGTAAATAGTTGAAAACTACTAAAATGGGAACAAGTAAACATCACACCAACAGCTCGAATCCTCCATACTCCGATCCACGAATAGGTTCTTGTGTCATGTCGGATCCCATACTCCGATCCACAAGAGTACTCGTGTCATGTCAGATTTTCCCTCGGTCCAGAGGAGGCACATACATCGGGGTACCGGTAATATCCCTGAGGGACACCTATCGTCGGGATTCTCGGAAATGCCCCCAAAGGACCATATGTCATCGGGAACCAAGGTAATGCTCCCGCAGGACGCATACACTCAGGTGAATCAACAAGTAACCATTCCCCGCAGGGAAAACCATCCAATGCCCCGCAGGGTCCAACAATACCCCACACCGGAATCCTCCACAGTGTAGGTCCAATAACCAATACCCCGCAGGGTCCAACAATGCCCCACACCGGAATCCTCCACGGTGTAGGTCCAATAACCAATGCCCCGCAAGGTCCAACATTACCCCACACCGGAATCCTCCACGGTGTAGGCCCAATAACCAATGCCCCGCAGGGTCCAACAATACCCCACACCGGAATCCTCTACGGTGTGGGTACCATACCGGATCACCAATAATCATCCCCGTAAACCATCCCCACACCGGAATCCTCAACGGTGTGGGTACCATAACCAATACCCCGCAGGATCAACCAATCAATTCAAAGACTCACAAGAGAATAACGTACTACACAATCATGGGACAACCGAAGCTCAGCAAATCACAATTCCATCACAACACACCAACGAAATCCATATACCTTTACACTTACCGTTATACTTACCAATCGCGATCCATCGGTCTACCACTCACCCAATCGTACCATTTAGCACAATCAATTACACTCAATCATTCATTTAATCATTCAAGCATCCATTCAAACATTCAATCATTCACACATTCATTCAATCATTCAAGCATCCATTCAGACATTCAACCATTCACTCTTTCATTCAAATCATTCAAGCATATGATTTATCTAGTTTCGTTAGACTCTTAATTTATCCTGAAGACTAAGCAAAACAATGCATGTGAGGCAACCACAACCAATCCTATGGCTCATCTCGGCCTTCCTACCAGTAAAACAATTTCCCAAGTATTGAAAGCGAGTTAAACTAGTTATTCACATCCTATGCATGCATACTAGACACGTCCGGTTATTAGTAATTGAAAGACGATTATTCTAGTTGTTCGCATCTTATATGCAATCTAGGACCTTTCCGATTTTATTAGCCTAATAGGCATACTAAGTATTAAATTGCACGAGGAGTTTAGGACTTTCCCTACCTTGCGGTCTTCCTCTAATAATACTCCTAGCTGCTGACAACCAGGCCAACTCCGTCTTCTCGGGCGAAGTCCAAGCTCACGGGCGAAGTCCAAGTTCGAGTCTGGGTTTAACAGATAAAAGGGTCCAATCAAAACCGGTAAATGCCCAAAGGTCCTCTGATTTGTCCAAATTAGTCCTTTAATTGTCCAAATTACATTAATTAACCTGATTTTTAAAATAATTTTCTTAAAGGTCATGTTGACCCGGATCCGAGCCCGAACCCGAGTCCGAACCCGGTCCAGACCTGGCTCAGGACCCGGACCTTAGATCCAGCCCGAGCCCGAGGCCCGAACCAGGTTTAGAGCCGAAGCCCAAACCCATTCTGGCACATGGCCCGGACCAAAGCTAAGGCCTAAGGCCCAAGCTCAGTGTCGACCCAGGTCCAAGCCCAATCCTCCTCAGGGTTAGGGTTTTGATCTCCGGCGATGGTGGCGGTGGCGATGGCGGTGTTGCTCGGGGTTTTGTTCACGGCGGCGAGGGGCGTTAGAGACTCGAGAGGACGGCGGAGAGGGTCGCTGGCACGGGGTTGAAGCTCCTCCGGACAGAACTGAGGCCGTGGGAGCTCGCCGGCGTGGAGAACACCAGATCGAGAGTGAAACGCTCCGGCGATGCTCCCCAGTCAAGCTCGTCCCCAAAAACAAGCCTGGAGCTTGCGTTTCTCCAGCGAGAGGTGACGGGAAGGCGGTAGAGCTCGGGACAAGGCTCACCGTTGCTGGAGGAACACGGCGAGGCTTGAGTCAACGGCAGCGGCGGGTTTTGATTCTGAGAGGAGAGAGAAGAGCGAGAGAAGTAAAGGGTTCTCTGGGTTTTAATGGTGAGGGAAGGTCGGGGAAAGGAGCAGAAGACGATGAAGGTCGATAACGAGGAAGGAGAAGGCTGGAGATGGTCGGAGAAGAGGGCGGCGACGATGGATCTGAGAAGCTTCGCGAGAGGGAGAAGAGAGCGAGGTTGCAGGTGCCTCGTAACGCGTGCGTAGAAATGAACGCGAAACGTCGCGTTTTTAGGTCTTCAAGGTTCAACCGGTCTGGGTTGGGCCTCGCATGAGTCATTTGGGCTCGGCGCGCGCGCGTATGAGGCCCGTCTCTGATGGCCCAGAACTCAGCCCAGACAGCTCTCCTCCTCAACTTTTTTTTTTCTTTCTTTTCCCAGAAACACTTGTTTCAGAAACCTACCTCATCGTTCCAAAAGGCAACTTATTACACTTTTAAAACAAGGTGGTCTTTACACACTCTGTCAGGCCCGACGGGCATCCGCGAGAAGACCCCGGCCCAGGCCCATGTCCGCTCGGTCTCGGCCTGGCGCATCTGCAGGAACCCTAGCGGTTTCGCGCGCCACCGCCTTCTCTTTTCTTCGCATCCACGCCATCGCCTCTGGTGATTCCTCTATCGCTGATACGGTGTCCGACGAGACCACGATCGAAAGGAGACCATCCCCCTCCCTTATGGTTTCCTTCGTGCTCTCTATCTCTGCCCCCGGGATCGAGTTCCAGCGAAACTCTGCCCGATCGCCCCTGGTACCGCCGTTGTACCGCTGATAACCTTCTCCAGCCGTGGTCCCTTCGCCGGAGTTCGGCGTATAATACCCCGCGACGCCATATGGAACATCGGCTCCGGGCTGCTCGGCTCTTGAAAGAGCTCGGCATCAAAGCTCGCCTCTCCTCCATCCAGATCTCCAATCGAGGCCATGGTACCGCCGTAAAAGATGGAAAAATCGTAAAACCTCCCTAAACTCTATGACTTCCCGAGAGAGAGGCTGCGGCTTCTGAAGCATTTTCGTCATAGAAATACGAGGTCAATGGATGGACCATTAATATATATTGGAACATCATATCTGGTATGTTTTGTGAAAGCTATCATTTGAGATGGTAGTTTGTGGTTCATAACCACTTGGGCAAGTGATTTGGCTAATCAACATTCCACGTAATTAGGTACTAGCCCGTTAGTAGCTCGTATCAAATAAATTTTCACATACTTTCGGTACTTTCCTGACTGACAACACAGTCCTTCCTGTCCAACCGAGATAACCCTACGTGGCTACTATATTTCCACGTCCCAATTTGCGTCAAGCTCATGTAACTTTCAAGAGCTCCATTTTATATCATATTATATGCAACAATATCAAGTGAATATCGTTGTCTCCTCCATTATTTATGTAAAACATTCTTACTCTCAACCAGAGTCCATAGGCATGCATTAAATTGTATAATAAACTATAATATCTAAATCTCTATCAACGCGCTCAAACATCCATTACAATGACACTCTACGGGTATGTGGTTCATCAGCTGCTACTGATTAAATTTTGTGACCACTTATTATGATGGTGAAAGCAGAATAGTGGATCAGATCTACTTCATAATTGGGTTTGTTTTCCATTTATATATCTTTCTGTCGTTTTATTTCTAATTATATCTTACAGCCTACATATCAAGCTTATAATCCTATACAAGAAAACCTATAAATTAAATGATTAACTTAAGAACAAATCTCGGTCTTAATTAAACATTGAGGAATGGGATATTAACATAAACTAAGTATGTATATAACAAAAGCAAGAGGCGGTGGTGTGTAAGGTTTGTGTAGTAGTAGTAAGAGCATCCACAACGCTGGGCGGGGAGCTATTGGCGGTGAGCAATCGACGATGGGAAGCTGACGGTGAGTTAGCGGGAGAACGCCGACGGAGAGGGCCACAGTGAGCTCACCGCTCCTTCTCAACGCCGACAGTGAGCAAGATTATGAAGAAAAAAACACTTATCATCAGCTCTTACCACCTAACATCGGAGTGTGCCGACTGTTCCCACTGACAAAACTATTTATTAATCCTTCCAACCAACAACTCTCCACCAACACCGGCGTTTGGGGTTGTGATGCTCTAGTAAGATAGTAGCATAGCCACTGCTCCTCTCACAAACATATGTCACGTATTCACATGGCATTGCCAACATAAATCAGATGTGGTCTTCGGTTGGGGCTCACGCGCCTGTCCCCTCTATAAATGCCCCTGCTCCACCCTCTTTCTCTTTACATCGAACTATAAGCTAATGATTATGTGAAACCCTCTTCTCTTGTTCATTTTTCCTTCACACCAAACTATGTCTATGTCCCCCAACAAGTTACACTTGTCTTTCCTCCTCCTTTTGGCCTTCCTAGCCGTGTCTTTTCTCGGCCTCACGGAAGGCTCCTCAGCCGAAGACGGTGGGTCTCCAACCGGCGCTACTGGGTCCGGTCACACTCCCAACTCTGACTACAACTGGGGATGGGGTTCGAGCCCCGGGGCCGGCTGGGGTTATGGCTCGGGATCTGGCCGATCTCCTAATGGGTTCGGCAGGGGGTTTGGTTATGGTTTCGGCTCTGGGTCTGGGTCCGGATCTGGTTCCGGATATGGATACGGGTCTGGAGGTGGTGGTAACGGCGGAGGAAGTGACGAGAACAGCTCCCCGTCCAGTTCTAAGGTGAGAGACCACCATGGTTAGGTAGTGAAAGATACGGTTTGAGTTGTATAGTTTTATGTATGAGTATGAAATATGTGTGGTGAAGTTTACATATGTTTTGTATTTCCAAGCCAAATATATGACGCATGATCCTTACTTAATAGTGTAATGCATCAGAGTTCTGTTTTTATTTTATTCCTATTAAATTATTTTTGAAAAATGTTACGTACAATAAACATAAGTTCAGATACATACTACAGTTAGATTACATTACTATGAGACTACAAGTGAAGTTGGGTGGGGAATCAGTATGTAATGTTGTTGCATTGGCTACCAGTTTTATTGAAAGTTGGTTAGGAGCATAAGTTTGTTAGATATGGCTTCTCTTACTGATATTATTGTTTCAAGTTAATTACCGAAAATATAGGAGGTTAGATCTTGGGGATCCTCCAAATTGACTAGCAGGGGAGGCTCAGCAGAGACATTACGGAAGTGCTTGATAAAGTCCTTTCATCACTTATACCGGAAGAGAAGCTTGAACTTTACAAAACTCCCAAGGTCTCTGATATACCCCAAGTGGAAAGAGAGTAGTGTTAGAGAATCCGTAGTTGGCGATGTTTTTGCAGTGTTGACGTTTTCTAAACACCGACAAAAATGTGGCGGACATGCTGATTTTGTCGGCGTTATCCTTGTATTACACCCGGTTCTCGCTTCTACGACAGAGCTTTTGTTTTCAAGCCAAGAAATGGAGTCGTAGGGGTATTGAGCCTCTACGACGTCTTACTAAGGTGTTGTAAAGGGTCTACAACTATTACGACTCTATTGAATGACGTCATAGAGGAACTATGCCACTACAACACCCTACAATGGAGTCGTAGGAGTTGTAGACCGTCCCCTACACCATACCGTGGCTCTTATATTTATACATTTCTTTTTATCTTTTTCCGTTTTGATCCTCTAGCTCTTCCTTCTTGTTCCTTGCGGGATTAGTCCCCGAGTGTGTGGATGAAGCTTGGAATGGACATTGAGCAAGAGCGGGATTCTCGAAAAGTGAGTCAAGGAGAAAAGATGGCATGCTACTCATCTTGATTAGCTGGTCTTGCATCCCCACGACAAGGGAAATGACGCGGACAAAAAAAATTGCTAGAGTTTCGAGCCAAAATGTCAGCACAACGTGGAGGTTGGTGACCACGACATAGAGAGGTTCCACGGCGTGACATCGATCGTGGGATATGACTATGAACTGGTCTATAAATAGATCTTGGGTTTGAGATTTGAGATTTAAAGGGGTTTCGCCATTTTTCTAGAAAAATTAGATAAAATCTTGACGCCACCATCTATTTCCTTTGGATTGTAAACCTCTGTCTCATTCCCTTTCTTTGTTCATTAAAGAAAAGGGATAACCTTGTATCCTAACCCCATTTGAGATTTGTTTTTCAATTCCTAAACTAGGTTTATCTTTGGTGACATTTTCCAACTGTGACCTTTCAATTTTTTGCAGAAAGTATCAAAAATCGTCAAAATTGACGATTCCGTTAGTTTTTTTGCCTACGTGTCGGCCACGTGTCGGCCACGTGTCGTCATGGTGAAGTGACACGTGACAAAAAAACTAACGGAATCGTCAAAATAAACGGTAAACGATACTTTCTGCAAAAAATTGAAAGGTGACAGTTGGGAAATGTCACCAAAGGTAAACCTAGGTTAGGAATTGAAAAACAAAGCTCAAATGGGATTCGGATACAAGGTTTCCCCTAGAGAAAATAGATTGCGAGGCATACCTCACTTGCCTTGCCATGCTTGGGTAGACACAAGTTAGGTTGTCACCTTAATCCGATTGATCTTACTAAATAGGATAATTTTTTTCGACTTGACGACACATAAATCCGATTCTACTACCTTGATTATAGGGAAAATGTATTGAAATCAATCAAAATTTGTGGATAAAACTTATAAAATAGTCATTGGAGACCATAACGACAATTATAACAATTATATATTATAATTAAATTTAGGTCACACATTAGTGGTTGATTGGTCATGCCTTTCATTGCATTTTGACTGTTTGTGAAAAGTTTGGACTATTGATGTTATGTCGATGCATCGCTGCCCCATCGTTGCAATTCGAAGTCAGCGATGCCTTCACTACGATGTATTTGGAATCTTTGATCGGGTTTTCGACAAACTACCTGATAAACATCAGATCAGACATTGTAGATGCTCTCACTAACAATGCTTAACTTGACCGGCATCTATATCTTAGTGATTATAAAGCCCAGATTTTAAATGCATCTTGGACAAATAAATGGGCCCTAAACCAGAAACAGCTCGTACTGTCTTCGAACTACCAACCCAATTATAACATGGCTGGGCCAACTGTTTGCCCATCCAGACATCCATAGATTCAGGTTGTACGGATGCTTTTCCTTTTATATATTATTATAAATAATATAGTTTTATGCTACTACTTGATTACAAAATCCAATTTATAGTATAGATTTATAATAGCCACTCATGTCATGTGTTTTGAGTATTGCTAAGCTAATCATTGTAATAAATGAAACACAAACAAATATATATAATCATACAAACCCCCCACCCATTTATCAACAACATCATATTATTTATAAAAATATAAGTAATATTATGATTCATAATAATTAGAAACGTGTAACAACATGTTACGCAAACATTAAAACATGCCGTACCAAACTTAAGAAGGACATAGATGTTTGGTAGTGAACTAATCACTGATCCCATCACAAGTAGAAATCCCATCCACACATTTTTGGGTCTTATCAATTCTAATTGAAAGTAGCTTAATGAGAGGTGACTTTCATTCATGATATTAACTTCTGTTGCTAATTACAGTCCCATCCTTGTGGTTTTGATTCCCTCCAAGAACATGCAAATTAAGAACTATACGGTACATGCTTTAAGCCTCTAGTGCATATACATGTACATCAAATATATGTTTAATGTATTGATCAAATTTCATTCATTTATTGGAAAATTGCTGGTATATTTTCGTTACATGTAATCGTCAGTGATGAAATAATAATTGCTTTAAAATCTCACTTTATATTCAGATTAAGTATCCACACACTCAACCATTTTCTTAAGCTTATCACACCAGAACTTTTTTGTTTTTACCAATAATTTAAGGCCATTTTTGCAAGGTTGGCAGAAGTGAAAATAGCAGTGTTTTCAGTGCAGAACCCACAAGACAAAATCAATAGCAAAAGCCTTTAAGATGATGTTCATCATGCATGACACAGAGCCAAAAAGCCAGACTGTAAAGACTATATGTCCATCTGTACACACATAACATATTTATGCCACTGATTGAGGAGAGGGAGGGACACTCAAATAGAAATAGCCCACAGCACCAACAACAACACATGCCCACAACTTTTGGCTTCAAACCATCAATTTTAAAAGTCAGATGAGAGATCTGACCATCTCCTGGCTCACAGACAATCCTTGTACAAGCTAACATTCCTAGTAATGGTGGGGATATTTATGATCAGACAGCAAGCTGCTTTTGATGTGTACTAGGAGGTGATGATGAGGAGGATTGATCATCCTCATTGAAACAACTATGGAGCTGTGATCTGCTGATGTGATGATCTTGTAGTGGAGGTTCCACAGCAAGCATCAACATTTCTTTATGGAGATGAGAACAATAGGTGTGGAAGGTGTTGGGTGTCACATTTAATTGGAACCCCAAACCAAACAACAAGTCCACTTCCAGAAGATTCATTTCTGCTATGCTGATCCCTCCAACTTTTGCATAATATGCATTGTTGTAATATCTGCACAAACCCCAAAAGTGAAGCTTGATTAGTACTAATTCATATAGTAATGGATGAAACCTCCAACATGCTTCTCTCAAAGCAATTTCAGATAACCAAAACATATTTTGAAATTGGAGGAAAAAAACAGAGTAAGAAACCAGATTTTTGAAAGATGAAATCTGAATTGATAATGAAAGTTAAGAAACCAGATTTGGAGATCAAATCAAGCTCCGAAAACCCATAATCAAGATTGGGAAAAGATCAAAACTTGTGGTAGCTAGCAAGTAAACTGACCTATCCTCCATGAATTTAGCAGAGAGCAAGACACTGGTAATGAGGAGCCTGTGGACGTTGAAGGAGGTGATGGGAAGCGATGGGTGGCGCTGCATGAAGCGGTCGAGGTACACGTAAGCGACGACGTAGCAGGAAGAGCTGCAGTTGGCGTACTTGAAGATCCTCTGGAGGTAGCTCTGCACGGAGATGGTGGGTCTGCTCAGGCCGTGGAAGGCGGAGATCTTAAGGGCGGCGCCGCCGTGCTGGAGTTGGGCGTCGTTGGAATCGGCCACCCTCTGGAGGAGGGAAGAGAGGAAGACGATCACTTGGGGCATCACCTCAGCATCTTCGAATTCGAGCTCAGCAGCCATTGTTGCTCTGCCTGGTGTTTCGTGTGGTTTTTGTTTTTTGTTGGTACTACTGATGCTCTGTCTTATTTTAAGCCTCTCTTGGAGAAGAACGAGTACCGTATCTGCATTGACATTTATGCCCTTTCAAAACTAGGATGTGATGTAAAGTATGAAAGAAGATATCACATGGAAGTTGGGACTGAAGATATGGATCGTGCATTCAACTTGCCTTTCATTCTTCAATACCTTCAGTGTTTAGCCAATTAAAAATTGGAAATGATTCTACTCTCTTTTAGGCATCAAAGTTTGAATAATGAACGCGTACGGTTTAACAAAAGCTTATTTGGTCCAGTGTCAGTAAGTGGATCTTTAGTGGGGAAATCGGATTAAAGATTTAAAGTTGTTGAAGAATTATTTTTGTTGAAACAAAAATGAAATATATTAATATATTATTACTTCAAATGAAAGGTAATAGGAAGACATATAGTAGAATAGTAGTCCGTATACAGACTATAACTAACATTCTAAGATAATTTGAGGTATCGACGAATATTTAATAACTTTTTTTAAACGAATATTTAATAACTTATTAAACATAAAAGTACGAAAAGAACAAAAAATAAAGCTAAATCCGGTTCGACCTGAGACCAACAGTTATAGCCTATAAACTTGTAGATTCTTTAAAGAGAAACTCTGACTTGCGAAGTGATATGTCTGGTTCAAGAAGAGAGCACAAGACAAGGTGGAGAAACCTGGGGTGGGCTGCCCGTCCTCTAAAAAGAGCCCAAAGACGGATGTTGGCTTCATGGCTCCAAGCAGGCCGATTCCCAGCCCTCGCATGCATTACTTCAAACAAATCATTCCTAGTTCTCTTCCGAGAAAGGGTCTTCTTTGACTTAATGTCTCTAGGGAATCCTCCTGGGTATCTTCCCGGAGACCCATTGTAAGAATCCTACCTAACCCGAGGTTAGGCAAGAGAGTAAGCGTCACTGAACCCTCCTTTGTCTCTAAAGAGATGCGGATGAACCAGCTTGGGATGAAAGTCCCAATTGGTTCTAGTGGCTTAGGCATGACGGTGGACCGTATGTCGTTCTTTGGTAACTAGATCAGAGCAAGTCTTGGTGGAACCTCATGGGATGCCCTCGGTGACGGATTGGACCACTCTCTCGAGATGAGTTTCCCGACCAAGGTGGTCTCAGGAGCTGCTAGGAATAGATCATACCTAGAAGTATGTGGCCTACTCCATCCATACACCTATAGACTGGAGTATGGTTCCTACTCAAGCCATACGCCATATGAGATGGAGTACGAGTTCAGGGCCACTTTCAGCTGCTCTATGCCTCGTTTGCACGCCCAACACACGCTCAATGCACGACGTATGGGTCATACACTAGTCTATACGCCATATGAAGTGTGGTATGTCATCCCGACTTGGCGAATTTGCAATATTTGCTCCGTTTTTGGCTCTTTTTCGCTCCGGACTCCTATTTCCCGTGGAGAGATGTCACACCCCAAATCCGGTTTTGGCCGGACTCGAGACGTGAACTCAAAAGAATAATAATAATAATAGATTTAAAAATAAAAGTAAATTAAACGAAATGTAACTCCGAAATTTAGTTCCAAAACACAATAAAATACAACGAGTCAGAGGCTCAATCCAAAAAATAAAAATAACAAGGTTCGGTACAAAAATGGAGTACGCCACTACTAAGTAAACCCCAAACCCTCAGTGAGCTCCAGAGCTCTGAGTCGTCCTCTAAACCGACTCACCATCGAAACCTGTAAAACAGTAAAACAGAGGGGGTGAGCTTACGCTCAGTAGGAAAAAGTAGTAACGGGAAAGGTCTTCCGCTCCGTCGCCATAATTACTCGATTCATAACACTTATTAATAAACGACAACAACAACAACAGAATCCAACATGAACACAACAATATCGATAATAGATCCGAGATATAGAACCCTATAAAAAGTAGGGCAAACTTCTACGACCTCGACTACAAATGTCACCCAAACCCGACATCATACGGACATAAGAAAGGACACCGGACGGTTCTCAACACCCAACTCTGGGACACTATATTGCTAAGATCATTACGAACGTTACTCTGATCCGATATCTCACAACATAAAACAAGTACCATGACAATCCGATCACCACGCACAACTCAACAATTACATCGTACAGTTCGTTGTCGAACACCTATTGATGTAGGCATAAAATGCATCGGTTTTGGATGTTTGTAACCCACATTATTGAGCTTTTTAGTCCCGGGGTTGTACAATTTGGTGCACTTTTCTCTTGTTACTCTTACTTTGTTTCTCGTTGTGTTTTGTAGGTGCTTTGATCGAAAAAAGGGCAAAAATAGAGGAAAAGCCGGTTTTAGGAGTTTTGGAGGCTGGCTGATCTTGAGAAAGACATAAATCCCTCATACGAACTCCGAATTGCTTCAAATAATATATCAAATCGAAGAGAATTCAAAGATCTACAACTTTCGTCGAGGGACCGTCACTGTTCTGATACGGGAAGGGGTCCGTTCCGGGCCACGTTCCGGGCCGGATTACGGCCCATACCGGGCCATATTCCGGGCCGGATTCCTGCACGTTCCGGGCCACATACCGGCCCGTTTTTGGGCCCATTCCGGGCCACGCTCCGGGCCTCACGCGTCAGGCCTTCTCCCAGCTCCGTTTTTGGCATAAAAATATGAAATTTCCTCATTCAAAAGCCAAATTTACCTATTCCAAATTTGATTTGGAGTAGGGAAAGAGGTCTTGAAGTCCTATATATAGAAGAACATCCATTAGGAAAAAGGAGAACTTGTATTGGGCATAGTTTTAGAGAGATTGAGAGTTTGGGTTTGAGTTTTGGTGAGAGAGAAGTGCTTAGGAACAAGGATTGAAGCAAAACTATTGAAGTTTCATCATTGAATTTGTATTTTGTATCAACTTTACCTTTCAATTATGTTTATCTCTTGTTCTTTTTCATCTTTGTGTTCTTCCTTCTTCTCCATGAACTAAATTTCTATTGATCTAGGGCTAGGGGAAGTAATATGAGTAATTGATTCAATGGGTTTGTGGTTATTTTGTGTAATTTGTGTTTAGGATATTGCTTACATAATTTGGATTTAATGCTTCATCAAACTGGCCACTTGATAGTTGATTAGGTTTGAGCACTCAATAATCGAAAGCTGAGAGTGATAAAACAAAATCCAAATTATGTAAATTTTATGAATTGGGTGGGACATGAATCCCATGAATTGGAAAATGCACCTGCCAACAAGGGTCAATAGCATCTACCAAAATAGAATAAACGTTACACTCGAGTCACATAAGAATCACTTAACATGCATAAGCAACTACAGCGTACCAAATTAGTCAACACACACATTCAATCATTAATAACCATACACACAGCAAGTGTCCAATAATACGCCGGGTCACACGGCACGGCTCAACCACATCGTACCGGAACACACATCGGTCTTGATGTCTTCCCGGACACGACATCGGGGTGGAACACACACATCATATCGGAATGCACATCGGTCTTCCCGGAAACGCACATCTGGGTAAACAAGCAATACAATATACCAGAAACGCACATCGGTCTTCCTGGAAATGCACATCGGGGCAAACACTATACCGGAAACGCACATCGGTCTTCCCGGAAACGCACATCGGGATAAACAAGCAATACAATATACCGGAATGCACCATCGGTCTTCCCGGAACACACGTCGGGGTAAATCACATAAACAACATACCGTACCGGCACACACCTCGGTCGGGTATCTTCCCATAGCATGGGGTACAAGTCACACCACACAATAACATACCAAACATGTCACACCGAACTTATCATACCGTCAACTTACCACCATAACTTACCAATCACACCACATCAGTCTATCATTCACCCGATCATATCACAAGACAACCATTCATATCACATTCATCACATCCATTCATTCAACCATATCACGAGACAACCATTCATATCACATTCATCATAATTCATATAACATACTATGACTCTTAAATTAACCAACGAATATACTATTCATCGACATTTAAGGACTATTAACCACAATCAACCACAACAACACACAATCCTAAGGCCCGACATGGCCACATGTGATCCTACAGCACGACAATTCCCATAATTGAAAGCGGTTATTCTAGTGAATCACACCCTATATGCAAGCTAAGACTCTTCCGGTTATTAACGTCCTATATGCATACTATTAACATTCTTTAATTTAAAAGCGGAAATTACTACTCTTCCCTACCTCAAGTGCTTTCCAAACGCTTAGTCACACGAACGCCTAGTAGTCTCCTCCTCCGAGCTCGAGAATAAAGTCTAGGATCATAAATTAATACGAGAATTAATAAACATTCAAGGTCGGTTTTAATGTAAAGTGCTTAAACTTACCCCAATTACTAAACTTGTCAAAATGGGCCCAGAAGCCCCATTTTGCCCGGAATCGGGAAAACGTCCCTCGGGACTCCGAAAATTTCCCTTTTCGTGTTTATCAATCATAATTAATTTACTTGTTCCAACGCACTTGGCGGAATTAAATTCCGAGGTCCGAGCGTCCTAAATTGGCAATTAAAGTTTCTAATCGCTTTTCCCGAAATTTCACGAATCACATCCATAATTCGTTCCGGGTGTGAAATTAACGTCCCGGGGTTCACCCAAGACCGTCCAACACACGAAACCACCAATTCCCGACCATGTGGGCCCCACGGCCGCACATGGTCGGCGGTGGCCGGACCGGACCGGGCCGGTCACGGTCCAAAAGGGCCGACTTTGGCCGGTCCTCCCTTCCTCCGATTGCCGGATTCCGGCGAACCTCCGGTCGCCAGAAAAATACTTCCTTTCTACCAATAGATTCCTAACTAGTTTTCCACAACACCAATTTTAAGCTCTAGAACTTCAAAATTCCACCTCAAACACTCCAAAGTTTCAAGACCCATGGTGGGTTTCATCAAAAACACAAAATCCCAAATGATTTGTACATAAATCATCCATTTTCTTCTCATAAACAAACATCTAACAACAATGACTCAAAACATAAACATTTCATGCAATTTCTATGGAGACCTACAACCCCAAATTGATTGAAAGTAGATTGTTAGAGCTTACTTACCTTGGAAATGGATAGATGAAGAGGATTAAGAGGTTTTTGAGAAGATTTGGTGAAGAAATGACCCAAAGGAGCTCCATTTTCCTCCCTTTCTTCTTCTTCTTCAACAAATGGAGCTTTAATGGAGGATTTTTCTCTCTCTCTCTTCTAGCTATGGGGTTCGGCCATGGTGAGTAAAAATGCTGAATTTGTTGCCCCATGTGGTCTTATCCTCAAGGTGGAAATGTCTCTTTCGTCCTTTAGCCCCTCTCTCTCTCCTTTGTCCTTAAGTGGGGACCAATTGGTCTTTTCTCCCACTTTTCTTCCCCTCCAAGCTAACATGGACATGTGTCCATGTGGGGACCATTCCCACCCAAAATATCTCAGCTCATAATATATTTATTCGTTAATACTCCAAAATCGACCTAGTTTGACCCGAGTTTGACTTTTTCACAAAAGGTGTCATTTGACAGGAAATGACCTAACTAAGCTAACCGTAACGACGGCTAAGCTTTTTGGGTCCTGGAAAGGTCCCGAATGACTCCCGGAGTCATTGGTTGACTTTTTCGACGGAAAGTCAACTTTCGCCAAAAATCATCGGTTCGACCGGGGGCGGTTCTTCCTAGAGAGATCAACTGCACCAAAGTAGAGAAATACACATCAAAATACATAATCCCAGGACTGAAAAAATCAAGAATGTGGGCTAAAAACATCTAGAATAGATGCATTTTACGTTCACATCAAGTGGGGATGCGTCATTTTGTGTGGCGGGAATGACCGTCAATCAAGAGGGCGTCAAATACTCCCCTGAGATGATCCAGGATCCCTAGTGGGTTGATCGGACAGAATGGGTGGCTGAGTGGCGATGCGCCATTTTGTGTTTCAAGAACTGGCCGTCAGTGGAGAGGGCGTCCGATACTCCCTATGTGATGATCCAGGATCCCTAGTGGGCTGATCAGGCATAATGGGTGGCTGAATGGGGATGCACCATTTTGTGTGGCAGGAACTGGCCGTCAGTGGAAAGGGCGTCAGATATTCCCCATGAGATGATCCAACATCCCTAGTAGGCTGATCGGGCCGTGGTTTTGCGTCGAACTAGTAGGCGAGACGTTGGGGTAGATGTCGGTGACCAAGGTGCTCCAGCATCCATCGATTCTGTCTGGTGGAAGAGGAGAGATGGCTCACAGAATGATTGACTGAGGCCGAAATGATTTGGGGGAAGGGGTGTTTATGAAAATTCGAGAGAAACCCTAGGCGGCACACTTTGATTAGAGACTTCTGTTATTGATTACTAGTATATAAATAATGTGTAAATACAATATTAATACGAGAATGATTAAATGTGTATATATAGCAAAAGCTTTCAATGATCCGAACTTGACTTCGAAAGATAAAGAATGAGTCTGAATGAGAGTTATCTTTTTTGTTGGTTTTTTTGTTGGGTTTTGTTCCCGCAATTTTTTTGAAAACTCTCTTGTAATGATTTTTTTTCGGTTTAATCCTTCTTAAATCTTATTTATTTCTAATAAATTTTTCAAGCCTGTACAAAAAATATTTTTAAACCGATGTAAATATTATATAAGTACCAGAGAAATAGTAATAGAGTACAATACTACAAGTACATTTATGAAAATTTTCATTGCACCCATAAAGTGTGGAAAAACTTTGTGCATCAACTCGTTTATGGACGAAACTTTAGGGTAGTTTTGACAATTATCCCTAAAATTTATACAAAACTAACAGTATCAAATATACTGATATTTTTAAATTGTACAAGTTAAATATAAATATTTAATTATGGTCTAAATATTTTTTTTTGATAAGCGATGATTTTATACTTAATCTCATCTTACAAGGAGAAAGACGAGAAAAAAGAGTGATACAACCCAGAGAATGGGGACCGACCCAAAACCTTCACGGAAAAAAACAAAAAATAGAAGAATAGAAAACATGTCACGCCCCAAATCCGGTTTATCCGGATTCGAGACGCGAACTTAAAAACGGTAAATAATTAAAAGAACAAATTAAGAAAGGTGAATCTCAAAATATAATAATAAACCAAAACGGAAGAGTCAACAGCTCATAAAACCAGTACATAAGATATAGTTCAAAATAACTGCACGTCTCTAGACATACTAGACAAGACCCTCGCCAGCTCCCAAGCTCAGTTGTGTCCTACTAGCACAAAACCCGCTCAACACCTGAAATATAACAAGGTAAGGGGTGAGCTTTCGCCCAGTAGAAAAAGTAGTTAAGGTAATTGTCACGCCCCAATTTCAGAGAACCGAAACTAGGGACGCGAACGTTTAAAAAGTTACAAGACTGAAACCTGCTTTCGATAAATCACCTAAAAAGTCAGTTTAGTTCCACAAAAGAATAATAGTTACATCCCAAAATAAGAATTCCACACTTGGACAAAACGAGATACACGTCTCTAGACTCAAACGCCCAGTAACCCGCTTCAAGCTCTTCAAGCTTCAGAAGCTCACCTAGTCCAGACTACGAACGGTACCTGTAGGAAAAGCAGCTAGGGGTGAGCGTTCGCTCACCACCACAGATAACATACTGACTATGGCATAATTAGTAGACAAAGCCGATGACACTAACAACGACTCAAGACACACACACGACCAGTCTTTTCCTCAACTGACTCAACACTCGGATACGTTATGTAGACCCCACACTACCATCGACGACCTCCTCCAAAGACACGACTGATAACCACACAATACCAAACAAGATCACAAAGGATCGCAAACCGGCTGCTCAGTAACCAATCTCTGTCTCTCGCCCTTTACCGATCATAGACGTGGTCAAGCGGTCGACCTGTCGCGCAACTTCTCCCGATCCCAGTCGGGAGGCTAACCCACAACCTCTCCGCTTCACCCGATCCCAGTCGGGTGGTTAGCCACACCCGCGCGTCCTTCCCCCGATCCCAGTCGGGGAGCTAGCCCACAACCCCTCCGCTTCTCCCGATCCCAGTCGGGAGGCTAGCTACACCACACAACCTCCACCAGTAACCAGTAACCAATCACAATCACAAACAAGTTCAAACAGACAGTAACGACACCGGTGACAACTCCACAGGCACTCAAGGCCGACAAGACACCAACAACCAAACATAGGTTCAACAACCCGACGGGCCCTCATGGCCACCCAAGACACCAATGGTAAAGTACGGGTTCACAACCCCACGGGCACTCACGGCCACCCAAAACACCGAAACGACAACACGGGCTCTCATGGCCACCCAAGACTCAGCAATAAATAACATGGGCTCTCCAGGCCACCCAAACTCGACAATAAATAACACGGGCTCTCAGGGCCACCCAAACTCAATCAACAATTAACGCACAACAACCTCCGGGCATGGTCATATGCCTCCAGTAACACAGTTAACGCTAAGTTTTCTGCTCCTACGACACTACTAAGTGTCACATGCATTTCCAGTATTCGTTACATTCCCGTATCATGCATTTCTAATATTCGATAACCTAAACAACCCACGACACCCCGATGTCACATGAAATTCTACAGTTAACTTTCCCTAGTCAGGGCCGAGATCCGGCTACTTTTCCCTACCTCGAAAGCAACTCCAGAAGCGCTCCACTAAACCCGAGATGAATCGCAGTCACTCGCCGAGCCTCCCTTTGCCTCGGTCCGCAGCACGATCTAAAAGAACACAGATTTAACTCACTTTAAACTAGTACGAACCGGTCGAAAATAAATAACTCGAAACCCAAAAAATAATAACGGTTCCACCGTTCAGTTAACGACTACGATTTGTCCATTTTGAACTTGACAGTTTTCGTTTACACTCGAGCGGGATGAAAGTCGGGTTACGACGGATCGGGTTCGAGCACCCGCGCACCGAACCCAGTTTTGATCTAAACCCAGTTTAAACCCCTTTTTAACTTAAAACCGTCGTTGAACTCCCTAGCTTTAATTAATTCCGTCTTTGATCTTAAGACAAAACGGTTTCCTTTCGTTCGTTTCCAAACTCGATATTTGGTCCAAAACCCTTATAAAGTCGATTTGATTTCGCTTCCCCCCCTTTTTTCTTGGTTTAACTCAACTCGAGTCTAACCTTAATAAACGACTTTCGTTTTTAAAACCCGTTTACCCTAAGCCGATATAGTTTTATCGATAATTAAACTACGTCCAAACGGTACGGATTTGATCTTTAAACTAACACTGATTTCGTTTTACAAAATCGCTTGAACCCAACCCGATCGTACTTAAATCTATTCAAAACATAAGAATAATTTTATCGATAACTTATATTTTGTCGATCTTTACAAAATCAGATTTACACAATTATAACAATCCGTTATACAACCAGATTTACGTTTTTCTATTCCGTTCCCTTCCATTTCGGGAGCTCCGTTCCATCCCGACCAGATTTGAACGAACTCGAGAAAAGGGAAAGCGAAGAAGAAGAACGGTTCTGCTTGGTCCGGCCGACCACCGGCACCGGTCGGCCGAGCTTCCACGGGCCGAGAACTAACCGTGAGGAAACGGTGGCGGCGGTGCACGGCGGCGTCGGCGCGGGTCCGGACGGCTCGTCCCGTTCCGGATCTGGCGAGCTCGCCGGCGACGGCGGGAGCTCGGGTCCGAACGGCTCGGGACGGAGAGATCGGAGGTGGCGGTGGATGGTCGGAGCTCGGGATGAGACCGGTGGCCGGAGCTGGTGAGGAAGACGAAGGAGGAGGGTGAAGCAGCGAGCTCGGGGACGGAGTCGTGTGGCTGACCGGAGCGGTGACGGCGTCGGGACAGAGGAGAAGAGGACGGGACGGTGTGGTCGGACGGAGGAGAGGGAGGTCGGGGTTCGGCTGGGACGTGGCCGGAGACGGGCGTGGTCGGACGGAGGAGAGGCCGGAGCGATGGCGGCCGGTGCCGGTCCGGCGAGGAAGACGAAGAGAGAGAGAGAGAGTGAGGTGAGGGCGGCTGAGTGTGGGTTAGATTAGGGTTTCAGATTGGGCCTCAGCTGGGCTGGGCTGGGCCTGCGGGCCTGGCCTGGTCCAGACCTGTTTTTTTTTTTTTTTTTTTTGCACTCGTTTCAAAAACTTACCCTAAGGTTTTCGTTTGCAAAATAATACCTTAAAGAAACGGAGCGGGTTTTACAGTAATGAACATCAGCTCACCACTACGAGTAACCGTCCAATTAGGGCATACTAGTACATCACAGCTAACTATTAAAACGGGGTTCATATCCAAACTTACAACAGACTCAAACGACCACTTTCACAAAGTAAAACATTAACCAAACAGCAAACGTATCACACACAAAAGAAACCAACACACGTCACGTACCGCAATATCCGAATTACCATCATATTATACCGGAAAGTCAACGTATCATCTCGAATAGCCCCTCGGTCCAAAGGAGAAACATGCGTTGGGGCGACCGAAAACGTTCCCTAGGAACGCATCTCATCGGAGGGCCCAGAAATGTCCCCAAAGGACCATAGATCATCGGGGTAGAAACACGACCCGTAGGCCCAACCGCGACCTGTAGGCCCAACACGACCCATAGGCCCAATACGACCCGTAGGCCCAACACGACCCGCAGGCCCAATACGAATCGTACCATTTATATCGTACCGGAACACGAAGCCTCGGTCCCGACATATTCCTGTCACGTAGAATCGGGGTAATATCCCAGACCGGAAATCCCTCAGTCGGACGTCTTCCTGTCACGTAGAATCAGGGCCCCACGCATACTGGACCGGCACATACCTCGGTCGTACGCCTTCCCGTCACGGAGAATCAGGGTATCAATCACGCCATCCTTGGCCTCGATACACTACACCGAAACTATCCCTCGGTGTAAGTACCACTCCGGTTACGCCTTTTCTTGGAACACACATCAAGAGTATAACACGCATCACAAAAACATAGTTCGACCCCGGTATACCAACCAAGCCAAACTCACCATAACACACAAATCGGTCTATCACTCACCCGGTCATTGTACAATCAAGGGTTCACATTACATCACACACGGCACACTTGCCCACACACAGTCACAACATGCAACACCGAAACAATCTTATTAGGACTCTCAATCAGCGGTTATAACACACAACAATGCATCTCAATCAGCACACAGTCCTAAGGCTCGGCATGACCATTCTACCAGCACGGCAATTTCCCATAATATTTAAAGCGGCTAACACTAGTGAATCACATCCTACATGTTACTAAGACTCGTCCGGTTATTTTATAATATAAACGATCGTTCCAATTTTATTATTACCTAGCATGCATACTAGTAACTTTCCGTAATTAGACCGGTATTCGCTAGTTTCCCTACCTCAAGGCGATCACAACAGCTGCGTCTCCTAGCTGCTGACGTCTTGGCCTAACTCCGGACTTCTCGGGCCAAGTCCAAGTCTGGGTTTAACAGGTAAAAAGTCCAATAAGTTCCGGTAGTCCAAAAGTCCTCTGATTTGTCCAAAAAGTCCCGATAGTCCAAAAGTCCTCTGATTTGTCCAAAGAGTCCTTTTATTAACCATTTTTCAATTATATTAATTAATTATTTTTCCCGACCCGGTTCCGACCCCGATCCGAAACCCAGACCGGAATCCGACCCGGTCCAGACCCTGACCCATACCCGACTCGGACCCGGCTCTAGACCCGAGTCCAGACCCGGCTCCAGACCCGAGTCCAGACCTAGTTCCAGACCGAATCCAGCCCCAACTGGGCCTGGGCCCAGGCCTGGCTTGTCCTGTCCGAGGCCCAAATGGGCTGTTAGAGGCCCGGATGGCCTGGTTCTGGCCCGAAAGGCCCGTCCGTTTCTGTCTGCTCGAGCACGACGGCGAGGGCTCGACTCCTGCCACCGCCGGCGGCGTCTGGAACGCTCGAAGGGAGGGTAGAACTGGCCGGGACTCGCGCCAGAACTCTGGCGTGACGGTGGCAGGGACGACGGTGGGAGGGACGGCGGTGGCTCTCGCCGGCGTCGTTCCGGCTACCCCGTCCCAAATCGAGCTTCCCGACGAGGAACGCAGTCGGAGAAGAAGAGTGGGGCGAGGGAGATCGTCGGAGAATCAGGTGAGGTCGGAGCGTGGCTTACCGGCGCTGGAAACTCCGTCACAGACGCGGTGCGAGGGCTTCTGGCGACGACGGCGTTCAGATTCAGGGCGTGGTTTCGATTCGTGCTCGGGGAAGAAGGACAAGGTGAAGGTGAGGGTTTGGTCGGCGAGCGCGAGAGAGGAAGGGAGAGAAGGGAGGAGGATCGGTGGAGGGAGAGAGAGGACGAGCGAGAGAGGGACGAGGGTTGCGAGATCTAAGAGAAAGAGGTGTTCTTGGGACGCGTGCACGAGTTTGGGGAAGAAGCACAATGCATCTTAGGGTTAGGAAAGCCCGAGTTGGGCTTGGGCCCTGCTGGCTGGGTCTTGGGCTTGATCCGGTTGAGTGAGCCCAAAACTGACTCAGCCCAAAACTGCTTCTCTCCCTCCTTTTTTTTCCTTTTCTTTTCTTTTTTGCTTTTGCTCCAATTTTTTTAACCCGTTTTCTTTTACCTCGACGTTCCAATCGAACAAAAATTAAATAATAGAACTTTTAAACAGAGCGGTCTTTACAAAACAGGTGCTCCACGGCACAAAGGTGAAACGCCTAAGTTTCCGACTATTGAAAAAACAACCAACTCCTTCAAAACCCGTTTTTCCTGACCTCCGATTTATCCTGAAGAGCCAAAGATTGCTTCAGGAGCTCCCACTTCTTTTGTCTATCCTCCCTTTCACAACTTAAAGACATGGCCCTTGCGTTGTACGGAAGAATAACAGTGGGTTGTGGTTTTGTTCCTTTGAGCCTTCGACCTCTTTTGTCAAGCGATTCTTGACTCAAAGAGTTAGCTGGTTTGAGTTGAGCAATAAAGTAGTCCCCTAAGAAATTGGGTGGCCGAATCTGACGAGTTGAAGCTCTAGATGGCTTATTCAAAAGTCGAACCTTATTCTGAGGCGGAGGTTTGAGAAGAGCCTCCTTCCATGGACTGCCCTATTGATCCTCGTTGAGATCACCAACAAGCCTCCAGAACTGACACTTGTTGAGAAGACCGAACCACCTCTATGGAGACATCCCCGATCTCCTCGGAGCTCTGAACAATTTCTTTATCCAGAATAACTTGAGATGAAGCCAATGGATTAGACCAAAACGTTGGAGAGCGCCATATGTGTTAGTAACAAGATCTGCCCCACTTTCACTATGGCTGATCGCAGTCCCAGACCTAGATGAAACACTCTTGTTAGGTCTAGACGCAAAACCCACAAGCCCATCTTGTCCAAGCTCATGGTCCAACACTCTATCATCACCGCGAGGGACGCGAACTGAAACTTCTCCTTCTCCGCATGAAGCGCTAATTACGCCCAAGTTGATCTCCGAATCACCACTCGATACCCTCAAATCTTCATTCCAATGTCACCTGTTTCAGGGAACGTCCGAGTAAAACTCACAGTCCAATGTCACCCAACCACACGGAAATACATAAACCAATTAGTCGATACCGGAATCCTCCGTCGGTAGAGACATCGTACCGCCACACGCAGTTCGGTCGAGATATTCTATAACGGAACCGTTCGTCGGTATAGGTATCATACCAGAACAATTCTCCCAACACACTTAAAGCGGATCCAACACACAAACACTTCTCCTCGACTACTCACTTCACTTATTTAAGTCTCGCGCAACAACAACCAATAAGGTAAGCTCATGTCCAACTACTCACGATAAAACAAGGAACTAACACGAAATCATAACGACTTGACGTCGGATCTCGCACTTACTGCACGGTCCGGGGTGACAGTACATCTTATCAACATCTCGTCGGAAGGTGTGCGCACCCCGAAACACCCAACACAACCGTCGTTACTATCACGAGATTCCACAGGAGGTAACACACAGTCATATCCATCATTGAAGGTGACCCCGCCAGTGATATCGCGCTTACCGTCGATATTCGCTCACAAACTACCACTCGAACCAATTTACAAGCTGTTCCACCCCAAAGTACCACAAAACTGAAGACGCCACAATACCATTTCCTCAGGGTCCGAACGAGTTTGAATACCTTGTGCGTACCTTAACTTCGCGCTTCCGTGTCGACTCTGCGCGGTTCTCAATTGTTCACAATTTATGCCATCTCTCAATCATTTCTCGAACAACTCAGGATCAACAAGGTCGACTCTTTAACCTTCAACTGTGACCCGTTTGGGCAACTGACCCGACCTACCATACCCTGCTTCGTACGGTGCCATAATGTTACTGGCCTGGAAGCGTTGTGGTAGTCGTACTCAGCGATTGGTTTCCGACCACCTTGTGAAATACTCTCACTTTTACCACACTGCACACACTCGTCAAACCACAACGTACTTAGTCGGGGTGTCAAGACGCCAGAACCGCATCAAGGTTCTACTCTTAGACCCCCACTTTTCATCAATCGTAAAGAAAACAGGAGAATGTGATGCCTGAGGGTTATGGGCCCACCACGCTTTCGCTGCGCCACTCTGATCTCATCGGCACTTGGCCATCTCCTCTGGCCGTTCTGGCTGCGTACCGGTATTCCTGCGGTCCTCCGCCGCTCGGGTACTAGTCGCAGATAACAATCGAAAAACGCTAGATACTTCACAAATCGGTTCTCTTAGCTTTCTCACTCACAACTGACATTAGTCGGCACCGCCACACCCTTAACTAGCGTGCCAAGATATACGGTTCTTAATTCCGTCCAAACATTCGTACTTGGCCGAACTTGGGTGCGAACTACGAAATAATAGATTATCGACTTAAGCAATGTAAACTTTCAAAAGCAGTTCCAGTAATTAACAGTAATAAAACCCAAACGAGTCAAATACATGTCTTAAAATAGGAAGCAAGTCTCCAAAGTGAATACAAAGCAACTCCCGGACTCTCGCTAGCCTCATGCTCCGCGATGTTCCTTAATCCTAAACGTGCTCGGAACTATGAGCGATCTCATGATCAGAATCCTGTCTCTCTGCCCGTGACTCGGTGATAGCATACACACGACCCTACCGTGCCGGGGGTCTGCCTCTCGGAGGTGGTGGAAGTGCCACCTGGTGCGCAGCTCTCTACCTCGGCACTGGCGCGCTCGCTGCCTGCCTCGGAACTCTCTGCGTCGGTGCCCGACGCTGCAGGAACTGTGGTGACTGCCCAGTCTGCGACTTCTGTGGTCGCGGAGCCGACACCTCCAAAAGTCGCTCGGGGCACCTGGAGACGAAGTGATCTGGCTGACCACACCGGTGACAGAGCGATGGCCTGGCACTCGACCTCTCCTCAAGTCTACCCGATGGACGGTCCACTGGTCCGCTGCTCCCCGGACAGTCTCGAGCTATGTGACCCGGCCGTCCACATCCGTAGCACGTGCGCCCTCTCATGGAATGTCCAATTGAAGCTACCGAACCAACCTGTCGCGGTCCTCTCGACTGGGTCTGAGTCTGAAACGATCCCGAGGTCCTCTGCCTCCTCGGATCCTGAGTCTCAGATGGCCTCAAAATGCTACTCGACCTCGGCCTGACCTCCCGAGTCCTAGCTGTCTCACAGAAGCGTCGCTCCACAACCAAGGCCTGATCCACCAGATTAGTGTATACCTGGGTCCTTAGAACAGCGACCCTGTTCGCTATCGTAGGGCGAAGCCCTTCCTCGAAACGTCGGCAGCGGAGAGCCTTGTTTGCACCATCTCCTGAGCGAAGCGAGACAAGGAGGTGAACCTCGCCTCGTACTCAGACACAAACAGACCCTCCTGTCGCAGCCCCAGGAAGTGCTGACGTCTGTCATCCAGAACAGCCTGCGGAAAGTACTGCTCGAGGAAACGCTGTTCGAACAGCACAAAGTCTTCCCCCACTTGCGTCTGCTCTCGGCGCCACCAGTGGTAGGCCTGTCCCTCCAGGTGGAAGGCTGAGAAGGAAACTCGGAGTCTACCACTCAAAATCCCCACTGTGTCCAGGATGCGAGTGATCCGCTCCAGCCACCTCTCGGCTGCCTCGGGGTCTGGCTCCCCGGAAAACACCGGTATGCCCAACATGCGGAAGTCTTGCAGCGCTTGCGCGGTGTAACTGTCGACCTGAGTAGGTCCCTCAGCGGTCGCTGCAGTAGCAGCATGTGCAGTCTCCGGTGTCGGAGCTGCGGCCTTTCTCTGGGCAAAGGCAGCTGCCAGTCCCTGAACAGTGCGGGTCAGCTCCTCCAGAGCTGCCGCCTGGGTTGTCTCAGCGCTGTCATGCCCCTCAGCGGGCTGTCCTCTGGTGCCTCGTGGAGCATAAGTACGTGCCATGTCTTAAATCCTCTGCACGGATAACGCACATGTTCAGCTTCTTAACTCGAAAAGAACAACGCGCTTAGAATAACTAACACCACACACAGTCCATTACAGCAGTACTTATAGTAATAATATACTCAGTAGTATAGTCACACAATAGCACACAACAGAGAAGTCCGTACACTAGTACGTCACACATAGATTATACACTCAAAAGACGAGGTTACACACAGTGTCATGCTAAGCAACAATTTCACACAAAAGTCACTCAGACCATAGCTTATAGTACCCGCAATTCCACACAATAATTTCCACACCGCAATTACACACTAGACAACAACAACTTAGGTTTGAAAGACTTGACGCGTTCTCTTTCTAACATAACATTCATGTTGACCCCGCGTCGTTACAACCCGGTTCAGGCGTCCCCGAATTACGTTGTAACCACTTAGCATCCATCCATTCACGTCCAGCTACAGTGGCCCCTATAGCTGAATCGTGATGGTACATACACTTCAGTTTCTACAGAAAATCGGGCATAACCCGTTCGTAAATTAAGTCAACCCGCCGCTTATGCGGGACAACCAATTACCAACAACACCTAGCACCCAATCACAAAATTAGCACCCGGCAATACCTCGGGTGTAAAGACCGAGGATTTTATTACCTAAATTTTTATGGTTGGAACGTCGAAAGTCGAGAAGCGATTTGATTTTGGATCGAGTTCAAAAAAAAAGGGGGAAAAGAAAAGAAACAAAAAAAAGGAGGGGTTTAGGCATGAGCCAGCAAGACCTCATTTTTGTGCCGGACCAAACCAGGCCCAAACCGCAGACGCGCCTGCCCATCACGGGTCATCCCAAAACACACTAACCCTACGCCTCAGCTCTTCTTCCCCAATCGCGTGCACGCAGTCCAACACACCCCCATCCTCTCTCGATCCCTCTCGCCTCTCCCTCTCCAGATCTGTCCTCTCTCTCTCGTCTCGAGCCTCACCGGAGCTCCTGAAACATCACCGGACCGTCCCGTCCATCCATGCTTCCCCATCGCGCCAGAAAACCCCCTCACGCTCTTGCCTCCCTCGTTCCCCAATCCCACATTTTTTTATCTGAACCTCACCGAGAAGAAAATCGCCGTCAAGACCGTGGGTTCGAACTGATTTCGTTGGAGAACTCCACCTCCTTCGTCGTCATCGATGCCCTCGGTAGCGCCCTCAACGATGAGAACTCGGAGGGTCTTCCCGGCCACCACTACTACGGCGGCGGCGAGTTCATCGATGAGATCAAGAACGTCAGCCGCTCCCGCGCCCTCCAGGTCTTCAAACTGCAACTCCGTCGCCTGGGACGTCAACGTCCAAACCCTACTCCAGATCTCCGACCAGTTTCGCCGCCTACACCGCTCGCCCCACCGTTTCTCCCCACCGCCGGCCACCGTCGAAACCTGAAGCCGTAGCCTCCATCTCCCTCGGTTTCCTTCTCAGTTGGGCCACCAAGCCGGGCCTCGGGCCAGGCCAGACCAGGCCTCGGCCCAAGCTCGGTCTGATCTTGACTCGGGCCGGGGGACCAGATCCGGGTCAGGTTCGGGTCGGGTCTGGGGCCGGCCTCGGGTCAGATCCGGATCCGGGTCTGGACCTGGTTCGGACTCGGGTTCGGGTCAGACTCGGGTCGGGCCGGGTCTTACCAGATTAATTAAAATATTAATTGATTTATTTGGATTAAAAATCGGTTTTTTAAAGGACGTTTGGACAAACCGATTAATGGACCTAATTAATATGTAGAGGACCGTTACGGACTGGACCGAGACTGATTCCTGTCCCTTTTTGTTAAACTCAGGCTGGACCTCGTTCGTGGAGAAGACGGAGGTAGGCCCGGACGTCAGCAGCTAGGAGACGCAGCTGCTGGTTCTTCAAGAGGTAGAGATTTCCTCAAACCCGCTTTAATTCGATCGTACTAGAACACATATAGGGAAACCTCATAACCGGTAAATAACTAGTATGCATGTAGGATGAGAACAACTGGCGTAGCCGATTGAACTGTGAATGTTACGTTTCTGTCTTGGGAAATTGTCGTGCTGGTAGAATCGGGCCATGACATGCCTGTAGGTTTGATTGCTGCTTGTTTGGATTCGTGTTATGGTGACTGAACTGGTTAATAAACAATAAGCATGAAAATGGTTAGAATTGATTAGTAATCGCATGAGCAGTGAATTGAGTGCTTTCCCCTATTTTAATTGTTATGTTGGATTGGGAATGTTTGGGGATAACGGTTAAGCCGGTGGGGTAACCACGTGGAGTGTGGTGCTGGTAAGTGATGGTAAGTACAGAACAGTTGTGAGTGACGTTTATGGGTCAAAGCATATTATGTTCGGTGTAACATGTCGTTGCTATGCGTGGGCAAGTGTGTCGTGATTATCTGATATGAATCATTGTTTGTGATATGGTCGGGTGAGTGATAGACTGACGTGATCGTGATTGTGGTAATGGTACTGTGGTTACTTGTGGATGTGATTCTGTTGATGCGCGACCGGTAAATTGTGATAGAAGTACTTCTGTCAGGTGTATCGTACCTTGGATTCATGTTATGCTGACTGAACCGGTTAATAAACAATAAGCATAAAAATGGTTAGAATTGATTAGTAATCGCATGAGCAGTGAATTGAGTGCTTTCCCCTATTTTAATTGATATGTTGGATTGAGAATGTTTGGGGATACCGGTTAAGCCGGTGGGGTAACCACGTGGAGTGTGGTGTCAGTAAGTGATAGTAAGTACGGAACAGTTGTGAGTGACATTTATGGGTCAAAACATATTATGTTCGGTGTAACATGTCGTTGCTATGCGTGGGCAAGTGTGCCGTAATTGTTCTGATATGAATCATTGTTTGTTATATGGTCGGGTGAGTGATAGACCGACGTGATCCTGATTGTGGTAATGGTATCGTGGTTACTTGTGGATGTGATTCTGTTTGGGAGTGTGATTGCGATTGTGTTGGTGCGCGGCCAGTAAAGTGTGAGAGAAGTACTTCCGTCAGGTGTATCGTACCTTCCGGCGCGTAATCGGTAAAGTGTGGTGGTTGTGGTACTTTGGTTACATGAGAAAGGTGGTTTCCCTACCTTCCGATCGTGAGTCGGTAAAACGTTGTGTTCCGCGAAGAGGTGATTTCCCTACCTTCCGACTAGCACTCGGTAAAACGCTGTGTTGAGCACCGCGAGAGACGAGGCCGCGAAGAGGCGATATCCCTGCCTTCCGTTGATCGGTAAAACGCTGTGTTCCGCACCGCGATGAGGTCCACCGCATATCCCGACTTTGTGTTAGAGAAGTTGCGTACGGCTGCGCCGGGCCGAGAGGGTTGCTCCCTAGACTGTGCGAGGGTTACGACTTGTGTGTTTGATATTGCCTGAATAGAATGATGCTTTGCTGTGTTGATGGCTATGGGTATTTTCCTTGGTTATGATTTGTGTGTGACCGTGAATGACTCGGTTTGATTGTTTGATGGTGAATTCATGTGTGCAGTTTCCGTGTAAGTTAAAGTGTCGTATTTATGGTTGTCCGTAAGTCGGTTGTAAAAGGGCTCTGAATGTGGAATCTCGGGACCGTTTGTGGTCGGATAAAGTGAAGATTGTTTAAGTTGGATTATATGTCCTCGTTGTCGCTTTCTCCCTTTTAATCGTTAAAAAGTTAGTTTAAAAACGTAATTGGGTGTCTTAATTGAATTGATCCCTTCGTTGTGTGCCTTAGTCGATTGGATAGTGTTGAGCTGAAATTAGTATAGTTGGACTAAGACCGTCGTGCTTGGATTGTTTATGATTGTACTTGTGAGTGTCGTTGACCCTGTGTTGGGGAAATTGTGTTCGGGTTGCTCCGTGATGTAGCCTCAGGGTAGGCATCGCTTGGAATCGGTGTTGGTATAGTTGGACATTGAGTATCCGAGTTTAAAGAGGGGTCTTGGCTTTTATTTGGTTTAAATGTCGTATCGAGTTAAAACCTTTATTATATTTTAAATTATGGAACTGCATTTTGGTGACTTCGAGATAAGGTGGTTTTGACGGTTTTCCCTACTGAGCGTCAAGCTCACCCCTATTTTACTGTGCTTTCTACAGGTAGTGGTCATGACTTGGAGTAGAGGACATCGCAGAGCATGGGGCTAGCGAGGGTCCGGATTTGTGTTTACTTTATATTTTCGTAGTGACGAAACGGTTATTTGAGACTTATGTATTTTACTGAGCGTAGGATTCAGAAACTCTAACTCTTTTTATGCTATTTATCTTTATCAGTTATTAATTGTCTTAAATTGTCTTTATTTGAAATTCACTAAGTCGCGTCTCGGATCCGGTCAATACCAGATTTGGGGCGTGACATCGGGTCTCGGTAATCTCACTATTACCGTCCGGCTAAGTCCATACTTGGAAAACAGTTCAACTAAAACGATAACCACAAATCACACCAGTTCACCAAAAGTCCACGGCACTTAGGCCGGACGTTTCACAAATCAAACAACGGCCGACCAAGGCGGCAACCCACTTAACAAATTTTCAGCCAACAAGTTGTAAACATCCCGAGCATTGCTCGTTAACCAACCTCGATCTCAACCGGTCGGCGTCATGGATCCACTAAGGTGTACATCAAACAAAGAATAAGGTACAAATCGAGTACGGTAAAAATTAAACAACGCACTTAACAATCGAGACTCTTGTCGTTTCGACTCTACGCATAGGATATTTCCGACTTGCGTCACCGAGCACTACGACTTTAGCCACCTAACTCTACCCACCTAATTGACGTATGATCTGAGGTTTTGAAAAATCATTTCGAAATGAAACCAGGCTCTGATACCAAATTGTCACGCCCAAATCCTGTTTGATCGGATTCGAGACGCGAACTTAAAAACGGTAAATAATTAAAAGAACAAATTAAGAAAGGTGAATCTCAAAATATAATAATAAACCAAAACGGAAGAGTCAACAGCTCATAAAACCAGTACATAAGATATAGTTCAAAATAACTGCACGTCTCTAGACCTACTAAACAAGACCCTCACCAACTCCCAAGCTCAGCTGTGTCCTGCTAGCACAAAACCCGCTCAACACCTGAAATATACAAGGTAAGGTGTGAACTTTCGCCCAGTAGAAAAAGTAGTTAAGGTAATGAACATCAGCTCACCACTACGAGTAACCGTCCAATTAGGGCATACTAGTACAACACAACTAACTGTCAAAATGGGGTTCATAGCCAAACTTACAACACACTCAAACGACCACTTTCACAAAGTAAAACATTAACCAAACAACAAACGTATCACACACAAAAGCAACCAACACACGTCCCGTACCGAAATATCCGAATTACCATCATATCATATCGGAAAGTCAACGTATCATCTCGAATAGCCCCTCGGTCCAGAGAAGACACATGCGTCGGGGCGACCAGAAACGTTCCATAGGAACGCATCTCATCGGAGGGCCCGGAAATGTCCCCAAAGGACCATAGATCATCGGGGTAGAAACATGACCCGTAGGCCCAACCGCGACCCGTAGGCCCAACACGACCCGTAGGCCTAACACGACCCGTAGGCCCAACACGACCCGTAGGCCCAACACGACCCGCAGGCCCAATACGACCCGTACCATTTATATCGTACCGGAACACGAAGCCTCGGTCCCAACATCTTCCCGTCACGTAGAATCGGGTTAACATCCCAGACCGGAAATCCCTCAGTCGGACGTCTTTCTGTCACGTAGAATCAGGGCCTCACGCATACTGGACCGGCACATACCTCGGTCGAACGCCTTCCCGTCACGGAGAATTGGGGTATCAATCACGTCATCCTTGACCTTGATACACGACACCGAAACTATCCCTCGGTGTAAGTACCACTCCGATTACGCCTTTTCTTGGAACAAACATCAAGAGTATAACACAAATCACAAAAACATAGTTCGGCCCCGGTATACCAACCAAGCCAAACTCACCATAACACACAAATCGGTCTATCACTCACCCGGTCATAGCACAATCAAGGGTTCACATTACTTCACACACGGCACACTTGCCCACACACAGTCACAACATGAAACACCGAAACAATCTTATTAGGACTCTCAATCAGCGGTTATAACACACAACAATGCATCTCAATCAGCACACAGTCCTAAGGCTCGGCATGGCCATTCTACCAGCACGGCAATTTCCCATAATATTTAAAGCGGCTAACACTAGTGAATCACATCCTACATGTTACTAAGACTCGTCCGGTTATTTTATAATATAAACGATCGTTCCAATTTTATTATTACCTAGCATGCATACTAGTAACTTTCCGTAATTAGACCGGTATTCGCTAGTTTCCCTACCTCAAGGCGATCACAACAGCTGCGTCTCCTAGCTGCTGACGTCTTGGCCTAACTCCGGACTTCTCGGGCCAAGTCCAAGTCTGGGTTTAACAGGTAAAAAGTCCAATAAGTCCTGGTAGTCGAAAAGTCCTCTGATTTGTCCAAAAAATCCTTTAACTAACCATTTTTAAATTATGTTATTAAATTATTAATTAATTATTTTTCCCGACCCGGATCCGAAACCCAGACCCGAATCCGACCCGGATCCGACCTGGTCCAGACCGTGACCTAGACCCGACCCGGACCCGGCTCTAGACCCGAGTCCAGACCCGGCTCCAGACCGAGTCCAGCCTTAACTGGGCCTGGGCCGAGGCCTGTCCTGTCCTGTCCGAGGCGCTAATGGCCTGTCATAGGCCCGGATGGCCCTGTTCTGGCCCAAAAGGCCCGTCCGTTTCTGTCTGCTCGAGCACGACAACGAGGGCTCGACTCCGACCGCCGGTGGCAGTGTCTGGAACGCTCAAAGGGAGGGTAGAACTAGCCGGGACTCGCGCTGTCACGCCCCAAATCCGGTTCTTGCCCGGACTCGAGGCATGACTAGGATAAAACGATTAAAAAGGCAATAACTCAACAGTAACTTCCTGAAAATCTCCAATATAAAACTCAAATCCACATAACTCAGTTTAAAACATAAATAACCCTCTAGGGGTGTAATAATAATTCTCCAACATGGTTTGTTCAAAACTGAAATGAAATAAAAACGAAGTCTCTACCAGACACCCACACCAAGAAGCTCCCGAGGCTCTACTCCTCAATCAAGCCTGTAATCACAATAATAAACTCATAGTGGTAAGCTTGCGCTCAGTAGGGAAAATACATAACAAGAAGGACTTTAAGCTCAACAATTTCATCAGTAAAGTCAACAGAAAACTCTTAACAATTGCGGGCAATAGGTACACCAATCAATGCCGTGGCACATGAAGTCACCACCCTCCGATCCACATATGATGTGTCCTCTCGGATTTTCCCTCAAGTCCAGAGGAGACGCATATCATTGAGGCTACCGGAAACAACCCCTTGAGGGCGCTTATCATCGGGATCCTCAGAAACGTCTCCAAGGGACTATATGTCCTCGGGAACCAAGGTATTACTCCCGTAAGAAGCATACACTTGGACAAATCAATAATAATCGAATAATAATACACTTGGACAAATCAATAATAATCAAATAATAATGAGTAACACACTCAAGCGAAAACGAAGTAATCCAATCCCAACGAACACCATCCCACTACCACACTAGTTCACGAATCGCCGTTTCACCACAACACACACAGCACACGAATCACATAACCACCACACACGAACCACATAACCACAACTTACCGTTCACTTACCAGTTATGACCCATCGGTCCATCGATCACCTGATTGCACCGCTCGGTACAACCAGTCATACTCGATGCTCCAACCAACCATTTAAGGAAACAAGCAATCATTCAAATACATTCAACAATCAAGCACGAGTTCAATCAACCAAACGTGAAAGCCTTCAATCGAACAATAAAGCATGCAATTCATCTAGTTCCATTAGACTCTTTAGCCTATCCACTAAGCAACCAAACAACCAAGCATGTGATCTTAACACACAACTAATCCGAGGGCTTTGCCAAGGCCACTCTACCAGTAAAACAATTCCCAAGTATTGAAAGCGAGTTACGCTAGTGATTGGCATCCTAATCATTCACCACTAGACATTTCCGGTTATTAGAAAAGTAAAGACAATTATTCTAGTTATTCGCATCCTATAGGCATTTCTAGGACATTTCCAATTTTATTAGCCTAACATGCATACTAAGCATCATAAACGAGGAGTTAAGACTTTCCCTACCTCAAGGTCTTGCTCTCAACACTCTGATGATAAGTCCGGTGGTCACCACTCCGTTCTTCACACGGGTTCCGGCGTGATCTTTGCTCCTCTAGCTCGGTCCCCAAGGTCTTGGACACAAAGAAACATTAATTAGACTCCACTTAAACATCAAGCAAGACCCCCAACGCCCTTCCAAAGTTCAGCTCAAAACCAAGATCAAACAAGGTGAAAAACCCTCAAAGAAACCCCCACCCTGCTCTGCCACGGACCTGGTCACGGACCCGTGACGCCAACCCTCACGGTTACCGTCACGGAGCCGTGACGAGTGCCGTCACGGACTCCCTCACGGAGCCGTGACGTCGCCCGTCACGGGATCCGTCACGGATCCGTGGCGCACCAGGGCAGTTTCGCCCTTCTTCAACCTCCAGCTCCTTTTCTCCGAAAAACCACCTTCAAACCCCAAATTTTACCACTTACAACTTCCAAAACAGTCAAAATCCTTCAATACTCCTCTACCCATGTTAGGAATCAACAAATAAGAAAAGTTTCTAATGATTCATCAAATCATAAACAAATCAAAAGCTCCAACAATCTAAGGATTTCCCACAAAACTCCAACAAAGCTTCTCATCAACATCATCTCACACCATTTCCACTCCAACCCAACAACATCTAGCAATTTCAACCAAGACCCATGAAAAGAGATGAAGGGAAAAGAGAATTAGAGAGTTCCATTACCTCTAGGAGAGTGAGATGAAGAAGATGGTGAGGTTTGGAGAAGGGATGGCTAGAGGAAGACTTCAAGTAGCCTCTTTTTCCTTTCTTCTTCTTCAAAGCTCCATGGGAGCTCCTCTCTCTTGCTCCTCCTCCAAGTTTCGGCTACACCAAGCAAAATAGGTTGGTTTTGCTTTTCCAAACTCATATAATACCTAGATGTGTTGAATGACTAAAAGCCCTTTAGCTAGAATCCCTTGTAGAAGCTTTTGGGAGGGTATAATGGTCCAAGACCACTCCCCTTTCTCTCTTTCAACCAAAAAGGGACAAGTGTCCAAGTAGATTCTTTTATTTTTCCAAATTAATTTCCAGCACAATAAAATAATGCTTTAGTCGATAAAAAGTCTTGTTTTGACTAAAGTTGACTTCCTTCAACATTATACTTAAACGAAAGGAATTTATTCCCTTAAGCCAACCGTGATGACGGCTAAGTCGTTTGGGTTCCGGAAAAGCCCCGAGTAACTTCTTGAGTCATCGGTTGACCTTTCCGGTAAAAAGTCAAACTTGCTTGAAAAGCCACTGGTTCGACCAGGGGCAAGTCTTACAATCTACCCCCCTTAAAGAAATTTCGTCCTCGAAATTAAAAACAAAATACCTCAATGCCGAACAGGTGGGGATACTTCACGCGGATCTCATCCTCGCGCTCCCAAGTGGACCCTGCTCCCTGATGTCCCCATTGCACTAGTACCAACGGAATCGTCTTGTTCCGCAAGACCTTCTCCTTTGTACCCAAAATCTTGACGAGCTGCTCTTCATAGGTGACATCATCAGCTACCTCGATGTCTGACCACTCAATAATGTGCGAAGGGTCTGCCATGTACTTCCGTAGTTGGGACACGTGGAAAACGTTATGCACGTTCCCAAGCTGCGGTGGCAAGGCTAACCGATAAGCTACAGCTCCAATCCTCTCTAAGACCTCAAATGGTCCAATGAAACATGGTGCCAGTTTGCCTCCGCTGCGGTTAAACCGCACTAGACCTTTCTTTGGGCTTACCCTCAGAAATACGTGCTCCCCGACCAAGAACTCAAGTGGTCTGCGACGTCTGTCTGCATAGCTCTTCTGCCGACTCTGTGCGGTCTTCAACCGCTCTCTAATAAAAGCGACCTTTTCGGTCGTCTCCCTGACCATGTCTGGTCCAAGTAAGCCCCGGTCCCCAACCTCAGCCCAACATACCGGCGATCTACAAGGTCTGCCATACAAAGCCTCAAATGGTGCCATACCAATGCTGGACTGGTAACTGTTATTGTAAGCAAATTCTGCCAAAGGTAAATGATCCTCCCATGATCCCTGAAAGTCAAGCACACAAGCTCGAAGCATGTCCTCTAGAATCTGAATGGTGCGCTCCGACTGTCCATCTGTCTCAGGATGGTAAGTTGTACTCAACAGTACCTCAGTGCCCAAAGCCTTCTGTAGACTCTTCAAGAACCTGGATGTGAAACGAGGGTCCCTATCAGATACCACTGACACTGGTACTCCATGTAAGCGAACAATCTCCCAGACATACAACCGACCCAACATGTCCACAGTATCAGTCATCCTCATAGCTAGAAAGTGTGCCGACTTGGTCAGTCGATCCACCACCACCCAAACAGCATCGTGCCCCTTCGATGACCTTGGTAACCCACTCACAAAATCCATAGTCACGTGCTCCCACTTCCACTCGGAGATCGGTAAAGGCTGTAGCAAGCCTGCGGGATGCTGATGCTCGGCCTTCACCTGTTGGCAGGTGAGGCACCTAGAAACAAAGCCTGCAACTGCCCCACACATCCCGCTCCACCAAAACTGTCGTCGTATGTCTCTATACATCTTGTTGCCACCGGGGTGCACAACCAGACGGGAGTGGTGGCACTCTCGCAATACGGTGTCTCTGCAACCGCTGGGCACAAACAACCGTCCTCTAAAACGGAGACCCTGATCAGTGCCCATCTCCCAACCCTCGAGCTTGACACCGTCGATCAATTTCTCACGAATTCCAGCTGTCTCGGCATCCTCGGTCTGTGCTTCTAGCACTCGAGTAAATAACGTGGGCTGAGCCACCAAGGCACATAAGGCCATACCATCTGTGACCTCCTCCAACTCCAGTCTGAATAAGCTCAACTGCTCCAGCATGTCCCACTCTCGGACAGCCATACTAGCAACACAATGACTCGACTTCCAGCTCAAAGCATCGGCGACGACATTTGCCTTGCCCGGATGATAGAGCAGCTCGAAGTCGTACTCCTCAAGTAACTCCATCCATCGCCTTTGGCGCATGTTCAGATCGCGCTGTGAGAAGATATACTTGAGGCTCTTGTGATCTGAAAACACCCTGAACTGCTCACCGTACAGATAGTGTCTCCAGCTCTTTAGCGCAAATACCACCGCTGCTAGCTCAAGATCATGGGTCGGGTAGTTGCGCTCATGCACCTTCAACTGCCTCGAGCCGTAAGCAACCACCTTTCAACTCTGCATCAAGACAAAACCTAGCCCTTCGCCTGAGGCGTCACAATACACGTCATAGCCTACTCCCCGCTCTGGAACAATCAACACTGGAGCGGTAGTCAATCGAGCCTTTAGCTCGCGGAAAGAGCGCTCACACTCATCCGTCCAAAGGTACTTTGCCCCCTTGCGGGTCAAAGCTGTCATAGGTGCTGCTAGACGCGAGAAATCCTGAACAAAGCGTCGGTAATATCCTGCTAACCCTAGAAAGCTCCGAATCTCAAATACACTGCTGGGTCTGGCCCACTTCGACACTGCATCAACCTTTGCCGGGTCGACCAAGATGCCCTCTCGAGATACCACATGCCCGAGGAACTTCACCTCTGTGAGCCAAAATTCTCACTTCTCCAGTTTGGGTTCCGGAAAAGCCCCGAGTGACTTCTTGAGTCATTGGTTGACCTTTCTGGTAGAAAGTCAAACTTGCTTGAAAAGCCACTGGTTCGACCAGGGGCGGGTCTTACACGCGCTAGAACTCCGGCGTGATGGTGGCATGTACGGCGGTGGATGGAGCGCGGTCCAACGCCCCGTGTCCCAGAACTGGCGAGAGGAGAGGCTCTCGCCGGCGTCGTTCCGGCTACCCAATCCCAAATCGAGCTCGGTCCGTCGAGGAACGCGGTTGGAGAAGAAGAGTGGGGCGAGGGAGATCGTCGGAGAATCAGGTGAGGTCGGAGCGTGGCTCACCGGCGCTGGAAACTCCGTCACAGACGCGATGCGAGGGCTTCTGGCGACGACGGCGTTCAGATTCAGGGCGTGGTTTCGATTCGTGCTCGGGGAAGAAGGACAAGGTGAAGGTGAGGGTTTGGTCGGGGAGCGCGAGAGAGGAAGGGAGATAAGGGAGGAGGATCAGTGGAGGGAGAGAGAGGACGAGCGAGAGAGGGACGAGGGGTGCGAGATCTGAGAGAGAGAGTCGTTCTTGGGACTCGTGCACGAGTTTGGGAAAGAAGCACAATGCTTCTTAGGGTTAGGAGAGCCCGAGTTCGTCTTGGGCCCGTGCTGGCTGGGTCTTGAGCTTGATCCGATTGAGTGAGCCCAAAACTGACTCAGCCCAAAACTGCTTCTATCCCTCTTTTTTTCCTTTTCTTTTCTTTTTGGTTTTGCTCCAATTTTTTTAACCCGTTTTCTTTTACCTCGACGTTCCAATCGAATAAAAATTAAATAATAGAACTTTTAAACAGAGCGGTCTTTACAAAAAAGGTGCTCCACGGCACAAAGGTGAAACGCCTAAGTTTCAACCTATTGAAAAAACAACCGACTCCTTCAAAACCTGTTTTTCTTGACCTCCGATTTATCCGAAAGAGCCAAAGATTGCTTCAGGAGCTCCCACTTCTTTTGTCTATCCTCCCTTTCACAACTTAAAGACCTAGCCCTTGCGTTGTACTGAAGAATAACAGTGGGTTGTTGTTTTGTTCCTTTGAGCCTTCGACCTCTTTTGTCAGGCGATTCTTGGCTCAAAGAGTTAGTTGGTTTGAGTTGAGCAGTAAAGTAGTCCCCTAAGAAATTGGGGGGCCGACTCTGACGAGTTGAAGCTCTAGATAGCTTACTCAAAAGTCGAACCTTATTCTGAGGCGGAGGTTTGAGAAGAGCCTCCTTCCATGGACTGCCTATTGATCCTCGTTGAGATCACCCAAAGTATCCTCCAGAACTGCCACCTGTTGAGACGATTGAACCACCTCTATGGAGACATCCCCAATCTCCTCGGAGCTCTGAACAATTTCTTTATCCAGAATAACTTGAGATGAAGCCAAAGGATTAGACCAAAACGTTGGAGAGGGGCCATATGTGTTTGTAGCAAGATCCGCCCCACTTTCACTATGGCTGATCGCAGACCCAGACCTAGATGAAACACTCTTGTCAGGCCCAGACGCAAAACCCACATGCCCATCTTGTGCAAGCTCATGGTCCAACACTCTATCATCACCGCGAGGGACGCGAACTGAAACTTCTCCTTCTCCGCATGAAGCGCTAACTACGCCCAAGTTGATCTCCGAATCACCACTTGATACCCTCAAATCTTCATTCAACGCAGGCTCTGATTCTCCAATCCGACCATCTATCAAGGGATTTGTAGAATAAGGAAAGAAATCAGTCGGATCTCAGTCAATATCCACAAGGTTCAGCTGTAGATTTTTCGGTCGAGAAACATAGGTGTCAGCATGTGCGTCCGATTTTGCTGCATTTGAACTAGAAATCTCGGTATTTGATTCGAGATTAGTTTCTGGAAGTGTATGGAATCTCGAGAATCACGCTCATCCATGCACGCAATATTCGGCTGCAGAATTTCCATCCGGCGATCGTGGACGTCGGCGTGAACTTCAGTTAAAATCACTGCTTGCTCTTGGTCTGTATCTGCCGGAGCTGTTGGTTAAGAGTCTGAAAGACATTCTTCAAGAGGATTGGATCCGATCTTACCTGTTTTTCCTTTGTACATGCTTTATTGCAGGTGCTCTGTTTTACCATTCCCGGAACAGAGGAACTCGATCTCAGCCGCAACTTTCTTCTGCTAGGCCGAGCTAAGCCTACAAGGAGTTTGTGACCATTGTACTTGAAACCGTTGAGTGATTCAATCACCTGTAGAGCTGAATCCCTGGTTTTAAAGTTTACAAAGCCAAAACCCAATCCTCTTTTGTTCGGTCTCTTGCGTATCGCGACATCAACCGCGACACCGTATGACCTGATCATGCTCCTTACCTGCTCCACCGTCAAATCAGGAGGGAGGTTGTTAACATATACCTCCAAGCCTTGATCTGATTTGATTGCTTTCGTCTCTGTCACACATAAGTCCGAGAGCAACGTTGAAGCGGGTCTCGTTTTCCAAGAGCCCTTGACACTCCCCACCTTTGTAACTCAGCTTGCCTTTGCATCTTTGACAAAAACTCTACGTTTTTGTCTCGCATCCGAAAGCAGAGCACCTCCACCATCATGGAGCAGAGTCGCGATGGCGGAAAGGTCCCCTGTGCCAACGTCTATCCCATCCCCAGATGGCCTGCCTGCTGCCTTCGTAACCTTTGTAACCGAAGGAGGCCTCTTAACCTTAGGTTTAGAGGTTTGTCGAGCATGAGCGTTCCGTCCCTGTTTTGATGTTGGCGTTTTCTTGGAAACAACTTTGTAGTAGTCACCGTACAATGACACCAACGTGGAGCAAAAAGCCGAGAACGAGAGCATATACATGCCGAGTTTTTTTTAATTAGTTATTCTCTTCTTCTAATACACAAATATAATTAGATTGTTCAACGAAAAAACTAAATGCTAATGAATAAAATATTTCAACATGTAACGTTTTACATGATTACTTCCGAACATTAAATGAAAATTATAGGGATTCATAAACCGTCAGAGACGGTTTGTTTTCTAGACAATGTAGAGAAGAGAGTAACGGAAAAGGCATTGTCAACAATATAAAGCAGCACTTCAGAATCCCAATCTCACGAAACGCGACATGGCCCTCTCAACGAAAGCTCCGACTTCGACTGTGGGTTCGTCGTCCAAAGAGAGGCATGCGTACAGTAAATTGCTGCTAATAATAAACTCTGAGCCTGTTTTGACGATCACTGCTGTTGACAAGAATGGGGTTTTAATCCCCAACTTTTCCATCACTACACCACACGGTTCCTTGCCTGGCCTCATGGGTTTCACTGTCATCGGCTCCGATTTACACATGATCGGTGGACTCACTCAGAAGCGAGATGACAGAGGACTTCCATTATTTTCTCTAGAAACCTATGTTCTCGATGTCCGTAAGATCCCTCGAGCTCTCGCATCTGGTGACGACCTCTCTCTACATCTTGCCACTGCCCCACGCCTCAACAGCACCAAGGTCAGCCCCATTGTGTACGTCGTGCAAGATCACATCTATGCCCTCTCTTCTGGCATTAATGGTCGCCACAGCTCCTCTTCGGACTTCGAGTTCCGACACCGGGAAGCTCTTGCCTGGACCAAATTGCCAAATCCCCCCGTCTCTGCTGGTTTCGGGTCTCATGGTAGTGTCGAATCTCACGCACTCGTCGGTGAAAAATCCATTGTCATATCACTAGCCGACGGGAAGGGTGACTTTGTATTCAATCTCGCATCCCGTAGGTGGACTATCCCGTTGGCTTTACGGGACAACCGATCTCTCGTAACGGGTTTTGTTACGCCCCTTCCGATTATGCACTTCAAGTCTTTCGTGACGGTCGCTGGTCTTGTCCCGTCCACGAATTCAAAATTAGGGACACTTTGCCATGCGTCGGCTTCTGGACAATCCATCGAATTGCTGTGATTCTCCCGTTGAGGTAGCTGAAAATGGTAATGATAACCCTGTGTTCGTATCCATAGACAGATATAAGGTGTGTCGTAGCTGGGACGATGAGGAGCGCTGTTGGAAACACTCCGTTACAGAGCTGTCCCACTCTGATCCTCATCTCATAAAGAAAGATGGCCCGTTTGGAGGTGCTGGTGCTTGGCCTTATTGCTTACCGGTGTCTCTGTCTGGATAGTCAATACTTTGCTCTGCAAGTTTCTACTTCGTTTCTGGTTTAGTTATGTTGTTATGGATTTCTTTATGTTTTCTAATAACTTATTGCTATCACAAGCTATGGATGACTATGTTTGCTCTGCAAGTAAAGCTTTCTTATTAATAGTAATGTTTTTTTTGTGTGTTCCAAGGGTGTGTATGCGAATAGCATAAATAAACATATGGCATGCTTGGTAGGAGAAACAGGTTTGGTCAATAACTGGGCCCAAGCCCGTTTAGACTGTGTGCCGACATGTTTACATATATTCAAGCCTTCAACTGAAAGGTGACTATGAACCTTTACAAGGAAAAACTACTCAGATGTATATCTTCAGTGACTTTTCTTCTAAGAAGAATGACTTGTTGCTACATTAGCTATCACGTTCAAAAGTCACGCAACACACACTCTACTTTCATTCTGAGTGAAAGAATGTGTTTTTTTGTTCCAAAAACAGGAGTACATGATGTATGTGGTAAATCTTGTGTCCAAGTTGGATGGAACCAACACTAAAACAAGGATAAACCAAAATAATAACAACAACACAAGAGGTTGGTGTCATTGTGATGATCACCATGAGAACAAGTAAAAAAAAAGACTTAAAGAATACCTTCAGAATATAAAGAGAGTTTGTACATATACCTATAGGAGCCAACAACACACAGAGTTGTCGGTCGGAGCTTGGAGGTTGCCTCGTTGCCGGAGTTGTCACGGCCGGCTTTGTGTTTAGGCTCCTTGGCGGACCGGGTTAACTCGTCTGGGCTGGGCCCAAGCTTGTGCGGGCCGGGTCAGCTCGTCTGGGCTGGGCTCAAGCTTGTGCAGGCTGGGTCAGGCCTGGATGGGTCGGGTGGGCCTGGGTCTGGGCCTGGGCTCAATCATGGGTCTGGGTTTGGATCTGGGTCTGGGAAAGGGTCTGGACCTAGATCTCGGCTTGGGTCTGGCTTGACTATTGCTCTTTTGCTGGTTTTGGAGTCTTCTCTATTGGATTCTGGATTGGATCGTGTTCGGTATTATTACAAGCCTTTCCCTCCGGGTCCTCGCTGTTGTCGGTGAGAGGTTACCTATATCGGTTTCGGAACGCTCAGCACGCATTCCAGTTCAGGTTTCTCAACAGATTTGACTTCCTGCTGCCAGTTTGGAGTTGGGAGCTTGTACTTGGTAGAAATACCGGTCCTTCGCCTTTTTGGGACTCTTTTCGGTGCTTACCGAATTTAGCTTTCGGAGGGCTGAGTACGTGCTTCTTCGTCTACCTTGTCTCTTGCGATTTCGACTGGACCTTCTCTCGGGTCTTTGGATGGTGGTTTGGAGTTCGGAGCTTGCTCTCGGTAGAAATATCGGTCCTCCTCCTTTTCGGGCCATTTTCAGTGTTTACCGAAGTTATGTTTCGGAGGATTGAGAGCGAGCTTCTTGGTCTTGCTCTTTCTCTTGCGGCTTAGGCAAGCGGTTTCGACGAAGGTCCTTCTCTCGGGTCTATGGAGCTGTCTGGTTTATGCTCAGGTAGTGGGACGCGTTTCTTCAGCCTACGCGTCTCTTACTGCTGCTGGTGCTTGGCTGTTAGGCCTACCTCGTGCTCGGTAGAAATACCGGGTCATCTCCTCTATGGGCGTTTCTTGGTGTTGGTCGGTTTCGTTAAGAGGACCGGGCGTGAGTGCATGTCTTGTTGGTCCGCTCTCCTGAGGTAGTCTTTTTCCTATTTCCTTGTTTGGTTAGCCTTCTCCTATCCGTTCTTGCTTCCCTTTGTATTTTGGCTTCGCTTCTTCTCGACCCGGTAGTGGGTCGAGCTCGTCGATTTAAGGCGTTGACAGCCGGCGAGTTTCTTGGGTGTTGTGTTCCCCCCTAGAAGCCATCTACTAGGGTTTGTATGGTAATCTGGGTATGTCTCAACCGTTAGCGGGGTTGGCCGCCAGCATTTTAGTTGCTGTCTTTTTATTTTTGGAGGATTGGCAGCTCTATTGAGATGGGAGTTGGTTGATTCATTCAAGGTTAGGGTTTGTTGTCGTCTGTTTGGTTTTGGCGGTTGGTTATGGTAGTTGGAAACTTCTGCCCTCAGTGCTTCATGGTGGTCAGATTTGGGTACTCAAGACCCGATTTTCAAAAATAGATCTTCATGGTGGTTATATTCAGATTCCAGATCCTTCTTTGTTCTTTCTCGGGAGTGTTTCTACTGTGTTGGTTGTTTCTTTTCTTGATTGTTTCTTCTTGGTTGTTTTGGTCTTGCCCGGTTGTTGGGCCTGTCTGCAGGTGTTTAGTTATTGTGTTTTTTTTTTTGTAGTTGATCTCCTCTATAAATGGCATATGATCATCTTGGGGTGTCCCCTCTTAGCTTTTTACCTCCTCTTTTACCTCAAAAGAGGTCTCTTATATGAAAATTTTGCCTATCCAAAAAAAAAACACACACAAGGGATTGCCAAATATACCACTTGCATGCAAGAAGTTGTGTCATGTGAATTATGGTGGCCACACATGGCATACACATGTCCTTTCACAACACTCCCCCCTTGGACACATAAAATCTCCTTAAGAAAACTTGGTGGGATAAAACCTATAAGAAAAAGAGTTCAACGCACAATATGTGCTTGAAATTGTGTTTGATGCTACCTCGTTAAAAACCTTTCCAAGAAAACTCGGTGGGAAGTAACTTGGATAAAGGAAAAAGAGTGCAACGCACAAAACTTGTCCCCCTAATGACAAACGGGCTATTTTGGTTGTTTGCTAAGGCGACACATTTTGATTCTATGTACTAGCTTCTCAAAGGTAGATCTTGGCAAGGCTTTAGTGAATAAATCAGTTAGGTTCTCCCATTATCTCATTATTCTTCTAGAACTCATGAGTAAAAAAGAATTTCGGTTATATGTGTTTGATTCTATCTACTTTGATATAGCCTCCATCACTTGAGCAATACAAGCTGCATTGTCTTCTTATATTATTGAAGGAGAATTCGACGGAGGAATGTCAATTGAGCATAACACATGCTTGATAACAGATCACAAGAATACACACTCTCGGTTAACTTCATGTAGTGTTAGAATTTCCGAGTAGTTCGAGGATGTCGCAACCAAAGTCTACTTCGTAGAGCGCCGGGAGATGGTTTTTTCACTACAGGTGGAAATATATCTTGTTTGGGAGCGAGCTTTATGAGGATCTAATAAATATCCTGCATCTACATATCCAACCAGGCCAACGCTCCCCCTGCACTTAAAATATAATAGCCCCAAATCTCTGGTTCCGCTCAGATAACGAAGTATATGCTTGATATCGGTCCAATGTCGTCGAGTGTGTTCTGAACTGAAACTGATAATTACATTTACTGTGAATGTTATATCAGGTCGCGTACATTGTGCCAAATATAAAAAACCCTCAATAGCATTTGGATATGGTGCTTCAGGACCAAGTATCTCTTCATCTGCATCTTTGGGACATAATGGATCCTTCTTTGGATCTAAAGATCGGACGACCATTGGAGTACTGAGTGGATGAGCATTATCCATGCTAAAGCGCTTCAAGAGCTTTTCAACATATACATATTGATGGATCAAAATGTCATCAGATAAGTGATCGAGATGCAATCCAAGACAATGTTAGGTGTTCCCCAAGTCTTTCACTTCAAATTCCCTTTTCAGATACTCTACAGCTTTGAGGATCTCCCATGAAGTCCCAATCAAATTTATATTATCAACGTATACTGTTATAATAACAAAACTATGGTTTGTTTTCTTGATGAACACACATGGACATATGATATCATTCTTGTAGATCTCTTTGGTAAGGTATTCTCTAAGACGATGGTACCACATCCTACCAGATTTCTTTAGTCCATACAGAGACTTCTGTAATTTCTTTAGTTTCATATAGATATCAATGTCCAAAATACCATACAGGTAAGCAGTAAAAACGTCTATCATGCTCATATCAAGTCCCTCAAAGAATGATAGACTGATCAAATATCGTAAAGTGATCATATCCATTAATGGGGAGTAAGTCTCATCAAAATCGACCCTCGGTCGTTAAGAGAATCCCTGGGCCACAAGTCTAGACTTATATTGGGCGACTTCAATTTTCTCATTTTGTTTTCTTACGAACACTCATTTGTACCTAACGGTGACTTCAGGTCCAAATGTTTCGGTTTTAACAAATCTCAAATTCGAGTATTAAAAATAAAACACAAGTATACAATAAACATCAAATTTCTGATGTGAAAAATCCAATATAAATTGGCGATCACAAATCATACTTATCAGAAGTCGTACGAGAACTTGTGTAAACAACCATGAATCAAGTGTAAATAAATTCACACTAATACGACACTTTGATACCTGTACGGTAGAGCTAGTCGTACTGATAACATGTGGTAAAACTCATGCTCGTAACGTGTCGTGGAACTCGTCCCCACAAGGTGTTGTAAGTCGAGCTGGATGGAGCCAAAACCAAGACACCGATGACCCAAAGTAATAACAAGAACAGAAGAGGTTGGTGTATATGTAATGATCATCATGAGAACAAGTAAGAACAAACACTTAATATAAATTGGCGATCACAAAGCGTACTTATCAGAAGCCGTAAGAGAATTTTTATAAATAATCATGAATAAAGTGTAAATAAATTCACACTAATATGAAACTTTGATACATGGACGGTAGAGCTAGTCGTGCTGATAACATATGGTAAAACTCGTGCTCGTAATGTGTCGTGGAACTCGTCGTAACAAGGTGTTGTAAGTCGAGCTGGATGGAACCAACACCAAGACACCGATGACCCAAAGTAATAACAAGAACACAAGAGGTTGGTGTATATGTAATGATCACCATGAGAACAAGTAAGAACAAACACATAAGAATATAGAGAGAAAGAGAGAACATTCATTCATGTCTTGAATGTGTTGTCTTACAAGATGTGTGTTGAGTTGTGTTCTAATAAATGGAGTCAGTACATCTATTTATAGGAGCCAACAACACATGAGAGACTACCACATATACCATTTGCATGCAAGAAGTGATGGCATGTGAATTGTGGTGGTTATATATGTTATACACATGTCATCTCACAACAATATATGATTTTTTACAATGTATGTACATTGTAACGAAGGTAAAAGCGAATGCATTTTTAGAGGAAAGATCTTTGGATAATTTTGTTATATTCTCAAATATGATGATTCACCGGACTTTCTTAGCCTAAAAAAGGATGTCAATTGACACAACCATTTGTTTTCATGAATATATCAAAATTGATATCATTCTCGAACCCTAAATCATAATTGGAAACACTAACCGAAAGACTTTTGAGACAAGAAAATATTCATGTTGGCAACAAGGCTTGTACATTCTCCTTCGGGTTCCTTTATAAATTATAACTCAGGGTTTTTTTTTGTCATCAAATTAGAAAGTCATAGAGAGTGATCTGTTTTTATTTATAATAAACTCGTTTTTCTCAACAAATGTGTGTTTACCTATATTTATTATGATGAAACATTATGACACATTACATAACTTATTATGATAGATGAAAAGGTTAACTACGAAAAACAATAAAGCTATTTCAACATAATTTATAGGGTAAATTACGTTGACATATCCCGAACTACATGCGTTTAACCGTTTACTACCCCAATGTTCTTCGTAACATTTACCTACCCCGAACTAACCATTAATTACGATGTTACCCCCTGCCATCCATTTTCCATCTGTTCACTGTTCATATTTTATAAAATTGCAAAAATACCCTCCGTGTTCATTTATAAAACATGTCCTCATTTTTAGTTTTAATATATATTTTTTTAATTGTAATAAAAATGCCCTCAATGTTCATTTATTCATGTCCTCTCTCTCAAAACACACGATAGTCATCACCCCCTTTCAGATTCCAAGCTCCAGAGCCATTTTAATCCCTAGAGCTTCATCACTGAACATCCAAACACTATTTCAATCTACTCTCTCTCTCTCTACAGATCATATATCTGGTTTTGAACCGAAACCAACACAACTCTATCTCTCTTAGAAGCCTCTAGCCGTCATCACCCTATGGCCATGCTCTCTTCAATCTACGGGATGGTTCGTTTTACCCGAAGCTTTCTCTTCAATATACCACACAACCAAAGAAACTTCTTCCATTTTTTTTCTAATGAGCAGGATTGGAACCTAGAGAAGAAAACCCTAATTTTATTATTGGGTATTTGTGCTTGCAAATGCAGAGGTGTTGATGGGATTGGGTGATTTGAGGGAAGAAGAAGAGGGGGTCGATTTGGTTTCGATGCTCATCGATTTCGGAATTGGGGTTTCTGTTGGAGGAAGGGAGGTCAAAGGTGGAGGCGCGGAGGAGATGTTGCGGTGAAGCAGCCGGTAGAGAGCGGCGGTGCGGGGGTGCGGTGGAGGAGCTTGAGGCCATGGCTTTGTTTGTAATTCTGGGTTCATTGGTCCTGCTTCTGGTTTGGTGTCTCAGTCCACGAAGAAGATGAACAATTGCAATAAAAAATAATTTAAACAAAAAAATAATTGAACAAAAAAAATGTACTTATAAAGGATTAAGATTTTATTTTTTAAATAAAATTAATAAAATTATTTTTAAATAAAGACTGGTTTTTAAATAAAATAAAAAAAGATATCAATTTATAAAAACAAAACTATTTTTAAATAAAGATGAAGGATTTTTTTACTTTTGTAAATATGCAAATTATATATTAGTAATAATAAAAATTTACATAAAAATTATATATTAATTAATTATTTAATAAATAATTTTTAGAATTAATAAATTATTTGAGAGAGATAATTATTAAAAAATTTAGAAAAGAAATAAATAAAAAAAATCAGAAAAAATAATATAAAAAAACTGATTTTATAAAATTTATCATTTTATTATTTTTATATATTTAATAATTTATTATTTTAAAAATAAATATTCCATAAAAAAATTAAATCAGATTTTAAAATTAATAAAAAAACATTTATTGTTGATTTTATAAAAATACAAAACATATTTGAATGATAATTTAGATAACAATTGAGGGTATTTTCATATTTTAATAAAAAAAAATTAACATCCATGTATGAAAAGGGGGTAACAGCGTAATTACTGGTTAGTTCGGGGTAGGTCATTGTTACAAATGAACACTGACCTAGTAAACCGTTAAACGCGTATAGTTCGGGGTATGTCAACGTAATTTATCCTAATTTATATATATATATATATATATATATATATATATGGTAGCTATCCAGTAAAAACCACCCTTATTGTGCAAACTACGAACTCACCAGGTGTTGACACGTGGCGCGCACAGTGCTGATAGTTTGAGCAGCACGGTGCTAATAGTTTGCGCGCACAGTGCAACTATTAGCACCGTGCTGCGCAAACTATCAGTACTATGCGCGCCACGTGTCAGCACCTGGTGAGTTCGTAGTTTGCACAATAAGGTGCGGTGTTTTATATATTTATTGTCCACGTGTCAGCATCTGGTGCGCTCTGCTGACATCACTTTGGGGGGATCCTATGGCTCTCGTGGGTTCGTAGTTTGCACAATAAGGGGGGTTTGTACCTGATACCAACTATATATATATATATATATATAGGATAACTATAAGAACCACTCCCAGTCAACGCCAGTCAAATCTGCGAAAAACAGGAAAATTTAAAATTTTTGGACAGACACTTAAATGAACCCAAATTTGACCCCGAGGGTCATACCGGACTTAAGTTGACTCCGATATCGACCAAAGTGAGTTCCGAGGGACTCAGGGCAACTTTCTGACCAATTTGGGAAATGCTGACTTTTCGTTGGAAAAGTTAACTGAGTGACGTTTTGGTCCATTCGAGGTCCGTTTTGGATCCAAAAAGCTTAGCCGTCGTCGCAGCGGTCTTAGTTGAGCCGTTTCCTTGTAGCCCGTGAAGTTTCGTAATTTCTTGGAAAAAGTGCCCCTTCGGGGCCCAAAACGGCCGAATTTCGCGAATCTGATTGGAAAATATCTAGAAGATATTTTTCAAAAAGGTGTGGGACCCACTTGCCACATGTCACCAATGTGGTGGTGTTAGGTTTGTTGGACAAGACAAGAGAAGACTACTTTTAGTGTTAGTTTTGTAATTAAGTATTAGTTTTGATTTCTAAAACAAAACAAAAGGGGGATGAATTGGTATGTCTCGGCCTTATTCAAAAAAAGAGAAGACTTGGAGAGAGAAAGTGGTGATAGAAAGAAGAGAGAAGAAAGGGAGAAAAAGAGATTTTGGAGATTGGTGGTTTTTCCCGTCGATCAAACCGTTGGATCGTCTCAACGATAGAAGATTCAAGCTCACACCGTCATTCTCTACGGTGAGCACCTAACCGATTTTCGTTTTGTTAAGTTCGAATTTTAGGGTTTGAGTTTAAACGATTCAAATATGGTTGTGTTTTGGTTAGAATTGGTTTAAAGATGAATGGTTGAGGTTTGGGGTTCGTCAGGAACATTTTGGGGAAAAAAGGGAATTTTGCCATTGTGGCCGTGTGGGGCCCACATGCCCGGGTATCGGGTTTTCGTGTTCGGGTGGTTTAGGACGTTCTCCAAGTCGTTAATCCACACCCGGGTCGAAATTTGGAATTAAATTGTGAAAGTTGTAATTGACGGGTTTAGAAACTTTAAACGCTAATTAAATGACTCAGAAGTCAGAATTCGATTCCGTCGAGTGCCCAAGAACCCTTGAATTATTCTAAGACCGTAGAAACGAAAACGGGAATTTTCGGAGCCCCGGAAGGGCGTTTTCAAAACCCGGGCAGATTCGCCATGTCGGGCGAATCGGGCCTTTCCGGGTCCCATATCGACAATGTCGAGTAATTGGGGAGTTTGGGAGTGATCGACATTGTCGGGGTTACTTTTGGGCGTCAGGTTCATGAAAATTCAGTTTATGCCTGCAAGCTTAAAAGCGTTTAAAATTGTGTTCTTGTTAGATCGTGCCGCTGACAGAGAAAAGGGAAAGCTAGGCGAGTGACCGAGATCACGCTGGAGCTTAATTGTGCGCTTTTGGAGAAAGCATACGAGGTAGGGAAAAGTAGCCGGATCTCGGCCCTGATTAGGGAAAGTTAACAGTAGAAATGCATGTGACACCGGGGTGTCGTGGGTTAAGTAAGTTTATCGAATATTAGAAAGGCAGGCGACACCGGGTAGTGTCGTATGATACGGGAACGTACCGAACATTAGAAATGCATGTGACACTTAGTAGTGTCGTAGGAGCAGTGAACTTATCGTTAGTAGATTACTGGAGGCATATGACCATGCCCGGAGGTTGATTGTGAACTATCGTTATTAGACTACTTGAGGCATTCGGTTATGCCCGGAGGTTGATTGTGAGCCTGTTGATATTAGAACTGCTGGAGGCATTGGTTATGCCCGGAGGTTGATTGTGTAGTTGTGTCTTGGGTGGCCATGAGAGCCCGTACTTTACTGTTCGTGTCTTGGGTGGCCATGAGAGCCCGTGCTTTACTGCTGTGTCTTGGGTGGCCTGTTAGTCTTAGTGCCCGTAGTTCAATCCTAAATGTCCAAATGTATATATCATCGTTAGCAATAAAATTAAAGCGGCTTTATATTACTTATGTGTTGGAGTAATATATCGATGTGTGCTCTGATCTATGCCCACCATGCGAATAGAACCATAGATCGAGATAGATCACACTCGATGGGTCCCTAGTCAACAAAGCTTCACTAGAAGCGACTAGTATGAAAGATGGCTCTTTATGGCTTACGTTCTGTTAGTCATTGGAATGGGATTCCGGAGTCTGATCATAGATATCATGTGGGACATGATATTGGACGACCCGCCCTGAATATGTGCCATAGATTAAGTCATGAACATATTCAGTGTTGTAGCTTGTCATGTATCCTTAGACCAAGGAGTCTTTGTGATCGCTATGTAGTGAACAACTGAGTTTGACCTGAGCCTAACGTTGTCCGTAACAGGGCTTCCATAACGGCCAGGATTGGCTTGGGGACGGGCTACATGAGTGACACGAAAGACGGCTAAGGGATTTATCCCTCATACTAAGGTATGGGAAAGATATCGGTTCTCGGCCTCTTGATCGAGAGTGACTGGAAGAATAGCATGGCCATGCACATGATACTGGGTATCATATCTTCAGTCATCTCACATATCAAGGAACGGTGATTGAGAATAATAAGGATGACGGCTCTATGCCTTATCTCAATCAGGATATCGGAGATAAAAGGATAATGACAGGGACGACGGAAAGGTTAGAATTGACAGGGTCGATTCGTTATGTAGTGTCAGGCAATACTAAAGTCTCGTTAGTTGCCACTTAAATAGGATCAAGTAAAATGGGATTTTACGTTGATCTATTGACATGCATAAACCTAAGGGTCACACCGGAGGATGAAACTCATTGACACATTTATGGAGAATGGCCAAAAGGGAGTTGTCTCGGGACATGACCAAAACTGGGTTTTGGGTCATGTGCCCGTAAGTGAATAGGACTTTACGGATCGAGACAAGGCTTGGAGTCTTGGGATTGATCGCGTCGGATAATGTTGGACATTTCCGGTAAGGAAGGCTTGGAGGCGATGAGCGAATCACGGGACCTCGTTGGAAATGGCCACGGGCCATGTTCCAAGAGGCCCATGAAAGGCCCATGCAACCAAGGCCCATGGAACTAATTAATCAAGTCTTGATTAATTAGTACTAAGCAAGCAAGACAAGGATTAAGGTGTTGGTGATTCACCACCTAACCCAATCTTGTCTTGCCATACTTTGTCCTATTTACACCTTACTTGACACCATACTTGTCCCATGCCTTTAGTTGGACAAGTATGGGTTTTGTTATGTTGAAGTCATCTTTTTTAAACATAACAAACACTAGACAAGAATAGGAAACACATTTTCTCTCCCTCTTCCATGGCCATTTCGGGTTTGGCTAGTTTCCTCCTCCATTTTTGTGTTCTTGAGTCCTCAAAGAGAAGAACTACGTGGCTTTGATTCCCATGTGGATACGTAGGCGTCTTGGAGACTCAAGCCAATCATTCGTTACCCGGTGTTCTTGTTTTGGTAAGAACTAGTGCTGAAATTTTCTCTTGTGAATCCATTCTTTGTTAGTTGTTTCATGGTTTTAATCGTCTCTTGGTTTTCATTGATTTTCCGCTGCGAGTTGGTTCATCTCCAACCTTACCTCGAGACCCAACAGTGGTATCAGAGCCGTGCTACCTTCGGGATTCACAAGACGGTGTTCAAAGTTTCGGTTTTGCTTGAAAGTTTCGTTTTTGGCATGTTGTTTTGCTAAATTGTTTGATAACATGTTTTAAATTATTGTTTATGGATTTAATACATGTAAAATGAATTTTTGAAAATTATTTCAAATCTGGAAATTTTGAAAAAAAAAATTGATTTTTGGGTCTCGGGAGCGGGACTCTCGGGGAGCCGAAACCGGGACCGAACGGGGCTCCGTTGGACGGAGCTAGGCCAAGCATGACCATTGGATGGTTGATATGCCAAGGCTAAACCGTTTTGTTAGTTATGACGAGTTTGGAACCGTCATGATGAACTCGAAGATCAAATGTTCAAAAGTTTCATTTTTGAACGGTTTCGATAAACCGAGCATCAAAAAATTTCGAAACTTGGCTATTAATTAAAACCGGAAAATCACATGATGTTTGATAACATTCTTGTTTGATAACACGATGTGTGATGTGATGTTGGCATGGTGTACATAATAGCCCCGAGCTCAATTTAATTATTTATCGCTTTTCACGGCCTGCGAGCCGTTAGAGTTAACGTGTAATTATTCTTTCAAGGTGTGGTCGTCGAACCACTTGTTTGTAATATTTATTTATTCCCGACCTGCGAGTCGTGTATTAAATTGTAATATTTTACTCAAGACGAAGAAAGGGCGAAAAGGTCATTTGGTGGCTTTTCGGGTGTTGGCATCGGCTTGGAGTCGGTGGAGCTCAAGAAGCTAGTGGGAGTTAGTTTAGGGGGCTATTATGTGCACATTTATCGCTTTATGCTTGGTTTAGTTTATGCATGATTAATTCTATGTGTTTTAGAATTGCATGCTTAACTTTATTTACCGAGCATATCACCTCACATGCAAAGATAAAATTGGAATTTTAATCCTTGTGTGTGAACCCTTAGAACCGTCATTGCATTGGATGTAGTTGAAGGGTTCAAAGGAAGAATTACATTGGATGTAATTTGAGGCATCATTGCATTTGGAATGTAGTTGATGTGCTCATCGCATCTAGGATGTGCCAAAGTTTTGAACACAACTGGACAAGTAAAAGCGGGTCATGTCCGATACCTCCCAATCATCAACACCTTACTACCTCCCCGTCCTATGATTGTCGTGCGCATTAGCGGAGCATCCATGGGGAAGCGGGGTAGTAGGTTTGGACGACATATGTGGGTGTCGTGCGCATTAGCGGAGCACCTACATAGTGACGAGCCATAGTTGAAAATTGGTGGACCCGACTACGATTCTCGGCCTGAGGTTGAGCTAGGGTAACAGATAGGGTAAGTCGTGTACATAAGTACATACCCTAGCCAAGAGTCACATTGGATGTGATTGGATGGAGTCCTACCTACATAGCTCGATTAAGTGGTGAGCATTAGTTCAGCTTAATCGAGTGAATCAAGGATCTTGGTTTCAGATTCTAAAGGTTTAGAATCGATTGTTGGTGTTTAAGCTTGATCTTCATAAAATTTATTCAGTTTACTGATTGAATTTTATCTGTTGTAGATCAAATGGCAAGTTCAGCGAACATTAATAGTTTGTCATTAAAAACCATTCTTGACAGGGTCAAGCTAAATGGGACAAACTATTTGGACTGGTACAGAATTTTGAGGATAGTCCTCAAGTCTGAACGCAAAGAATATGTCCTTGACAAGGCTTTCTCTAAGACCATATCAGAGTTACATGAAGTGTCATTAACTGCTGAGAAGAATATCTCAGGGATCTGGGATCCAAGGATATTCTGATGGTCAACAAGGGAATTGGAAGTGGCAAGGGCTGGGCCCATGCGCACTTGGCAGGAAAGATGAGACACTTGAGAATGTCTGCTTCTACTGCCAACAGCCTGGTCATTGGAACCGGGATTACAGGAAGTTCACGGCTGATCTGAAGAAGGGCAGTGGGACTGCGCCTTCATCAAATAGCCTGGATGATCTGAAGAAGGGCAGTGGGACTGCGCCTTCATCAGGAAACCTGGATGATCTAAGGAAGGGCGGTGGGATCGTGCCTTCATTCGGTATTAACTCTATAGAGCTACATCTCTCTACTTCCAAAGATTCATGGGTATTAGATACCATGACTGAATCTCACACATGCACTAATATATGGTGGCTGAAAGTAGGAGAGATTTGGAAAGCACGAAATGGACCTCAGAGTTGTGGCAACTGCTGTAGGATCCATGAGTCTTGCTTTGCCAAGAGGCCTTGTCTTAGTATTGTATAATGTATATTGCATACCTACTTTTAGTAGGAATATTATATCTGTATCCGTGTTTGACAAGGAAGGATATAATGTTAATATTGGAAATGGAGTTTTCAATGTTCTATGCAATGATATGTTTTATACCAGTACTGACATGGTTGGAGGATTGTACATATTAGATATGGGTAACAATGCCTCAAGTTCTATATATTCCGTTAATACCAAGAGGTCTAAATCCAACGATTTAAACCTAACTCTGTTATGGTACTGTCATTTGGGTCGCATAAACAAGAAGCGCCTATCAGCACTTCAGAAGTGCGGGCTTTCAGGTTCATTCGAATTCCATTCGATCGATAGGTGTAAGGTTTGTTTGATGGGCAAAATGACTAAAGTGCCCTTTATCGATGGCGATGAAAGGGCGGGTGAATTATTGGGGCTGATACACTCGAATGTGTGTAGACCAATAAGTTCACTTGCCAGGAGGGGTTTTAGCTACTTTATCACATTTACTGATGATTACAGTAAATATGGTTATGTCTATTCGGTTAGACATAAGTCTGAAGCTTTTGATAAATTCAAAGAGTTTAAGACTATAGTAGAAAACCAGCTCGACAAAGGTATTAAGGCACTTCGATTGGATCGAGGTGGAAAATACTTGACCACAGAGTTATTAGATCATCTAAAAGAAAATGGGATCCTTTTGGAATGGACTCCTCCTGGGACACTGTAGTTGAAAGGTGTAGCCAAACGGAGAAATCGGACATTGTTAGACAATGGTCTGTTCCATGATTAGTTGGAATGATCTCCCAATCTCTTTTAGGGGTTTTGCTCTAGAGACGACCGCATTCATAGTGAATCGGGCTTCGACGAATGGTGTGGAAGGGACACCATTTTAAAAATGGTACGGGATGATGCCCGCTTTGTCCTTCCTAAAGATTTGTGGTTGCGAGGCTTATGTGAAACATTTGGTTTCGACTAAGCTCGAACCAAGATCTGAGATATGCACCTTCGTGTGGTATCCCAAAGCAACAAGGGGATACTATTTCTACAATCCCAGTGAGAACATGGTGTTCGTCGCTTGGGGTGGGGTCTTTATGGAAAAGAAGTTTTGTTTCCAAAGACGTCATTGGGAGGACTGTGCATCTCGAAGAAATTCAGGATGGTACAGATCTGTCTAAACCAATTGGCAACCCAGTAGAAAGGAGCCAGAGATTGTCGTAGAGTAAGAACCAATTCCTGTTACAATTCCGGAAGGTCCAAGGCGATTTGAAAGGATCAATCTTCCACCTCCAAGATATGGTATCCGGAGGTGACAATGAAGTCATGGTGGATCACGATGATCCAGCCACCTTTCAGGAAGTCGTGGATGGGCCCAACTCCGAGTTATGGCTGGGAGCCATGAGGGAGGAAATGCAATCCATGTCAGACAACCGAGTCTGGGAACCGGTTGATCCTATCAATGGTGTGAGGACCATAGGATGCAAATGGATCTTCAAGGTGAAGATGGACATGGACGGCAACCCTCTGACCTACAAAGCTCAACTGTGGCGAAATGTTATAGGCAGATCCAATGGATTGACTATGAGGAAACCTTCTCCTTAGTGGCTATGGTCAAAATCGATCCAAATTCTTCTTGACATAACTGCGTATCATAATTACGAGATATGACAAGTGGATGTCAAAACCGCTTTCCTAAATGGAAATTTGACTGAGTACGTTTGTATGTCTCGGCCCAAAGGTTTTGACGATCCGAAGAATAAAGGAAAGATTTATAAGTTGTTGAAATCCATTTATGGATTGAAACGAACTTCTCGGAGTTGGATCCTTCGTTTTGATGAAGCTGTAATTGGATTTGGCTTAATCAAGAACGAGGATGAATCTTGCGTTTATAAGAAGGCTAGTGGGAGCAATATTACCTTTCTGGTTCTCATTGAAAACGACATCCCAACCTTGCACGAGACTAAAGCTTGGTTGAGGAAGTGTTTTTCAATAAAGGACTTAGGCGATGCTTCTCATATCTTAAGGATTAAGATATGTAGAGATCGCACCAAGAGGGTCTTGGATTTAAGTCAGGGAACCTATGTGAACAAGGCATTGAGTAGGTTCTTAATGCTCGATTCAAAGAAAGGACTCTTACCCACTAGTCATGGCATTCATCTCAGCAAGACTCAGTGTCCTAAGACACCTGATGAGCTGAAAAGGATGATGAGAATCCTATGCGCCTGGGGGCAGGATCGATCATATATGCCATGACATGTATGAGACTAGACGTCTCGTAAGCCTTATGTTGTACCAGTAGACATCATTCTAACCCGGGGGAAAGATGATGCTGAACTAGTCGTCGAAGGATGAGTAGACGCTAGTTTTCCAAGACAAATCCAGATGACTTTAGAAGTCAATCAGGATATGTGTTTACGCTGAATGGCAGAGCTTTAGCTGGGAAAGCGTATAGCAAGATACCATTGCCGAATCTACGACAGAGGCCAAGTACATGGATGCTGCAGAGGCAGCTAAGGAGGCTATGTGGATTTGGAAATTCATGGCAGGGCTGGGTGTAATTAAAAACCCATCCAGCCCGGTGAATCCATCTTGCGACAACACAAGGGCCATTGCGCAAGCTAAAAGCCTAGATCGTATAACAAATCCAAACATGTACTGCGGCGTATCCACCTCATCAGATAAATACTGAACTAAGGTGAAGTGAAGATAACCGATATTGCAACAGATGATAACATAGCCAACCCTTTGACTAAGGCAGTGTCACTGCCTGAACATGTTAGACATGTAAAGTCGATGGGGACATATTGGAGTTTAGATTGGAACTAGGGCAAGTGGGAGATTGTTAGTCTTAGTGCCCGTAGTTCAATCCTAAATGTCCAAATGTATATATCATCGTTAGCAATAAAATTAAAGCGGCTTTATATTACTTATGTGTTGGAGTAATATATCGATGTGTGCTCTGATCTATGCCCACCATGCGAATAGAACCATAGATCGAGATAGATCACACTCGATGGGTCCCTAGTCAACAAAGCTTCACTAGAAGCGACTAGTATGAAAGATGGCTCTTTATGGCTTACGTTCTGTTAGTCATTGGAATGGGATTCCGGAGTCTGATCATAGATATCATGTGGGACATGATATTGGACGACCCGCCCTGAATATGTGCCATAGATTAAGTCATGAACATATTCAGTGTTGTAGCTTGTCATGTATCCTTAGACCAAGGAGTCTTTGTGATCGCTATGTAGTGAACAACTGAGTTTGACCTGAGCCTAACGTTGTCCGTAACAGGGCTTCCATAACGGCCAGGATTGGCTTGGGGACGGGCTACATGAGTGACACGAAAGACGGCTAAGGGATTTATCCCTCATACTAAGGTATGGGAAAGATATCGGTTCTCGGCCTCTTGATCGAGAGTGACTGGAAGAATAGCATGGCCATGCACATGATACTGGGTATCATATCTTCAGTCATCTCACATATCAAGGAACGGTGATTGAGAATAATAAGGATGACGGCTCTATGCCTTATCTCAATCAGGATATCGGAGATAAAAGGATAATGACAGGGACGACGGAAAGGTTAGAATTGACAGGGTCGATTCGTTATGTAGTGTCAGGCAATACTAAAGTCTCGTTAGTTGCCACTTAAATAGGATCAAGTAAAATGGGATTTTACGTTGATCTATTGACATGCATAAACCTAAGGGTCACACCGGAGGATGAAACTCATTGACACATTTATGGAGAATGGCCAAAAGGGAGTTGTCTCGGGACATGACCAAAACTGGGTTTTGGGTCATGTGCCCGTAAGTGAATAGGACTTTACGGATCGAGACAAGGCTTGGAGTCTTGGGATTGATCGCGTCGGATAATGTTGGACATTTCCGGTAAGGAAGGCTTGGAGGCGATGAGCGAATCACGGGACCTCGTTGGAAATGGCCACGGGCCATGTTCCAAGAGGCCCATGAAAGGCCCATGCAACCAAGGCCCATGGAACTAATTAATCAAGTCTTGATTAATTAGTACTAAGCAAGCAAGACAAGGATTAAGGTGTTGGTGATTCACCACCTAACCCAATCTTGTCTTGCCATACTTTGTCCTATTTACACCTTACTTGACACCATACTTGTCCCATGCCTTTAGTTGGACAAGTATGGGTTTTGTTATGTTGAAGTCATCTTTTTTAAACATAACAAACACTAGACAAGAATAGGAAACACATTTTCTCTCCCTCTTCCATGGCCATTTCGGGTTTGGCTAGTTTCCTCCTCCATTTTTGTGTTCTTGAGTCCTCAAAGAGAAGAACTACGTGGCTTTGATTCCCATGTGGATACGTAGGCGTCTTGGAGACTCAAGCCAATCATTCGTTACCCGGTGTTCTTGTTTTGGTAAGAACTAGTGCTGAAATTTTCTCTTGTGAATCCATTCTTTGTTAGTTGTTTCATGGTTTTAATCGTCTCTTGGTTTTCATTGATTTTCCGTTGCGAGTTGGTTCATCTCCAACCTTACCTCGAGACCCAACATGGCCATGAGAGCCCGTGTTTTACTGTTGGTGTCTTGGGTGGCCATGAGAGCCCGTGTTTTACTGTTGGTGTCTTGGGTGGCCATGAGTGCTCGTGGGGTTGTTGAGCCCGTGAGTTACTGTTGGTGTGTCTTGGGAGGCCGTGAGTGCCCATGGGGTTGTTGAGCCCGTGATTTACTGTTGGTGTGTCTTGGGTGGCCGTGAGTGCCCGTGGGGTTGTTGAGCCCGTGAGTTATTGTCGGTGTGTCTTGGGTGGCCGTGAGTACCCGTGGGGTTATTGAGTCCGTGTTTTACAGTTGGTGTCTTGGGTGGCCATGAGTGCCTGTGGAGTGTTGAACCTGGGTTGTTGCTGTTTGTTGAACTTTGCTTGTGATTGTGATTGTGGTTACCTGAGGTTGGAGACCCGACTTTGTGTCGGGGAAGTTGCGTGAGGTGTGGCTAACCACCCGACTGGGATCAAGGGTAGTGGAGAGGTTGTGGGCTAGCCTCTCGATTGGGATCGGGAGAAGGTACGAGCGGGTGTGGCTAGTCACCCGACTGAGATTGGGTGTAAGGGAGAGGTTGTTGGCTAGCCTTCCGAATGAGATCGGGAGAAGTTGCGCGACAGGTCGACCGCCTGACCTGACTGAGATTGGTAAAGGGCGAGAGAGAGAGGAGGTTACTGAGCAGCTGGCGTGCGATCCTTTGTGATCTTGTTTGGTGTGCGATCCTTTGTGATCTTGGGTGTTGCGTGGTTGTCTGTCGTGTCTTTGGAGGAGGTCTTCAATCGTTGTGTCGGGTCTACATTACGTGTCCGAGTGTTGAGTCGGTTGAGGAAAGTAACAATGGGTGTGTGTAAGTCGGAGTACTTGAGTTGGGGACAGTGATCCCCAGTGTTGAGTTTGTTGTTGGTGTTACCGGCATTGTCTGCTAAGTATGTCATGGTCAGTCTATTATCCGTGGTGGTGAGCGAACGCTCACCCCTAGCTACTTTTCCTACAGGTATTGGTCGCAGGTTGGAATAGGTGAGCTTCTGAAGCTTGAAGAGCTAGGAGCGGGAGTCCGGGTTTACTTTTGAGTCTAGCGACGTATACCATGTATTTTGTCCACTTGTTGGGACGTATTTTGAGTTGTAAATACTTTTTTCGTCAAACAAATTGTTGGTTTTAAAGCGATTTATTCAAAAGGTTTGAAATTTTTTTATTACTTTAAACGTTCGCGTTCCGGGTTCGGGTTTACTAAATTTGGGGCGTGACAGCAGCTCAATTGGTGATAGCATCACTCAAGGAACTGCTATAAAGGGTGAGAGGTCTTGGGTTCAAGTCTCACCAACAACCTAGGTTGGTATTTGTCTGTGGACAATACAACAGAGGGGTTGGGGTGTATTGGGCTGCAGACCAAACATCGCCGAGCGTGGGGCCTTGTGTGTGGCACGACGGAATGTTACAATAACAATCAGGTACAAACTTATATCTTTCGTCAGAACGTAGAACTATCAATCTGGGCCCTTGGATCGTAGAATTAATGGCCCAGATTTAATGCATATCTTTTAATATCTTTTTAATTAATGCATATCTTGTAATTGATTTAGTAATCAATCACCCCCCCTGAATTTCGGTGGCCATCCGATCTGGATAATCAATGGCCCAGATTAGTTATACGTTCTGACCCGAAATAGGGTTTGTACTTGATTGTTCTCCTATATATATATATGGTAGCTATCCAGTAAAAATCACCCTTACTGTGCAAACTACAAACTCACCATGTGCTGACACGTGGCGCGCACAGTGCTGATAGTTTGCGCAGCACGGTGCTAATAGTTTGCGCGCACAGTGCTGATAGTTTGCAATTGTGCTAAACTATTAGCACCGTGCTGCGCAAACTATCAGCACTGTGCGCGCCACGTGTCAGCACCTGATGAGTTTGTAGTTTGCACAATAAGGTGCGGTGTTTTATATATTTATTGTCCACGTGTCAGCATCTGGTGCGCTCTGCTGACATCACTTTTGGGGGATCCTATGGCTCTCGTGGGTTCGTAGTTTGCACAATAAGGGGGGGTTTGTACCTGATACCAACCATATATATATATATATATATATATATATGGTTGGTATCAGGTACAAACCACCCATTATTGTGCAAACTACGAACTCACCAGGTGCCGACACATGGGCGCGCGCGCTGTTGGTGCGCGCGCACAGTGCTGACACGTGGCGCGCATAGTGCTAATAGTTTGGGCGCACAGTGCTAATAGTTTGGCACTGTGCTAAACTATTAGCACTGTGCGCGCCAAACTATTAGCACCGTGCGCGCGCGTGGTCAACACGCTCACGCGCGCAGGCAGAGGCGCGCGCGAATCTGCCACGTGTCAGCATCGCGCGCGCTCTGCTGACGTCACTTTGACCGCATCCTGTGGCTTAGATTGGTTCGTAGTTTGCACAATAAGGATGTTTTTACTGGATAGCTACCCTATATATATATATATAGATGTTAATATTTAGGTACGAATCACCAAATTTTTTACGAAATACGAATTCTTCTTGGTCTTGAAATCACATGTAATAGCATAATGTAAGGCTGCGAATTTTTTTTCACCAAGTTTATTATTTTGATCTTTCCCATTTCGTTTCAACTCCGATTTAATTTTTTCTTACGCCAAAAATTTTCTTTTTCCAAGATCTATCTATCAATTAGCATATTGAATATGTTTTGAAGCTAGAAAAGACATGTACAAGCAAAAACACAATTTGTAAACCATATATTAATGTATGTGTTTGCCACTGCATTTGTATGTGTAATCTAATCGTAATGTATGTTTTGTATATATGTTTTTGCAACTGCATGTTTTGTATTATTTTCAGTTGTATGTGTACGCTAAACTTAATGTATGGTTATGCAATTTTCAATGTATGTTCTTGTCATTTTCATTTGTATGTGTAACTCAACCTTAATGCATGTTGTTTCAATTGTATGTGTACGATAAACTTAATGTATGTTCTCACTATTTTCATTTGTATGTGTACGATGAACTTCATGTATGTATTTACCATTTTCATCTGTATGTATAAACTAACCTTAATGTATGTGTTCACAACTGCATTTGTATGTGTAAGCTAATCTTAATGTATGTTTAGTACGTGTAAGCTAATACATTAAGATTAGCTTACACATACAGTAAGATTAGCTTATTCATACAAATGCAGTTGCAAACACATACATTAATGCACGGTTTACAATTTATGTTTTTGCTTGTACATGTTTTTTCTTGCTTCAAAACATATTCAATATGCTACTTGATAGATAGGTCCTGGAAAAAGAAAAATATTGGCACAAGAAAAAATTAAATCGGAGTTGAAACGAAGCGGGAAAGATCAAAATAATAAATTTGGTGAAAAAAAACAAACGAATCGCACCCCTTTAGCATTCTGCGATTCCAAAGTCGAGATTAATTCGTATTTCGTATCTAAAGATGGGTTCGTACCCGAAAGCTCCCCTATATATATGTCTTTGCTCACTTCAATGATCTTTTAGTAGTTTGGTGATAGAAGTAGCAAACTAATTTAATGCATGAGGTGCCTATTGCTTTTAACAATAAAGTTAAATTTAAGTTCTTAGTTGGTTGCTAAGCTTGACATTGATCTTGATCAAAGTCAATCTAGTGTAGACTATATAGTGATACATCATCACTAACACTAGGTTAGAATGTATATTCGTTGCTGAAAAGACAATATGTTGTCACTAAATACTTAAGTGACAAAGAAAAAGTGTAATTAATGACATATCTGTCACGCTCCAATTTCAGTAAACCGAACTAGGGACGCGAACGTTTTGAAAACATAAAAACACTTGAAACCTGTTTTCATTAAACACTTTAAAATACCAGTTTAGTTCAACAAAATAATAATTTCAGCTTAAAACACGTCCCAACAAGTGGACAAAAGTACAAGGTATCCGTCACTAGACTCAAAAGACAAAACCCGGACTCCGCTCCTAGCTCCACAAGCTTCGAGAGCTCACCTAGTCCGTCCCACGAACAGTACCTGTAGGAAAAGCAGCTAGGGGTGAGCGTTCGCTCACCACCACGGATAACAGACTGACTACGGCATAATTAGCAGACAAAGCAAATAACACCACCAACAACTCAACACCGGGGAAACCATCCCCAACCCAAGTACTCTAACTGAACATACACCCACGATGACCTTCCTCGAACGACTCAACACTCTGACACGTAAAGTAGACCTGACCCAGCAATTGACGACCTCTTCCAAGGACTCAAACGAAAGTTACGCAACACCAAACAGCATCACAAGGGATCACACACCAACCAAGATCACAAAGGATCACACACCAAAACAAGATCACAAAGGATCGCAAACCAGCTGCCAAGAACGCCCTCCCGGGACTCTAACCCGGTCAGGCCAACCCAAGAATGCTGCAACTTACCGGGACTCTAACCCGTAAGCCAGCCGGAAAATGCTGCAACTTACTGGGACTCTAACCCATAAGCCAGCCGGAAAATGCTGCAACTTACCGGGACTCTAACCCGCAAGCCAGCCAAAGTATGCTCACAAACCCAAACCACACACGCGCGGCCAGGACCCCTTTATTGGCGGGCGGTCCCCCTACCCCGTCTGAACGTGCGTGTGCTCGTGGACCCCCGTTTCAGGAAGCGGGCCCCCAACCTCCGGTAACCACAAACACAATCACAATCACAAGCAAGTTCAACAACCAGTGACAACACAAGTTCAACACTCACAGGCACTCATGGCCACCAAGACACCAACAGTAAAACTCGAACTCAACCGCCCCACAGGCACTCACGACCTCCCAAGACACACCGAAAGTAAGACACGGACTCAACAACCCCACAGGCAGTCACGGCCTCCCAAGACACCAACCATAAAACGCGCCTGCAACTTACCGAGACTCTAACTCGTAAGCCAGCTAAAGGAAGCTTGCAACCCCCCCCCCCCCCCCCCCCCGAGACTCTAACTCGGTCAGGCCAGCCAAAGACACCAACCTTAGTACTCGGCTCTCAAAGCCACCCAAAACACCAATTTAAATACACGGGCTCTCAAGGCCACCCAAACACGATTTACAACACGGCCTCTCATGGCCACCCAAGACTCAACAATAATAATACACGGGCTCTCAAGGCCACCCAAGACGCCAACAGTCCTAATATCAACAGTTCACAATCAACCTCCGGGCATGGTCATATGCCTCCAGTAAAACAATTATCGCTAAGTTCTCTGTTCCTACGACACTACTAAGTGTCACATGCATTTCCAGTAACTACTAAGTTCCCGTAGCATGCCTTTCTAACAAACGCTACAATCCCGTATCATGCATTTCTAATATTCAAATAAACCTATTCGACCCACGACACCCCGGTGTCACATGCAATTCTACTGTTAACTTTCCCTAGTCAGGGCCGAGATCCGGCTACTTTTCCCTACCTCAACTGAAGAGCAACCGCTACGCTTCCTAGCTGCTGACGTTCTGGCTCGCTACCTCCGGGCTTCACTTCGATCGAAGCCGGACGCTAAGGATAACACGAAAGCCATAAATTAGAGGCGGTTCCCAGGTTAATCTAAAGGTCACAATTATTCCTATTTTAAAACCGACAGCTGTCTTTTAAACTCGAGCGGGATAAAAGCGGGGTCACGGTGGATCGGGTTGAGTACCCGAGCATCGAAACCGGTGCATGCGAGGCACAGTCCCAATGCACGAATCCCGAGGTCCGATTCAGCGGTCTGCTTTTGTTCCTTTGTAAACTCAATTAGCAGTCCAATTTAAACACTCGGTCACCAAAGCGATTCCGGTTCGCTCCAGAGTCTAAAACCGTCTAAAAAACAAAACTGAAACCAAACCCCTTTTGATTTCCCTATTTTCGTTTTAACACCTTTTAAATTAAATCGGATCCAGTTTTATCTTGATTATCCGTTCAACTTCAAATGATTTTGTTTGCAACCGAAACAGATCAAACGAACTCGTTTTCAACGAATCGAACTTAAACTATTCTCTTTTCATTTTCTTTCAAAATCCCTTTTTCTGATCCTTTCCATTCCCACAGGTTCAAGTACAGAATTCAAAAGACGTTCCAGATCTACAATCATTTTTACGTCCGAAATGCAAACATCGAATTTTATTTCAGATATCGTTTTATTTCCTTTACTGAAATTTCAATATCGTTTTTCAGACAAAAACTCAGATCCAAACTAAAGACGAACGGAAAATAAATTGGCCGCCGGCAAATACGTCGCCGGCGACTAAACCCCCAGGCACGAACCTCATTGGAGGGAAGGGCGGCTGGGCGTGCACGGCGGTGCACGGCGGCGGTGCACGGCGGGGACCCTCCACGCCCCAGATCTGGACGGCCCCGGTGGCTCTGTCCCGGAGCTGTCGCACGCGCCGGCGAAGGGAGAACGGGCTCGGGAGCGATGGCCGGTCTCGGGAGCGTCGGCCGGACTCGGTAGCGGTGGCCGGACTCGGTAGCGGTGGCCGGACTCCGAGTTGAGAGGAGGGAGGGAGGTCGGATGAGGGTTCGGGATATGAGAGGGAGAAGGAAGAGGGGGTCGACGGTGGTGGCTACTGGTGTGGGCGGGCGGTGGCCGGACGGAGAAGGAGGGGAGACGGGGGCGGCGTGGGGACGTGGTTGGGGTCGGAGAAGAAGGAGGAGGGGGCTCGGCGTGGGGAAGACGGGACGGCGAGAGGAGCTGGCCGGGGACGGAGGGGCTCGGTGACTGGACGGAGAGGGAAGGAGACGGGGCGGCGTGGTCGGTTTCCGGCGAGAGGAGATGGCGAGGGGAGGGGTCGGCCGAGGCTCGAAGCAGACGAAGAGGAAGGAGTGAGGAGGATCGGGTCGGCTGCGGGAGGAAGGAGGAGGGGTTTAGGGTTTCAGACCCAACCCATCCCTTTTATACCCGAGCTCACAACCGGGCCTGGGCCTCTGGCCTGGCACACGGGCCTGGCGAAGTGGGCCGCACGGCCCAAACCGAGGCTTGACTGGGGCCTGCTCGGCCTGGCCTGGTCTGACTTTTTTTTTTGCCACTTGTTTCAAGAACCTACCCTAAGGTTTTAGGATTTTAAATTAATACTCTAATGAAACGAAGCGGGTTTTACAATATCACTTAAGCTCAATAAGTGAATACAATCTGTAATAAAGAAAATAATTCATGTCACTTATATTTTTCCACAACGAAGTAAACATATCGTTGATAAATACATTACCAAATCTACACTTGCTCATGAATTGTTATAGGAATCAGAGTTATGGTTGTGCTAATTCAATATAAGGTTCTCCAAGTGGTGTTGCGATTTCTAAAGATGATCCAATTGAAGAAAGTTTTTTCCTCTTTATGGTCTGTTCTTTAGATCCTACTGCCTTTCTTCGTTGTTGTGTTTCCCTCAAACTTGCTTCAACAACAAGTCTTCTTTTACTTCAATCTCTATAGTTGGAAACTCTCTCTCTCTCTCTCCCCCTTGTTTAATTTTCTTATAACAACATTTCTTCTTCAGTCCATTGCGACTTTCCTTTCATCCTCTATTCTTTGGTATCCATATTCTTTTTTTCCTTTTTGGCATGTTGAAGATCCAGTCGTGTCTTTACCTTTTCTTTGCTTCCTCTAGGTCGTAGACTCCCATAGTTTTTTGTTGTACATGTTCTCTTGTTGTGGCCAACATGACCACATGTAAAACATATCATCGAAGCACCAATTTTGCTGGCCTTTGTTGGATCAAGTAATTTCTCAATTGTCGACTCCTTCATCCTCTACCAGGTTTACCAAGTAGTATGTGGATAATGAGAGGGGAAAGTTGGTAGTTATATACCATATTATAATCTCAATTATGTATAACATTATCATTTATTAATATAATGACACTTTTATTAATATAATCAACTCTTTCTAAAATCATCAAGTATGTGACTTTGATAGTAAAACTCTTAGATATATAAAAATTATTATTCATTTATCCCTAATCTTAATGATATACTGAGACTAGTATGATATTGACTGATGATTATGTTTTAAAGCATGTTTTGATGATCATGTATATGGGATATAAAGTCAAATCATAGATATTATTTGATTAAATGATATTGGATGACCAAATGTGAGAATACTACATACGAATTGTCATAAATATTTCTGAGTATCGTAATATGGCTTATGTCTCTTGACCTTGTAGTCATCATGGATTTCGATATGGAGGTTTTTGCATCTTGACACAATTAAAAATTGTCTTTAACCATAAAATAATAAAGATTTCCTTTGGCTACGAAATCTTCTATATGAGAAATATGAGTAACTAGTATGGAATTTTCCCCTCATGTAAATATGAGTTACTAATAGGGAATTTTCCCCTCATGTAATATGAGTTATTAATAAATATGAGAAAAATATCGTTCAATCTCTTGATATATGAGAACGTGGAAATGCATGATCATGTGAATCGATAATGTGTCATAACTCGCAGTATACTTGGGATCAAGAAACTAAAAGACGAATATGATAAGGATGACAGTCATATGCCTTATATTTTATTGCGATATCAATGACAAAGGGATGAAGATATTAACGTGAAAGGTTGAATATGATTAACGATTTTCATATAACCTTGGGTAGTCATAATGACTTGCTTGAAGCCAATTATGACATGTGGACGATATGAGGATTTTAGACCCACTTCCCAGCATCATACCTAAAGGAGTAATAAAGCCATCAATCGTTATTGCATTTGTTACTTAAGTTGTTTCTTTTCAAGGAAATGATTTTTAGTTTTTGCAAAAACACTTATGAGGATGAATTGAAATAATAAGCATAGAAAAAGAGAATTTTTATAATTTAGATAAAAGAAATACAAGATCAAAGGTACATAACGATACATTCACAAAAATAAATAATGAATAATTTCACATAGAATTATGAAATGAGGGGCAACGAATTATCTCTTATACTAATCCTAACTTCTTTGCATTTGTATGAAACCTATTTTATTTCAAGGATTTATTCCAAGTTATATTTAGTTCTTAACTGATTAGTACCCTCATGTGTTACAATATTGGGTATTAATTCAGCTAAACTGCCAGCTACCTAGTCACACATAGGAGATAATATAAGGGACAAATTACTACCCTAATAGTGGTACTAAGAGGAGAAATTAGCTAGAAACTCCTCTTATCCAGGTAACCATGAGAACTCATCCTAGCCACACACACCTATGATCCAACATTCATCAAGATGTCACATCATCATCCCAATTCCACCTCAATTTCACGTCACTTTCAGCCATTCTCATACAAGTAAGGGCATATTTGTAATAGCATGGTGCCATGTGGACAAGTGTCCATATTTTTTTTACCAACTCACTAATTTAATTTTTATCGCTTCGTTTGATCTCGATTAACTTCAAACTTGCACCAATATTCGGAGTTCAAACGAAGCGAAAAAAAAATAAATCGTGTTCAGTTTTGAAAAATGATGTGATAAACCTAGCGTTTAGTGTTGATAAAACCAGTGTAAAGTGTTGATAAAATCAGTGTAAAGTGTTGATAAAAATTACACAGATTTTTTTTTTAAATCAGCCCCGAAATAATTTTTTTTCATGCTTCAAAATATATTCATAACGGATCTTCATAAAAACCCCTTGAAAAAAAACAAATATTGGCGTAAGTTTGAAGCTAATCGAAGTTCAAACGAAGCGGGAAAAAGTAAATTTGTGAATTGGTAAAAAAAGTAATATGATAGTTTTACTAAAAAAACCCTACCACTTACTAAAAAGTGTCGTTTTTTACAGTTAACAAGTCAACAACTCAATTGCATCTTAGCCATTCATTTATGAAATAAATGAATTGCATTGGTTCACACAATTTTTAGGTTAAGGCATGATTTCCATTTGATTTATTTTCCTATACTAACTAGCACTTTTGTTAATTTTGGGGAGAGATCGGTAATTTTTTAATGTATTGACTTTTGTTTTTGTACTGCTCAATCAACCTAATGAGTGAGATTTCGTTTTGTACTTTTCAATCAACCTAATGAGTCAGATATCAAGTTGATTGTAATTGATTTTTCAATTAATTAATTAAATGGGTAAAGTAATTGTATTTAAATAAATTATCATATTAATTCAATTTAACTAAAAGGTATTCATATATTATTAAATAGAATTAAAAGAGTTTTAAAGATATTTCTGCACAAAATTCTGAGACAAGTGGACCGACACATGCGATGATTGAGGTGTCATAAAGGCGAATTGAAATAAAAACTAAACTACGACGAAGTTAATGACTGTTGCTCAAGGTATTGCTTGCTGCATATTCTGTAAAGTGCGACTGTTGTCATCAGTTTCTAAGGAAGGAGAGCGACGATGGTAGATGTGATTCAGAGATCCCTCTCGGTAAAAGTCCTTGAATCCCTGGGTAGAAGTCCTGAATCTTCGCTCACTAATTATTAACCTTGCAAAAAAAAGAAAACAGATAAAGTAAAACAAAGTCAGTCGATCATTTGGACCTAGACATGGGATAGAGATCGAGAAGGAGGATTTGGTGTAGGCCAAGGAGGTGGATACACTGATGACGGCTTCAATTGTTATTGCAAGGGCGGCGGGGCTGCTCAAAAGAGGGGATCCGGGCTAGCGGCAGTAGTGATCGTGGGGATGTTGTGGGGAAAATTGGGGGCGGGAGATTCATGGGAATCGTGGGCGGCGGAGTAGAGGTGGAATAAGAGGAACGCCATAAAAATGAAGTTGAATTACCAAACCGATGTCGAGAGGATAAAAGTCTTTTTAGAAGAAAAGTCTTCGTTTGTACTAGCGGCTACGAAATCCTAATATAACACATAATTTTTATTTCTTATACTCAATGTAAATTATCATATTATTTAATATCCGATGTAATATATAATGTTTTTTTGAAACGGGTAACCGGAGAATTGCATTAATACCCAAAGGTAATCAAACAAGATAGGGCGTAACCGCCCAGGGTTCCAGATGTATGTTCGGGCCGACCGTAGCAGGCCCAGCGCTCATGGACTCATAACAATAGCCTACTTGATATCGTATGCAATAACTCAGGACATCTCCTTACCAACGTCTCAAAACAGCGAGACATGAAATGAAAAATCCTAAGCAAAACAGAAAATAAATTGTTCCAGAAATAATGCAGATAAAAATAAAGCAGATAAACAAATTGAGCTGTTGTTGCAGGCTGCCCGAGACCTCTCAGCACTGGCTTTCCCGAGACTGTAGGTATAGTCCGACATCGACTCCACCAACCCCTGCCGGGTCGGGTCATCCCTGCATCGGAGGCTTCCCCGCCTCCGTCTGCTTCACTTGGTCCTCCTTAGTGAGCATCATCGGGTGGTGATTGCTCCGGTAGATCTCGGCCCGACCCCATGCTAGTTCCGGGCGTTGACTCCCTATACGGTCACCCGGTTCCGGATGAAGATCCATCGGCGGAGCTTCTACAACCCGATGCTGCAAATACGGCCACGGGGGCCTGTGTGCCCGCCCTTGCATGGGCCAAATGCATCGTCGGTTCATGGCCAAGCCGAGGGGAGGAGGCGGGACCCGGTGAGGATCCACCGGCGACAACAGTGCCATACCCGGTTGAGATCTACGTCCACCGGCATGACAGCGTTGCAAAGGGTGAAACATCGTCGCCGATTGAGGAAGGTGAGGATACTTGAACATCGTGGAGAAGAGAGCAGCCGGACAGTGCAGCCGAGGGATCCGGGCGGCTGCAACAGACGACGTGGGATCGGTGGACGACAGCGGCGTCAACCCTAACTAGGGTAAGAGAAGAACCTCTTAAAGAGGTAGCGGAGCGCTATGTGTTTTTATATATAAATTAATTGTATTATTAATTGATTAGATAATTAATAGAATAAATAAATAAATGAGACTGGACGTTAATTCATATCGGCAGTCTTCGGGTGTCAGTCTCTCTCCCGCATGTCTTACCAAAATCAAAAGATAAAAGAAGACTTCATATTCAAAGCTTCACTGTATAGGTTCCTATAACGGCGCAGTTGAAGGCAGACCATGAAATGGGGAGAAATATGGCAAGTGGCATAAATATTGTTTTTGTCCACACGTTCCTTATCCAAACAAAAAGGACAGAAATCACCTGGGCTTGGCTCTTGTCCTGAATCACGAAACATATATATATATATATATTGAAACCCAAATAGTTCAATGAACCATCGCAACATGCTTAAAAGTTTTCCGGTTGTTACGTATGCTGGGCCGGCCCTACCCTTTGGCAAATTAGGCGGTTGCCTAATGCCACAAGGGAGGGTAAGGCCACAAGGGAGATAAGGTAGTATACTGAATGCAATTGGGCAGGATCCGAAGGGGCTGGTGTGAATTTGGGGTATCTTTTAAATAAATTTACGAAGAAACATATTTTTTTTAACGAAAGTAATAATTTTATAAAATTTATATCAGAACATTGATGTGCGTCAGGGAATATGTTCCCGGGCTATTAAGGTCAGCCAGAAAGAACAATGACTCACTGGACTTTTTTCCACTAGAACCGTCACAGACGATATTTGAAAGCCATATAGTCAAGGACAAAAAACGAAGAAGGGGAAGGGGGTACCGGACATTCAGGATCTCAACAGTAGTGATGGTGGGAGGCAAAGCATCTTCATGGGACCCCTCCTAGGGCCAGTCCCCGATGCTCATCCAGACTCTCATTTCTCCTAACGGGGTTGCTTCCCCGCCCTAACCTGCTCCTCTCGAAGTGCTCCAGCTTCTCACCTTTTGAGTGCTGTAGTGCTCTCTCCAGATACTCCAGTGGGTGCCGGAGCTTCGGCCTCCTTTCTTCCCGGATCCTTGCTTGCTTCACCACCTAACTCACCATAGAGCGATGGTGGGGTCCCCCAGCACGAGCTAGCATGAGACTGACCGATTTCAAGTCGGGTAGTACCCCGAGTCCCAAGACTAGGAAGCACGGAGCATGTGGAAACCCGGGGGAGCCTATCTAGAGCCAAGGTCCCCTTAGGGGTGACACCCTTGGGAGTAGGCGACTGGTCAACCTCTCCTCAATATGTCACATATGCCTTGACATTCTTATCCCTCTGGTACTCCAGCAGGTAGGAACCAAACTGCGTGGGGCCTTTTACTGCCCACGTGCACTCCTTCAAATCATGGCCGAGCCGAAAACAGTTGTAGCAGAAGCTCGGAAGCTTAGAGTAGGTAAGCTCAACATGAATCGTCTCAGGGAACTCCTTGAACCGAAGGACCAGTCCCTTCCGAAGTGGCCTCTCGAGGAGGTGTCAGAACCGAACTTTGACGGCTCCGCCCCAACACATGCCCCATTGGTCACATGGGACATCCACACACGCTCCCAGAGCATCCCCAATGGAGGTACCCGTTTTCCGCGTCCTTACCAGAGGCGGTAGACCCCTTGCGTGCGCCCATAGTTGCACTCGATCAAGAACAGGCATCTCCCGAGCACATGGATCCAAATCACTGAGTAGTAGGGCCCGATCGTCAAAGCACCAGGGCTCATTGCCTCGAACCCACGCCCGAGCCTCTGAGGATCGGAAGTAAAAACAAAAGAGCCCCGGCCCTAGGTCCTTGATCACGAGACCGTCAACAGCCTTCCCTCACGCGTTCGTAATGATAGGCAAGAGTGTCCTTACGAGGGGTCGTTGGAGACCATAGTTTCCCCATCATCCCCCATTGCTGGCGGGCAATGGGCGTCGACGTTGCTTGGGAAGACAAGACCAGCACTTCGACCTCCGTCTCCTCTTCTAATGAACAGGACGATAAGCCATCCTGAAGACCCTGAAGATCCGAGACTAGGGCAGGGGTGAGGCGACTTCCTTCGTATCCAAGTGGCGTGACCGATCCCGCGTCATTCCTTTCGGAGTTGTAAGGCATGCTGGGATGAACGGTATCTTATCCTGATTGGGGAGGCACCGACCTAACTCCAGAGCCACCACTACCGTTCTAGGAAGCTCCCCATCGGAGCCTCCCCCTTGGCCGGATCTCGCTGCAGCGGCAGTGCCGTACTAGGGCTAGAGTCCGACGCAGTCACAACCCTAGCCTATGCACCCGGGGTGGGAGGAATTAGGGAAGGCTCGTGACGCGAGGGTGAAGTAACCCTAGCCGTCGCACTGCCATGGCGAGGACCTAACTGTGGCGTAACCCTAGGAGTCGTACCACCCTTATGGGTGACAGCTAGAGCGAGATCATGTGTCACGCCCCAAATCCGGTTTTGACCGGACTCGAGACGTGAGCTAAAATAATGATGAATAATAATAAAGAAATAAACTTTGATAATGTAAAACTCCGAGTAAATCATAATCCAAGTCAATACGATGAGTCAAAAGCTCAAAATATAACAAAGTGAGACAAAGTCTAATACAAAATGAGAAGATATGTCTCTAATACAGTAAACACCCAGACCCTTAGTGTGCTCCCGAGCCCTGAGACGTCCTACAGCCTAGTCACCAATGAAACCTGTAAAACAGTAAAACAGAGGGGGTGAGCTTACGCTCAGTAGGAAAAAGTAGTAAAGGACTCCCGCTCCGTTGTCAGAAATAATCGGTCAATAATTCTTACTAAAAGTTGTGAATGTAAGTAGAAATCGACCATAACACGTAATATTGACAATAGCACAAAATTAAATAAACAAACGAGCAACATGACATTATACTGCTAAGACCAATGCGGACGTTACTCAAACTCAATACCACATAACATAAGACAAGTACTCAAGAACCCAATCACCACACACAACTCAATCAATACATCATACCGGAATATACCCTCGGTCTAGATGTCTTCCCGGACACACAGCATCGGGGTGAAGCTAATACATCGTACCAGAATACCCATCGGTCTAGATGTCTTCACGGACACACAACATCGGGGTGAAACTCTACATCATACCGGAATGTCCATCGGTCTAGATGTCTTCCCGGAGACACAACATCGGGGTGAAACTCTACATCATACCGGAATGTCCATCGGTCTAGATGTCTTCCTGGACACACAGCATCAGGGAAAATTTCAAAGCATACATATTGTACCGGCACACACCCCGGTCGGGTATCTTCCCGTCATTTGGGGTACAAATCACAACACACAATGGCACCCAACCACACTACACCAAACTTATTGTACCGACGAAGCTTATCGTCACAACTTACCAAGGACACCATATCGGTCTATCATTCACCCGATCATATTACAAAACAACAGTCATATCACATTCATCTTAATCATTCAATCAATCATATTACGAAACAAACATTCATATTGCATTCATCATAATTCACATGGTATAATATGATTCTAAACTTAACTAAGAGTGTATCATGCATCGAAATTTAAGGACGGATAACATCATCAAACACATCCAACACGCAATCCTAAGGCTCGACATGGCCATTCTACCAGCACGACAAGTTCCCATAATTGAAAGCGATTAATCTAGTGAATCACATCCTATATGCAAACTAAGACTCTTCCGGTTAATATTATCCTATATGCATACTATTAGCATTCCTTAATTAAAAGAGGAAATTTACTACTCTTCCCTACCTCAAAAGAACTCCAATCCTAGCAGCGGACGACCTGGCTAGCTTCCTCCTCGTCACCTCACGCGGTCCAAAGGCCCCCTCCTCCGTCAAGCTCGGGTCCAAGGTCTTGGATCACAATTAAATACTCGAATCAACAGTAATTCGAAAGTGGTTTAAAGAGGAAAACATTCCCAATTAACTCCAAAGGGACTCGGTTATAGATAACCGTCCCAATTACCCGAAATCCAACAAAATGGGCCCAAAAGGACCAAATCAGGTCCGTCACGGTTCGGGTCACAGAGCCTTGACGGGCTCCGTAACGGATCGGGTCACGGACCCGTGGTCTGCACCGTCACAGTTCTCCTCACGGATTCGTGACTGGCGCTGTCACGGTCTCCCTCACGGAGCCGTGACGTCCTCCATCACAGTGCCCGTCACGGATCCGTGATGGGTCTGACACTGTTCCGTCTTCTTCTTCCTCCAGTTTCGGTTTTCACGAAAATAAACCCAAAAAACTCCATTTTTGACCTTCCCAAACCTCCAAAACAGTACCTAAAACGTCTCTACTTCAATACCCATGATGGGTCTTCATCAAAACCACAACAACCAAATGATTTTCTAACAAAAACAATCTCTTAACTCCAAAACTTAATCATCTAAGCCTCAAACATCAAAACCCAATGAAACCCACTCATTTTCATGTTTTTCCTTCCAAACCCATGATTTAATTCTTAATGAAAACAAAAAATATATGAAGGATTTACCTTAGGAGTGGAATGGGGATGAAGAAGATGACGATTTGGAGAGGGTTTGGGAAGAAATCAAGGTCAAGACTCAACTTTTGCTCCTTTCTTCTTCTTCAAGTTTCAAAGGTTTTTCTCCTCTTCCTCTCTCTCTAGAATTTCGTCTAGCACACAAAATTATTGAATTTTTACTCCCAAATTGCTTTAAGACATAGGTGTTGTAAAGTCCAAAAATCCCCTTATCTCTTATCCACTCAAGGCCCACTTATGAGGGTTAAAAGGGTCATTTTAGCCTCCTTTCTTCCCCTCCAAGCTAACATGGACAAGTGTCCATGTAGGGACCACTTTATATTTAATTATTTCCACCATCTCTAACTAGTCTCCGTTTGACCGAAAATTGACTTTTTCACAATTACAGCCATTTGAAAGGAAACCCAATTAAGCTAACCGTAACGACGGATAAGCTTTTTGGGCCTCGGAAAGGTCCCGAATGACTCCCGGAGTCATCGATTGACTTTTCCGGAAAAAAAAAAGTCAACTTTTGCTAGGATTCGCCGGTTCGACCGGAGGCGGTTCTTACATCATGGCTCTCTCTTGTAGGCCGACAAGCTAGGGTTAGGAAGGGGGGGGGGGCTAAAAGGCCGTTACTTGCAGGGGAAGTAACCTTTGGATGACGTTTGGCGGCGGGCCTCCCACGCCTCGGCTTGGCTACCGGGGCCGGGGAGGCTGGTCCCAATGAGAATGAGACCTCATCTGATGCTTCTCCTAGAGGAGGGAGAGTCGGAGGCGGCAACACAGGCGGGGAGACAGAGGGAGCCAGAGGTTTGGGTTTTCTTCGATGACGGCTCGTGTCCCCAACACCGTGAGTGGTGTGCAGGGGACAAGGTAATGCAAGGAGGGCATCACCAGTAGGAGCTACAACAACAACCACGTTTGAAAACATCGCATAAGACATGTAGGCGACAACGAGAGTGGATGAAGAGAGCATCATAGTTTCGCGCTAGGGCTAAGAGAGAATCTCAAAGTTGAGAGAGTTTTTTTTTCCACAAGTACAATAGTTAGTTTTATGGAAAAAAAACATACGTAATCGGATTAAATATAATTATTGATTTATTATTTTTTAACTAATACATAATCCTATTTGATTATTATTATTTATTAATTAATTTTATTTTTGTTTGAGATATCCTTTTTTTTCTTTTGTTCTTTTTCCATCCAAAATCGGACATGAACAGAACACAAATTATAATATTTATTGAAAATACATACATTACCCATAATTCATGAAACCTGACTGAACTTACAATAGACTAACTTTTTTTCTTAAGGGTGTAATGTTGAAATTTAATAATTTATATATCAAGCAGTGAATATATATATGCAATCTGATAAAAACACATAAGTAAAACGGTAAATATTATAAACTATTGGACTTGGTGGACAATAATATCAAAGACTCTTGATCGAAAGAAGACATGGCAACACAGTACGCGTCTAACGTACAACTAATCGTGCACGCTTGAAGTGCAACAAGCGTGAATACCAAATCTGCAACAAATGCAATTATTATCGAGCCCACATCAAAATGACCTCTGCAACGATCACAACCAGCCAACAACAATAACGTGACGATGAACGGCACCAGGAGTTCATAGCCACGAACAAGACACAACTCCAGAGCACCACCAATCTATAAGAACCCTAGAAAAAAGCTCTGGTGGCAAGAATCGAGCCGAGAGGAGCGTCACCTCTTGTGAGGGACAACAGAGTGGTACATATCGAGGTGGGTCGACGACACAGACAAGTCTGTGATGGAACAGAAGCCCAACCAACCCATATTTGGACGCGACGGAGAGAAAAGATCCGTCATGTGTTCACACCACACCATGCCTATCCCAACTCTAACAAACGGCGAAGAGGCCAATAAGCCAGATCTGCAAGAAAACCATGGACGAGAACTGCGAGAAGAAGAAGAAGAAGAAGACGAAGGTTGTTCGAGACGATGATCAGGTGAAGGTGAAGAAGAACATACTGGAGCCAACAAACGAACGAAGAAACAAAAAAAACCAGAAACAAAAAAGAAAAATTAATTAAATTTCTTAAATAAGGATAAAATTGAAAATGACAAAAACTCACTCAAAAGAAAGGTTAGAAAATGTAGATACCAAAAAATATTTTTGGAGATCAAATTCTTAAACAAATTTTTAAATAAAGTCATTTAGCTAAATGCCCCCGCCACCAACCAAACTGACGACGAAATACTGTTGGCGAACATTTATATATACAAATATATAAATGTTAACAAACACATGACACGTGTATAAATATGTATACATATATATATATATATATCCCCCTGGACATAATACGAGGAGGTATATATAGGGGGAGCCTAAGCCACTTGCCAAGTTCAGTTAATCCCACTATGCTCGGAACATTATCTTTCGGTTTGTAGCCCTGCTGATAAGCTCTAGCTTGATATCTTTGAAATTTCATATCATCCAAATACACTAGCATTTATTGCATACAACTTGGCAGGATGTACCATATTTTGGGGCTAAAAGTTTCATTTTGGTTTTTAGTCCCATACTCACTGCAACTCCCATATTATAACCCAATATAGACTGTCTATGTACAAGGAAGGATACCTAGCTATAATTATTTAAAACCATCACGATATATTTTAATAAGTATATCAATTCATGAACAATCACTATATAAAGCCCTCACAACACAGTTTCACGCCAAACCATTCCATTCCATCTGCATATATATCCTACATTGCATACTTGTTTGATCTCCGATATGTCCAGCGCCCAAGAAAGGGGTCTCGGGTTTGTGCCGGAACGGTACATTGTCCCACCTGGACACCGTCCTAGCTTGACTCCGGACACTGCCAATGTCCCTGTTATAGACTTGTCTGGCCTTGCTCAGGGCCCTGCACAACGTTCTGCTGTCATCAACGAGATTGGCAATGCTTGTCGCCGACTTGGCTTCTTCAAGGTAATGCATCCCAACATAGTTATTGTTAGTATCAGTTTGTTTATAAATCGATAGTTAAAGGCCCAATTATAATTTTATTCTAACATAGTATATATATATATATGGCGTTTATTTTATATATATTTTATAAATGCCCGCCAAGCTGACGTAGACATTATATTCTTGCAGATTGTGAATCATGGAATCAGCCAATCTACACTCGAGGAAGTTATGTCAGCAGCCTCCGACTTCTTCAAACTCCCAAGCGCCGACAAGTTGCAGTTCTTGTCTGACGATGTTTGCAAGCCAGTACGATACGGGACAAGCCTGAAAGATGGGGTGGACGAGATCCAGTTCTGGAGGGTCTTTCTTAAACATTACGCTTACCCCTTGGAGGATTGGGTACACTTATGGCCCCAGAAACCATCTAACTACAGGTAATGCTCTAATCTAACAATGTTGTACTTGTAAGTCTTTTTATATATACCCTTTAGTACTAATTGCAATATGTTACGATCGATCAATTCGTAGAGAAGCAATGGGGAAATACTGCACACAAGTGAGGAAATTGTCCATGGAGCTGACTCGGGCGGTCGCGGAGAGCTTGGGATTAGGCGAAGCAACAAGGGTGAGCATTGCCGATAAGATGGAAGAGGGCATGCAAGTGATGGTGGCCAATGCCTATCCACCGTGCCCGAGGCCTGAAGCCGCGTTGGGACTGCCGCCACATTCGGACTATGGGTTCTTAACCATACTCCTGCAGGGGTCACCGGGGCTTGAAATGTTGGACTTGGAGGATGGTCAGTGGAAACTGGTGCCCAAACTGGAGGGGTCGCTGGAGGTTCATGTGGGAGACCATCTGGAGATACTGAGCAACGGGTTGTACAAGAGTCTGGTGCACAGGGCCACACTCAACACGAGAGGACTAGAATTTCGATCGCGAGCCTCAATAGCTACGCAATGGATCAGAAGATGGAGCCTGCGGAGGAGATGGTTGCTAGACAGGGTCTCAAGCTTTATAAAGAGAGCAGCTTCGGAGATTTCCTCAAGTTTCTCTCTACAAATGACCTTGCACCTGGAAAGAGCTTCCTTGACACACTCAAGATCAACTCTTAATTAATGATCATTAATTTATATATTATATATGTAAGAGAATAAAACTAGTCGTGATCATCTAGTGACTATAAAACGAGGTTCAATCATTTGTTTCGTCCTCTTCCAACACCCCCACGATTATAACTCTGGTCTCCTTTATAAATAAGTTTGAAGAATAAATATTTGAGACAAATAAACTAATAAAAAATCTATTTATAAATAGCTAAATACAATATCTCTCCATCACAAAAGCAAACGTGGGACATGCTAACAACCACTATTTCAACTGGCTCATGTGTACATACTTGTCTACCAAATTCGAGGTCAGTTTCAGCTACACACTTCTACATTTCTTTATGCACAAATTTAAACTAATTTCCTATTCTTATTTACAATTTTGAAACTGTCATCATAAATTACTTTATTTTTTGAGAAGGCAAATATAATAGTATTAATACTTTGAGATTCTAAAATAGAATCAAGAAGAGGAGGAAAATACAGATCCTCCCAACAAATCAGAGCCCCCTTCAGTGTGAGACTCGACAAAACCACAGAACCTTGGGACCCAAGTTACCTATAGTATTACGAAAATATACCCAAAGATCCTACACAAATCTGACAAATTGACCCAAAGTTCTAACCCCTCTAACAACAAGTATAAATTATTTATTTGAAATCATTTAAGTGAATGTTGTATTACATTTAAGAACTAAGTCGGATAAAAAGTAATCGAGAAGGTGAAATCTATTGAGGAGGACCATATGGAGAGCACCATATTTTTTATTTCTAATTTGTTTTTCAAAATTACGACGTTTCTCTTACTGAATTTCCTGATAGTGTAAATGAAATACTCGGGTTAATAAGTAAAATACTCGGTCGGAAACAGATTATACCCAAGATAGTCTTCATGAAGGATAAATCCAGTTTTCCACTAAAAACAAATGTAGATTACAAAAATGCTAGAGAAAACTAGCTTACAATTTCCCCCCAAAATATTGGCGTCGGGGGCTAGCAGGCTATATTCCGGAAACAAGGCCAAGTGTGGCAAATGGCAACATCTCCGTAGGCGTGGCGTTGAAACCAGCCGTATACTATAGTTTATATATCTCATCAAATTATTATGATTGACTTCTATTTTATGAGATCAAGTTCACGTTGGGTGTAATAAAATCAACAAAAAAAAAGAAGTGAAGACAGTTTATAACCACCAAAGTTTCGGAAATATCGAAACCAAAAGCAGCATCATATATAAATATATATCCATATCCAGCCGTCGAAACAAAATAGTTGGCGAAGCCCAAAACATGTACCAAATACATATACATTCTCTGGACACAAACCAGGTTGATGGAACCGATCAGTTTCAACCCATTCGCTAAGTTCAATCCCCCTCATGTCTCGTAACACTGTCTTTTGGTTTCTTCTCATCCACCCTCATATCTTTGACAAAATTTACACACCACAATGTATAGGAAAAAAAGGTTGGTTTTGGTTTTTAGTCCTAAATAGAGCTCCACCCTTAACCAACACCGTGTACACTGTCCATGTACACAAAACAAACTTCATATATATATATATATATATATGTGTGTGTGTGTGAGAGGAAATTTTCACTATATATAAATCTTATATGTTGCCTAGTTTGTGTGATATTAACTGGTGTTTCAGTATGAGTCAAGATGACCGGAACGCTGTAAGTCATTCCCCTCATGAAATAGCTTCCGGGAAAGGGTCTTCTACATACGTGATTCCACCGGCACAACGTTATCAATGTGTCTCCTATGTTGGCTTCTTTAAGGTAAGGGTTAATTCCACCTTAATATTCTAAATCTTTCATATTTCATTTTAAACTTTTTTTGTGTCACCTCAATACTCTAAATTTTTATTAATTCTATTTTAATACCCACCGTTAATTTGACCATAAATTTGATTGTTAGTTAGGGGTATTATGGTTATTTTACTTATTTTGGATGGAAAAATGAGATGTAAAGTTAATGGTCGGTACTAAAATGGAACTAATGAAAGTTTAGGATATTGAGGTACTTAAAATGAATTGATGAAAGTTTAGGGTATTCAGGTGACACAAAAAAGATTTAGAGTACTCTAAATGAAATATGTAAGATTTAGGGTACTAATTAAGATGGAATTATCCCTTAAGGTAATTATTCAACCAAATAATGTAAGCTATAGCATCCCATTGATATAGTTTAAGCGAATGTTTGGTTCTCATTTCATATGTTTTATTTGTCAATATAAGCTAATTTGTTCAATTGATTATCAAGTCATGGCCTTTTAGGTTAAGAATTAAAATAGGGTGTCTTGAGAGCCAATAAAATGGTATGGAAGGAAGAGACCGTACATCTATTGTTTTTTTTCAACAATTTATACATTTGATCACCTACTCCATCTTCATTTCACTTACCATATTCGGAGTCTGAGGAGATCAAGGTGTGAGGAAGTTCACGTACTTGGATTTAAATTATAGTTAATTCAACCTATAGTTGTAGTCTCAGTTTTATAATTCGGCAACCAATGAATAATTATGAATTAAAGATAGATTTTAGGGGGTTTCCTGATTTTCTCTCGGGAAATGATATTTGCCCATGGGAAGATCAGCTTCAACAAATCAAGTGCAATATTTGTTTATTAATTTTGAGATGTATTGAAAAGGTCAAAAACTCGGCCACAATGTCGGTAATACAAAACAAAAATATATGATCCTCATGTTCCATATATATATTGGTATAGATCCAAGCCGTTTTGGTTAAACTTGTCAAAACCCTTAGCTCAAATATCCACCACATACTCTCCTATTTTTCTCTCCCGTCTAGTTCGATTTATTGCCACCTATATCTCAATTTCTCTTTTTTTTTCAGTTTGTTCTGGTTTGTCCTCTAAGATCATAAACGAAGAACCATGCATCGGTCCACGAGTTGGTACCGATTTGCCGGAGAGTACTACATGAACTCAACGGCGTCGTCGGGGCAACCAACGGTGATGCGATCCTATAACCCGGCGGTGGAGGGGAATGAGCTTCCCATGTACGTTGAGCCGGAATCGGAGACGGCCAAAAAGGAGAGACGAAACAAGTTTGCAGAAAATGCCGTCCATGTCATCCCTCTCGTACTCCTTGTTTGTGCATTGACACTTTGGCTCTTCTCAAGCCCCGGTAATTATTTAATTATAATCGAATCAAATAATCATCGATCATTGTTGTTATATATAGTCTCGGCTTGAAAAAAATGTGGAACCCTTCGATTATCACTCTTATCATTATGTGTGACCTCCACCATCTATCACTTTGACCTCTTAAGTAAGTCGGGTTTTAGTATGATATTGACGTTAGGTGACCTTTAACATGGTCTTAACTACGCTTCAGTCATAGATCCTAACACAAAAGCTGCTTTTATTTATAAAACTTGTAAAATGATATCAAAAAAAGTGGTATAATGTTCATTTTCCATGATTTTGCCTTTTATTTTTGTATAATTGTCGTTTATTACTGTACTACAAAAGATAGGAGGTATAAGTTTACAAAAAAAAACATTTTTGGGCGTCATTTTCATGTTTTTGTAAAAGAAAACCACCTTTGTATGGAGCATAGTTAGGATCTCTTTTTGAGACAGTTAGGATTTGGCGTTATCCTCTTTTTTATCGGAACATAAAAATATATTAAATAACGATATGGGTTTCAATACTTTGGTTTAATGATATGATTTATGCAGAGGCGGCAGAAAAAATGAGAGGAGGGATGATAGAAGGATTGTCAATCGGAGCTGAGATTGATACGGATAGCGATGGAACGCAAACGAGCCTGGTGCCGGAGGATCGCGAGGCTATCAGTATGAAACATGCATTCTTAGGAGACGATACAAATACTCTCATTAGACGTTTCAGCCACTATCGTCGTTCAAGAAATTTGGATAACATGAGGTCCATCTGGTGATCTACTTTTGTTCATCTCTTAGATTGAGTTAACTTGAGTTGTTGCACCAACAGTCCTGAATTAAAAACAATAAGATCAATCACAGATCTAGATTTCAGTTTGAATGATGGATTTTGTATATTTTCAACTTAATCTTATGTGCACATAGTATGTATTTGAAAACGTGGAAGAAGTGAAAGGCAAGCCAATGGTTTTTTTGACACTTAGTAAAAATAATCTAAAACTTAGAGAAAAGGTTAATATAAATAAGTCATGCATGTATGAATGACTGAAGTGTTCTTGAATATTGCTTGAGATATCGTAGATTACTCGCTTCTGTCGAGACCTCCCCCTCGCTTCTGTCGAGACCTAACCCTAGCTCATGGAATTAGCCCCTGTTCCCGCCGCGTTCACCATGCAGAGCTCTACGGAGATCGTGTCGGTGGCGTGATCGTCTCTGTCCCTTTTGTCACACCCCAAATCCGGTTCTTGCCCGGACTCGAGGCATGACTAGTAATAAAAGATTTAAGAGATAACAAATCAATAATAAGTTCCTGGAAACTCCAATAAGTAACTCAAATCCACAAAATTCAGTTTAAAACATAAGTAACCCTCTAGGGGTGTAACAATAAACCTCCACAAAATCTGTTCGTAAACAAAAAAGTGATAAAAACGAAGTCTCTACTGACACCCTCACCGAGAAGCTCCCGAGCCTCTACTCATCAATCAAGCCTGTAAACACAACAATGAACTCACAGGGGTGAGCTTACGCTCAGTAGGGAAAACACATAACAAGGAAAACCTTAAACTCCAAAAGAATCAACGACAACGTCAACAAGATCCACAATTCAATAACACGGTCCACAAGGTAGTTCATAACAATACGGGAAAAAGGTAAACCAGCCAATGTCGTGGCACATGAAGTCTCCACCCTCCGATCCACATATGATGTGTCCTCTCGGATTTTCCCTCCAATCCAGAGGAGACGCATATCATTGAGACTATCGAAAACACCCTTCAGGGCACATATCGTCGGAAGTCTCAGAAACGTCTCCAAAGGATTTTATGTCCTCGGGAACCAAGGTATTACTCCCAGAGGAAGCATACACTTGGACAGTTCAATAATAATCAGTTAAACATTGGATAACGCACTCAACTGGAAACACGAAACTATCCAATTCCAACAACCACCAATCCATTACCACACATAGCTAACACATCACCAGTTCACCACAACACACAGTACACGAATCACATGACCATAGCACACCAATCACACAATCCCAACTTACCGTTCACTTACCAGTTTCGAACCAACGGGGCATCGATCACCTGATTGTACCGCTCGGTACAACCAGTCATACTCGATGCTCCAAGCAGCCATTTAAGCAAATCAAGTAATCCTTCAAGTACAATCAACGATCAAGTACGAGTTTAATCAATCAAACATAAAAGCCTTCAAACGAGCATTCAAACATGCAATTCCACTAGTTCCGTTAGACTCTTTAGCCTATCCACTAAGCAACCAACAACCAAGCATGTGATCCTAACACGCAACTAATCCGAGGGCTTTGCCAAGGCTCCTCTACCAGACAAACAATTCCCAAGTATTGAAAGCGAATTACACTAGTGATTGGCATCCTAATCGTTCACAACTAGACACTTCCGGTTATTAGAATTTGAAAGACAATTATGCTAGTTATTCGCATCCTATAGGCATTTCTAGGACCTTTCCGATTTTATTAGCCTAACGTGCATACTAAGCATCATAAACGAGGGGTTAAGGCTTTCCCTACCTCGAGGTCTTCCTCTCAACACTTTGATGAAGCCCGGTGGTCACCACTCCATTCTTCACTCGGGTCCCGGCGTGATCTTTGCTCCTCTAACTCGGGTCCAAGCCCTTGATCTCGGGCGAAGTCCCGTCTAGATTTGACAAAGAAAAGTCCAGTCAAACAAAAGAAAAAAGTACAAAGGTCCTATGATTTAACCACAATTTACCCAGTCCAAAATCTCACCTTGAGTTCGTTAAACCGGTTAATTAAATCTGATTTTAAAACGGTTTCCATTAAAGTCCGGTTGACCCGGATCCGAACCCGAACCCGGTCCAGATCCGGTCCTAAAGTCCAACCGGGCCCAAGGCCCGAGTCCACAATAGGCCAAGGCCCGTCTTCTGGTCTGTCTGGCCCGAACTTTCCCCCAGGCCCAAGGCCCTCTCGGCCCGATTCTCTTCTGGCCCAAGACCAAAATCTGGCCCAAAGCTTAGTCCCGAGTCGTCTCTGGGCTGGAACCAGCTCCGGCAGCGCCGACGTTCTCCGGCCACCGTCCATGGTGCTGCAGAGGCTCGAACAGGGAGGAAAAAGGGGCGGGGATGAACGCCAGGTTCTCGGCGACGGCTCAGGCGTGACCCAAGTCCCGACCTCGTCTCAGATCTGACGAGTTCGAGGTCACCGGCGAGGGTTCCGACCGAACTCGCTCGAATCGGCCTCGGAGATGGATGATTTTAGGCGCGGTGAGGTCCAAGAAGAAGGAAGAGACGACGAGGAATGGCTCGGACTCACGGATTCTCGTCACCGGCGTCGAGGCACGTCCAGAAACTCGAATCCAGAGAGGAAGCTCCGACGTTGGCTCGGTTTCGGGTACTGCTCGGTTGGCGAACGGAGGAGGAGAAGCAGAAGGAGGGATGACGGAGATGGACGCCGGCGGGGCTCGTCTGGTTCACGGGAGGGCGAGCGAGGTCGCGAGAGGGAAGGAGATGGGAAGAGAGAGGCGCGGCTCTGAAATGCCTCGGTTCGCGTGCCTGAACAACTGAAGTAGGAGAAGCATTAGGGTTTCGCCTGGGTTGGGCCAGCGCTGGCTCGTGGGCCGGCGTGGGTAAGGTGGGTTCGGCCCAACCTCTCAAAACAGACCCAATTCCCTTCCTTGCTCTTTTTTTTTCTTTTTTTTGACTAATCCCTATATTGCAAAAACAAACCTCAAGGTTTCGATTTTTCCCAAAATGTTACCCTTTGAAAGAGTGGGGTTTTACACCTTTTGTCGGTGGCCTCCCGTCAATACTCATCCCCTCTTGTTACCATGCCGTGCTCCTCGGAGATCGCGTCGGTTACAGGGTCGTCTGCCTCTCCCCCGAGCATGATAGTGATCTCCTCGGACGACTCATCTTCTTCCTTCCCGCCATTCTCTCCGTCGCCGCTGCATCATACCTGCCCTGTAAGACCCGCTCCCGGTTGAACCGGTGACTTTTCAAGCAAGTTTGACTTTCTACCGGAAAAGTCAACCGATGACTCGAGAAGTCACCCGGGACTTTTCCGGAACCCAAACGACTTAGCCGTCATCACGGTTGGCTTAAGGGGATAATTTCCTTTCGTTTGAGTGTAACGTTGGAGGAAGTCAAATTTAGCCAAAACGGGACTTTTTATCTGTTAAAGCATTATTTTATTGGGCTGGAAATTCTTTTGGAAAAATAAAATACCCTACTTGGACACTTGTCCCTTTTTGGTTGAAAGAGAGAAAGCGGAGTGGTCTTGGACCATTATACCCTCCCAAAAGCTTCTACAAGGGATTCTAGCTAAAGGGTTTCTAGTCATTTAACACATCTAGGTCTTATATGAGTTTGGAAAAGCAAAACCAACCCATTTGTGTTGGTGTAGCCGAATTTGGGAGGAGAATAAAGGGAGAGGAGCTCCCATGGAGCTTTGAAGAAGAAACAAGGAAAAAGAGGCTACTTGAAGTCTTCCTCTAGCCACCCCTTCTCCAAATCCTTACCATCTTCTTCATCTCACTCTCCTAGAGGTAATGGAACTCTCTAATTCTCTTTTCCCTTCATCTAATTTTCATGGGTCTTGGTTGAAATTGCTAGATGTTGTTGGGTTTGGGTGGAAATGGTGTGAGATGTTGTTGATGAGAAGCTTTGTTGGGTTTTTGTGGGAAATCCTTAGTTTGTTGGAGCTTTTGAGTTGTTTATGATTGGTTGAATCATTAGAAACTTTTCTTATTTGTTGATTCCTACCATGGGTAGAGGAGTATTGAAGGAATTTGACTGTTTTGGGAGTTGGAAGTGGTAAAATTTGGGGTTTGAAGGTGGTTTTTCGGAGAAAAGGAGCTGGAGGTTGAAGAAGAGCGAAACTGCCCTAGTGCGCCACGGATCCGTGACGGATCCCGTGACGGGCGACGTCACGGCTCCGTGAGGGAGTCCGTGACGGCACTCGTCACGGCTCCGTGAAGGTAACCGTGAGGGTTGGCGTCACGGGTCCGTGACCAGGTCCGTGGCAGAGCAGGGTGGGGGTTTCTTTGAGGGTTTTTCACCTTGTTTGATCTTGGTTTTGAGCTGAACTTTGGAAGGGCATTGGGGGTCTTGCTTGATGTTTAAGTGGAGTCTAATTAATGTTTCTTTGTGTCCAAGACCTTGGGGACCGAGCTAGAGGAGCAAAGATCACGCCGGAACCCCTGTGAAGAACGGAGTGGTGACCACCGGACTTATCATCAGAGTGTTGAGAGCAAGACCTTGAGGTAGGGAAAGTCTTAACTCCTCGTTTATGATGCTTAGTATGCATGTTAGGCTAATAAAATTGGAAATGTCCTAGAAATGCCTATAGGATGCGAATAACTAGAATAATTGTCTTTACTTTTCTAATAACCGGAAGTGTCTAGTGGTGAATGATTAGGATGCCAATCACTAGCGTAACTCGCTTTCAATACTTGGGAATTGTTTTACTGGTAGAGTGGCCTTGGCAAAGCCCTCGGATTAGTTGTGTGTTAGGATCACATGCTTGGTTGTTTGGTTGCTTAGTGGATAGGCTAAAGAGTCTAATGGAACTAGATGAATTGCATGCTTGATTGTTCGATTGAAGGCTTTCATGTTCGGTTGATTGAACTCGTGCTTGACTGTTGAATGTATTTGAATGATTGCTTGTTTCCTTAAATGGTTGATTGGAGTATCGAGTATGAGTGGTTGTACCGAGCGGTGCAATCAGGCGATCGATGGACCGATGGGTCATCACTGGTAAGTAAACGGTAAGTTGTGGTTATGTGATTCGTGTGTGGTGGTTATGTGATTCGTGTGCTGTGTGTGTTGTGGTGAACGGTGATTCGTGAACTAGTGTAGTAGTGGGATGGTGTTCGTTGGGAATGGATTACTTCGTGTTTCGCTTGAGTGTGTTACTCATTATTATTTGATTATTATTGATTTGTCCAAGTGTATGCTTCCTACGGGAGTAATACCTTGGTTCCCGAGGACATATAGTCCCTTGGAGACGTTTCTGAGGATCCCGATGATAAGCGCCCTCAGGGGGTTGTTTCCGGTAGCCTCAATGATATGCATCTCCTCTGGACTTGAGGGAAAATCCGAGAGGACACATCATATGTGGATCGGAGGGTGGTGACTTCATGTGCCACGGCATTGATTGGTGTACCTAGTGCCCGCAATTGTTAAGAGTTTTCTTGTTGACTTTACTGATGAAATTGTTGAGCTTAAAGTCCTTCTTGTTATGTATTTTCCCTACTGAGCGCAAGCTCACCCCTATGAGTTTATTGTTGTGATTACAGGCTTGATTGAGGAGTAGAGGCTCGGGAGCTTCTTGGTGTGGGTGTCTTGTAGAGACTTCGTTTTTATTTCATTTCAGTTTTGAACAAACCATGTTGGAGGATTATTATTACACCCATGGAGGGTTATTTATGTTTTAAACTGAGTTATGTGGATTTGAGTTTTATATTGGAGATTTTCAAGAAGTTACTGTTGAGTTATTGCCTTTTAAATCGTTTTATCCTAGTCATGCCTCGAGTCCGGGCAAGAACCGGATTTGGGGCGTGACATGCCCAGCTGTTCCATCCTCGTTGCCCTTTCCATGGGTGTCGCGCCGTCGACGCTCGGCTCTAGAGTCGGTACGCCTACGGCAGCGGTTGGGTATGGGACCTTCCCTCCACGCCGTGGTTTTGCGTGGGGGCGATTGTGGGAGCCTACCCCGGTCCTGGTGGCCTCTCTTGCACTCTGAGGCCAAGGTTCAAGAATGTTGTGACCCATGACCTTGCTCTGGGTCGTCGAAGGATGCAAGGACATCCCGAGGATCGGGCGGGTTTTTTTCGATCTCTGGCTCGCCCTAGGATTTGGAGGGGCTGGCCTGAGAATCCAGTCCAATCGTCGAACGGGTTCTCCTCGACCAACCGGGTTTTCCGATCTCATCGGTCCTCTGTGTAAAGCCCGCCCCGGTTTAAAAGAATTAAAATGTTAAATTTATCGACTTAAAACCTCGTGGTTGGAAAACGGATCGAAAAATTAGATTGAGTGTGAATTAAAAGAAAATCAAAAAAAGAAGAAGAGAAGGGTGTGTTTTGGACTGGGCTGAGACTTGGGCCCAGCTCGATCGCACGGGCCCGGCCCAGCACGCGCGCCCAGGCCCACGAGACGCGAGCCCGAGCCAAACCACACTCTGCGTCTTCTTCTTCCTCGCGTGTGCACGCGTCCCGAGACAGAAACCAACGCCACTCTCTCTCTCTCTTCTCTCTCGATCTCCCTCTCTTACTCTCCTTCGCTCTGGCATCCAGGCTCGCCACCGCCTCACCTTCTCCTTCCCTTCTGAGTACCACCGAGCCACCCACGTACGGACTCGAGACGAGCTCGCCGGAGAATCTCTCTGGTTCGTCCTCTCAGAGCTTGAATCGAACGCGCCAGCGACGGGAAACGCACGGTTCGAGCTCCCTCTCGCCCTTTCCCTTCTTCCCCAATCTCGCCGCGCCTGAAACCATCGAGACGAGCTCGATTTGGGAGGTGCTCAGCCGGAGCCATCGCCGGCGAACCTTGTGCTCGTCAGATCTGAGACGGGAGCGAGGGTGGGTTCGCGCTCGAGCCACCGCCGCCACGGCCCCGGCCTCGCCGTGAACCTGATGCCCTTTGCCGCCCTTGTTTCTCCCCTTTCGAGCGTCCCTGACGCCGTCGACGGCGGCCGGAGAACCCTAGAATCGCCGGAGCTGCATCCAGCTCAGACTCGAGCCTGGACGGGCCTTGGGCCAAGACTACCGTTGGGCCGGACGGTCTTGGGCCAAGACTCGAGCCTCAGGCCAGATCCAGGCTGGGCCTTGGGCTAGGCCCATGTATGGAATGGGTTCTGGACTCGGGCCTGGACCGGGTCTAAACTCGGGTCTAGTCTGGGTCGGGTCTGGAGCCGGGTCCGGGTTGGTTCTGGGTTCGATCGGGTCTAGTTTCTAGACCGGGTCGGATTCGGGTCTGGTTCTCGGATCCGGGTCGGACAGTTTTAATAAATTAATTAATTTAATTTAAATGATTTAAAACTGGTTAATTAAAGGACTAATTGGACAATTCTGAGGACCTTTGGACTACCGGGACTGATTGGACTTTTTACCTGTTAAACTCAGACTTGGACTTCGCCCGAGAAGACCGGAGTTAGGCCAGGACGTCAGCAGCTAGGAGACGCAGCTGTTGTGATTGTCTTGAGGTAGGGAAAGTAGCGAATACCGCTTTAATTACGGAAAGTTACTAGTATGCATGCTAGGTAATAATAAAACTGGAACGATCGTTTAATATTATATAATAACCGGACGAGTCTTAGTAACATGTAGGATGTGATTAACTAGTGTTAGCCGCTTTCAATATTCTGGGAAATTGTCGTGCTGGTAGAATGGTCATGTCGAGCCTTAGGACTATGTGCTGATTGAGATGCATGATATGTGTTCTAACCGCTGATTGAGAGTCATAATAAGATTGATTTGGTGTTGCATGTTGTGACTGTGTGTGGGCAAGTGTGCCGTGTGTGATGTAATGTGAACCCTTGATTATGATATGAGTCATATGACCGGGTGAGTGATAGACCGGTTTGTGTGTTATGGTGAGTTCGGCTTGGTTGGTATACCGGGGTCGAACTATGTTTCTGTGATGCGTGTATTCCCTTGAAACTCTTTGTTCCAAGAGGATGTGTACCCGGTATGATACCTACACTGAGAGAGTATGCCGGTGTAGAGTATCGAGGACGAGGACGGTGAGGCCGTTACCCCGATTCTCCGTGATGGGAAGGCGTACGACCGAGGTATGTTCCGGTCCAGTATGCGTGAGGCCTTGATTCTACATGACAGGAAGACGTCCGACTGATGGATTTCTAGTCTGGGATGTTACCCCGATTCTACTTGACGGGAAGATGTCGGGACCAAGGCTTCGTGTTCCGGTACGATATAAATGGCCTATGGGTCGTATTGGGCCTACAGGTCGTATTAGGCCTATGGGTCGTATTGGGCCTACGGGTCGTGTTTGGCACTAGGTGTCGTGTTCCTACCCCGATGATCTATGGTCCTTTGGGTACATTTCCGGGACTTCCGATGAGACGCGTTCCTAAGGAACGTTTCCGGTAGCCTCGACGCATGTGTCTCCTCTGGATCGAGGGGCAATTCGAGATGATACGATTACTTTCCGGTATGATATGATGGTAATTCGGGGACTGCGGTACGGGATGTGTGTTGGTTGTTTTTTTTTGTGATACGTTTGCTGTTTGGTTAATGTTTTACTTTGTGAAAGTGGTCGTGTAGCGTGTTGTAAGTTTGGCTATGAACCCCGGTTTGGCAGTTAGTTGTACTGTACTAGTATGCCCTAATTGGACGGTTACTCGTGGTGGTGAGCCGAGGTCCAGAACCTTAACTACTTTTCCTACTGAGCGTAAGCTCACCCCCTTACTTTGCTGTGTTTCAGGTGTTGAGCGGGACCGGTACTAGTAGGATTCTCGGAGCTTGGGAGCTGACGGGGATTTTCACTAGTGTCTAGAGACGTACAGTGTTTATTACTGTTTGACTCTTTTATTATTAATTTTATCGAGATGTTGACTCGTCTAAACTTTCGAAACTTTAAATTGCAATTGAAACCCTTTTTATTATCTTTTTTTACACTATTTATTATTGTTTTAAGTTCGCGTCTCGAATCCGGTCAAAACTGGATTTGGGGCGTGACAATTTGGTATCAGAGCCTGGTTACATTTTGAAATGATTAAACCTCGGACCGTACGTCAACTAGGTGGGTAGAGTTGGGTCGTAAGGTTGTTGTGTGTCGGTTACGCAAGTCGGAGATGTCCAATGCGTAGAAACGAGACGGAAGGAGTCTCGGGTTGGTGAAACGTCCAACCTGAGTGCCGTAGACTTTTGGTGAACCTCTTTGGTTGTTGTCTTGATTTAACTTAACTGTTGATCCAAGAATGGAGTTGGCCGGGCGGTAAGAGTGAAATTACCGAGGCCCGAGGTGTAAAAGTTGAGGTAAATTGTTGTGTGTTATAACGGCGATTGAGTGTTGTGTGCAGGTGGTAATTGGTTGTCCCACATAAGCGGATGGTTGAATTAATTTACAAACGGGTTATGCCCGATTTTCTGCAGAAACTGAAGTGTATGTACCATCACAATTCAGCTATAAGGGCCACTTTAGCTGGACGTGAATGGAGGGATACCAAGTGGTTACAACGTAATTCGGGGACGCCTGAACCGGGTTGTAACGACGCGTGGTCAACATGAATGTTATGTTAGAAAGAGAACGCGTTAAGTCTTTCAAACCTAAGTTGTTGTGGTCTAGTGTGTAATTGATGTGTGGTAATTGCTGTGTGGAATTGCTTGTGCTATAAGCTGTGGTCTGGGTGACTCTTGTGTGAAATTGTTGCTGAGTGTGACGTTGTGTGTAACCTCTTCAGTTGAGTGTATAATCTATGTGTGACATACTAGTGTAAGGACTTCTCTACTATGTGCTATTGTGTGACTATATTATACTAAGTATATTATTACTATAAGTACTACTGTATTGGACTGTGTGTGGCGTTAGTTATTCTAAGCGTGTTGTTCTTTTCGAGTTAAGAAGCTGAACATATGCGTTATCCGTGTAGAGGATTTACGACATGGCACGTACTTATGCTCCACGAGGCAACAGAGGACGGCCAGCTAGGGGGCGAGGATAGCCGTCTACTACTGAGTTTGCTAGGGCGACTAGTGCCCAGGGTCCACCCGTTGAGGGGCACGAGAGGGCTGAGACAGCCCAGGCGGCAGCTCTGAAGGAGCTGACCCGCACTGTTCAGGGACTGGCAGCTGCCTTTGCTCGGAGAGAGGCCGCAGCTCCGACACCGGAGGCTGCACCTGCTGCCACTGCAGCGACCGCTGAGGGACCTACTCAGGTCGACGGTTACACCGCGCAGGCGCTGCGAGACTTCCGCAGGTTGGGCATACTTGTGTTTTCCGAGGAGCTAGACCCCGAGGCAGCCGAGAGGTGGCTGGAGCGGATCACCCGCAACCTGGACACAACAGGGATTTTGAGTAGTAGGCTCCGAGTTTCTTTCTCAACCTTCCACCTGGAGGGAGAGGCCTACCACTGGTGGCGCCGAGAGCAGGCGCGAGTGGGGGACGATTTTGTGCTGTTCGGACAGCGTTTCCAAGAGTAGTACTTCCCACAGGCTGTTTTGGATGACAGACATCAGCAGTTCCTGGAGCTGCGCTAGGAGGGTTTGTCTGTGTCGGAGTACGAGGCGAGGTTCACCTCCTTATCTCGCTTCGCTCAGGAGATGGTGCAGACGGAGGCTCTCCGTTTCCGACGTTTCGAGGAAGGGCTTCGCCCTGCGATCGCGGACAAGGTCGTTGTTCTGAGGATCCATGTATACACTGATCTGGTGGATCAGGCCTTGGCTGTGGAGCGACGCTTCCGTGAGACAGCTAGGACTCGGGAGGTCAGGCCGAGGTCGAGTAGCTTTTTGAGTCTATTCGAGACTCGGGATCCAAGGAGGCAGAAGACCTCAGGATTGTTTCAGACTCAGACCCAGTCGATAGGACCACGACAGGTTGGGTCGGTAGCTTCAGTTGGACCTTCCATGAGAGGGCGCACATGCTACAGATGTGGACGGCCGGGTCACATGGCTCGAAACTGTCCGGGGAGCAGCGGACCAGTGGACCGTCCATCGGGTAAACCTGAGGAGAGGTCGAGTGCCGGACCATCGCTTTGTCACCGGTGTGGTCAACCAGATCACTTCATCTCCAGGTGCCCCGATCGACTTTTGGAGGTGTCGGCCCCGCGACCACAACAGCCGCAGACTGGGCAGTCACCACAGTTCCAGTAGCGTCGGGCACCGACGCAGAGAGCTCCGAGGCAGGCAGCGAGCGCGCTAGCGCCGAGGCAGACAGCTTCGCAGCAGGTGGCACTTCTCCCACCCCCGAGAGGCGGACCCCCGACACGGCAAGGTCGGGTGTATGCTGTCACCGAGTCACGGGTGGAGAGACAAGATTTCGATCATGAGATCGTTCATGGTTTCGAGCACGTTTTGGACTAGAGGACATCACACAGCTTGAGGCTAGCGAGAGTCTGGGAGTTTCTTTTGTTTGACCTTAGAGACTAACTTTCTATTTTGAGACTTGTTTTTTGACCGTTTTTGTTTTATTACTGTTAATTACTGGAACTGCTTTTGAACGTTTGCATCGTCTAAGTCGCTAATCTGTTACTTCGTAGTTTGTACCCAAGTTCGGCCAAGTATGCATGTTGGAACGGAATTAAGAACCGTATACCTTGGCACGCTAGCTAAGGGTGTGGCGGTGCCGACTAGTGTCAATCGTGAGGTAGAGAGCCAAATGAACCGAATTTTCACGCCCCAAATCCGGTTTTGGCCGGACTCGAGGCGTGACTTGAGTTGACAATAAAGTAATTGTAAGAACCACCCCGGTCAATCCCGGTAGAACCGGTGAATTCTAAACAAGTTTGACTTTCGGCCGAAAAAGTCAACCAAAGACTCAAGAAGTCATTCGGGACCTTTCCGGGGCCCAAAAAGCTTAGCCGTCATCACGGTTAGCTTAGTTGGGCCGTTTCCTTCAGTTTGACTGTAATATTGTAACAATCAACTTTTGGTCAAACTCGGACTTTTTATCGACTTTTACCGAACTAAAACGGACGACTTTAATTTAATTTAAAAGAAAGTGGCTCCTACAATGCCACATGGCATTAGAGTCTTGGATGAGAAGAAAATGAATTAAAAAGACCTTTTGACCCTCCCTAAAGCCTTAAAGTGGATAGAACTTAAAAAGGGCTTTTTGCCTCACATGCTGGCTTGTTTAGTTAATTTAATAGTCTAATGAAACTAGCTAAACCGTATGCTTGAATGCTTGATTGAATGTTTGAATAATTGATTGATTGATTGAATGTTTGAATAATTGAATGCTTGAACGGATGATCGAGTATGACTGATTGTGCCAAAACGGTATGATCAGGTGATCGATGGACCGATGGATCGTGACTGGTAAGTGTAAAGGTAAGTGTAAAGGGCTAAATGATTGTCTTTGGTGTGTTGTGATGAACGTGTAATTCGTTAAGCGTTGGTTGGTTGAGGTGTTATTGTGAATTTCTCTTATTATTGTTCTTAAGATGTTTGGTTGGTCGATATGGTACTTACACCGGGGGTAATCCGGTGGTGTGCGGGGCATTGATTATTGGACCCTACGGGGCATTGGTTATTGGAGCATATGGGCGTTGATTATTGGACCCTGCGGGGCATTGGTTATTGGAGCCTGCGGGCGTTGATTATTGGACCATGCGGGGCATTGGTTATTGGAGCCTGCGGGCGTTTATTATTGGACCCTGCGGGGCATTGGTTTTTGGAGCCTGCGGGCATTGATTATTGGAGCCTGTGGGGCATTGGTTATTGGAGCCTGCGGGCATTGATTATTGGACCCTGCGGGGCATTGGTTATTGGACCCTGCGGGGCAATTGGATGGTTTACCCTGCGGGGAATAGTTACTTGTGGTCTCACCCAAGTGTATGCGTCTTGCGGGAGCACTACCTTGGTTCCCTATGACATATGGTCCTTTGGAGGCATTTCCGAGAATTCCGATGATAAGCGCCCCTTGGGGATTGTTTCCGGTGCCTCGATGCATCTGCCTCCTCTGGGCCGAGGGAAAATATGATATGACATGGATACTCTGGTGGATCGGGGTATGGGACCCGATGTGACACTAGAATCTATCCATGGATCGGAGGCTTGAGAAAGAAAGTGGTTGGTGAGATATTACTTGTTCCCATGTTAGTAGTTATAAAATATTTACAGCACTTTTCACGTAGTCTTTTAAAGTTACTATTATCTTTGAGAATGCAATACTATTCTTATCGATGCTGGTTCCATAGCATTTCATTGATTTATAGTGTTTAATTGTAAATTGCGTTGTCATGCTAAGACAGTTTTATTACTAAACTAGAGGTTAAATTGTTTACGATTTTCCCTACTGAGTGCAAGCTCATCCCTATTGTTTTCTTACTGTTTGTACGAGCGTACCTGATGTTTAGGGAGTTCGAGGCTCGGGAGCTTCTGGATGTTTTGAGGGTTATTCTAGAGACGTGTTGGTCTTTTGTACTAAACACTATTTATCTCGTACTTCATGTTGAGCATTGACTAGTATTTGAGATTTTGGATTATTTTATATTGAGGATTTGATGGAGTTTCATTTGAACTTTTAAAAGATCTCTTAATTGTTTATTATTTTCTATTATCAACTCAGGTCACGTCTTGAGTCTGGTCAAAACCGGATTTGGGGCGTGACAATTTGGTATCAGAGCTTGGTTGCATAGGAAACTGGTTTTCAATTTTGAACTTGTTTTCAAAACCTCGGACCGAACGTCAATTAGGTGGGTAGAGTGAGGTGGTCTAAGTCGTGGGACTCAGTGACGCAATTTGAGGCGTAGAGTTGGAACAACGCGAGTCTTGATTGTTTCAATGCTTATTTAAATTTAAATCTTTTATATATACGATGATTACATTGCTTGATTGGTATCCCCTCCCTATTGACTGTGAGTTACAGTGATCGGTGAAGCCGAACAGTTGAGATCGGGATTGGATTAACGAGCAATGATCTAGCCGTTATGAATTGATTGTAGAGTAAATCATTTGTTAAGTGTGTGGCATCTTGGTTGGCCGTTTCATGTTTGATAAGATTGAAGTGTGGACTTATTGAAGTGTTGACTCATTGAAGTGTGGACTTATTGAAGTGTTGACTTATTGGAGTGTGAATTCATTGAAGTGTGGATTTACTGAAGTGCTGATTTGTTGAAGTGTTGAATTGGTTAGGTGTCGAGTGATATTTAAGAATTGGATTTGAATGATGATCTGATGGATGTCAATTGATTAAAAGGGGTAGGAACCCAAGGAGTGATTTCAGTATTGCACGGGATGTGTATCTTGCTGATTGAGGAAACATTGTGGGCTAAATGCCATGTGAAATTGATGATTAAATGTCCCGCTTAAGCGGATGGTTAGTGGAAAATACAAATAGGTCATGCCGAAATTTCTGTAGAACTGAAATGTTTGCACTATCACGGGTTGACTCAGGGGCGCCACTGTAGTCGAACGTGATGGTTGGATGTTAAGTGGTTACAACGAGATTTGGGGACGCCTGAATCGGGTTGTAACGACACGAGATCGACATGAGTTTTTGATTAAAGATAAAGGGGTTGAGAAAAGAGTGAGATTTCTGAGAAAGAGATTAAGACTTTATCTTTCCGAACTCGTTGCGTTGTGTTTTGAGCCCCAAGGAATGGGAAAATACCCGACCGAGACGTCTACAGGTCTGGTATGTTGCTGTGTGATTGTGTGAACTGTGCCTCCTATGGGAGTTGGTTGCATTACTTGCTTGATGTGTGAGACGCACAAGGTGCGGACTTCTTTTTCTATATAAGTATTATATAGAACTTATTTACTTACCCTCGTTCCAATTAGGATCCCTCGAGACGCATGAGAACGTCGCTTTTGCTTAAATTGATTCGATTGTGTTAAAATCAGCTATGAACTGTACGTATAACTGCAGCGATCCTCCGTTATGTCTCGTGTTTACGTTCCGAGAGGTACCAGGAGCCGCCCAGCTGTGGGGCAGAGCCAAATACCAGCCGTTGGACTGGCAGGGGCAGCGGGAGCCCAGGGTGCTACTTCCACAGAGCACCAAAGCTCAGAGGATGGACCGTCAGGGTCACCACCTAGAGCTACCCCAGGCGCAGAGCCGACTCAGGCGACCCCTATAGATGAGGTGGTGCGCGCCGTACTAGCAGCGCTCAGCAGGAGACCGTAGCACCGGCGTCAAAGCCCGTGCCTACTGCCGAGAGGCCAGGTCAGATGAATAGCTACACGGCCCAAGCTCTCCGGTATTTTCATAGGTTGGGTACACCGACCTTTTCTGGGAGTGCTGACTCCGAGGCAGCAGCTATATGGTTGGAGCGGATCACTCGCAACCTTGACACGTCTGGAGTTTCTGAGGGGCGTCTGAGAGTCTCTTTCTCCACCTTCTAGCTCGAGGGTGAGGCTTATTACTGGTGACAGTCTGTGCAGACCAGAGTTGGTGAGGATTTTCAGCTTTTCAGTCGACTGTTCCTGGAGCAGTACTTCCCTCGATCTGTTCGAGATGATAGACACCACCAGTTCCTGGAGCTGCGGCAGAGAGGAATGACAGTATCTGAGTATGCGGCGAGTTTCTTATCCTTGTCCCGCTTCGCACCGGATATGGTGCAGACTGAGGAGATTCGCTACAGACGGTTCGAGCGCGGACTCATCCCTTCCATTGCAGATCGAATTGTTGCTCTGAGGACTAAGGAGTACTCTACATTGGTATACCAGGCTTTAGCAGTAGAGATGCATTTTTGAGAGACCGCCAGGGCGCGGGATGTCAGGCCGAGGCCGAGTGGCTTCCTCAGACCGTCCGAGGGACGTGACGCGAGGCGACAGAGGGTTTTCGGGTTTTTCCAGCCATAGTTCCAGCAGAGTAGCATGCGCAGGGGAGGAGCAGTAGCATCAGTTGCACCTGCCCCGTTGGTACAGTTATGCCCGGTGTGCAGACAACAGGGGCACTTAGCCCGAGACTGCCCGAGGAGCAGCAGACTCGCAAAGCGGCAGGTGGATCAGCCACAGGGGTTTGGTGAGAGACAGCGGGCTGATGAGCGGATTTGTTACCAGTGCGGCCGACAGAGGCACATTTCTTTTACATGTCCTGATCGGATTGGAGCTGCACCCCCACCGAGGCCTCAGCAGGCACAACCTCGTTAGGCTCCTCCTGGCCGACCACGACAGGCACAGCAGCAGAGATCTCCGCGTCAGGCGGCGGGAGCGGCAGCCCCGAGACACCAGGCTAGACCTCGGTAGCAGGTGGCACTACCACCACCACCGAGAGGAGGACCACCGGCACGGCAGGGCCGAGTTTATGCAGTCACAGATGCTAGAGCTGAGAGACAGTACGCCGGCCATGAGGCTACACAGGGTACGTGTTTACTTTTTAATTCGTGGGCGTCTTTTCTGTTCGACGCTGGTGCATATCATTCATTTATTTCTATTTCTTTTGCTCGTTCTTTGGGATTGAGGGTGAAGTTCCTTAGTAGACCATTGTGTCTTGAGACCCCAGTTACGGGGGAGGTAGTGTTGGACACTGTTTGTTGAGATTGTGAGGTCCGAGTAGCAGACTGCCCCTTTGTTGGTGACCTACTCATTTTGGAGATGACCGCCTTCGACGTGATCTTAGGGATGGATTGGCTCGCGAGGTATCGGGTGACGATCGATTGCCATCGACGTCAGGTGACGGTGAGTTCGGACGACCGAGTCATTAATTGTGTTTTGGGTAGCAAGAGCGGAGTCCTTCTGTCCGCCTTGACTCCGGGAGTTGAGACAGAGATTGTGCAGGGTAGCAGAGATCTACCGAGAGTAGTGTGTGAGTTCCCGGATGTATTCCCGGAAGAGCTATCAGGTTTACCTCCAGCGCGCGAGATAGAATTCCGGATCGACTTGATCCCAAGTACAGCGCCGATCTCGATGACACCATATCAGTTTGCGCCAGCTGAGTTTGTCGAGTTGAAGCGACAACTCAAAGAGCTGTAGGAGAAGCGTTTCATCCGCCCTAGTGTTTCTCCGTGGGGAGCACCCGCCCTCTTCGTGAAGAAGAAATGTGGCGCTTTGAGGATGTGCATCGATTACCAGAAGTTGAACCGGGTTACGGTTAAGAACCGCTATCCGATGGCGAGGATCGATGATCTATTCGATCTATTAAGGGGAGCGACATGCTTCTCCAAGATTGATATGAGATCAGGCTACTATCAGTTGAGGGTTCGAAAGGAGGATGTGGAGAAGACCGCATTCCGGACACGGTATGGACACTTTGAGTTTCTAGTGCTGTCGTTCGGATAGACAAACGTGCTAGCAGCCTTCATGGATTTGATGAATGACATTTTCTGACCGTACCTGGACCAGTTTGTCGTAGTATTTGTTGACGACATCTTGATTTACTCGCCTAGCGAAGAGGCACATGAGGAGCACTTGAGGATAGTACTGGCGTTGTTACGCACTCACCAGCTGTACGGGAACCTTGAGAAGTGCGAGTTCTGGCTCGCAGAGGTGAAATTCCTCGGACATGTTGTGTCCCGAGATGGTATCCTAGTCGACCCAGCAAAGGTCGATGCAGTTTCAAAGTGGGCGAGGCCCAAGAATGTGTTTGAGATCCGTAGCTTTCTGGGATTGGTAGGATATTATCGACGCTTTGTTCAGGAATTCTCACGTTTGGCTACACCTATGACAGCATTGACTCGCAAGGGAGCATAGTTTCTTTGGACTAGTGAGTGTGAACACTCTTTTACCGAGCTAAAGGCTCGATTGACTATAGCTCCTGTGTTGATTCTACCGGAGCGAGGAGTGGGCTATGATGTGTACTGTGACGCTTTAGGAGAGGGATTGGGTTGTGTGTTGATGCAGTCCGGGAAGGTAGTTGCTTATGGCTCGAGACAGTTGAAGGTACATGAGCATAACTACCCGACCCATGATCTAGAACTAGCAGCAGTGGTATTTTCTCTGAAGAGCTGGAGGCACTATCTGTACGGTGAACGTTTCAGAGTGTTCTCGGATCACAAGAGCCTCAAGTATATTTTCTCCCAGCGCGACCTGAACATGCGCCAAAGGCGAGGGTTGGAGTTACTTGAGGAGTACGAATTCGAGCTGCTCTATCATCCGGGCAAGGCGAATGTCGTCGCCGATGCTCTGAGTAGGAAGTCGAACCATTGCGTTGCCAGCATGGCTTTCCGAGAGTGGGACATGCCAGAGGAGTTGAGCTCATTCAGACTTGAGCTAGAGGAAGTCACAGATGGTATGACTTTGTGTGCATTAGTGGCTCAGCCCACGTTGGTTGCTCGGGTGTTGGAGGCACAGGCGGAGGATGCCGAGACGACAGGGATTCTTGAGAGACTAGTAGATGGTGTTGAGATCGAGTGTTGGGAGTTGAGTACTGATCAGAGTCTCCGCTATAGAGGACGGTTGTTTGTGCCACGAGGTTGTAGGGACACGGTGTTGAGAGAGTGTCATCACTCCCGTCTTGTTGTGCACCCTGGTGGCACCAAGATGTATAGAGACATCCGACGACAGTTCTGGTGGAGCGGGATGCGTAGAGCAGTCGCAGTTTTTTGTTTCGAGGTGCCTCACCTGTCAGCAGGTGAAGGCCGAGCATCAGCGTCCCGCCGACTTACTAAAGCCTTTACCGATCTCTGAGTGGAAGTGGGAGCACGTTACCATGGATATTGTATGTGGACTACTGAGGTCGCCTAAAGGGCACGATGCTATTTGGGTGGTGGTTGACCGACTGACCAAGTCGGCACACTTTCTGGCCATGCGGATGACCGACACTGTTGATGTGTTGAGCCGGTTATACATTAGAGAGATCATTCGCCTTCATGGGGTACCGGTGTTAGTTGTATCTGATAGGGATCCTCGCTTCACATCCAGATTCTGGGAGAGCCTGCAGAAGGCGTTGGGGACTGAGGTACTGCTGAGTACATCTTACCACCCACAGACAGATGGACAATCAGAACGCACTATACAGATTCTAGAGGATATGCTTCGAGCTTGTGTGCTAGACTTTCGGGGATCATGGGATGATCACCTACCTTTAGCAGAGTTCGCCTACAACAACAGTTATCAGTCCATCATTGGGAAGGCACCATTTGAGGCTTTGTACGGCAGACAGTGTAGGTCACCTGTGTGTTGGGCTGAGGTAGGGGACCGGAGTTTACTTGGACCAGATATGGTCAGAGAGACGACCGAGAAGGTCGCATTGATTAGAGAGCGGTTGAAGACCGCACAGAGTCGTCAAAAGAGCTATGCAGACAGACGTCGCAGACCGCTTGAGTTCTCGGTCGGAGACCATGTATTTCTGAGGGTGAGCCCGAAGAAGGGCCTACTGCGGTTCAACCACGGCAGAGGCAAGTTGTCACCGCGATTCATTGGACCATTTGAGATCTTGGATAGAGTTGGAGTCGTAGCTTATCGGTTATCATTGCCATTGCAGCTTGGGAACGTGCATAACGTTTTCCATGTTTCCCAACTGCGGAAGTACACGGCAGATCCCTCTCATGTTATCGAGTTGGTAGACATCGAGGTAGCCGATGATGTCTCTTATGAGGAGCAGCCCGTCAGGATTGTGGATACGGGAGATAAGGTCTTGCGGAAGACTACTATCCCTTTGGTACGAGCGGAATGGAAGCACCAGGGAGCAGACTCTCGACCTAGGAGCGAGAGGACGAGATCCGGGAGAAGCACCCCCACCTGTTCGACCTTTGAGGTACATTGTTTTTAATTTCTAGGACAAAATTCTTTTAAGGGGGGTAGATTGTAAGAACTGCCCCGGTCAATCCCGGCCGAATCGGTGAATTCTAAACAAGTTTGACTTTTGGCCGGAAAAGTCAATCGAAGACTCAGGAAGTCATTCAGGACCTTTCCGGGGCCCAAAAAGCTTAGCCGTCACCACAGTTAGCTTAGTTGGGCCGTTTCCTTCAGTTTGACTGTAATATTGTAACAGTCAACTTTTGGTCAACCTCGGACTTTTTATCGACTTTTACCGAACTAAAACGGACGACTGGAATTTAATTTAAAAGAAAGTGGCTCCTACAATGCCACATGGCATTAGAGTCTTGGATGAGAAGAAAATGAATTAAAAAGACCTTTTGACCCTCCCTAAAGCCTTAAAGTGGATAGAACTTAAAAAGGGCTTTTTGGTCATTTGACATTTAGGTCATTTAAGGCAATTGTTGGACACAATTCAGCCATTCCCTCTTGGTTGCAGCTGAGTTTTGATAGAAGGAGAGAAAGAGAGGAGCTCTTTGGCTTGGGCAAGAAGAAAAAGAGAAAAGATAGGATTTTTGGCTCATCTCTCCATCATTTCACCCCCTAAAGCTTGCTAGCTTCATCTCCTACACATCCTAAAGGTATGGATGCTCTAAACTTCTCATTCCATCCACTTTCTAGTTTGGGTTTTGTGGGTTTTTGGCTTGAACTTGAAGAACTAGCTCTAATGGTTGTTGTTTGGAGAAGAAGTAGTGAAGTTAGGTTGTTTTGTTTGTGTTTTGGATGAAGCTTTGATGAACCCATTGAGGGTGTTGATGTTTGGAGACCTTTGATGGTTATTTTGGAGTTGTTTAGAGCTGGAAATGGAGTTTTGGGAGTTATTTTCGTGGAATCCGAGTTGGGGAAGAAAGGGGAGGGCTCTGGTCAGGTCTGGCACGGAACGTGACCCGGACCGGGCCATGTGCCGGCACGGAAGGCCGCACGGATCGGGTCTGGTACCGGCACGGTACACGTCACGGAACGGGCGGGAGTCCGGTACGGTACCTCACACGGTCCGTGTCAGACTCCGGGCCGGTCTGTCACGCGGTACGTGCTGGTTACCGGGCCGGTCTGTGAAACGGTCCGTGCCAGGTTCTGGCACGGCCAGTGATAAGGTTCGGATTGCATTCCGGATCAGATTTCCAGAACCAAAACACTTCCTTTTGAGTCCATTTCGATTCCTAGATGATTCCTTTGACTTTGTTTCCATTCTTGGGTACTGTTCTTCATGCTGGTTGAGGAACACTCCGTTAGATCACTAATTTTGGTATTGTTGTGGTCCAAGACCGTGAGACTGAGCTCGGAAGGAGGAAAGGACTTGGACACGAGCTAGAGAGACGAAGACCACTCCGGAACCCGTGTGAAGAACGGAGGAGAGGCTAACCGACTTTACAGCAGATTATTATTAGAAGAAGACCACAAGGTAGGGAAAGTTCTAACTCCTCCAGTATTTCATTATTAGTATGCCTATTAGGTTAATAAAATAGGAAAGGTCCTAGAAGTGCATATAGGATGCGAATAACTAGAATAATCGTCTTTCAATTACTAACTACCGGACGTGTCTAGTATGCATGCGTAGGATGTGAATAACTAGTGTAATTCGCTTTCAATACTTGGGAATTATTTTACTGGTAGAGAGGCCGTGATGAGCCCTCGGATTAGTTTTGTGTGTTTGCCTCACATGCTTGCTTGTTTAGTTAATTTAAGAGTCTAATGAAACTAGCTAAATCGTATGCTGGAATGATTGATTGAATGTTTGAATAATTGATTGATTGATTGAATGTTTGAATAATTGAATGCTTGAACGGATGATCGAGTATGACTGATTGTGCCAAACGGTACGATCAGGTGATCGATGGACCGATGGATCGTGACTGGTAAGTATAAAGGTAAGTGTGAAGGGCTAAATGATTGTCTTTGGTGTGTTGTGATGAACGTGTAAATCGTTAAGCGTTGGTTGGTTGAGGTGTTATTGTTAATTTCTCTTATTATTGTTCTTAAGATGTTTGGTTGGTCGATATGGTACTTACACCGGGCGTTGATTATTGGACCCTGCGGGGCATTGGTTATTGGAGCCTGCGGGCGTTGATTATTGGACCCTACGGGGCATTGGTTATTGGAGCCTGCGGGCATTGATTATTGGAGCCTGCGGGGCATTGGTTATTGGAGCCTACGGGCATTGATTATTGGACCCTGCGGGGCATTGGTTATTGGAGCCTGCGGGCATTGGTTATTGGACCCTGCGGGGCAATTGGATGGTTTACCCTGCGGGGAATAGTTACTTGTGGTTTCACCCAAGTGTATGCGTCCTGCGGGAGCACTACCTTGGTTCCCTATGACATATGGTCCTTTGGAGGCATTTCCGAGAATCCCGATGATAAGCGCCCCTTGGGGATTGTTTCCGGTGTCCCGATGCATGTGCCTCCTCTGGACCGAGGGAAAATCTGATATGACATGGATACTCCGGTGGATCGGGGTATGGGACCCGATGTGACACTAGAATCTATCCATGGATCGGAGGCTTGAGAAAGCAAGTGGTTGGTGTGATATTACTTGTTCCCATGTTAGCAGTTATAAAATATTTACAGCACTTTTCACGTAGTCTTTTAAAGTTACTATTATCTTTGAGAATGCAATACTATTCTTATCGATGCTGGTTCCTTAGCATTTCATTGATTTATAGTGTTTAATTGTAAATTGCATTGTCATGCTAAGGTAGTTTTATTACTAAACTAGAGGTTAAATTGTTTACGATTGTCCCTACTGAGCGCAACCTCATCCCTATTGTTTTCTTACTGTTTGTACAGGCGTACCTGATGTTTAGGGAGTTCGAGGCTCGGGAGCTTCTGGATGTTTTGAAGGTTATTCTAGAGACGTGTTGGTCTTTTGTACTAAACACTATTTATCTCGCACTTCATGTTGAGCTTTGACTCGTATTTGAGATTTTGGATTATTTTATATTGAGGATTTGATGGAGTTTCATTTGAATTTTAAAAGATCTCTTAATTGTTTATTATTTTCTATTATCAACTCAGGTCACGTCTCGAGTCCGGTCAAAACCGGATTTGTGGCGTGACAGTAATAACAAAAGATAATAAAATTGATTAAATACTCAAGAGGTTCCGATAAAATACTCGAATAACATGTTCCAAATCATAATTAAGAGTTAAGGCTCCATAAAGAGTACGTAAACCAAAGGGTTCACTACAATGACCAAAAGGACGTCTCTAAGATCATAATGCCCAGACTCTCCAGAAGCTCCCGAGCCTCGAGTCCACTACTCATCAAGCACGCCTGTATAAACAGTAAATAAAACGGATAAGGGTGAGCTTACGCTCAATAGGGAAAATCATAAACAGTTTAACCTTTGATTTAGTAAGAAAACTACTTTAGCACAACGACACATATTGTTATTAACACTTTCTATCAATATGATGCTGTAAAATGAGCAAGATAAGGGTAATATCACTTTCTTAAAGATAACGGTAACTTTCAGGAGAATAAGTGAAAAGTACTCTAAAGATTTAATAACTACTAAAGAGGGATCAAGTGAATATCACGTCAAAAGCTCAATCCTCAATACTCCGATCAACGAATAGGTTCTTGTGTCATATCGGATCCCATACTCCGATCCACAAGAGTACTCATGTCATATCAGATTTTCCCTCGGTCCAGAGGAGGCACATACATCGGGCTACCGGTAATATCCCCGAGGGACACCTATCGTCGGGATTCTCGGAAATGCCTCCAAAGGACCATATGTCATCGGGATGCAATAGGATAACAATCCCTCGACTATAATACTACCCTACACTGGAATCCTCAACAGTGTAGGTACCATACCGTATCTGTTGGGTCTCGATGGAGGGTATGAACACATACTTGCAGCGGAAATAACTCGAGACCATGTCATAGAACACTACCAAATATTAGATACACAAGAGAATAAACAATATGGATGTTTCCTTACCAACTAGTTCAAGAAAAGGAAGAGAACACCAAAGAAACGATGATCGGCTTGAGTCTCCAAGACGCCTACGTATCCAAATGGAATCAAAGCCACGTAGTTCTTCTTTAGATGACTCAAGAACACAACAAGAGGGGGGAAAAGTGCCAAACTCGAAATTGTAGTGTGAGAGGGAGAGAAGTTGTGTTTCTATTCTTGTCTTGTGATTTGTTGTAGGAAAAAGATGACTTAAACCATCAACAACCATCAAGGACAAGTAAGGTGTGAAGCATGGTGTGAAGTAAGACAAGCATGGTGCTAAGTATGGCAAGACAAGATGGGTTAGGTGGTGAATCACCAACACCTTAATCCTTGTCTTGCTTACTTAGTACTAATTAATCAAGACTTGATTAATTAGTTCCATGGGCCTTGGTTGCATGGGCCTTTCATGGGCCTCTTGGAACATGGCCCATGGCCATTCCCAACGAGGTCCCGTGACGTGCTCATCGCCTCCAAGCCTTCCATACCGGAAATGTCCAACATTATCCGACGCGATCAATCCCAAGACTCCAAGCCTTGTCTTGATCCGTAATGTCCTATTCACTTACGGGCACATGACCCAAAACCCAGTTTTGGTCATGTCCCGAGACAACTCTCTTTTGGCCATTCTCCATAAATGTGTCAATGAGTTTCATCCTTCGGTGTGACCCTTAGGTCTATGCATGTCGATAGATCAACGTAAAATCCCATTTTACTTGATCCTATATAAGTGGCAACTAACGAGACTTTAGTATTGCCTGACACTACATAGCGAATCGAACCAATCGATTCTAACCTTTCCGTCCTCCCTGTCATTATCCTTTTATCTCCGATATCCTGATTGAGATAAGGCATAGAGCCGTCATCCTTATTATTCTCAATCACTGTTCCTTGATATGTGAGATGATTGAATATATGATACCTAGTATCATGTGCATGGCCATGCTATTCTTTCAGTCACTCTCGATCAAGCGGCCGAGAACCGATATCTTTCCCATACCTCAGTATGAGGGATAAATCCCTTAGCCGTCTTTCGTGTCACTCATGCAACCCGTCCCCAAGCCAATCCTGGCCGTTATGGAAGCCCTGTTACGGACAACGTTAGGCTCAGGTCAAACTTAGTTGTTGACTGCATAGTGATCACAAAGACTCCTTGGTCTAAGGATACATGACAAGCTACGACACTGAATATGTTAATGACTCAATCTATGGCACATATTCAGGGCGGGTCGTCCAATATCATGTCCCACATGATATCTATGATCAGACTCCGGAATCCCATTCCAATGACTAACAGAACGTAAGCCATGAAGAGCCATCTTTCATACTAGTCGCTTCTAGTGAAGCTTTATTGACTAGGGACCCATCGAGTGTGATCCATCTCGATCTATGGTTCTATTCGCATGGTGGGCATAGATCAGAAATCACATCGATATATTACTCCAACACATAAGTAATAGAAAGCCGCTTTAATCTTATTGCTAATGATGATATATACATTTGGACATTTATGATTGAACTACGGGCACTAAGACTAACAATCTCCCACTTGCCCTAGTTCCAATCTAAACTCCAATCTATTCCCATTGACCTTACATGCCTCTCATGTTTAGGCAACGATAGTGCCTTAGTCAACGGGTCGGCTATGTTATCATCAGTTGCAATATAGGTGATCTTCACATCGCCTCGGTTCAGTATCTCTCTGATGAGGTGATATCGCCGCAGTACATGTTTGGATTTGTTATGCGATCTGGGCTCTTTAGCTTGCGCAATAGCCCCTGTGTTGTCGCAAAATAGGTTCACCGGGCTGGATGGGTTTTTGATTACACCCAACCCTGCCGTGAACTTCCTAATCCACACAGCCTCCTTGGCCGCCTCTGCAGCCGCTATGTACTCGGCCTCTGTCGTGGAGTCAGCGACGGTGTCTTGCTTCACGCTCTTCCAGCTGAAAGCTCCGCCATTCAGCGTGAACACATATCCTGACTGACTTCTAAAGTCATCTGGATCTGTCTGGAAACTAGCGTCTACATATCCATTAACAACTAGTTCAGAATCATCTTTTCCCCCGTACACTAGAAACGCGTCCTTAGTTCTTCTCAAATATTTGAGAATCGCTTTGACCGCTATCCAGTGTTCCTCACCAGGGTTAGACTGATGTCTGCTGGTACAACTCAAGGCATATGAGACATCCGGTCTCGTGCATATCATGGAATACATGATCGATCCTACCGCCGAAGCGTATGGGATTCGCATCATTCTTTTCAGCTCATCAGGTGTCTTAGGACACTGAGTCTTGCTGAGATGAACGCCATGACGTGCGGGTAAGAGTCCTTTCTTGGAATCAAGCATTGAGAACCTACTCAATACCTTGTTCACATAGGTGCTTTGACTTAAACCCAAGACCCTCTTGGTGCGATCTCTATATATCTTAATCCCTAAGATATAAGCAGCATCGCCTAAGTCCTTCATTGAGAAACACTTCCCTAACCAAGCTTTAGTCTCGTGCAAGGTTGGGATGTCGTTTCCAATGAGTAGTATGTCATCGACATACAACACCAGAAAGGTAATCATACCCCCATTTGCCTTCTTGTAAACGCAAGGTTCATCTTCATTCTTGATAAAGCCAAATCCAATTACAGCTTCATCAAAACGAAGGTTCCAACTCCGAGAAGCTTGTTTCAATCCATAAATGGATTTCAACAACTTACAAATCTTTCCCTTATTCTTCGGATCGACAAAACCTTCGGGTTGAGACATATAAACGTCCTCCGACAAATTTCCGTTTAGGAAAGCGGTTTTGACATCCATTTGCCATATCTCGTAATCGTGATATGCAGCTATGGCAAGAAGAATTCGGATAGATTTGACCATAGCCACTGGGGAAAAGGTTTCCTCATAGTCAATCCCTTGGATCTGCCTATAACCTTTCGCCACCAGTCGGGCTTTGTAGGTCTGAGGGTTGCCTTCCATGTCCATCTTCACCTTGAAGATCCATTTGCATCCGATGGTTCTTACACCACCGATGGGATCAACCAGTTCCCAGACTTGGTTGTCCGACATGGATTGCATTTCCTCTCTCATGGCTCCCAGCCATAACTCAGAGTCGGGTCCGTCCACAGCTTCCTGAAATGTAGCTGGATCATCGTGATCCACCACAAGCTCACCGTCACCTCCAGACACAAAGTAACCATATCTCGGAGGTGGACGACTAACCCTTTCAGATCGCCTTGGACCTTCTGGAATTGTTGCAGGAACTGGTCCTTGCTCTACGACCATCTCAGGCTCTTCTACAGGGTTGTCCAGTGGATCAGTTGGATCTGTACCACCCTGAATTTCTTCTAGATGTACAACCCTCCCACTGACGTCTTTGGAAATAAACTCCCTTTCCATAAAGACCCCACCCCGAGCGACGAACACCGTGTTCTCGCTGGGTTTGTAGAAGTAGTACCCCATTGTTTCTTTGGGATACCCAACGAAGGTGCATTTATCAGATCTTGGTTCGAGCTTAGTCGGAACTAAACGTTTCACATAAGCCTCGCAACCCCAAATCTTTAGGAAGGACAAAACGGGCTTTCTCCCGCGCCATTTCTCAAATGGTGTCCCTTCCACAGCCTTCGTCGGAGCCCGATTCAAAATGAATGCGGCCGTCTCCAGAGCATAACCCCAGAAAGAGATTGGGAGATCAGTCCCACTAATCATGGACCGGACCATATCCAATAAAGTCCGATTTCTCCGTTCGGACACACCATTCAATTGTGGTGTTCCGGGAGGAGTCCATTCCGAAAGGATCCCACTTTCTGCTAGATGATCTAAAAACTCTGTGGTCAAGTATTCTCCACCTCGATCTGATCGAAGTGCTTTAATACTTTTCCCGAGCTGGTTTTCTACTTCCGTCTTAAACTCTTTGAATTTATCAAAAGCTTCAGACTTATGTCTCATCAAATAGACATAACCATATCTACTGAAGTCGTCAGTAAATGTGATAAAGTAGCTAAAACCCCTCCTGGCAAGTGTGCTCATTGGTCCACACACATCCGAGTGTATTAGCCCCAATAAGTCACCCGCCCTTTCACTGCGACCGATGAAGGGCGCTTTAGTCAGTTTTCCCATCAAACAAGATTCGCATCTATCAATCGAATGAAATTCGATTGGACTAAGAAGTCCACACTTGTGAAGTGTTGATATGCGTTTCTCGTTTATGTGGCCTAAACGACAATGCCATAAAAGAGTTTGGTCTAAATCATTGGACTTAGACCTCTTGGTATTTACATTATATATAGAGCTTGAGGCATTGTTATCCATATCCAATATGTACAATCCTCCAACCATTTTGGCGCTAGCATAAAATATATCATTGCATAAAATATTGAAAATCCCATTTCCAACATCAAAATTGTATCCTTCCTTGTCCAACAAAGAAATAGATACAATATTCCTACTGAAAGTAGGTACACAATATACATTGTTCAAAACAAAAACTAGTCCACTTGGCAAAAGAAGACTTATGGATCCTACAGCAGTCGCCACAACTCTAGTCTTGTTGCCCACTCTGAGGTCCACCTCGTCCTTCTTCAAGCTTCTCCTACCTTCCAGCCACTGCACATTAGTACAAATGTGAGATTCAGCCCCGGTATCCAATACCCATGAATCTTTGGAAGTAGTGAGATTTAGCTCTATAAAGAAAATACCTGATGAAGGCACAGTCCCACCGCCCTTCTTCAGATCATCCAGAAACTTCCTGCAATCTTTCTTCCAGTGACCAGGCTGTTGACAGTAGAAGCAGACATTCTCGACATCCTTCCCCTTCCTTGAGGACTCCCCGGTCCTAGGAGGGTTAGGACGCTTCGGATGCCTCATCTTTCCTGCCAAGTGCATAGGGGCCTTGCCCTTACCACTAACAGTTCCCTTATTCTTGAAACTGTTTCCCTGTCTGACCATCAGAACATCCTTGGATCCCTGATCCTTGACGTTCTTTTCAGCAGTTACCAACATTCCATGCAACTCTGAAATGGTCTTGTCCATATCGTGCATATGATAGTTCATGACGAACGTAGCATATGAACGAGGAAGGGAACGCAGAACCACATCCGCTGCCATCTCGTTCTCTATCTTAAGACCCAGTCGATTAAGATGTTCGAGATGCCCCTTCATCTTTAGGACATGAGGACCCACGGAGACTCCTGCTGACATTTTGCAGGAGAGAAGTTCATTAAGGACATTGTATCTCACGATACGTGCCCTTTCCTTGAACATACCCTTTATGATCCCCATCATAGTATAGGGGTCATCAGAGTACTCCATGAACTGGTCTTGGAGATCAGACTCCATGCAGCCCAGCATAATACATGCCACATCTATAGAATCGCTAAGGTGCTTTTGGTATGCATCCTTAACGGCCCTAATGGCATTATTAGCTGGCTCCTCAGGGATAGCCTGGTCTAGGACATATTCTTTGCGCTCGAATTTGAGGACTATCCTCAAGTTTCTGTCCCAGTCCAAGTAGTTTGTCCCACTTAGCTTGATCCTATCAAGAATGGTTTTTAGTGACAAACTACTATTGTTCGCTGAAGTACTTGCCATTTGATCTACACGACAAACAAAACATAATCAGTAAACTGAATAAATTTTATGAAGATCAAGTTCAAACACCAACCAATTGATTCTAAACCTTTAGAACCTAAAACCAAGATCCTTGATTCACCCGATTAAGCTGAACTAATGCTCACTACTTAATCGAGCTATGTAGGTAGGACTCCATCCAATCACATCCAATGTGACTCTTGGCTAGGGTATGTACTCATGTACACGGCTTACCCTATCTAATACCCTAGCTCAACCTCAGGCTGAGAATCGTAGTCGGGTCCACCAATTTTCAACTATGGCCCGTCACTATGTGGGTGCTCCGCTAATGCGCACGACACCTACACATGTCGTCCAAACCTACTACCCCGCTTTCCCATGGATGCTCCGCTAATGCGCACGACACCCATAGGACGGGGAGGTAGTAAGGTGTTGATAATTGGGAGGTATCGGACATGACCCGTTTTTACTTGTCCGGTTGTGTTTTAAACTTTTGGCACATCCTAGATGCGATGAGCACATCAACTACATTCCAAATGTAATGATGCCTCCAATTACATCCAATGTAATTCTTCCTTCGAACCCGTCAACTACATCCAATGTAATGACGATTCTAAGGGCTCACAGACAATGATTAAAACCAATTTTATCTTTGCATGTGAGGTGATATGCTCGGTAAATTAAGTTAAGCATGCAATTCTAAAACACATAGAAAAGATCATGCAAAAACTAAACCAAGCATAAAGCGTTAAATATGTACATAATAGCCCACTAAACTAACTCCCACTAGCTTCTTGAGCTCCACCGACTCCAAGCCGATGTCAAAACCCGAGAAGCCACCAAATGACCTTTTCGCCCTTTCTTCGTCTTGAGTAAAATATTACAATTTAATACACGACTCGCAGGTCGGGAATTAATAAATATTACAAATAAGTGGTACGACGACCACACCTCGAAAAAATAATTACACGCTAACTCTAACGGCTCGCAGGCCGTGAAAAGCGATAAATAATTAAATCAAACTCGGGGCTATTATGTACACCATGCCAACATCACATCACACATCGTGTTATCAAACAATCATGTTATCAAACATCATGTGATTTTTCGGTTTTAATTAATTGCCAAGTTTCGAAAATTTTTGATACTCGGTTTATCGAAACCGTTCAAAATTGAAACTTTTGAACATTTGATTTTTGAGTTCATCAAGACGGTTCCAAACTCGTCATGACTAACAAAACGGTTTAGCTCGGCATATTGACCATCCAATGGTCATGCTTGGCCTAGCTCCGTCCAACGGAGCCCCGTTCGGTCCCGGTTTCGGCTCCCCGAGAGTCCCGCTCCCGAGACCCGAAAAATCAAATTTTTTTCAAAAATTCCAGATTTGATAAACTTTTCAAAAATTCATTTTTCATGCATTAAACCCATAAACAAGAATTTAAAACATGTTATCAAACAATTTAGCAAATTAACATGCAAAACCGAAACTAGCAAGCAAAACCGAAAGTTCTCTTGTGAATCCCGAAGGTAGCACGGCTCTGATACCACTGTTGGGTCTCGATGGAGGGTATGAACACATACTTGCAGCGGAAATAACTCGAGACCATGTCATAGAACACTACCAAATATTAGATACACAAGAGAATAAACAATATGGATGTTTCCTTACCAACTAGTTCAAGAAAAGGAAGAGAACACCAAAGAAACGATGATCGGCTTGAGTCTCCAAGACGCCTACGTATCCAAATGGAATCAAAGCCACGTAGTTCTTCTTTAGATGACTCAAGAACACAACAAGAGGGGGGAAAAGTGCCAAACTCGAAATTGTAGTGTGAGAGGGAGAGAAGTTGTGTTTCTATTCTTGTCTTGTGATTTGTTGTAGGAAAAAGATGACTTAAACCATCAACAACCATCAAGGACAAGTAAGGTGTGAAGCATGGTGTGAAGTAAGACAAGCATGGTGCTAAGTATGGCAAGACAAGATGGGTTAGGTGGTGAATCACCAACACCTTAATCCTTGTCTTGCTTACTTAGTACTAATTAATCAAGACTTGATTAATTAGTTCCATGGGCCTTGGTTGCATGGGCCTTTCATGGGCCTCTTGGAACATGGCCCATGGCCATTCCCAACGAGGTCCCGTGACGTGCTCATCGCCTCCAAGCCTTCCATACCGGAAATGTCCAACATTATCCGACGCGATCAATCCCAAGACTCCAAGCCTTGTCTTGATCCGTAATGTCCTATTCACTTACGGGCACATGACCCAAAACCCAGTTTTGGTCATGTCCCGAGACAACTCTCTTTTGGCCATTCTCCATAAATGTGTCAATGAGTTTCATCCTTCGGTGTGACCCTTAGGTCTATGCATGTCGATAGATCAACGTAAAATCCCATTTTACTTGATCCTATATAAGTGGCAACTAACGAGACTTTAGTATTGCCTGACACTACATAGCGAATCGAACCAATCGATTCTAACCTTTCCGTCCTCCCTGTCATTATCCTTTTATCTCCGATATCCTGATTGAGATAAGGCATAGAGCCGTCATCCTTATTATTCTCAATCACTGTTCCTTGATATGTGAGATGATTGAATATATGATACCTAGTATCATGTGCATGGCCATGCTATTCTTTCAGTCACTCTCGATCAAGCGGCCGAGAACCGATATCTTTCCCATACCTCAGTATGAGGGATAAATCCCTTAGCCGTCTTTCGTGTCACTCATGCAACCCGTCCCCAAGCCAATCCTGGCCGTTATGGAAGCCCTGTTACGGACAACGTTAGGCTCAGGTCAAACTTAGTTGTTGACTGCATAGTGATCACAAAGACTCCTTGGTCTAAGGATACATGACAAGCTACGACACTGAATATGTTAATGACTCAATCTATGGCACATATTCAGGGCGGGTCGTCCAATATCATGTCCCACATGATATCTATGATCAGACTCCGGAATCCCATTCCAATGACTAACAGAACGTAAGCCATGAAGAGCCATCTTTCATACTAGTCGCTTCTAGTGAAGCTTTATTGACTAGGGACCCATCGAGTGTGATCCATCTCGATCTATGGTTCTATTCGCATGGTGGGCATAGATCAGAAATCACATCGATATATTACTCCAACACATAAGTAATAGAAAGCCGCTTTAATCTTATTGCTAATGATGATATATACATTTGGACATTTATGATTGAACTACGGGCACTAAGACTAACAGTATCAACAATCACCATTATATCATCCTACACCGGAATCCTCAACAGTGTAGGTACCATATCGGATCAACAATAACCACTATACCGTCCTACACCGGAATCCTCAACGGTGTGGGTACCATTCATCGGCTATGATATTACCCCATACCGGAATCCTCTACAGTGTGGGTACCATACCGGATCACCAATAATCAATATCCCGCAGGATCAACCAATTAATGCCCCGCAGGGTCCACCAAACAATATCCCGCAGGATCAACCAATCAATACCCCGCAGGGTCCACCAAACAATATCCTGCAGGATCAACCAATCAATGCCCCGCAGGGTCCACCAAACAATATCCCGCAGGATCAACCAAGCAATGTCCTGTAGGGTCCACCAAACAATATCCCGCAGGATCAACCAATCAATGCCCCGTAGGGTCCATCAAACAATATCCCGCAGGATCAACCAATCAATGCCCTGTAGGGTCCACCAAACAATATCCCGTAGGATCAACCAAGCAATGCCCCGCAGGGTCCACAATCAATTCAACCAAACTTATAAGTCCACAGATTCATCAATACACATCACAAGGGATTCATACCCACAATTACACTTACCATCATACTTACCAACCACGTTCCATCGGTCTATCACTCACCCGACCATACCATTTAGCACAATCAATTACACTCAATCATTCATTCATTCATTCAATCATACAATCATCCAAGCATTCATGTGATCATTCAAGCATACAATTTATCTAGTTTCATTAGACCCTTAATTCATCTTAAAACTAAGCCAGCAATGCATGTGAGGCAACCACAACTAAGCCTATGGCTCATCTCGGCCTTTCTACCAATAAAACAATTTCCCAAGTATTGAAAGCGAGTTAAACTAGTTATTCACATCCTATACATGCATACTAGACACGTCCGGTTATTATTAATTGAAAGACGATTATTCTAGTTATTCGCATCCTATATGCATCTCTAGGACCTTTCCGATTTTATTAACCTAATAGGCATACTAAAGCATTAAATTACAAGAGGAGTTTAGTACTTTCCCTACCTTGTGGTCTTCCTCTAATAATACTCATAGTTGTTGACGACTGGGCCAACTCCGTCTTCTCAGGCGAAGTCCAAGTTCCCTGGCAAAGTCCAGGTCGGTGTCTGGATTTACAGACAAAAGGTCCAATCAGTCCCGGTATTAACCAAAGGTCCTCTGATTAGTCCCATTAATCCTTTAATTGTCCAAAAAAAGTTAATTTAATAATTAATTAATCTGATTTTAAAAATAATTTATTCTTTAAAGTCGGATTGACTCGGATCCGACCCGAATCCAGGCCCGACTCGGATCCAGAGCCCAACACCCGGACCTGACCCGGAACCGGCCCGAACCCGGCCCAGACCCGACCCGAACCCGGTTCAGACTTGGTCCAAGCCCTAGTCCAGAACCGTCCAGGTCTGAGCCTGGCCCAAAGCTCAAGTCTCCGGCCCAAGACCGCTCGGCCCAACTCTCCGTCTGGCCCAAGGCCCACCCAGACTCGCATTCGAGCTCGTGCAAGTTCCGGCGAGTTGTGGTTGCTCCGGCCGTCGTCCACGGTGCCAGGCGAGCTCGAAGTGGGGGGGGGGGGGGGAAGAGGCGGAGAGGAGCGTCAGGGCGTTGGTGAGGTCCTGGCCACGGGGGCGCTGGCCGGAACACGTCCCAACCTCACCCCCGTCTCAGATCTGACAAGGGCGACTTTCGCCGTTGCTAGATCCGCCTGAAAACGCTCGAATCGAGCTCGGGCGAAGCGAATCTGGGTAAGAAGTGGTCGGGGAAGAAGGATGAGTGCGTGATGGAGCTCGAACCGCTCGATTACGTTACTGGAGCGCTCGATTTCAGCTCGGAGAGGACGGATCTGAGGGAAATTCCGGCGTCGTCTCTTCGTGTGCGTGGGTTCGGTGGTACTCTGACGGTCGAAGAGGAGAGGTGAGGCGAGGTTTCAGGGTGGAGGAGGAAGGAGGAAAAGCAGAAGAAGGTGAGGGTGGCCTGAGGAAGAACGGCGGCGATCATCCGGTTCGGTTGCACGCGAGAGAGAAGGGAGAGAGTGAGGGAGATGAGAGGTCTCGGGCGGCGTGCAAAAATGTGAGAGAGAAGGCAAGAACCCTAATTCCTGTAGTGAGTACCGCGTGCGAGGGAAGGGGCTGACTCCGTGTGGCTTTGGGCCTGCGAATGGGCCGGGTCCAGTTAAATTGGCCAGGTCTGGTTGGCCCAAAAGTCTCTTTCCCTTTTTTTTTTCTTCCTTACATTTTATTTGTTGCACTTTCCCCCCTTGATGTTTCAATTTGCCAAAATATTACTCTTTTGAAACAAAGTGGGTTTTACACGAATTGTGAGGTATCTAGCGTTTTTCGAATGTTATCAGCGACTAGTACCCGAGCGGCGGAGGACCGCAGGAATACCAGTACGCAGCCAGAACGGCCAGGGAGATGGCCGCGTGCCGATGAGATCAGAGTGGCGTAGCGGAAGCGTGGTGGGCCCATAACCCACATGCATCACACTCTTTCGTTTTTCATCACACTTGATGAGACTTGGATAACCTAAGAGTAGAACACTGGCACGATCATTGTGTTTGGATACCCCGATTAAGTACGATGTGGTTTGACGAGGGTGTGCCGTACGTGTTGGATTAGAGTAACCACTCTTGGTGATGGACTGGACAAATTTCGATGTCATCCTGGAAATGGACTGACTCTCAAGGCACGGGGCATCGATCGAGTGTGACCGGCGACCGATAGCAGTGCGATCGGGCATACGACAGTCGCGTACGGACGGGCAGTAGGTGGGAAGTTTGGATCGATGCACATCAGTTGTCAACAAGTAAGGGTCGAACGCCAGCGTTCTGCGGGAACTAGTACGGCCCCTACGAAAGCACAATAGAAGTAGGAGCACCGTTTGCTGGAGTCCGGAAATAGTTAGCCGAGTGCAACTACCACAACGGTTTCATGCCAGTAACATTATGGCACCTTCCGAAGCGTTGGATGGTGGGTCGGGTCAATTGCCCAAGCAGGGCACACTTGAGGATTAAGAGTTGATCCTTGTTGGTCCTGAGTTGTTCGAGAAATGTTTGAGAGGTGGCATGGATTGTGAACGGTTGAGGACCGCGCAGGGTCAACGCGGAAGTGCTAGGAGGAGGTACTCGCGAGGTATCCAAGCCGTTCAAACCCTGAGGAAATGTTAATTGTAATGTCTTTAGTTATGAAGTACGGTGGATGGATCGACTTATAACTGGTTCGATTGGTAGTATGTGATATCACAGGTGGGGCCATCTTCGATGACCGATCATGACTGTGTGTTACCTCTTGTGGAATGTCGTCATAGTAATGGCGGTTGTGTTGAGTGTTTCGAGGTGCGCACACCTTCCGACGAGATGTTGATAAGATGTACTGTCACCCCGGACCGTGCAGTAAGTGCGAGATCCGACGTCAAGTCGTTATGATTTCGTGTCAGTTCCTTGTTTTTATCGTGAGTGGTTGGACGTGGACTTACCTGATGTTATGTTGTGCGCGAGACTTAAATATGTGAAGTGACTAATTGAGGAAAAAGTGTTTGTGTGGGTTTCCGTTTTAAGTGCGATGTGAGAATTGTTCCGGTATGATACCTATACCGACAGACGGTTCCGGTATAGGGTATCTCGACCAAGCTGCGTGTGTAGGTGCGACGTCTCTACCGACGGAGGATTCCGGTATCAACTAACTGGTTTAAGTGCATCTCCGCGTGTTTGGGTGACAATGGACCGGGAGTTTTAATCGGACGTTCTTTGAGGCAGGATTAAGTGGAGTACGTTCGTTTTAAATTTCGAGGATGAAATTCTTTTAAGGGGGTAGACTGTAAAGCCCGCCCCGGTTTAAAAGAATTAAAATGTTAAATTTATCGAATTAAAGCGTCGTGGTTGGAAAACGGATCGAAAAATTGGATCGAGTGCGAATTAAAAAGAAAATAAAAAAAAGGTGGGTATTGGACTCGGCTGAGACTTGGGCCCAGCTCGATCGTACGGGCCAGGCCCAGCATGCGCGCCCAGGCCCACGAGACGCGAGCCCGAGCCAAACCCTACTCTACGTCTTCTTCTTCCTCGCGCGTGCACACGTCCCGAGACAGAAACCAGCTCCGCTCTCTCTCTCTTCTCCCTCGTTCTCTCTCGATCTCCCTCTCTTCCTCTCCTTCTCTCTCGCATCCAGCCTCGCTACCCCCTCGCCTTCTCCTTCCCTTCTGAGTACCACCGAGCCACCCACGCACGGACTCGAGACGAACTCGCCGGAGAATCTCTCTGGTTCGTCCTCTCCGAGCTCGAATCGAACGCGCCAACGACGGGAAACGCACAGTTCGAGCTCCCTCTCACCCTTTCCCTTCTTCCCCAACCTCGTCACGCGTGAAAAACATCGAGATGAGCTCGATTTGGGACGAGCTCAGCCGCAGCCATCGCCGGTGAACCTCCTGCTCGTCAGATCTGAGGCGGGAGCGAGTGTGGGTTCGCGCTCGAGCCACCGCCGCCACGGCCTCACCGTGAACCTGACGCCCTTCGCCGCCCTCGTTTCTCCCGTTTCGAGCGTCCCTGACGCCGTCGACGGCGGCCGAAGAACCCTAGCATCTCTGGAGCTGCATCCAGCTCAGACTCGAGCCTGGACGGGCCTTGGGCCAGGACTACCGTTGGGCCGGACGGTCTTGGGCCAAGGTTCGAACCTCAGGCCAGATCCAGGCTGGGCCTTGGGCCAGGCCCAGGTCTGGACTGGGTTCTGGACTCGGGCCTGGACCGGGTCTGGACTCGGGTCTGGACCGTGTTTGGAGCCGGGTCCAGTCGGGTCTGGTTTTTGGACCGGGTCGGATCCGGGTCTGGTTCTCGGATCCGGGTCGGACAGTTTTAATAAATTAATTAATTTAATTTAAATGATTTAAAAATGTTAATTAAAGGACTAATTGGACAATTCTGAGGACCTTTGGACTACCGGGACTGATTGGACATTTTACCTGATAAACCCAGACTTGGACTTCGCCCGAGAAGACCGGAGTTATGCCAGGACGTCAGCAGCTAGGAGACGCAGCTGTTGTGATCGTCTTGAGGTAGGGAAATTAGCGAATACCGCTTTAATTACGGAAAGTTACTAGTATGCATGCTAGGTAATAATACAAGTGGAACAATCGTTTAATATTATATAATAACCGGACGAGTCTTAGTAACATGTAGGATGTGATTCACTAGTGTTAGCCGCTTTCAATATTCTGGGAAATTGTCATGCTGGTAGAATGGTCATGTCGAACCTTAGGACTATGTGCTGCTTGAGATGCATGATGTGTGTTATAACCACTGATTGAGAGTCATAATAAGATTGATTCGGTGTTGCATGTTGTGACTGTGTGTGGGCAAGTGTGTCGTGTGTGATGTAATGTGAACCCTTGATTGTGATATGACCGGGTGAGTGATAGACCGATTTGTGTGTTATGGTGAGTTTGGCTTGGTTGGTATACCGGGGTCGAACTATGTTTCTGTGATGCGTGTATTCCCTTGAAACTCTGTGTTCCAAGAGGATGTGTACCCGGTATGATACCTACACTGAGAGAGTATGCCGGTGTAGAGTATCGAGGACGAGGACGGTGAGGCTGTTACCCCGATTCTCCGTGAAGGGAAGGCGTACGACCGAGGTATGTGCCGGTCCAGTATAGGTGAGGCCCTGATTCTACGTGACAGGAAGACGTCCTACTGAGGGATTTCCGGTCTGGGATGTTACCCCGATTCTACGTGATAGGAAGATGTCGTGACCGAGGCTTCGTGTTCCGGTACGATATAAATGGCCAATGGGTCGAATTGGGCATGTGGGTCGTATTGGGCCTACGGGTCGTGTTTGGCACTAGGTGTCGTGTTCCTACCCCGATGATCTATGGTCCTTTGGGGACATTTCCGGGACTTCCGATGAGATGCGTTCCTAGGGAACGTTTCCGGTAGCCTCGACGCATGTGTCTCCTCTGGATCGAGAGGCAATTCGAGATGATACGCTGACTTTCCGGTATGATATGATGGTTGTCACGCCCCAAATCCGGCATGGACCGGACTCGAGATGTGACTTAAAGACAATAATAAATAAAACATCGAGGGTGTCTCAAATCAATTATAAATCTCTAAGTTTAGCTTCGATCACGAATATCTCAAGTAAAAACGTTCCACAAGAAATCCTTTGAAACATAAGGTTCATAACAAAAAAATGACCATAAACGTCTCTAATGACAAGCACCCGGACCTACAGAAGCTCACGAGTCTCGAGTCCACTACTCATCAAGCAAGCCTGTGCAAAACAATAAACAAACAAACAGGGGTGAGCTTACGCTCAGTAGGGAAAATAAATAACAAGGGCATCCTTTAAGTTTAACAATTAGAAATTCACAATTTCGTTCGAGTTTCAATAATACGAAGAACCAAGAAGATGTTGAAATAAGGGAACAAAACGGGTATTGAACACTTTTAAGACAATAGCAATAATTCCAGAAAGTAAGGGAAATAATATCCTTCTAGACAACAATTAAAGATAGAGCATTTAAATGCCATAGTGGAACGTGAAGTCACCACAGTCCGATCTACATCACTCTTTGTGTCATGTCGGATTTCCCCTCGGTCCAGAGGAGAAACATACATCGGACTACCGGTAATATCCCTAAAGGGACACACAACATCGGTATTACCGGAAGTATTCCCAAAGAACCATAGATCATCATGGTAAAACAGGATAACCTTCCGAGAATGCTCCCGCAGGACACATACACTCGGGGTAAAGCCATAAGTAGTCATAATCTTCCCCATAGGGCGAACAATCTCTCGGCTATGATACTACCCCACACCGGTATTCCCTTCGGTGTAGGTTCCACGCCTAACCACGAATAATCATCCCCGCAGGGTAAAAAATCCACCGGCTATGATACTACCCCATACCGGTATTCCCTTCGGTGTAGGTACCATGCCAAACCACGAATAATCATCCCCGTAGGGTAAACAATCCACCGGCTATGATACTACCCCACACCGGTATTCCCTTCCATGTAGGTACCCTACTGGATCACAAGTCATCGGCTTAGGTACTACCCCACACCGGTATTCCCCTCGGTGTAGGTACCTTACAGGTACTACCCCACACCGCAGCGTGGGTGCCATACCGGTACACAATCCAATTTAAAGACTCACACGAGACTAACATACTAAACAATCAGGGAACAACCAAGGTTCAGCAAATCACAGTTCTAACACAACACACCATAATAATTCATATAACTTTACACTTACCGATAACTTACCAATCGCGATCCATCGGTCTATCATTCACCCGATCATGTACCATTTAGCACAATCAATTACACTCACACATTCATACAATCATTCATCCAAACATTAGACTAAGCAATCATTCAACAATCATAGTTCAATAGTTCAAATCATCTAGTTCAACAATCATAGTTCAATCATTCAAATCAACTTGTGGGTTAAGGTTCCACCGCGCTTCCGCTGCGCTACTTTGATCTTATCGTCACTCGGTCATCTCCGTTGACCGGTCAGACCGTTTACTGGTCAAGACTGCAGCCTTTCACTGCTTGGGCTTTCAATGCTGATAGCACTCGATGAACGCCTGTTGTTTCACCATTCGGTTCTTAAAACTCGATCCGCACTATCGAAGGAGGAAAAGAACTTTCAGTACGGCCAGGTCTGTTACTCCATTTTCAAACTCATACTGACACTAGTCGGTACTACCACACCTCTGATCGGTGTGTTAAGGTACGGGTGGGCTTAACAGTTTTAAACTCGTTCCAACATAAAGTAATCACGAACCAATACAACCAAGTGTAATACTCAAGTGTCAGCAACCACAAAATCCAAAATGTAAATACCAACAAGTACTCTAAGCGATCTCAAGATCGGAATCATGTATCTCAACTCGGGGTCCGGCAATCGCGTACACTCGACCCTGCCGAATCGGAGGTCCTCCTCTCGGTGGTGGTGGTGGTGGAGGAATCTGCTGTAGTGGGGCCCTCGGCTGCTGTCGCTGAAATGATATGATAGGGGTGCCTGGCGACGCTGCATCTGATATGGTCGCTGCATCGGTCCTCCTCCGAACCGGTCAGGACACACGGGGTAGATGTGTCCAAGTATGCCGCAATAAAAACATATTGGCGGTCGCTCCGATGTTGAATGTCCGGCCGACTTCACCGACCCGTCCTGACTCGCCCTACCAGGCTGCGTCTGAGGTCGGAAGACTCCTAACTTCCTCTGCCTCCGCGGGTTACGGACCTCCGTCGGTCTTAATAAGTCGCTCGGCCTTGGCCTGCTCTCTCGGCTCTAATTGTCTCACGGAAGCGTTGCCTCATTGCCGGTGCCTGATCCACAAGTTCCGAATACACCGAGCCCTTACTGCAGTAACCCGATCCACAAACGCGAGGCGATGCCCTCCCTCAAACCGTCTACAGCGGTGAGTCTCGGTCGGCACCATCTCCGGCGCAAAGCGGGATAAGGATGTAACCCTCGCCTACTGCTCTAGGAATAGTCCTTTGAACGACTGAACACATCTCCAACTCGTACTTCCGCGCGGTATCACTCCAGGTATGCATCTCCCTTCAATTGAGAGGTCGCGAAAGATACTCTCAAACGACTCTCAGATACCCCAAATGTATCCAAATTGCGGGTAATCCGTTCCAACCATTCTGCCGCAGCCTCGGGGTTTGAACCCCCGGAATAGATCGGTGTACCCAAACTACGAAAATCCATGAGAGCCTGGGCCGTGTAGCTATCCAACTGGCCTGACCTCTCGGTAGTGACTGCGGTGGCAGTAGGCACAGACTGGTGCAGGTGCTGCAGTCTCCTGCTGAGCGTTGATCGCTGCTAGTACTGCGCGGACCACCTCCTCTAGAGGGGCCGCCTGAGTCGGCTCTGCGACTGGAGGAGCTCTAGGTGGTAACCCTGGCGGTCCACCCTCAAAACTATGGTGCTCTGTGGAAGCAGCACCCTGGGCACTCGCTGCCCCTACCTGCCCAACAACTGGTGTCTGGCTCTGCCCCACAGCTGGACAGCTCATGGTCAATCTCGGGATGTAAACACGGGACATCTCGTGTACTCGTTGCATCTATAACGTATATATTCATAATTCATTTTAACACAAGCGGTTCGATTTAAGCATAAATGGACGTCCTCATGCGTCTCAAAGGGATCCTACTTGGATCGATAATACGTAGTATAGTCATATATAATACTTATATAGACAAAGAAGTTCGCACCTTGTGCGTCTCACAACATCAAGCAAGTAATGCAATCAACTCCCACAAGAGGTACAATTTCAAACAATCAACATACCAGACTGGCACACGTCTCGGTCGGGTATCTTCCCATCACGTGGGGTTCAAATCATAACACAACAATTCCACAATTTGTGTCCTCAATTTCTTTCTCATAAGTCTCAACTCTTTTCATAAATCTCAACACCTTACTTTTCTCTTATAACATTCATGTCGATCTCGCGTCGTTACAACCCGATTCAGGCGTCCCCGAATCTCGTTGTAACCACTTGACATCCCCCTATCATGTTCGACTACAGTGGCGCCCCTGAGTCAACCCGTGATAGTGCAAACACTTCAGTTTCACAGAAATTTCGGCATGACCCGTTCGTATTTTCCATCAACCATCCGCTTAAGCGAGACATTTAATCATCAATATCATATGGTATTCAGCACACAAGGTTCCTACACATCACCGTGAAATACTGCAAGTACTCCTTGGGTTTCTACCCTTTACTCGATTGACATCCAATCGGATCATCATTTCAACTTTAATCCTTAAATAACGGTCAACATTTTAAACAAGTCAACACTTCAATAAGTCAACACGTCAACTTTATCAATCATGGAACGGCCAACCAAGGTGGCAACACACTTAACAAACGGTTTACTCAACAACCAATTCAGAACGGCTCAATCATTGCTCGTTAACCCATTCCCAATCTCAACCGTTCAGCATCACCGATCACTGTAACATACAACCAATGGGGCAAGGATACCAGTCAAGCAATGCAACCATCGTAAAATAAAAGCTTTAGACTTAAGCGAACGCTGAAACAATCAAGACTTGTGTCGTTCCAACTCTACGCATCGAATATCTCCGACTTGCGTCACTGAGTACCACGACTTAGACTTCCTAACTCTACCCACCTAATTGACGTGCGGTCCGAGGTTTTGAAAACAAGTTCAAAATGAAACCAGGCTCTGATACCAAATTGTCACGAGGGTGTGACTTAAAGACTCGAGACGTGACTTAAAGACAATAATATATAAAACCACGAGGGTGTCTCAAATCAATTATAAATCTCTAAGTTTAGCTTCGATCACGAATATCTCAAGTAAAAACGTTCCACAAGAAATCCTTTAAAACATAAGGTTCATAACAAAACAATGACTATAAACGTCTCTAATGACAAGCACCCGGACCCACAGAAGCTCCCGGGCCTCAAGTCCACTACTCATCAAGCAAGCCTGTACAAAACAATAAACAAACAAACAGGGGTGAGCTTACGCTCAATAGGGAAAATAAATAACACGGGCATCCTTTAAGTTTAACAATTAGAAATTCACAATTTCGTTCGAGTTTCAATAATACGAAGAACCAAGAAGATGTTGAAATAAGGGAACAAAACGGGTATTGAACGCTTTTAAGACAATAGCAATAATTCTAGAAAGTAAGGGAAATAATACACTTCTTGACAACAATTAAAGATAGAGCATTTAAATGCCACAGTGGAACATGAAGTCACCACACTCCGATCCACAATACTCTTTATGTCATGTTGGATTTCCCCTCGGTCCAGAGGAGAAACATACATCGGACTACCGGTAATATCCCTAAAGGGACACACAACATCGGTATTACCGGAAGTATTCCCAAAGAACCATAGATCATCGGGGTAAAACAGGATAACCTTCCGAGAATGCTCCCGCAGGACACATACACTCGGGGTGAAGCCATAAGTAGTCATAATCTTCCCCGCAGGGCGAACAATCTCTCGGCTATGATACTACCCCACACCGGTATTCCCTTCAGTGTAGGTACCATGCCTAACCACGAATAATCATCCCCGTAGGGTAAACAATCCACCGGCTATGATACTACCCCATACCGGTATTCCCTTCGGTGTAGGTACCATGTCAAACCACGAATAATCATCCCCGCAGGGTAAACAATCCACCAGCTATGATACTACCCCACACCGGTATTCCCTTCCCTGTAGGTACCCTACCGGATCACAAGTCATCGGCTTAGGTACTACCCCACACCGGTATTCCCCATGGTGTAGGTACCTTACAGGCACTACCCCACACCGCAGCGTGGGTGCCATACCGGTACACAATCCAATTTAAAGACTCACAAGAGACTAACATACTAAACAATCAGGGAACAACCAAGGTTCAGCAAATCACAGTTCTAACACAACACACCACAAGAATTCATATAACTTTACACTTACCGATAACTTACCAATCGCGATCCATCGGTCTATCATTCACCCGATCATGTACAATTTAGCACAATCAATTACACTCACACATTCATACAATCATTCATCCAAGCATTCTACTAAGCAATCATTCAACAATCATAGTTCAATCATTCAAATCATCTAGTTCAATTAGACTCTTATCTTATCCTACTACTAGGTGTCACGCCCCAAATCCGGTTTTGACCGGACTCGAGACGTGAACTAAAACAATAATAATTTTAATCGAAAATAAAGCCAGCTCAATTGGTGATAGCATCACTCAAGGAAATGCTATAAAGGGTGAGGTCTTGGGTTCAAGTCTCACCAACAACCTAGGTTGGTATTTGTCTGTGGACAGTACACCAGAGGGGTTGTGGTGTATTGGGCTGTAGACCTAACATCGCCGCGCGTGGGGCCCGGGTCTGGCACGGTGGGATGTTACACTAGGCAACACAGCATGTGAAGCAAACACAAACAATCATAGGCTCATCACAGCCATCTATCAGCACGACAATTCCCAAGTATTGAAAGCGAGTTAAACTAGTTATTCACATCCTACGCATGCATAGTAGACACGTCCGGTTATTAGTAATTTAAAGACGATTATTCTAGTGATTCCTATATGCGTACTAGGACCTTTCCGATTATTATTATCCTATAGGCATACTAAACTTTCTTTAAATTAAACGAGTTAGTACTTTCCCTACCTCAAGGTCTTCCTCTAATAATACTCCTAGCTGCTGACGACCGGGCCAACTCCGTCTTCTCAGGCGAAATCCAAGCTCTCGGGCGAAGTCCAAGTTCGAGTCTGGGTTTAACAGATAAAAGGGGTCCAATCAAAACCGGTAATTGTCCAAAGGTCCTCTGATTAGTCCAAAAAGTCCAGTAATTAACCAGTTTTAAGTCATTTATATTAAATTAATTATTTAATTAAATGTCTGACCCGGATCCGGCCCCGAACCCGTAACCAAACCCGGTTCGAGCCCGCATCTGAGTCCTGGCCCGACCCGAGTCTCGTCCTGGGCCCAAGGCCCGTCAGGATCTTATTCTGGCCCAACCTATCCGACCCAAAGTCATCCCAACCCAATCATCGTCAGGTCAGGACGCTCGAGCACGGCGAGGGTTTTGGGTTTGGACCGCCGACGACGATGGCAACGACGGAGGCGAGCTCGGAGGGACGTCCGGCGACGCTCAGGAATGACGGTGGGGCGTCTGCCTGACTAGAACGAGGGTGGTGGTCGTCGTGGTGCATCCAATGACCGCTCCCGTTCCAGATCTGGCGAGAGACGCGGTCGTCGGTGTCGTTTCCAGTGGAGCTCGCTCGAATCCGTGACGTTGCGATGGGGTTTCAGTCCGGCCGTGGGCCGAGGAGCCAAAAAATGGACGGCGGGGCACGAACCCTTGCTTTTCCTTCAGTTGCCGTCGCAGTACGACTCGAGCCCAAGGGAGAGAAACTGGGTGAGGGTCTCCGACGACGTAGTCTCGTGTTCGTTACCGGCGAGCGTCGATCTGTACAAGGGAGTGACGGCTCGGCGAGGCTCGGTTTGGGGTGGATCTGAGAAGGAAAGTGCGAGAGGGAGTAAGAGAGAGAAAGAGAGACGGGATCGAGAGGGAGAAAGGGCGAAGGGGTTTCTAGGTTTTGAGGTTTGTCACGAAGGAGAAATAATAAGGAGGAGAAGAGAAGAAGAGAGGCAGAGGATGGCGATGGTGGATGAGGTCGGAGAGAAGGGAGCTCGGTGAAGAGGATCTGGTTCGCGGGCTTGAGAGGGAGAGACGCGAGGTAGAAGACAGACCTCAAAATGCGTGCGCGGAAATGGGAAACGAAGCGGCGCTGAGACCCTTTTGTTCCTAGGGTTGGGCTGCTCGTGGGTAACGGGACAAGCTGGCTTGGGCCTGGTCAGTTTGTCCAGCCTACTCTTTTTTTTTTTTTGATTTTTCTCTTCAACAATACTTGTTGCAATTTCCTACCCCAATGTTTCTGATTTCTCAACATTACCCTTTTGAAATAAGTGGGGTTTTACAATGGTAATTCGGGGACTGCGGTACGAGACGTGTGTTGGTTGTTTTTTGTGTGATACGTTTGCTGTTTGGTTAATGTTTTATTTTGTGAAAGTGGTCGTTGAGCGTGTTGTAAGTTTGGATATGAACCCCGGTTTGGCAGTTAGTTGTGTTGTACTAATATGCTCTAATTGGACGGTTACTCGTGGTGGTGAGCCGAGGTTTAGAACCTTAACTACTTTTCCTACTGAGCGTAAGCTCACCCCCTTACTTTGTTGTGTTTCAGGTGTTGAGCGGGACCAGTACTAGTAGGATTCTCGGAGCTTGGGAGTTGACGGGGATTTTCACTAGTGTCTAGAGACGTACAGTGTTTATTACTGTTTCACTCTTTTATTATTACTTTTATCGAGCTGTTGACTCGTCTAAACTTTCGAAACTTTAAATTGCAACTGAGACCCTTTTTATTATCTTTTTTTACACTATTTATTATTTTTTTAAGTTCGCGTCTCGAATCCGGTCAAAACCGGATTTGGGGCGTGACACTCTGGATGGCCGGACTCTTCGGCTGGTATCCAGGGACAGGGCGTGGGTGACTATCGGCGACCTCTTCTGGTGGAACCCCTAGCGTACTATGACCCTGCATCGAATACCCAAACGGGACTGGTGGTAGGGCCTCGGCCTTGGCCAGGGCATCCGGGGACGCGGGGCCATGGTGGCGCGGATTTGATAGATCTGGGGGTCGGTCGATTACCTTTGTCCCTGGATCTTTTACCTACATATGGATTATGTCATGGAGGGGTGACGGTGTATCCATGGTGCTGTTACCTAACTTGGGGCCTGGTCCTCTATGGGCATTAGATCCCTTGGGGTGCTTTGTACACAAACATATCCGGGGGATGTTGGTATGGGATCAGCCGATGTCTGCCCCGCTGGCTAGGGTCTCGGGACCCGGTGGAGGATCCGGGGGTAGAGGTCGGGCACCATTTGGACCTCATCTTGCTGTAGTTCCCAGGCCCACTACTGGGGTCGGCTATCTGAACCAGCATGCTATGGAGGTTTGGGGGGGGGGGTCAGCGAACAACAAGACAGGCGAGGGCTGGGTACCAGCCTCGCCGTTTCACATGAGTCCCCAAGCCAGTCCTAGAGGCAGGAAGGAGTCTCTAGGGATGGCCCATCAACCTTCCACCACTGACGGTCACAGGTTCGGTAGCACCAACGAAGAAGAGTGTCACCCTTGGGTGACCCAGCGGTTTCCAGACCCACCTTGAGCAGTGACCGTCGACGGATTTTCATTACCTTGCTTTTCAGTTTATCGTTATTAGATTTGGTTGACTGGTTCTCTATTTTTCTAGTTATTTCTGTTTGGTTGTCACTCTTAGCCGCCACTATACCACATCAGCAACATGTCTCTGACTCGACGGTAGTACAGGGTTTTCTCTGTTTACCCCAGTTGGGGTTTAAGCATGTATTGACTCTTTTAATATAATGAAGTATCAGTTTACTCAAAAAAGTGTTTCTTAAATACTATTTAAAAAAAAGGGTTATATATTTTTTGGTACCCAAATGTTTCGTCCACGAACGATTTGGTACCCTTATGTGTCAAATGACCAATTTGGTACCCTTTTGATTTGCCCACAGACGGAATTGGCATATTCCGTTAGAAAACTAACGGAATATTCCACTAAGTTAGTCATGTGCATTTAAGTGGGGTGTGAAATTACAATTTTACCCTTTCTTATTTTAAGCTTATAAAATTTGATAGACAAAATTACCATTATACCCTTAGTTATAATACAATAAATTAATTAATTAATCGAAAATAAATTAAAAAAATTAAAAATTAAAAAAACTTAAAACTTAAATTTTTTTAAAAACATTAAGAAAATAAAAATAAAAAATAGAAAAATTAAAATATTAATAAAATTAAAATATTAAAATATTTAAAAAAATAAAAAAATTTAAATTGAAAAAAATTTAAAAATTTAAAAAATAAAAACAAATAAATTTTTTAAAAAAATATTTATTTTTATGAAAAAAAACTTATTAAAAAGTAAGTTTAAATATAAAGTTAAAAGTCAAAAGTCAATATAAGGGTAAAGTGATCATTTTACATTAAAGTCAAAAGTCAACTAAATCAATACAAGGGTCAAATGGTTATTTCACATTATTATGTTAGATTTTAAAACCCATTAACTCAAATCATTTGTGGACAGAACATTATGGTACTAAATTGGAATAAAAATTCATAAGGGTACTAAATCGTTCGTGTACGAAATATTTGGGTACCAAAAAGTATATATCCCCAAAAAAAGTGTTATTGAATACAAAGATATGTCATGTATGAATAACTGAAGTGTTCTTGAATACTCTTTCAAAACAAAAAGTGCTCTTAAATACAAAGAGAACCAAGCAAGAAAGACAATTTAAGAAGAGATAATCATGTTAGGACTAATGTTCAGAATATGTAATGAAAAGTATTGTGGAAGTCAAACTCAAGAGCGTTTTGTATAGAGAGGCGCTCTGCCTTCTCTCTAGAAAACAAACCCTACCCCCCTTCTTTAGTCCCCCGTCGTCTTCTCTTCTCCTTCTGCCCACGATCTCAGCCTCTTCGGAGGTCACCGACGATGGCTTCCTCTCCTATCCTCTTTCTAGTGCTCTAGTACTGCTTCTCTTCTTCTCTTCGTTTCGTTTTGGCCTTTTCCTCTTGTGGACGAGTCGGTCGCGGGGCGAGCAAGATCCGACCGTGGGACGATTTTCCTCAACCTTTCCGATGAGGATCTCGCGGATCTCTCTTTTCTCAATCGATTTTGGCTCTGTACCGCTCGGGTGGAGCTCGGCATCACGTCTTCTTCGCCTACTGCGTCTCTGCTCTGGTTCATGAGAAATCCGTCAGGTTAGCCTGGCCGCTCGGTTGGCAATTGTGCCTCCTCCTTCGATCTGGCCTTGTTAGGGTCAGATTTCTCGCATCGGAGCTCTGCCACTCTCAGGACCTCTTGTTCCTCCTCGGCCGCGCTTCAGTCTAGCTCTTCCTTGCTTGTTCGTGATCTTTGAGGTTAGATATGTCACTCCTTCTCGCCTGGCTCCTGCTCAGAAGAAATTCCAGTCCCCTTCCTAGCGTCTTTCGGTGTTGGCCGGGTCGTGAAGAGGATTGAGCGTGAGTACAGGTCGTTGTTTTGAAGATTTGCTTTTGAGGTATTCTTCTCCCCTTCCTTGTAAGGATCTGTCAACTCCCTCCCCTTTCATGCATCCCCAAATGCTTTGGTTTCACTTCTTCTCAAACGCAGATGTGGTTCGAGCTCGCATGCTTGGTGTTGACCTCTGGTGAGGTCTTTGGGCATTGTTGGCCCTCTTCTGAATCCAACTGTTTGAGGTAACATGTTATTTAGGGTTTGGCTCAACCTTTTTTTCGGTGTTGGCCGACGGCAACATAGCTCTGGTCAATCCTCTTTAGAGGGTACTAGTCTATGGAGCAGGGAGAGGCTTATTATCCATCAAGGCTAGGGGTTAGATTTCTGATTGTTTGGCTCGGGCTCTTAGATGCTACCTCCTCAACTGCGCTTCATGGTGGTCAGATATGGATTTTTAGATCTTTTTTTCTCAATTTGTTAGGGCTTTATGGGTGGGAAATCTGGGTTAATGACCCTGTTGTTTTTTAGTTCTTGGAGGTTTCTTCTGTGGGTAGTTGGTTTGTATCCCTTCTTCTTGGTTGTTGTTTTCTGGTTGCTCTTGTCTTGAGTTCTACCTTATGGGGTTTCTGTGTTCTTCTCCATCCCTGGTGTAGGGATCCGGATTTCTTGAGGTTCCGATGATGGAATGCTCTTTGGTTGTAAGGTTGTCCCATCCCTGTGCTCTTTACTTCAAATAGCCGGGTTTTATAAATTTGCTTTGCCGATAAAAAAATGAAAAGTATTGTTTAACCCATTACTTCAAAATAAAAATGGAAATAAAGAAAACGGGATTGCATTAGAAATGAAAATTAGGTGTTTATAAACGACTAGTTTTTTTAGCGAAAGGTGCAATTTTATTAATTATCTAAGAGGATTGTTCAGGGAAGCGTCTCAGGAAGAAGATCCCTTGACCACTGAAGAACAAACAGAGAACAAGCCTTTCAAGCGAGTTAGTGAGAAGCTTTGTTCGTAGTTCGAGAGTTAGTATTTCGTTTTGAAGAAACAATAACATAATGAAACTTAAACTAATAAAATAAAGAAAACCGCTCAAAGTGGTGCTTAAACGCTGCTTGATACCATGAAGAGGACTCTTTTCGTCGTGAAAAATACGACCGAACCTGAACTTAATAGTAGTAATAAGAGGATATATGTGATTCAGGGTTCTCTCTTAATAAAAGTCCATGAATATTTGCTCATTAATTATTGACCTTGCAAAAAAAGAAAAAAGAAAAAATAAAATAAACCCAAACGATTAGCTTGATCCAAAATTGAGATAAAGATGGAGATGCATCAGTGGCGGTCAAGGAGGTAGATGTGTCGATAACGGAGTAATGGAGGGTGGAGGCCGATCAGGGATAGAGCTTTGAGGCGAAGGCGGCGGCGACGGCGACATTAGTGGGATAAATCGATGCCGAGGTGATAAACCAATCGACAACCATGAAGAGTGCATGGGGACCAGTATAAGATCGAGAGACACGTCACTAGTGGCGTGGAAAGGTCAAAGACGTGGTGGCTAACGGTGGTTTAGGAGAAACCCTCGTAGAAATCTTAGTAGAGCTTTCCATGCGGAGAGAATATTTGACTTACAAATGACTAGTTAATCGATTAGTATTGTGGTAAAAAAAAATTGTATTAAAATACAATAATTAAATCGCAGGTTTGCATCTTAAAAGTGGTTCACACCTGATTGTCTTCCTATATATATATATTAGAACTTTCGGGTACAATTCGAAATTCATGTGTGAAATACAAACAAATCTGGGCCATTAGTTTAGGGAATCGGATGACCATCGATTTTTTTTGGGAGGTGGGGGGAGGGGAGATGATTGATTACGAAATTAATTACAAACATATGCATTAATGATTCCGTCATTAATTTTTTTTTTGTTTAAATTTGTGCCTTTGATTCCACGATCCAATGACCCAGATTGATAGTTTGTATTCCGTACGGGAGATATAAGTTTGTGCCTATATATATATCAGCTTAGTGTCATCCTAAAATAATTAATGAATGCAATTAATTACTAAAAAATTGTTTAATATGTGGGAGAAATGGTTGATAATAAGATCAAAACAGTAAGATGTATACATCAACGATATATATACAAAATTCCTTAAATATGAGTAACGTTGTATCGTAAATTAAGTAATCAAAACCATTTATGTGGTACATAATTTTGTACATACCATGCATATGCAAAATAGGAATCATTTGACGGTAGTAGGTGCTCGATCGAGGTGGTCAAATGGTTGGAGAAAACTTGGTCAACACTCTTGGCCAACAAATGTATAAGACTTAGGTGATGAATGCAGAAACATTACCCAAGTTTAAACCTCACCAACGGATACAACTTCTTTCGGTTTAATTTTCTTACTTTACCCACATATATAATTATCCATTGTTAAAGTTCCCTAACTTGACCAACAAATACAAATTATTTTGGACTCGGTCACTATATTCGTTGGTCAAGTCATCACTTTACCCACATATATGGCATCCATTAGTAAAGTAACCTCACTTTACCAACGGATACAAATACTTAGCACTCGGTTATTATATCTGTTGGCCAAGTGACAACTTTACCAAACGGATGCATACATACGTGGGTAAATGTCAAAACTTTACCAACAATTGTATTATATCCGTGGCCAAGTCAATTTATGCACTGGTGCATCCGGCTTTGCTCCCTTGACCTCGAACACTATACCTAAAAACCCCTCACTTCGAGGCAGAGGTCCAATAGTAACCCCGAGCACTACACCTAACTCGTGGGGTAGAGTGGAAGGGATTGAGGAGCTTATGAGGGCCCCTTAGGAGGAGGGTCAGTGCTCGATGGGCACATCGACCGGCACTTCATGAACTATCCCATTTGGGGCACTAGGTACGAAAAGAGGGTCAACTGGAGAACCCCAAAAAAATCAAGCAAGGGCTGGCAAGCAGCCTCGCTAGGAGGAATAATAGACAACCAGGTCTTCAAGGACCATACTCGGGAGGGGACCTAGTGCAATCCTATCCTCCAATTGGTACTGTTGAGATCAGGTTCGATCGCTCACCTCATGATAAAAAAGAGTGCCCTCCATAGAATCAAGCAGCGTTAAGGAATCATCTTGAGTGGTTCTCTACAGTATCAAATTTTAATTTATGTCCTATTTTTTAAAAGTTGTATATGACAACGACGATCTGTCATAGAGTTTGTTAAAAAAGACTTTTTGGGGGTCCGTTCTTCGTACTGACTACTTTTTAAATATTAGTAAATTAATACATTTTGCTCAAAAAACAGAGAAACTATTTTTTTTTAGGGTAACCTTGTTGATGCACGAATGTATAAACGACTCAGATTAAGTCACTTTAATACTGAAGCGCTACATATGATAGAATCCTTTAAACGTCAGGACAGTAAAAACCTAACACATAGAGGAAAGCTTGGCGGCGACTCGGTCTTCACTTTCCGTCGCCACTTGGCTTTGGGAGAGCAACCATTCACGCTGCTTGTGGTGGGTGATTCACCATGCTTAATCCAAGTAAGTTCTTCAAGTTATAGGTTGTATGAGACTAGTGCGAATTGGGGTATTTACAGGTTTCGCCTGATGACTTTTGGCTTCGGGGAAAAGGCAGTTTGATTTGTGGTGGTGATGGGTGGGGCAGCCGGGGGAAATGGTTTAGGATCCTTGGTGGCGAGGGCGGAGATTAGGGTTGGGTGACATCGCTGTTGGAGATTTGCTTGTTTTCAAATGATTGATCATGTGGGGAGTTTTGGTGGTTGCGTAGATCAGGATTGAGGGATGGTCGAGCCAATTACGGGGTAAAAGGTCGTTGATGGTAGGGCATGGAGGAGCGACAGTTGAGGGGCATGTGGCGGTGTGGGGTGAGGTGGGGATCCGCTGGTTTTGGCGGTCCCGACCTCGACGCAGCTTGGCCCCGTGGCGGTGTTGCGACCGTCCCAACCGAGGGCTAAGGCCCCGATGATAGAGGGACAAGGAAGTCGCGGGGTCGATGCGAGACTTCTCCACCAAGTTTTGTCAAGATGGCTCCGGGCTCAGCGTATGTTGGGATGAGGAGGTGTTCAGATGGTTGGTCATCGATGGTGACAAGTGTTACTGAACATTAGGACGCTGATGGTCGCGGCTACGTAGAGGAGAACTCAGGCGGGCAAGACAACAGCGATAACAGGGGCGGGGGACATAGTGGAGGCAACAAGAGTAGTCGATCGGAGCTTCGATCCACAATTGTTGGTTGCTTTCCTATAGAGGGGAAAAGTACCGTAGGGACCTTATTCTCAGTCGGTAGTGTGTACCTATTTGCTGTAGATGCTCGGATGATTGCTGATGCAATGCGAATTCTGAGCACTGAATCAGAGGGAACGACAGGGTTCAATAGACGAACAGTTCAACCGTCGAGGGGCAGAGCGCACCCTCGCCTCGATCAATGAAGACTTTGTGGTCCATTGGGGGGTCTACCAGCATCACCGTCCCACTGGACGTAAGGTGGCAGAGGTTCCACCAAGGCTTGACACAATACCCCTCTACCTTCTCGGGGCCAGCAACTCTGAGTTAAGAATCTCTACATTTATCTTTTCAGGGAGGACGACACAAGTTGGCATCCTGGGGGAGTCCCTAGTCCACCGCAGTACCCCTCCGGAACTGGGTCCGTTTTACCTTAACTTCCAGGCCATATTTGTTTTATCTGTGTTTCACGGTACTATGCAGCTCTCATTTTTGAACATATCAACGAAACGGTTCGATTCAAAAAGTTATACTTCCTTTTGTTATGATTTATTTATGTTAGTATTTCACTTTGAGCACCTTTGTTTCAGTATCGGAGGGTTTCTCTGTCTTTTATCTTGTTACACTTATACTATCATATAAATCGTTTATTTATAGAAAAAAAACGCCAGGACAATGGAGAGATCTGCCAATGCATCCCCCGCCTTTATACTCCGTACATACCGGTATCATAAAAAAACAACACCATACACTTTCTGTTTCATCTCTTGACGTTTTTTCATTTCCCCCGAAACCAGACCGATACCACCTCGGTGATTCCCGCTTCACCATCAAGGGAGATCAACCACAGGACGGTTATGAATCCTGAATAGTAAGCTCCCGATCTCTTAATTACTTCGATTTTTGCCTGCATGTTTTCTATCTCTTTGGTCTCTGAGAAAATTGAGGGAATGGTGTGAACCTTGTAGATTTTCTCTATGGATTAACCCAGTGGGGCGTGAAGCTGGCACTTAACTATCACGGATTTGTGTCAATTTTAGGTTTTCCAAACCTTTTGTTTTGAGTATTTTTTGTTCGATTAAATCATCGTTTTGGCTGTCTAATTTTACCTCTCTGCTTATCAGTTGTAAGAGTGAGCGGAATGTTAATAGTTGGCCGTTTGTGAATTTTGTTTCATCCTTACATCCTGGACAGGTTGACATTCAGGTTTATTGAGGTTGATTTGATGATGCTTTGGTTGGAGGGCATAGATCCGTAAATATTAGTTAGAGATATAACTCAATTGATATATGGAACACTAATGGCTAGTCAGATTTGGTTTCATTTATGTCCTTAATGGTACACATTCTGGCCCACTTTACAATTCGTCACCTGAGTACTGTAATCAACAATAATGGCATCAGTTGAGTGGAAAGGAGTATATAAGTTATAACCCAACTGACTAATTATTGTATAACTATCACAGTATAAGAGTGAATAATGGGATGAGAAGGAATGAGGAGTGTCATAATAGCAGCAAATATAACGTTGAATGGATGTTGAAATGCTCGGAATGTGGCTGTTTAGTTGGCTCCTAGTATGATGGTTAGGTGTTCTGCATCTTAGATTTCCTATAATAATCTAATCAATTCCAATGTGCATGCTATATAGGATTAATAGTTGGTTTCTGGATGCAAGCAAGGAATCTTATGCTTCTTTTGGAACTAGAGATATTAGCGTGAAGAGGAATGTGAATCAACAAATAATTTTATGTCTAAAATATCCCGTGGACTTCACATTTTTCACTTATGCAATATGCTAAATGAAATCCTGTTTTCTATGTGTGTCTGTGTAAGGTCATGAGAGAAATTAATATTATAAGTATGACCTCAAATGGGAATGTATTGCGTACTTGAAGAAAATAATTCACTTTGGATGTTCTTGATGTGAATTGAAGTTTCTGGATGAGTATTGCATTGTTGTTTGAAATCTGATTGATGCATTTCATTGTGTGCCCAGATAGACCATAGCAAATCTTGTTCGTCAGACCTCATTAGGTGACTTGGTCCATGATCCCAGCACTTCCTTAGTCCTGACCAACTTGGACTTCTCATCCATTACAATAGATAGGCGTATGTTGGTTCTCATTTTGAAAATGGGAAATGAAAATAGGGTGACGTGAGGGAATGAGAATGGACATAGGAACAACATAACTTTGCATCGCCCCTCATTTATACAGAAAAGAGTTGATTACCATTGCTATTGCCACACAAATACTGTCCAATGCAACCTAATTGTCGTTTGAATTTGTTGTGTGATTGAACTTTTTCTTCATGTATTGATTGCTGATCTTGTCTGTGTATATCTCTGCAAATTGGGTAATAATACTTTGCTTTTTTCATGTTTTTTTTCTGCAGTGACTATCTCTTCAAGCTTTTGCTCATTGGAGATTCTGGCGTTGGTAAATCATGTCTTCTTCTGAGATTTGCTGTAAGCTTTCCAGAGCATTGTTACTACATTTACTTTCCCCAGAAAGAAATGACCAACTTTGTTTTACTTTTAGTATTGCTCATCAAAGATCATGTTCAATAAAGGGCCATCCTTTCTGTATTAGGTTGTTTTAAAAAAAAAATCTTGTTACCCCCCTCTTCTTGGATTTAAGGTTATGGTCACTATATGATGGTTGGGTCTATGCCACTGCATTGTTTATGATGTTTGTAAATGTCAATTATGAAAAAATAAAATAAAAGAAAAGCCTAAAAGTTTGCCAGCAATCGAATGAAATATGTATACATTTCATCATGTCTATTTCGTGCAGTGCAAATGTGTTATTAAAGAGGTGTCAATTGTTGGCATTTAAGTTTACACAGGGTATTCAAAATAGCTGGTGCCGGCTGGAACAGCTATGCTATATCACAATGATTTTAAGCTGAAACTGAGGATTAAATCTGTTTACGAAATTATCTAGTGATTGACCTTGTTAGTAATTGATTGAAATATGTATATGTTGCATTGTGTCTATTTCGTGCAGTGCAGTGCAGATATGTTGTTGAATAGGTGTCAACTTTTGGCATTTAAGTTTACATGGATTAGTCAAAATAGATGGTATCAGCTGCAATAGCTGTGTTATATGCTGGATCTGAGGCTTAAATCTGTATTTGAAATTATTTAATGATTGACTTTGTTATTTGATCTATTCTATGCAGGATGATTCATATCTCGACAGTTACATAAGCACGATTGGAGTTGACTTTGTAAGCATTTGTAATCTTTGGCTATGTGCTATTAATTTAGGTGCATGATTCTGATAATGGCTTCGTTCTTTATTTTCTAGAAAATACGTACTGTGGAGCAAGATGGAAAGACCATAAAACTTCAAATTGTGAGTCTCTCTCTCAACACAGACATGTACTTATTTTGCTATGCAATCTAACTGGAATTTTTGTGTAGTGGGATACTGCAGGACAAGAACGTTTCAGGACGATCACCAGTAGCTACTACCGTGGGGCGCATGGCATTATAGTAAGATCCTTTTCTGACAACTATTTTCTGATGTGTATCTTGAGGGTTTTGTTGTAATGTGAATTTGCTTGATATGCTATTGGCATATGGTGCAGATAGTGTATGATGTGACGGACGAGGAGAGCTTCAACAATGTTAAGCAATGGTTGAACGAGATTGACCGGTATGCAAGTGAAAATGTCAACAAACTCCTGGTTGGAAACAAGTCCGATCTTATTACTAACAAAGTTGTGTCCTCTGAAACAGCTAAGGTTGACTGGTGCTATTCCGTTGTGTCTTGTTGTCTTTTCCTAGATTTAACTACTGAGTATTGAAGTTGTCTTGTTTATTTAAAAGGCGTTTGCGGATGAGATTGGTATCCCATTCATGGAAACAAGTGCGAAAAACGCATCCAATGTGGAGCAGGCTTTTATGGCCATGTGTGCAGATATCAAGCATAGGTATGGCCTTGCTGTTTAATCCTGTAGTCTACACAATTAGAAGTAGATTTGATGTTTTAGATAGTCTTGTCTCGTCCAGTCCAAGGATGGTTTTGTTTGTAAACTATATATATTGTGTAATACAGGATGGCAAGTCAACCGACAATGAACAATGCAAAGCTACCGACAGTGCAGATAAAGGGACAACCTGTTAACCAGAAAAGTGGATGCTGTTCATCTTAATAACCAGAGAAGACTTCTTACTCTCCTTGACGACGCCTTTTATGATTTGGCTTTCTGAGTTTGTTATCTCTATTCTTTCCCGTATATTATTCTTTGAAGAGAGACATTGTACAAATTGGGTTTGGTTCTTAATAGTAAGTTTTGCAATTTGCAACCCTGCGTTTTCTGTCAAGAAAGCCCCGGGGAGAACATATTATAAATCAGTATTTGGATTTCCAAGGAATTCAGCAGTGTTTAAACAATTACTATTGTTTGCTCACGTACAACGAAGTGAACCGTCAGAAGTCCAATTTCAAATAAATGATCATTATTGTGTACTCCTTCCTACTTAACTAACGGAATATATATCCATCGCGAGAAACATTTGTGAAGTCCATCTTGAATCCATAACCTTCAAAGCACTTGTTATACGCACAAACAAAACAAAAGACCGTGAAAAATGATGTCTAACAAAAGACCATGAGAAATGATGTCGAGAGAGCTTGTAAAGCTCAAAAATAAAAAAAAATTAAATGAATAGATAGTTTGGATATCAAGATTGTCGTTAAACACCAATTGCCTGTCAATTGCATGGATTGCTTTTTCGAAAATCCGACTGATTTTCTATTTTTAAACACAAACCTGCATACACTAATTACCTATTAATCGGGTGGAATTGGTTGCAATCTTGTAGTATTACAAAATCATTATTCATGTAAAAAAAATATATCTATTCACATTTAATTTTTTTTTGTTCATTTTAGTATCTCAGTTTTTTATCAACCTCCAAAATGTGTGAATCCACCAGGGTTTAAATACTAGAGTAACAAAACCTGTGTACATGCAGCACATAATAATGAAACAACGCTTCAAAAAAACATGATACTAGAATTTACAACAGAACAGTTTAGTCCGAGCTAGTATCTATTCCCGTAGAATCTCCACGTGGCTGGCCCTGTCTTTGATCTCCTGAGCCTTCCTAGCCAAGGCCACCCTGGTCCGCCCCGACCCCGGTCACACCACCGACACTGCTGCCACTCCGAAGCCACCGGACGCCGTCGTCAACAGAGCCACGGTGACCACAGCCGGGATGAGGATAGGGCTGAATATAACCAGAAGAGGCGCAGCTATTGTGAGGGAAAGGGTTAGACCGGACAGGACCATCAGGGACCCGCCGGCGGTGGCCACCTGCTGGTGCTGCTAGTACTGATTCTCTGCCATTGGTATGTAATGTAAGTTACTAAGCTAAGGGGATTTGTATTATTCATAGAGAGGATAGAGAGTGGCACGTGTAACGTAAGGCGGTTACATACGTCTTCTTACTCTTCTCATGCAGGAGCTCTATGTGTACTTCTTTTTAATATATGATGGCACTTGTCGTGCCTCCCGGTAGCATTCAAAGCTGATGTCGTACGTGTAAAAATGGTTACAACTTCTTTCTGATTGGATACTACATTTTGTTCTCTGGTCTGATCACATGCAAAAACATTACTCCTACCTTGTGCAGGAGGTTTATTCAAATTTGCAAAAATGACTTTATAAAATTAATGTAGTCGTGTTAAGATGTTTTTTAAAATACCAATTATCGATCTCAATAATAACAAGGAAAAGTAAACAAAATCAGATACTACTTTTATGAAAAAGATGATAAAGTAGTAAAGACAGTTTTGAACTTAATTATAAAAATCTTAAAACAAATATAGGAAAAAAATTATTTATTGTGCATCTAATATTCGAGATGGATCCATGTCAACAACATCAAATGACGATATAATAGTATACATCAAGAAATATATTTTTATCGTAGTGCCTATGAAAATGATTTACAATTTTTTTAAAATATGTCAATCTTGATGTTGTCTAATGTAGTAAGTACTTGACCATTCGAACGGATGACACCTTGGTAATGGATGTTGCTGCCTCGGAGTCGCTCCTTGCTTTTAATGCGTGTCGGCTGGGTGTTATTCCCAAGACAGTCGACCTTTCCTTGCCCATTTCTTCAAATCCTGCTCATTTGAACTGTGGGCTCGCTGGCTTTGGGCCTTCTGACGAGTATTTGGGTCCTCAGACGGATCAGGCTCAGGCTTGCCCTGTTGGGGAAGTCTTGCCTAAACCCAAGTCAGCCCAATTTGCCTCGTTCATCTCGGACATTCACTCTCCGGCTCTCTTGGATGCCTCGCCCCCTCGAGCAGCTCGTCGCAAGAAACGCAAAAAACCAGGCCTCCGTAAGAAGACTCTTTCCCTTAAGGGTGTTAGCCCGTCTCGCTCCCTTCGCAAGAAATCCAATGTCAAGAGATCATGGGCTCTCTGCAAGTCTCTAGGCTTCTCCTGCCCGCTTGGCGAGGATGCTGCTCTCAAGATTTTCGACCCTCCTTGAGTCTTTTGTGTCGGCTCTTTCCTTTTTTTTCTCTCTGTTTTCTCTCGGGTGGCTTATGCACCCTTTTCTTCTTCCCTCTTTGTAATTTTCGCGGATTATAAACAGGTTGAATAAAATTAGTATTTTTCATTGATCAAAAAAAAATTTTGAATGCGACTTTGGAAATTGCAAAGAAGAAGGGTCAACGAGGTATGGTCATGACCTGACAAACCTAGAAGAAGGTCAATACTACCAGAAAGAAGAACTCAGGCTAGGATGTTAATGTTAGTGCCTACAATTCAATCGTAAACATCCAAAAGCATATATCACTATTAGCAATAAAATTAAAGCGGCTTTATATTAACTATGTGTTGAAGTAATATATCGATGTGTGTGCTGATCTATGTCCACCATGTGAATAGAACCATAGATCGAGATGAATAACACTCGATGGGTCTGTAGTCGACAAAGGTTCACTAGAAGCGATTAATATGAAAGATGACTCTTTATGACTTATGTTTTGTTAGTTATTGGAATGATATTCTAGAGTCTGATCATAGATATCATGTGGGACACGATATTGGACGACCCGTCATGAATATGTACCATAGATCAAGTCATGAACATATTCATTGTCGTAGCTTGTCATGTATCCTTACACCAATGAGTCTTTTTGATCTCTATGCAGTAAAAAACTGAGTTTGACATGAGCCTAACGTTGTACGCAACATGGCTTCTATAACGGCCAGGATTGGCTTGGGGACATGCCGCATGATTGACACGAAAGACGGCTAAGAGATTTATCCCTCATACCGAGGTATGAGAAAGGTATCGGTTCTCGGTCGCTTGATCAATAGTGACTGAAAGAATAGCATGATCATGCAAATGATACTGGTATCATATATTTAGTCATCTCATATATCAAGGAACAATGATTGAGAATAATAAGGATGACGACTCTATGCCTTATCTCAATCAGGATAACGGTGATACAAGGATAGTGACATAAACGACAGAAAGTTTAGAATCTAACATGACCAATTCGTTATGCTGTGTCAGACAATACTAAAGTCTCGTTAGTTGTCATTTATGTAACATAAAGTAAAATGGGATTTTACGTTGATCTGCCGACATGCATAAACCTAAGGTTATGCTTTTGTGTGCTATTGCTTTTTGGGGGGTTCAGTTGGTCCATTTTACGTAGGCCTAATTTGGGGTGTGGTGTTTTGTTGGTTTTTCATTTTCTTACCATGTAGTCTTGGGTTTTTGGTTGGGCTTGTGTTGCCTTGCACTTGTATCCTCTTTTACCTCAAAAGAGGTCTTAATACTACTCATTTCTGCCTTGTTGATTAAAAAACAGAAACAAGACCTATCCTCAAGATTTAAAGAGATGAAGAGAGAAATAAAACTGCTGCAAATGGAGGCCTTGCCTATAATGTAGTGAAGAGAAAATGCAGAAAATGAGGGCCTTTCTTATCAGCTGCAACTGATAATTGGAAATACATTTGAGTATGTATAGCTCAAGATACTGTTATGCAGAGATGAGACTGCAACAAATGGAGAAAAGGAGGACTTGCCCATATAGATTCAACTGATATTGCATACCGGCTCCAGTGGTGCATTATCTAAAGCCCAGTTCAAGGCTTAATGGACTGGTATAAGCTGTTCAAAATCAGAACTGACGATGAATTCAACCGACTAAATTGTAAGCATTTTCGTCGGTTTCCAATAAGCTCCAGTGGTGCATTGTGTGTCACCGGAGGCCCCTACTAGGAATCATGCTTAATCCCCTATAAATAGTGAATACTACTTTAGGCCAGTAAAGTTGCGGCCGTATGTAATCACTAATGACCTTAGGAAAAAAAGTGGATTATAGTTAAATGTATCCTTCATAATTTTATAAAGATAATATCAGCATCAAGAACGTCAAAACAAAACATCTAAATAAAGATTGGCAAGCCAAAATAATATTCTTAAACAATCTGATTAGTAAACGTTGAACACCAAAACAGAACATATGTAAACTACTAAAACTATATATAAGGCCATATATTCAATCCTGCGACAATTCTACTAGAAATTTTCTACCACGGAAGTCAAAGTAATTTTTCCTTGAATAACAAGGGTATCATTCACCAAGTAGCCCTTGGACTCGTCTTTCAGATCACTCAGACTCACAAAGTCAGCGAAACCCCAGCTATAACCCTTCTCGCCGTACCAGCTTTGACCTGATCATAGCAAGACACAGTTTTCATGTCAGAGGTCATCTTGTGAATCAAATTCTTTCTTCATTCTTTTTTTAAATATCTAGAATGGCAGATTTACCTGAGCGTTCATAGAATCGATTCTCGATTTGGTGTTTTATTTGTAGTGAATATTCCACATACAAACTCCATCCAGCAGGAAGGGCATCCGAGCTATCGAGCATTAGATAAAGACCCAAACATGCATCAGCACAGTCTTTTCTGTTGAGGGAAGCCCGTAACTTCCTGCCAACATTGCGAAAGGACTGAGGAAACATCTATCTTCTCAAAAATTAAATATTTGAAACTGAAGCTAAAGCATACCATTTATGACCTTCCACAGTGAAAGGGTCGGAAGAATCACTGGTATGTGCAGTCAAACAAGAGCATTTGAGGTTCCAAATCTTAGTGCCATTTCTTGGTTCCTTTATCATGGACAAGCTCCCCCAATTGCCGCAAGATTCAACGACAAATACTTCAGCACCAAATAGGCAACAATCATTGAGCAAGAAACCCTTGGAAGGGTCACTAAACTCTTCAACAGAAAGCAGTCTATGGAAACCACTACGAGTCATCATCTTATGAAACCGTCTCAACCCTCCGCTACCATCTGAATACTAAATCATTACAAAAGGTAGAGATAAAAAAAACAGGGGTTGGTAATGAAGTGATCAAGGAAGCTTTACCCTCACTGACCAAAAACTTGTCCCTTATCTGATCATACACGAAAAATTTCAAATACGCCTTGACCTCCCAACCAGCATTGGCTGGGTTAACGATCTCCACATATAGAGATATGTAACCTTCACCACCTCTTTCCTTGTTTCCATTTGGGTACAACATCAGTCTCCTAAACAAGTTTTTAAAGAATCGTATTCATCATTCGGATCGTCAAATAAAAAAGGGATAATTGTCCAAAACTACCCTAAAGTTTCGTCCACAAACGAGTTGATGCACAAAGTTTTGTCCACGCTTTGTGGGTGCATTGAAGTTTTGCCCACGCTTTTGTGGGTGCATTTAAGTTTTGTCCACGCTTTGTGGGTGCATTGAAGTTTTGTCCACGCTTCAATTCAATCCGGGAAGCACTGCCCAGACCATCATTCTGAGCATCCCTATTACGTCAAAACTAAAAAAGTCGTGGACAAAACTTCAGGGTAGCCACACAGCATGACGAATTTTGTGCATCAACTCGTTTGTGGACGAAACTTTAGTGTAGTTTTGGACAATTATCACAATAAAAAATACAGAGGATAGTAGGTGAAGATTAAGGACTCAAATTAACAAGTTATGTACCATTTATATTTGTCTGCTGTGAAGAAACCAGATTCATATTTCTCCAATTTAGCCTCTAAAAGCAATGAGAAATTCTTGATTTGGAACGAGTAATGTGCTGGTAGAGCATCTCTGGTTGATCTAAATGTTTCTGATAAACACAAATTACTGTAAGAAAAATGTTCATCCTCTCACCTCCTAAGATTAACATGTGTAACATTGTAAACATATTACCCTCAAGGCAAGAGACTGGTGCAGCAGAAGTAGTACTGATGGTATCTTCATTTTCACTCATAATGAACATAATCAAGTATGTTCCAGAAAGCCCTTACTTTGATTCTGCAAGTATACAGATTAGAGTGTGAAAATACAGGATTAATATATAAAATAAAATAAAATAAATAAGTTACATAAAGATTTCAACTATAGAAGTATGGTCTACATGTACAAGTTATGAACAAAATCTTAATTAGTTATAAACAAGCATACAATAGATAGGCTGAGATAGTGTTTTAGAACATAAATTATTTTTTTTGCAATCTCAATGGTGCCAGAGATCATGCAAAGGGTTGTTCAAATGAAATAGCCTAGTTTTACTAACCACAAAACCCCATATCCAGAAACTAGAGGCAAAAATCGTACCACCCCTCCTCTTACCGTCGATCACTCCACTTCTTCGCCACCTCCGATTTCTGCTGCCTAGTTATTCGATTTCCAAACCCTAAACCTCTAATAAAATACACTCACGGATGGACAGTTTGATTATTAATCCAACTGAGATATTTGATTTTTATATATACAGATAATTACGTTTTAAGTACACTTGATTAGGCCCAATTTCAAAAATAATACGTTTGGATTCTAATAATAAAACTAACCACCTAGCTCATCGAAGGTCTTTGGTCCTAGCTTGTATGCGATCTATTCAATATTCGGTGAGCTCAGATGGGAAGCATACGGTCCCCTTCACAGCTGGGAGGGGGATCCGTCAAGGTGATCCGATGTCCCCATATCTCTTCCTATTTTGTATGGAAGGCCTCTCCCGTATGCCCAGTCAAGCGAAGAGGGATGAGACGCTTCACGGGGTCTCGGTGGCTAGAGGAGCTCCGGTAGTTTCTCATATATTCTTTGCAGATACTTATTATATTTTCTGTCGAGCCGATCCGGATGAGGCTACACAATTGAACCACATTCTGCAATCATTCGGTCGGGCCAGGTTATTAATAAGAGTAAGTCGTCCATATTCTTCAATACCAATACATCTCCAACACACATAGCGGCTTGTTGTGGCCTTATAGGGATCCAGGAAATTTCGGGTCCGACTAAGTACCTAGGGGTTCCGAATATGTTGGGAAGGTGGAAAGGCCAGTCTTCAATTCTTGTGTGATCGGATTGTGGCCAAAATAGGTACGTGGGACAGCCAAATGTTATATGAGGGGGGCAAGGAGGTGATGATACGATCAGTACTTCAAGTCATGCCACTTTACGCCATGAGTGTATTCCTATTACCCCGCGAATCCATCCACAAAATCCATGTCGCGTTGGCCCGCTACTGGTGGACGGGTACTCCTAGAGGCACCAAACCGATTATCTGGCAGGACTGGGCGAAGCTCTATCGACCGAAGGAGGAGGGGGGAATGGGTTTCCGGGATATGAGAGATATGAACATAGCTTTGTTGGCCAAAATGGGGTGGAAGTTGTTAAACCAACTAGATAGCTTGGTCTCTCGTATTTTCAAGGCAAGGTAATATCCAAGAGGTGAGTTCCTAACGACAGATGGAGGTAATAACCCCAGTCAGATCTGGACAGGAATTCGGACCACACAGGGCCTGCTTAGGTAGGGTTTGATTCGGGCTATTGGGGACGGTTGCTCAACTATGGTGGAGGGATCTCCATGACTCTTAGGGAATACCCCGGTCATCCCACCCCACACATGCCTAACTCCGGGCATGAGGGTGTCGGACTTAGCTTCAGACAATGGTTAGTCGTGGGACATTCCGAAACTTCAACAGAATCTCCCTCCGGCCATCGTTGAAGACATATTGCAGGTGCCTCCGCCCCTCATACGACACTCAGACAAATGGTCCTGGAAGTACAATACTCGGGGGGTCTACTCGGTAAAGGAAGGATATAGAGTACTATCCTGGGAGAATGGCCGATGGCACGTTTCGAATGGTTCGACGGTTTGGACTGGCATCTGGGACCTGGACATCCAACCGCGCATTAAGGTGTTCCTCTGGCGGGCTCTGTCTAACACTTTACAAGTTGCAGTCAACCTTCGGACAAAATTTGTTCTGATTCTGGATACTTGTCCGATGTGTCAGAGTAACTCGGAGACTACCGACCATCTCCTCCTCCATTGCCCTTTTGCCAAATCCGTTTGGGATCTCTCAGGGCTGCAGGTTCCTATCCCTCCCTCAGGTACATTACACGACTGTTATCATCTTTTTTACAATTACCGGATACACTGATAAAGAGCAAAATGAGCCTAGTACTTTGGGAGATTTGGAAAGCAAGGAATGGTAAGGTCTAGGACCATACTACTCCTACCCCACAGGGCATCCTCGCTACTGTACTTAGCAACCAATGTAGTTGGTCAGAAGCCCAGAATGGTCGACCCAAACCTACTGTTGTTCCCCACTATAGGCAGACGAGCTGGATTCCGCCACCTCCAAATTGGTCCACTATCAATGTGGATGGAGCGACCTTCGCGAACTCAGGGCATTTCGGCTGGGGGTGGCTTTGTTGAACGGAAATGGGAGTGGTTTTGGAAGGAAGGAGTGGTAGTGGGAATGGTATGTTGGGCCCTGAATACTCCGAAGCCATGGCTGTTTACCAAGCTCTGCAATGGATTCAAACCTCGCACATATCCAAGGTAATTATTCGGAGTGATGCTCAGTACCTGGTACACTTGATCCAAGGATCTCACCAGGTCTTTTCTCCTTTGGGCCGATTGGTTGACGACTGTCGGACCCTTTTAGTTGTTCTCGAGGATGTTAAACTCGAGTATGTCTCTAGGTCAGCGAACGAAGCAGCTCACTGGCTAGGTCGGGAAGCCCGTTCTATGCCTGTCCTTTCGTGGTCCGAAATTATTATTCCAGATGTTGTCACGCCCCAAATCCGGTTTTGAACGGACTCGAGACGTGAACTAACAGTAAAGAATAACTAGCAATTTAAACGGAACAATCACTACGAAAAGTTGTAAATTGACTAACACCGAAAACAAGAGTCAACAGCTCAGTTTGACAATTAATAACAAAAGTAAATAAACAGTCGATACGTCTCTAACTCAAGTCCCAAATCCCAAAGAGCTCCCAAGACTTAAGATCACCTTTAGAACTACTCAAGAAGGAAACCTGTACAAACAGTAAATAAACAAAAAGGGGTGACCTTACGCTCAGTAGGGAAAAAGCAATATAGTAAAATAACATCGTTAAAGTATAAAATCATTTAGTGCAAGTAAACAGAGTTAAAAGCTAGAACGATTGCCGAAGGATGTTTTAAATATGGATCAAATAAATTCCAAGCCTTAAGAAAATAACCCTCAAGGAAGACAACGGAAGATAACGAAAGTGATACTTTAACGAAGATAAAGCTCGAGAATATCAATAGGAAGAAACAAATCTATTAAAGGAAATAATTTAAGAAGTACACAAAACTGAAATGCTTAATATCAAATTCTAAGACTCTGATCCATACACAGACTAGTACATCATATCAGGAAGCCCCTCGATCCGGAGGGAAACACTATCATCGGGATTCCCAGAAAATTTCCCTAGGAACGCACGTTCTCGGAAGTCCCTGAAAATGTCCCCAAATGACCATAATTCATCAGGACAAAGTGAGTTTCTCCGGAACACGTAGCATCTGAATAAGACAATAAGGTATAATGCCGGAACATCTGTCGGCCTCAGTCTTCCCGGAACACGAAGCATCGGGGTGGAACCAGTCCTTCCGGAACACGAAGCATCGGATAGGACAATAATATCACGTAGCATCGGGGTGGAACCAGTCTTTCCGGATCACGAAGCATCATATAAGACGGTAATGCACCCCACCGGAATATCTTTCGGTCTAGGTCTTCCCGGATCACGTAGCATCGGGATAGACAACAATATAAACATAACAGACTGGCATACCCACTCGATAAGTAAACAACAAAGGCACTCAACTCCCGACATGGCAACAACACACAACTCAAACTAGCAACCAAGCTTACCGGCATACTTACCAACCACGATCCATCGATCTATCACTCACCCGATCATACCATTTGGCACAATCATTTACACTCAACATTCATTCGAGCATTCATTCAAGCATTCATTCAAACAACCATTCAATCATTCAATCACAAGCAACACAATTTATCTAGTTTAGTTAGACTTAACCTAAATGCTAAGCAAGCACGACATGTGAGGCAAACACAAACAATCCTGAGGCTCATCACGGCCAATCTACCAGCACGGCAATTTCCCAAGTATTGAAAGCGATTTAAACTAGTGAATCACATCCTACATGCATACTAGACTCGCCCGATTATTATTATAATTGAAAAATGGTTATTCTAGTGAATCATATCTTATATGCATACTAGGACCGTTCCGGTTATTAATCGTCTTATAGGCATACTATTAACATTATTTAAATTACCAGATGAGTTTAGTACTTTTCCCTACCTCAAGACGAACCAACAACTGCGTCTCCTAGCTGCTGACGACCTGGCCTAACTCCGGTCTTCTAGGGCGAAGTCCAAGTCTGGGTTTTAACAGTAAAAGTCCAATCAGTCCCGTGAAGTCTAAAGTCCTCTGATTTAACAGTTTCGTCTTTTAAATCAACTGATAGTCCGAGAGTTAACTGGTTTTAGTCCAATTCACAATTAAATTAATTAAAATAATCAAGTTTTTCTGTCCGACTCGGCCCACCCGCATTCGACCCGAAACCCGGCCCGGATCCGGAACCAGGATTCGAATCCGACCGAGATCCGAGTCTAGACCCGGACCGACCCGAGCCTGACCCAAACCTGGGTCCAGATCCGAGTCTAGGATCCAACTCAAGTCCGGGCCGAAGGCCCGACTCGAGCTGGAGCCCAGACTTGGTTCTGGCCCAAGTCCGGTTCCAGGCCCAGGCCCGAAGTCCGGCTCTGAACTGATCCAGGCCCATCCGAGGCCCGATTCAGGTATAGGCCCGTCTCTGGCCTGAGACATGACGAGGGCGACGGCGCTAGGGTTCTGGTTCCTCTCTGGTGACGGCGGCGGCGCCGGGAAATTCCACGTCGGTTCTGACGGCGACAGAGGCGTCAGGAGCTCGGGAACTCGGTGGGAAGGGAGGTTGAGGCGAGACCGAGCTCTCCCGGCCAGATCTGACGGCCAAAGGCTTGCCGGTGTGAAAGTTCCAGATCTAGAAAGCGAGCGCTCCGGCGACGCTCTCCGACTGTTCCAGACCCAAACGAGCTCAGAGCTCGAGCTTTTCCGGCCAAAAATGGGATGGAGAAAGTGAAACTGGTGAGGAATCGAGCTCACCGTTGCTGGAAAGGTCCGGCGAGGCTCGAATCGACGGCGATGGCAGCTAGGGTTTCGAATCGAAGAAGAAGGTGGCGAGGGCTTTTCTGGGTTTGGGGGTTTGTCGCGAGTTGAAGCAGGAGATGAAGAAGAAAAAGAATGAGGTGAAGAAGAGCTCGGAGGAGGTGGGTTGTCGGATAAGAAGAAGCGCGGAAGAGCTTCTGGTTCGATTCGCGAGAGAGAGAACGAGTCGGAGGAAGACGATGCCTCGGTATGCGTGCGCGCAAAAGGAATCTGAAGCGGCGCTGCGTGCCTTTTATGGCTAGGGTTGGGCCGGCGTTGGTTTTGGGCCTGGGTTCGCAGGTTTTGGCTCGGTTTAGCCCGCTTTGGGCCTGTTCACTGACCGGGCCTGGCCAGTCTGGTCCAGCCCAATCTCTTCCCCTTTTTTTATTTTCTTTTCTTTTCTTAACTCGTTCCAATTTTTCAATCTGATTTGCATCCATGACGTTGCAAGTCGATATAATTAATATTTTACCACTTTTATCTGAGATGGTCTTTACAGATGCACTCAAATGTATTCTGCAACAATTCAAGTAATAAATTCCGTTCTTCCGTTTCAAAAAAAAAACACCTAGCTCATTCAAGCAGTGAACTACAAAAGTGGTTGCTTTCACGCTAATCATGAAGAGCTCTGCTAGGGTTTTCAGCGCCGCCTTGCCACGCCTCACCCCAACCCAGTCTCCACCCGTTCCAGCATAGTTTCGTTCTTTCGTCTCCGCTGCCATGGCGTTTTCCCCGCTCCTCTGCCTCTCATGTGGCTGCTAGGTCAGGATTAGAGGATCTCCCCTCTCTACGAGACAAGCTACACTGGCGCTCTCCTTCCGCTTCTGCCCCCTCTCATCCTTCTCAAAAGAACGCCCATGTTCTTTCTACTTCCCCGATGTTACTGGCAAGCTCTTCTCTCCCCGCGCGAACCCCGGTGGCGGACCCCCACCGACCTACTCTCTCGCTGCCGCCCTATAGGGACACCCGAATCCATCGGGCACTCCCACCAATCCCCTTGATTCAGGCTCCTCCAAAATCTACGATCCAAGACGGGTCGCGCATGTTGGATCCAGGGCCAGGTCTCCTTCTGCCACCATATCGACCATTCCAAACACCGTCGCCACCGCTGTCGAAGCATCGTGCGGCGGTCTCCCTGGTGTCGTGTGTTCCAAGGAAACCCCATCTAAGGTTTGCTTTTGGGTTTCTACAGCCAAATATTGATGGGCATCTACAACCCAAAACTGATGGGCATCTACAGCCTATTAATGGTGGGCTCTCCCGACCAACTAATAATGGGTCTCGTCAGCCCATTACTAGTGGGCCCTCGGTACCCCCTGTGGTGAATGGAGAGGGAACTGGAGCAAGCAAGAGGGCAGCTGCTGCAGCACCTCGGGAGGAGCAGGTCAGTGCGGGGAAGCAGCCCCGCCAAGAGGAATGAGTGGTACACCGTGCATCAAGGACTGGCTCTAGGAGGGGTCCATGTACTATGTGCTGCCTCCCCCCTTCACCATTATCGTCGAGGTCCCTCAGAATCTTCGGTATCTCATTCCCCCTCTTCGTCTTCTATCGTGGCCCATGAGGCATCCCAGCTCATTGATAGCCGGCCCATCCAATACCGTTAATGACGGTTATAATATGAAAAGAGCTGCAACACCATTGTGTCTTTTGTCTGTTCTTGGTCTTCATGGTCAGGGAGTTATTCTTGATGCACTCAGATGTACTCGATTTAAATTAATGAATTTCACCTTTCGCTAAAAAAAAGTAATGAACTACAAAGAAAATTTCGGATGCTCTAAAGTTTCTTTATAAACTCTCTTCTCCGAATCATTTTCGCCTCGCCTCGCCTCTTTTTTGACTGTCATCATTTCAACCTTATTTTTTTATTCGATTACCATGGACTCCCGATCACCATATTAGTCGATCCCCACCACATCACGTTTGCATGTCCACCGACTTTTCACAGCCCAACCAACCATATGACGATCATGGATCATACCACGAGAAAACCCAACTGCCGTTACCATTTACCGTCATTTGCTCCCACATGAGATGGAGTACTCTCACCTTGGGGATCGACAATCCAGGCCAGAACCCTGGCTTATTCCACCGCAACGGAGAGGAGATGCGGAGGAAGAAGGTGTCCCCGTCCTTCACTAGATATTGCATGACGCTGTTATGAATACAAGGACTCGGGATCCCATTCAGGAACAAACGCTGAAGTCGTTCCCACTTTATCCTTACCATCGAGTATCTGGTACCAGATCATACCATAGCACAACCGGACAGCCATGCGATTTGACGGGTTGAGGGAAGAGGAGCCCATACCGCAACCACACCCTATCGGAGACCGTTGGTCTCGGTCACGTGAGCCTTCCTCGTGGAGGTTGATCCATCACCATGAACGGGTATTTTTTTGAGCCGATAAATACATATCTGGATGGACAAGGCCCTAGTCGCTCATTACGTGTGACGAACATGATGTTGCAGATCTGAGTTGTGGTATACACCTGTCCCTGCATGGACCAGACGGGGGATGAAGGCAACCAACCTTGCGATACTCGGAGGTATGAGGATCTCCGGAATGAGGTATCCCCACGAACACACCGAGGGTACAAAGGAAGGAGCCCCGCTGGTACCCCTCCCCTCTCGATTCTCTGTGACGGGAGGACTTACGACCGAGGTATGTGTCGGTCCGTTGTACGTGAGGCCCTGATTCTACGTGATAGGAAGACGTCCGACCGAGGGATTTCCGGTCTAGGATGTTACCTCGATTCTACGTGACGGGAAAATGTCGGGACCGAGGCTTCGTGTTCTGGTACGACATAAATGGAACGGGTTGTGATAGCCGGAGATGTTGGAAATGGTTGTACTAAGTTATATGTGGTTCTGATGTGTGTGTTGTGCGTGCTGATTGGGTTTGTGCGTTGTTTTAAGTGTGATTATGGTCTTGTGAGAGTGTTTGGTGACTGGAGGTGCTATTATACCTAATTTCTGTGTTGCCGTGCGAGTTCGCACGTGTGATCGGTTGCGAGATAACCGTGGGCGTTGTCCATTGAGAATTGTTAGGTGATGAGTGTTAAGAGCAAAGTTGAGAAGAGTGTATGTGTTCGGCTCATCGTGAGTTTGATTTACGGGTTGTGCCTGAGTGAAGGTCAAGCTTTGTCTTGGAGTAATTGTTTAATTTGAGTTTTAATTGTTATGCTTACTAGTATGCCCTAATTGTACGGTTACTCGTGGTATTGAAATGATGTTCATAACCTTAACTACTTTTCCTACTGAGCGAAAGCTCACCCCCTTACTCTGTTGTGTTTCAGGTCTTGAGCGGGATTTGTACTAGCTGGATGCTCGATGCTTGGGAGCTAACGAGGGTCCTAGGCTAGCTTGTCTAGAGACGTACTGTGATTTTGAATTAAACTTTAACTCTGGATTTATGAACTGTTGAATCTTTTGTCGGATTGTGGTTACAATTACGTGTGACGAACATGATGTTGCAGATCTGAGTTGTGGTATACACCTGTCCCTGCATGGACCAGACGGGGGATGAAGGCAACCAACCTTGCGGCACTCGGAGGTATGAGGATCTCCGGAATGAGGTATCCCCACGAACACACCGAGGGTACAAAGGAAGGATCCCCGCTGGTACCCCTCCCCTCTCGGGGTGTCTATGAGGAGCTCTGCTGGTACTTCTCCTCCCCAAGGACGAAGGGATCCGATACCCCCACCCAAGGTAGTTTGGAATGCACAGACAACACCGAGGAAGATGTCCCCGATAGGGTGGTAGCGAGCTAGGTGAGGTGCCTCGCGGATCGCCATGAGTCACATAGGGCACCTCGGGGTGTCTGTGAGGAGCCACACCTCGACCTTTGTGAATAAGATACCTTCTTATTCCCAGCCTCCTCATTTCCTCGACATACTCTTTGATCGACTCCTACGACATAACGGTGTTGATCAAGTTGAGACGGAAAAAGTCCCGTGGATTCATAGCGCTAAGAACATTTGGAATATGGAACCATCCCCTAGCATCTCCCTGGGTCTAAACATGTATTTAGTTATAAGATTAGTGTTTCGGCTGTCACTTAAACTGTATCTCATCCTATTAGTTGATTTCCACTTATGTACGGTCTTTTTGACCATTTTATTTCTATACCAACAAAAAGTTTGTTTGTATGCTAAAAAAACACATAGCTCATTCACTCTTGTATCAAGAAACTTCCATTGTAACATCCCGCCGTCCCACACAGGGCCCCACGCGCGGCGATGTTAGGTCTGCAACCCAATACACCCCAACCCCTCTGGTATATTGTCCACAGACAAATACCAACCTAGGTTGTTGGTGAGACTTGAACCCAAGACCTCACCCTTTATAGCATTTCCTTGAGTGATGTTATCACCAATTGAGTTCCTTGAGTGATGTTATCACCAATTGAGCTCAACTCAATTGGTGATAGCATCACTCAAGGAAATGCTATAAAAGGGTGAGGTCTTGGGTTCAAGTCTCACCAACAACCTAGGTTGGTATTTGTCTGTGGACAATACACCAGAGGGGTTGGGGTGTATTGGGCTGCAGACCTAACATCGCCGCGCGTGGGGCCCTGTGTGGGACGGCGGGGTGTTACATCCATCCTTATTGTGTTGCGGTTTCGTCTCCCAGTAGTCTTGCTTCCTCTTTTTTTTATATGTTGTTCCGTCTAAAACCACGAACAGGGCCTTGCCCCACCTCACCTACCCACCACACACGTGGAGGCCCTGTCGCGAATGACTGACCAAGCAAGCCTTGAGGGACCTCGAGAAATGCCCTCATGCTAGTCTACAATATTTATCATATCACCATGGCAATGTCGGAATCACACCAGGCCAAATAACATCCCACTCCCGCCGCTCCCAACCGTACTCTCTGACCCACCTCGGCTCCCTACGCCCCTGATCTCTGCTCTGGGTCTAACAATTATCCACCTGCCATGCTTTTTGCGACTGGACCAGCACCGCACTGACCCAGTCCCTACCATGCTCCGAGTGGCTCGTCGTCAAGAACCTTTCCTCTGATAGAGGACCTCTATGTGATGCAGACGAGTTTTGACTCCCTAACGATGGATGTCGAGGAAGACTGGCACTATGTTGTCCTGAGAACGGTCGAGGACGACATCGGAGCTGCTCAAACGGCATTTGAACTCACTACCCTGCTCATCACTAACAAGGTCTTCTGGCGTCCAACCCTGGAAGGAGTCATGGTCCAAGGTTGGGGCGATGACATTGTCATTGTCACATACTTCGGACGGGGGACTATGTGTTTCTATTTCTCCTCGTAGGTGGAAAAAGACAAGCCGTAGGGGTGAACCCCGGTGTTTCGCCCATGATCCTCTCTTCCAAGAGGCCATCATACCCTACACAAACCCTTCCACTATTCTATTCTCTTGGATGTAGATGTGGGCCAAGGCATTCGATATCCATCGTGGGGCTTTCAGTCTAACTATGGGCATTACAATTTCCGAGGCTCTTGTGGGTTTCGTCGATGTGGAAACACACTAGTAAAGTCAACGTCTCGAGGGCTATATCGGGGTCTGGTTCAACAAGTAGATGGAAAGTCCCCTCCTCGGATAATCTACCTAAGTATCCCCGGGATTCCCTATCCGTTCTAAGCCTGCCTGTAGCACGTGTCCCTAAGTGTGTCTTGTTTCGCATGTGGTTGTATTGGTCACTCCACTACGAAATGCCACTAGGATTCACATACAACCACCATCTCTCCAAGATTAGACTTATCCCTTATGGTGGAGGTGTTTCCTCATATAGGGCACATAGTACAACGAGATTGGTCGAATCTAGCCCTACCTAGGTTCGATCAATAGCGGGCCAAACTGCCTTGCCCAACAGCTCTATTATGTCCTCTAGTGTTTGGGTCGCGCATAGTGGCGAAGCCAACATTTTCAGTTGGGGGAGTTCACGTGGTGTCGAGATTTCATATTTTTAATTTTTTGTAAAATATTAATAATGAAAATACGATAAAAAAAATATTTCGATGTATATAATCATACTATTGTTCATCCTTTGGATATTCATATCAAAAACACATAATCGAATATATTTTTTGGAATTAATAATATATTAATCTTTTATTTTCTTCTAAAAACTCATTTGTTATACTAAATATGACTATTAATAAATTAATTAGTACTAATGAGAAGTAAGAAAGCCAAACAACTAAAAACACAGACCATTTTGAAATTTAAAGAAGTAGAAATTGAATAAGAAAAAAAATAATAAAATAAACTTATTTTAACGAAAAAATAGACAAGCAAAATTATTTTAATGATTTAAAACAATATATATATATATATATATATATATATATATATATATATATATATATATATATATATATATATATATATATATCACGTTAATTCAACTTATTGGATACAAATTATTGAACATGCCTACGATGGAACATGGGTCTAACCTAACAGAGATCATAACAATGTGTATCCCCAATGAGAGGGGATACTATACATCAAAACGCTCTTTTTACGCGCATCAGGACACAGTCATCAAGTAATATATTTGACGGTTAAGTATCGATCGATCCCACAAAAAGTAGAGGTATCACTAGAATTTTGCTAAAACTTGGGGACGGGGGTTGTCACTTCCACATCCCCGAAAGGGAAAATAAAGGGCGTAAATTAAAGTAGTTGTTTAATTTTAGAAGGAAGTAAAATATGTACACACTACCACCTAAGACATATAGCGTTTGATTCACACAAAAAGTCGGTCACGAGTATAAGTAAATAGGACTTCCAATTAACGCGTGGTTTGGTTAACGATGGTGAAATCAAATAATGCTTTACTTATGGTCTTAGAACACTTAAGTTCCACATATGCACACCTCCAACTCTTCTTCTTAGTCATCTTCCATAGATCCCCAACTAATGATTAGCCAGACTTTCATCACCACAAGATATATAAAACCATTTTTTTTAATTACCCTTATTAGAGCATGTAAAGGGAAAAGACTCACATTAAGGACTCATGTTAAGGACTCATATGTTGATTGTGTAAAATAGTGAATCAGAACCTTTTAATTTAATTGTGTTTTACCGTGGTGAGACTTATATTGGAACTCATGTTCAGAAATGAATGCTGACTAGATACTGAATTGATATATTGATGAATTTTTAAAAAAATTATTAAAACAATAAATATTAAAGAAAATTGAAATAAATTTGAAAAAAATTAATTAATAATAAAATAAATAAAATTAAACAATAATAAACTTCAACTTTTATTCATCCTCTTAATAATACAACCCCAAAAAAATAAAAAGTTGAAGCCTATAATCTGACCAACACATCAGTGTCCCAAGAGCCTGTCAATATGTGCCTGGATCTTTTCACATTGTGCACACAATGTAGACATCACTATTCTGTGTCGGTCCATCTAGTCGTCAGTGTAGTTGGAGACGTCCTAGTGTGCATTGCATTGTATTCAGTGAAGAGCTCATGCCATTTGTTGGACAACATCATCATTTTGTTCGTTTCATCCACCCGTATTCGGGAAGTCTCAGACATTTCCCGCTCATGCTCGTCCCTTGCTCGTTCCATGTCGATAATGGCACTTACTTGATTTTACAAACCCTTCCCCTTCCTCTTCGTGGACTTCTTGTGTCACACCCCAAATCCGGTATTGACCGGACTCGAGACGTGACCAAAAGTAAAAGTAGAAAAACGATAATTAACTACCAAAACCTTTGTAATATCAAGATAAACTCTCTGAGATCAACAATGTAAAATAGTTCCAAAACTTCCAATGAGTCACAGCTCAACATAAAGAGTCAAATAAATCATGTTTAAAACACAAGACCAACATAACTCTAAGATCAACCCCAAGATGTCCAAAAGCCCCGAGCCTCGAACTCACTAGACATCAGCTACGCCTGTAAAACAGTAAGAAAACCAAAGAGGGATGAGCTTACGCTCAGTAGGAAAAACCTTAACAACTCAACTCTTAGGTCAATACTGTACTGGATAAGCAGATAACTCAAATAACAGTAAAAAATACGATTAACAACGGAATAATGAGTAAAAAAAATAGAATAAGATAAGTGCGAAGAAATAATATATAAACAAGATAACGTTAACTGGAAAGGTTCCATAAAATAATCAATATAAAGTGTCACAACGATCAAAAAAGATCAATTGTTATCACGCCAGCCACTTGCTTTCTCAAGCCTCCGATCTATGAATAAATTCTAGTGTCACCTCGGTTCCCATAACCCGATCCACTAGAGTATTCATATCATATCAGATTTTCCCTCAGTTCGGAGGAGACACATACGTCAGAGTATCGGAAACCATCCCATGGGGATACTCATTTTCGGTATTCTCGAAAATGTCTCCAAAGGACCATAGGCATAGGGAACCAAGATAGTGCTCCCGTAGGGCACACACACTCTTGGGTGAAACCTCAGAAACCCTCTCTCATGAAGTAATCCTACTCAATATCCCGTAGGATCTGCCGAGCCCTTAGGCCCCTCACATCACTCAATATCCCGTAGGATCTGCCGAGCCCTTAGGCCCCTCACATCACTCAACATATCCCGTAGGATCTGCCGAACCCTTAGGCCCCTCACATCACTCAATATATCCCGCAGGATCTGCCGAGCCACAGGCTCCTCACATCACTCAATATATCTGTCCAACTCCAACCACCACAACGGCACCGGTGTAGTACCGAACCAAGCAAGAAAGCAGACAAACAAACGAACAAGCATACATTTCCAGAATAAGAATAAAGGGAACAAACATTATCATCCATCCATCAATCAACACACATCGGAACACACTTTCATCACAACGAAGACATCCAACACCATTCCATACTTACCGTATACTTACCTGTCACGAACCATCGGTACATCGATCACCTGATTGTACCCCTTGGCACAACCAGTCATACTCGATCATCCGTTCAAACCACAATTTATTAACACAATCACTCAATCAACCAAGTAAACATTCCACCAGTCAACAATCATGTGAACGATCAATTAAACATTCAATCATATAAGCTAACTAGTTTCATTAGACCCTTACTTGTCCTAATAACGAGCAACCAAGCATGTGAACCTAGCACACAACTAATCCGAGAGCTATTCACAGCCTCTCTACCAGTAAATCAAATCCCAAGCATTGAAAGCGAGTTACACTAGTCATCTTCATCCTAAACATGCATTCTACACATTTCCGGTTATTAATAATTGAAAGACGATTATTCTAGTTATTCGCATCCTATAGGCAATTCTAGGACCTTTCCGATTTTATTAACCTAACATGCATACTAAGCGTTTAAATAAGAAATTAAGACTTTCCCTACCTTGTGGTCTTCCTCTAATAAAACTCTGATGAAGAGCTCGAGTGGTCACAACTCCGTTCTTCACACGGGTTCCGGCGTGATCTTCGTTCTTCTAGCTCGGGTCCAAGCCCTTGTGCTCGGGCGAAGTCCCGTCTAGGTTTGAAAAAATAAAACATCTAATCAAAACCCGTAAATGTTCAAAGGTCCACTGATTTAGTCAAAATTGTCCTTAAATTCTCACCTTGAATTAAATCTGATTTTGAAGATGATTTTTCTTTAAATCTGGGTTGACCCGGATCCGACCGGATCCAAGCCTGATCCGGATCCAGATCTGGTCCAAGCCCGAACCCGGATTCAGACCTGGGCCCAAGTCCCCTTTCCAGACCCAACTTCGTCCTGGCCCAAAAAACACTCTGGCCCAAGGCCCGTTTCCCTTTGAACTGGCCTGAGTTGGGGAACAAAGAGGGTGACGGTGGTTTCGTCTCAGGTCGCCGGCGACGGTGGCAACTATGGTGGGGAGCTCTGAAGGACGTCCGGCGACGCTCGGGAGTGACGACCGTGGCTGGGGGAGGACGTCAGGGTCTCCAGCGAGGTCGTAGCCGTGGTTCTGGTGGCTGAAGAGTGGCCCCACACCACTGTCCCAGATCTGGCGAGGTTGAGGTCCACCGACAACGTTTCCGGCTAAACCCGACTCGAATCTGTGGCGCCATGAGAGGGGTTTAAGGAGGGCGACGTTGGAGAGGTGAAAAGATACGAGAATCAGCACAATACGTGTTGATTTCGTCGTCGCCGAAGCGACGTAGTTCGGATCTGGAGAAGACGCGCCAGAGAAGGGAAGGGATGGCTGCAACGGCGTCAGTCTGTGGTGGTTTTGGTTCGGTTTACAGACGGAGATGAAGGCTCCGTAGGTAGTGAGGTCGGAGTTGAGAGAGAGGAGAGGGAGTGACAGACTCGAGAGGTGAGGGAGAGAAGTGAGGCTGCGTGAGTGTCTCGGGTTGCGTGCCAACACAAAGGAGAAGACGACTGAGCTTTAGGGTTGCGTTGAGTTGGGCTTGGGCTCGCGTTCGTTAACTGGACCCGAGTCCAGCCCAAGTTCAGCCCAGCCCACCTGCTCTCAACCTATAATCCCTTTTTTTTTAATTTCTTTTAATCCAAACACAAATGACAATTCTTTACCCCAATGTTTCAGATTTCACAGCTCTACCCCTTTTGTAGTAGGCGGGGTTTTACATCTTGCCCAAGGGTCGCTCTACATGCAGATGGGAAGGGGGATTTCGGTTAGTACCTCCCTCAGTCGGATCGGAGAATCCCCATTCCTGTTGGGACTCACCACCAAGAGGTGTGATACCTGCATCATCGGTGGGAGAACAAGTGGGTGGGGTTAAGTTTTAAGTCCCAGCTTCATCCAACCGTTGACGACGTATAGAACCGGTCATGCCTTCCTCCATCGTAAACTTCTCTTTGTTCCTCAACATGTTGACCCAATGATCGAGTTTGAAATTATTCGGTTCGTCCTTCTTCACCGTGTCATTGTATAGCCCCTTGGCCTTAGTGACGTACATTTCCTCGTTCCATCCGCTTCACACTTCGGCCAACGACTTGTTCAAAGGGTTGAGGTACCTCCGCACCCAAGGTGTCTATATGTACCAGTGGTTCTTTATATCTCTCCACTAAACTCCAGAAAACGGCCCCCTCGTTGTACCTAGTGACAATTAAGCCCCAGAAGGAACTACCATTTTGGGAGTTGGCTTTAATTGTGTCCTTGGATGTGCGGAGCCAGACATTTTTGAGGTGCCTGTCCCCCTCAGTGCCTGTCACCGTGGCACTGTTGTCGCCGACATGTTTTGATGATCAATCAGCCTCAATGTAGCCATAATAGTTTGAAAGGTGTGTGTGTGTGGGGGGGGGGGGGGGGGGGGGGGGGGGGGGTGGGGGGGGGGGGGGGTTGGTTGAATTGGCCTGAGTTGAAATTCATTTAACAACATTCATAATAAAATAAAATAAACTTTACAATTTACATAAAATAAAAATAAAAGACGAGAGATTGAAAGTACCAGTTATGAATGAACCTGGGTTGTAACCATGTTGGATATACGGCCTGAAAGCGATATGGCTAAAATTGGCATGCATGAACGGGTTGTTGGGCATGTTGATGTTCAAAATCTGTTGAAAGTCGCCTAGTTGATCGGAGTTGAACTGGAGATCATCCGGGTTGACTTCCTCCAACATGTAGTCTTCGGCCTCCGGTAAAGACGCACGTTAAGTCTCGTCGTCGAACATATTCGATCGGATTTTTTGAGAGAAAAGGTTGAGAGTTTGAGTGAAAGTAGAGAGAAAATTGAGAGACAGTTGAGAAATGTGAGTGGTTTGATGAATGGGGTGAGGGCTATTTATAGATGGGCAAAACTTGATTTTGTTGGGTTAAATTCGGATTTATTTTAATTAAATATATATATATATAGCAATGATCGAATTTTTTTCCTGACCAGACCATGTGTCAGCCTGCCATTGACCGGTACGTGAACCAGCGACCCACTAACATAAGTCGCGGGTCGCGAACCCAACCCACTATTTAGTAGGTCGAAACTGCGAAAGGCGCATGCTACTATGTGCGACTCACGATTCCAAATCACTAAATAATGAGTCGTGAATCGTGAATCAAAACACGGGTCGACAGGTTTTACATGGTCTTTTATCTTGTTTCTGTGACCCAACTACTAATGCTTCTCGGAGGGATGCATCATGTTGCACTTTGAACTTGAAATTGGATCATACCGACATATAATTAATTTCTCAATTTCTGGTTGAGTATAGTTATTTGTTGAAATGTAATTTGTGGCTCACTTTTGCATGAACTTGTTTCTAGTATCATTGCTACGTGAATGCACTAATAGTCTTCAACATTAAGCGATTAAATCTGCCTCGCTTGAGACCCTCAAGTTAGCCCTAGTCATGTCGTTATGATGCTCTTTCCTATCAACGCCCTCGATGTATCGTCTGGGATTTCGTCACTCGGTGCCGCTTCTATTGGGAAGGCCGTCCTCGTGCTTCCCCATCCCATCTGGTCAATCCCCTCGCAGACCACTGGTGCAGGGGATAAAAACCTAGGGGGATGGTCACCACCATTCACCTTAGCTCCCTCTTCCTTCCTTATCTTGTCGGTCTCTGTTCCGAGATCCATGACAACCTGGTCGTACTCCCCATCCCTATTCACGAAGGCTGGGTTGGATCTGCCTCCTCCTCTACATGGTGAGTTTCGTCCTGGGATATTGTTGTGGCGGCCACATGTGGCTTTTGCTCCACGTTATTGGTTTCCTCCAGTAAAGCCGAACCCTAGTTTGCTTTCCTTATCTCACCATGACCTTGCTCAGGTGACACCCCGGGCGACGACGGTCCAGACTGTAACGGGGTACTCGGATCGTCTCACGGGAGTGACGGTGATGGCGAGAACCCAACGCCTGACCTGTGATAGCCATGGGTGGCGCCGAAGTGTGGTGGACGTATCCTCCAAGGTTCTTCGTCAAGGCTAGTTGCGAAGGCAGAGTAGGGTTTGGAAACCCTATGGAGGAGCTGTGCTAGGGCATGGCCCTGAGATCGGTGGTCGGCCGTTCCTGCCCATGAGGGAGGTGCCGGTCCCCATGGATACACCTGTACGGAGCTGGACACGACTACGACCGAGGGACTGGTTGCCCTCTAGAAGGGATGCTTATGGAGCTGTTCGGGGGACCAAGGAACGAGGAGATGGCGCTACTCTAGATGGGAACCTGGAAGACGGTGCGCCTCTGATTGGGATTCGGGGGGAAGCTAGTCCCAACCTAATGACATTCGATCCGAGACCTAAGGATGAACTGCCTTGAGGGTGAGGTGCCCATGTGACATTGGACCCGGGACACCGTCCTTCTTCCCTGCGAGACAAGCCTCCCTGGGAGGTCTGCTCCTTCGTGGGGAGCCATATTAAGGGTGGGGAAGATGCCCCACCGGGAGGGATGATGCACCGTCTGAGCATGAGGGACTGGCCTTAGGAGGGGTCCCCAGACAATGCCTTGCCTCCTACCATCACCATTACTGTTGAGGCCCCTCAGGATCTCCGGTACCTCGTTCTCCCTCACCGTCTTTTCTCTCTACCCAAGAGGCATCACAATACCGTTTGTGAAGGTTATGATAGTATAAGGATCAGAGAACAATTGTTCGTTACTGCTGGCCTTCTAATAGTCGAGGAGCATGTTCCATGATGCAAAATAATACAATCGATTTTTAAGTAATAAAGTTGCACCCTTCGTTTAAAAAAAATAGCCTTCAAAATTTCATGAAATATAATTATTTTTTGACCCCGACAAATCTTATTTAATTTTTATTAAGTCAATATAAATGCATACATTATTATTACACGATCTAACTTATCCAAGCACATCACTCAGTAACAATAAGAAATGCATGGACCACTACGTGAGCACAAAATGTATTATGAGGGCGGGACCTGATCATATGTTGAACTCCAAGTTTCCAACCCCAAAGTCTGATCGAAGAATCGAACTAGGTAGCTCATGATCAGCGCCTCTTATTCTTCTTGTCTCCGTACTCAAGAAGATCTTCCAAGACCTTATCGTCCAAGCACTCGAATTCAAAGACTTGACTATCCTGCTGGGCACTGTCATTGCGCCTCGAGGAAGAAGACGATGAGGCTCGAGACGCAGTGCTCGTCAAAGGGTACTCCTCCGGGAAGTTGAGGACGGCCAGAGCCCCCCTCATGTCATAGGCGGCTCGGTCGTAGGCTCGAGCAGCTTCTTCGGCCGTGTTGAACGTGCCCAGCCACACCCGTGCCCCGTGCCGACCTGAGTCACGTATCTCCGCCGCAAACTTCCCCCACGGCCGTACCCGAACTCCCCGGTACCGGACGTCCAGTACTCCCCCCGAGCTCTCGCTCGCCCCTTGCTGCTTTCCTCCAGAGTCCATCTCTATATATGTGTATCAATGTTTGTTTTGTTTTGTTTTGTTGTCTTGTGCATGGGAGAGTTGGTGGATTTATATGGGTTAGGATTTGGGGGCCATACGTTCTGCCACGTGTCTGGAGTCAATAATGGCACAGAACTATTCGCACGTGGTTGAATAGGTTCGAAAATTTGGTATTCATTGCATCTGGAGTGGTCAAAGTGGTGGCTTTTGTAAACCAGTTTTGGTATACCTCTTGTTTGAATTCTTTTGTCTTAATTTCTTGGGTACATGGATTTTGGGTTCCTGTCTGAGAACGATGGTCTCCACTCTTTTGTGATAACATTTTCTGTTCTACGTTGAAAGAGGCTTTATTTTAAATTTTAATGCATTACTTTTTATTCTAGTACGTAAAAGAGAACCTTCAAACTTTATATGCTTCAGTCCATGCCACACGTGCGTCTTAGGTCATACTTACTACGTCATTGACTTCATATCACCCTACTTTTCCTTTTTGGTTTAGTTTAATTTCTTTAGCTTAGGCATCTTCTAAAACATTTTATGTTTTGGTCATTGATCAGCCACAGGTAAGGATGGTATTCAATTATTAGATTGAATATTATTATATAACCTAATTAAAGTTTAGATTATTAAATTAAACTAACTTGATTCTTTTTTTCACTAACAGAACCGAATGAATTATAATTTTTTTATTTAATTTGATTATTAATCGGATTAATCGATTTTAATTCATAACTAAACTTAATATGATATTTACGTTCACTCACCTTACACAATACACCAAACCATCACCGGCATTCAGGTTCACCAAGTATGTTTCGTCGGTGATGAACCGTTTTTAATTTTTATTACCGATAAAAATTTATAGCGTCAAAACTTTCCTTGGTGTTCAAAGTTCACTACCAACCAAAACATTTGATCGGTAATGAATTTTCATCACCGACTGAACGTTTTGGTCAGTAATGAAAGTATTTCAATTTATTACCGGTTAATGATAAAAATTTGGTCGGCTAAGTTAAGAAACAGAGTATTTAAAAAAATATATAAACCGTGCACCCAAACGTGGGTCACATGCAAATTAACATGTAAATTCATCCAAACCAGTCTAGTATTCATCGAAACAACAAAAAGTAACAATTATGTAACGAAACTAAAAGTAACCGAACAACGAAATCATAAATAATAATGTATCTGAACAACAAAAAATAGTTAAAGTTGCATAGTAATAAAAAAATAGTTTAAGTCATAGGGAAAGGTAAGTAGTCGGAATCGTCGTCGCGACTACAAAAATTACAACAGTAAGGGCCGTAATTGGCCATGATACTCATGAGGTAATCTACTTGTTTGACAATATCTTCATGTCTTTGCTTGTCCCACTACCCCTCCTCGACTAGTGTGGATATCAACTCTTGTTGTTTCGCGACTTGACAAGTGAGGTCATCAACCTTCTCGAACGAGGAACTGTAAGATGAACCCCCAACATCCATGACCCATCGTACCTTAGCTTTCTTCCCGACTCCAGGCTAGAATTATCCCTTAGATCGGCTGACTGCATTGGTGATCGCTTCAATCCCCAAGAGATCGTTCTCCATGGGTAAGGGTTACGTTTCATCAACACAGGACTTTAGCGTGACTAGGGTCGCAACGGCTAGGGTTTTAGTGAAATCCTCATAGGTCGTTAGAAACTTTTGCTGAGATAGATGAGAAAATAAAAATTGTCACGCCCAAAATCCGGTTTTGACCGGACTCGAGACGTGAACTAAAATAACAATAAATAAAACAAACTTTAACGAAATAAGTCTCCAAATATACTTCCAAAACCAACAATTCCGGTAACGCGAGTCAAAGCTCGAAAACCAAATAGTAAAGAGTTTAATACAAAAGGAAGTACGTCTCTATAAGATCCCAAATTTAAGGACTCTCGTCAGGCTCCCCAACACTGAGACGTCCTCTAAACCAACTCACGATCGAAACCTGTAAAACAGTAATGAAGGGGGGGGGGGGGGTGAGCTTTCGCTCAGTAGGAAAAAGTAGTTAAGGCGATGAGTTATCCGCTCACCGTCACGAGTAACCGTCCAATTAGGGCATACTAGTAAACACAATAACTATGAATCAATTAAACACGTAACCCAAGATAACGCTTGACCTTCACTCGGTGCAACCCGTAAATCAGCCTCGACACTGAATCGAACTCATACCACTTTTCTCAACTATGCCCTTAACCACTATCACCCAAACAAGTCTCAAAGGACAACGACCACGGTTATCTCACAACCGACCACACGTGCGAACTCGCACGAAAATACACTAAACTCAGGTAAATCTGTATTTCAAATCACAGAAGATCACATAGCATGCATAAGCAGTCACAGCAGCCCACACAGATCAACACACAGAGTAATATCATAACAATCACTGCCACCTATGGTATTCCAGAGCAATGCGCCGGCTCATTAATAACCCGACTTATCACGTCGTCCGAACTCACATCGGTCTGGACAACTTCCTGGAACACGACTCCTCGGGGTAACTCATAATATAGTGGACCGGAATCCTCCGTCGGTCAGGTATATCTTCCCGTAGCACGGGGCACAAATCACAACACACGTACCATCCCGGGGTACGATATAAACATTGCTCTGAAATACCCTCCTCGGCTCTAGATCCCATGTACCGTAATCGCACATGCAGCATAGGTATCGCACCAGAACTAAATCCTCGGCCTGGACATCCTATACCAGAATCCTCCACGGCATAGATATCATACCAGAAGCCTCAGTCTAGATATCTATATCGGAACCACCATCGATATAGATATCGAACCGGAACACACCGCCTCGGAACATATCGTGATGGAACTGGCACAACATCCGCCACGATATCGGACCGGAAAAACGTCCTCAAACACATCATACCGAACGCATCATCGGTCTAGATATCCTATACCGGAATCCTCCACGGTCTATATCATACCGAAACACATCATCGATATATATGTCCTATACCGGAATCCTCCGTCGGTATAGATATCCTATCGGAACACACGGGATAACATCACCAAACAATCTTACCGAAACACATCACATCGGTCTATCAATCACCCGATCAGACCACAAGGCAGTAGTTCACGTCATACCAAACATATCATACCAGGCATATCATACCAACATATCATACCGAGCATGTCATATCGTGATCCTAGTTTCAACAACGGATATACTACACACCAAGCATTACAGTCATCAATCACAATAGCACAACCAACACGCAATCCTACGGGCCCAAACACGGACCCACATGTGATACTACATCATGACAATTCCCAAACCTATGGGCACGACATGACCCGCAACTTATCCCACATTTTACACGGCTACACTCGTTCCTCACATCCTACATGCAATTCTACAGTTATAGCGATTGTTCATAACCTATATGCATACTAGTAACTTTCTGTAATTAAACCGGTATTCACTACATTTCCCTACCTCAATCGCTATCCAAACGCTTAGTCAACGCAAGTCGCCTAGTAGCCTCCTCCGCCGGGCTCGGAAACAACGTCTAAGATCACAAGCAATACGAGAATTAATAGTAATTCAAGAGCGGTTTAAAGAGGAAACATCCCAACTTAACCCCTAGTAGGCTCGGTTATAGATAACCTTCCTAATTACTCGAAAACGACTAAAATGGGCTCAAAAGGCCCAATTATGATCCATCACGGTTCGGGTCACGGAGCCTTGACAGACTCTGTGACGGTTCGGGTCACAGAACCATGATGTTCACCGTCACGAGTGACGTCGCGGCCTCCGTCACGGAGTCGTGACGCACTCTGTCACGGTCCCCATCACGGAACTGTGACGGTTGTGACAGTTCCGTCCTTCTTCTTCCTCCAACTTCTTCTCCACGAAATCAAACCCTCAAAACTCCATTTTTATCAACCAAAACCCCCAAATCAGTCACATAAACCTCAATACTTCAATACCCAAGTGGGTTTCATCAAAACAACACAAACCCAAATGAATTCTATCATCAATCTCCACTTTCTCTTCATAAATCATCTCTTTAAACATCAAAAGCTCAAACTTATGGAAAACCCAACCTAGTTCATGCTTTCTCTAACAAACCCATAACCCCAACCTTCATCAAAGTAGGTTTTCAAGGATTACTCACCTTAGGAATGAAGAGGGATGAAGATGAACTAGTTTTGAAGGAGATTTGAGAAGGAAAACCACCAAAAGAGCCTCATTTCTCCACTTTCTTCTTCTTCAAGCTAAGAACTCCTCTCTTTCTCTCTCTCCTTGTGTGATTTTCGGCCACAATGAGAAATATGAGCTGAATTGCTCTCAATTGGGGGTTTAACCTAAACTAGAAACACCCAATTTGCCCCTCTTGTTCCCTCTCTTCTCATTTAGTCCAAATGAGGGTAATTTAGTCAATTCTCACCTTTTTCTTCCCTTCCAAGCTATCATGGACATGTGTCCATGTGGGGACCACCTCTACCCAAAATATCTCAGCACTTTTAAATTATTTTGGTTTAGTCTCTAATTTGACCTGGGTTTGACTTTTTTGCAAAGTTACCCATTTCAAAAGAAACGACCCAACTAAGCTAACCGTAACGACATATAAGCTTTTTGGGTCCCGGAAAGGTCCCGAATGACTCCCAGAGTCATCGGTTGTCTTTTCCGGTGGAAAGTCAACTTTCGTCAAAACTTCACCATTTCGACTAGGGTCGACCGGGGGTGGTTCTTACAAAAACAACCGGTTAATTGAAATCAAAAATCGAAACCTATAGTTTAGTGCGACAATCGAATGGTTGCAATCGTACTCCGCGTAGCCTGGTCGGGGAGTGTGGATCATCAGGCGGGAAATATTTTAATCTGACACTGATATAAATAGTGAGGGACTCGGTCATCTTGTAGGTTTTGTATCCCTCTACATAGTCGTGCAACGACCTGCTTCCCTCGATCGTTTTCAACTCATTTTTTTGGCCTGAGATGCCTTAAACTTGTTCGACTTGGGCTGCCAAATTTTCATTTTAATTCATCGCATTTTAAGGAATACAAAATAATTATATACAAAATGAGTGTACTTATAATATGCTTGGGTGAAGCCTAGTGGTGAAGAAGCCACTCCTAGTCCTCAGGGTGGGTCATGAACTCCTCAAAGATGACATCGTAAGGGGACCTTCTTTTCTTCAACTCTTCCGTCGTATATTTGGCCCATTAATCCGTGTTTTCATTTTTCCAATATTTGTATCGGTTCTTGATAACCCTCTCTACATAGATTCGTAGCAAGTCTTTGTCTTCGGCAAAATCGTACAAGCATTGAAAAAAACAAGTAACTCGGACATTAGTAATTAAAAAAAGATTCTAACAAAATAAAGTAATACAAAATTATATAGTACTTACGGTTAGCCGGCTTCAAAGTGCCAACCTCCCTACTATGTATTCGCCGAACTCGTGGTCATGGGGAGGCGGCGCAAACTACTATGGACCTGATGTCCATCATGAGCCCATGCTCCCAGTGTTGTAGATAGGAAGCCCCTTATCCTCATCCCAGACTGTGAGGTCATGAAAATACCTCGGTAACCACCCCACCCCCACCCGCCGCCTTTCTTCTTCTTACCCTTCTCCATGAATGCAACAAGGGTAATATTGTCTTGGTCTACCTTCTATTTAGAGTGGATCGATATCGTAGAAGAAGAAGCAGTGACGATCGGCCCCAATTAGTACGACCATTGACCCTTAGAGTATAATCTATCTTGAGATTGAGCGAGAGAATCTTGTTCTGCTAGATTTCCTCGTCCCCAAAGGTGTAACCTAAGGAATGTCACTATGTCGACCTTCGGCATCATGCATTATGAAAACTTGAAACATATTAATTAAACCTATCTAGTTTTATGTGATTATGCATTACAGGTTTATATAAGTTTTAAAAAAATCGAAATCGATTACTATTTCTAACAAATTTTCAAATAAATTATTTATTATAACAATTAAAATCATATATTACTTGTTATTTTTAAAATCAATTGTGTAATGCACTACCATTGCATGGGATTATGCATTACATAACTAGATGTGTAAACGAATAAGTATAACTCATAAAACAACCTAATTCTAATCATCAATTTTTTTGAAATTTATTATCATTTTCTAAAATAAAGTACTATTAATAATCCCAAAGACACCGAAACCATTAAAAGCAATTGATGTTCGAAAAACAGCATACGCTTCATTTATTTCAATTAATTGAGGAAAGTTTATGCACTCCCACATTTAAGGTCCCTTTTTTACCATTAGAACGAACTTGTTTAAGTTGCATATCGTAAGTAATTCGAACAACTACTTCAAATGCAGTATCATGAACTATCGTTTGTATCATCATTTAAGGGGAATCCCCACTCGAGTATCTAGAATCAAATAATGAATCATTCCTGATTGATCAGACCATTGATCCTACTGAAAGCATCTAAGTAAAAAGCCCACCGCAAGATGAGTGCTCTCCTATTCCGACTTCTCCGGAGCACAGCCGGGTCATGGGGCCCCGAGCAACCAGATGTGACCGAAAATCCCCCAGATACTACTATGGATTGATCAACTTCATAGTCTTGGAATCCATGGATTAAGCTCCATTAATTTGTGAATAAATAATAATTAAAAGAAAGAATAAAATATAAATTTAAAAATTAATATTAATAAAAATAAATTATTGAATATTAAAAAATTAACTAAAAATAAAAATAAATAAAAAGAAAAATAAATTTTAAAAAAATAATTAAAAAATAAAGGGAAAGGATTTCAAAAAAATAAAGTTTAATAGTAAAATTAAAGAAATAATGAAGATTAAAGTAATAAAATATTAAAGATTTAAAAATTAATCCAATGAGATATTTTGAAAATTTGGAAGTATATGAAGATAATTATTAACAATTTATCGTTTTAAAGTTCTTAACCATCAATGACTTGATTTTGAAAATCTATATGTTAGTTCCGTATTATGAATTTTTAAGTGTTCTGAATGGAAAAGACTATACTGAAAATAAATATTTTCAGAGAATGGAAAAAAATAAGGATACTCATTTGAAAATATAACTCGATAACACTTAAACACTAAATCGCAAGTCAATTTGGTAACTTTCGGCTTACACGTTTAGAATTTTTAGCGAAAGAGACAAAACTTATATTACGTGAAATGTAAGAGAATGGTAAGAAAAGTACAGGGATAGTAGCTTGTGCTGAGATAGACTACAACTAATTGTCTAAAATATCCCAAGGCACATATGGGTTTTTGAAGACTCTAACAACTAAGAAAAATGATGTAGATAGAAAGTGACACCATATCCGGCTCAAGCTAAGACCAACCATAATAGCCTGAAAGTCTGTGGGTCCTCCATTAGGGACCTCTAACTTGCTACGTGAGGCGCCTAATTTGGGGAGGGATCACATGACATGGTGGAGGAACCCCATAACAGGTAAATCTTCCAAAGTTGTAAAGTAGCCCATGGTAGAATGGTCTCATGGATACTGGCGGGACTGTCTCCCAGTCCTCGTGTCACGCCCCAATTTCAGTAAACCGAACTCGGGACGCGAACGATTAGAATAAGAAAACACTTTGCAAACACTTCCATTAAAACAGTTTACAATCCCAGTTTAGTTCAACAAAGGGTAATTACAATTCAAAAAAAACGTCCCACAAGCGGACAAAGAAGGCGAGGTATCCGTCGCTAGACCAAAAGTCCCAGAAACCCGCTTCAAGCTCTTCAAGCTTCAGAAGCTCACCTAGTCCAGCCTACGAACGGTACCTGTAGGAAAAGCAGCTAGGGGTGAGCGTTCGCTCACCACCGCGGATAACAGACTGACTACGGCATAATTAGCAGACAAAGCAGGTAACACCAACAACAACTCAACACCGGGGAAACACCATCCCCAACCCAAGTACTCTAACTTACAAACACCCACGGTGACCTTCCTCGAACGACTCAACACTCAACCACGTAAGTAGACCCGACACAACGATCGACGACCTCCTCCAAAGACACGACACAACGATCACGATCTCTTCCAAGGACTCAAAGGACAACTACACAACACCGAACAGATCACAAGGGATCGCACACCAAACAAAATCACAAAGGATCGCATACCAGCTGCTCAGTAACCTCTCCCACTCACACGAACACGGATCAGGCTAGCCAAAGAATGCTTACAACCTGTGATACTCAAACTCGGACCAGGCCAGCCAAAGAGTGCTTGCAACCTGTGTTACTCAAACCATGTCAGGCCAGCCAAAGAGTGCTTGCAACCCGTTGATACTCAAATTTGGTCAGGCCAGCCAAAGAGTGCTTGCAACCTACCGGGATCCGCAATCACAATCACAATCAAAATTCAATCACATAGGCACTCAAGGCCACTCAAGACACTTCAACAGTCAAGACTCGGGTTCAACAACCCCACGGGCACTCACTGCCACTCAACACACACCAACGGTCAAGACTCGGGTTCAACAACCCCACAGACACTCACTGCCACTCAAGACACACCAACGGTCAAGACTCGGGTTCAACAACCCCACGGCACTCACTGCCACCCAAAACACCGACAGTAAGACACGGGCACTCATGGCCACCCAAGACACCAATTTAAACACACGGGCTCTCAAGACCACCCAATACGTCAAATTAAATACACGGGCTCTCAAGGCCACCAAACTCAACAATAAATACCACGGGCTCTCATGGCCACCCAAGACGTCAACAATTAAATACGGGCTCTTAAGGCCACCCAAACTCAGCAATAAATAACGCACAACAACCTCCGGCATAAAACGATGCCTCCAACAGTCCTAAGATCACTAGTTTCACAACCAACCTCCGGGCATGGTCATATGCCTCCAGTAGAACAATTATCGCTACGTTCTCTGTTCCTACGACACTACTAAGTGTCACATGCTTTTCTCTTAAACGCTACAATCCCGTATCATGCTTTTCTAATATTTAAATAAACCTACTCAACCCACGACACCCCGGTGTCACATGCAATTCTACTGTTAACTTTCCCCAGTCAGGGCCGAGATCCGGCTACTTTTCCCTACCTCAACTGAAGAGCAACCGCTACGTTTCCTAGCTGCTGACGTTCCAGCCTAGTACCTCCGGGCTCCACTTCGATCGAAGCCGGACGCTAAAGGAAACACGAAAGCCATAGATTAATAACAGTTCTGCCGTTAAGTTAAAGGTCATGATTTATCCAGTTTTAAGACCGACGGTTGTCCCTTAAACTCGAGCGGGAGAAAAGCGGGGTCACGGCGAATCGGGTTTGAGTACCCGAGCACCGAAACCGGTGCATGCGAGGCACGGTCCCAATGCACGAATCCCGAGGTCCGATTCAGCGGTCCGCTTTTGTTCCTTTTTAAACCCGAAAAGCAGTCCATTTTACCCAGAGTTCCAGAGTCGTTCCCAAATCCGATTAATAACCCTTTTTCAAAACAGAACGGTTTTTATTCTAAATCAAATTCCCTTTTGATTTCAAATCTGTTTTTGTTCCGGTCTTTTGAGCCCAAAATGAATTAGGTTCGGTTTTTGAACAACCGTTCCTAAATCCCGTTTACAAATTAGATTCACAACTCCTCGATTTAAACCGTTTTTAAAACCGAAACGCTTTTAATTCCTTTTCATTTTAAAACCCTTTTTCCTTAAATTTGATTTTCCAATTTACAACCCTTTCTTTCCAAAAACGTGATTTCGATTTCAACCGAAGCAACTCAAAAAACCGTCTTTTACCTCAATCTGATTTTCCAAATCTTTTCTTCAAAACCTTAATCAAATCTAAACCGTTTTGCTTTGTTTTACTTTCCTTTTTAATTTCAAATCCGATTCCACTTTAATCGATTTCTTTAACGGGTTTAACAGATATGATTTCTCTCGACAGATCCAAATTAAATCGAATTGAACTACACGGGAAACTGAAATGAGGGGCTCGGTTTTGAAACCGGCCGGTCACCGACGGAGACGCCGCCGGCGACCAAACCTCGCGGTGAGAATCTCACCGTGGACAAAGGGAAACGACGGGGTGGTGGAGCACGGCGGAGTACGGCGGGGATCCGCCTCGGATCCGGACGAAGACGGGCTGTTCCATCCCGGATCTGTGCCCGCGCCGGCGAGTCCGTCTCGGCTCGGCCGTGCACGGCGACGGCGGGACTCAAGGACGCTCGGGCGCGGAGGGGCAAAGGGAGCTCGCCGTGGTTGAACGGAGGTCGGAGACGGTGATTTCCGGCGAGACAGGCCTGAGAGAAGGAGGGGTTCGGCCAACGGTGGCGGCGGCGACGTGAGCTGGAGAAGACGGGGCGAAGGCGTGGCCGGCCGGAGAAGGAGATGGTGGTGGTCGTGGGAGGACGGAGGAGAGGGAGCGGACGGTGAGGGAGCCGGAGCTGGTGCGTTGGCCGGAGATGGAGGCGGGAGATCGGAGCTGGCGAGGTCGGGATCGAAGAGGGAGGAAGGTCGGGATCGAGTTCGAGGAAGGAGAAGGAGTGAGGGGAGGTCGGTGCTGGTGTGGTCGGACTCCGGTGAGGGAGAAGACGGCGTGGAGGAGTAAGGTCGGGGCTGCCGTTTCCGGCGAGATGAGAGGGAGTCGGGGGTGGGTTCGAAGAGGACGAAGACGAAGAGAGGGAGGGGTGTGGGGGTCGGCTGCGCAGGACAGAAGAGGGAGGTGGGTCTGTTCAGCTGAAACCCTAGGTTTTGGCTTATAAAGCCTGGGTTGGGCCGGGTCAGCACTTGGGCCGGGTCTGACTCGGGTCGGGTCAGTCCGGTCCAGCCCAAAACATTTTTTTTAGGCGGGTTTTACACCTCGCTTCCACTACCTCGAATAGATCCTCCCCGACTCTATTGTGACAAGGGGTCTTCTTCAATTACTCTCCTTCTAGGGAATCCCCTAGACACTCTCCCAAGAAACCTATCAGAGATCTGCCCAGTTCCTGGTTAGGAAAGACGGTGGACAACATCATACCCCCATTTGTTTCCCATAAGAGACGGATGGACCAGGCTGGATTGGAAGTCACAGTTGATACTGGTGACTTAGGCAGGATGGTAGGCCCCAAGTTTGTGTGTGAAATATGATTCAGGGAAAAAGTTGTGTGCTCCTCAGGGGGGACCCTTCTGTGGTGGAAGAATCCAACCTCTCAGGATGGGCGTCCCCTCCTAGACGGATTTAGGTGTTGCCAATGAAAAGTCTAACTTCATATCTCCTAAGAGAAGTATCCTACGCTTTTGATCGATTGGAAAAGTTGTCCTCACTGCTCCCTTAGAAACCCTACCACCAAGAACCGATAGGAATTGGTGAAGAAAAGGCAAGGGGATCATATACAGTGGGGTGGTCGGGCTCTGTAGTAATATCGACGCCGGAGGAGAGGTCCAACCCTGATAACGCACAAGGGCAGGCTTCTGAGGCCAACGTCCCTGCCACCCGGAAAAAAGGATTACGAGATGAATCTCGGTCGGAAAGAGACCCGACGGAGTTCCGTCATCAATAGGAGGAGGGTCATAGAGGAAAGTATTTGTTATGCCAGTACCCCTTTCATTGTCCTTGCAACAGATTTGTTCGGCGTTGTCTTTGGCTTGGCGAGGCCTTGCTTGGGGAAAACGACTACAACGTCGTAAGTTGGTCTTAGTGGGGGAATGAAGGAAGCTACCATAAAAGGGTGATGGATATCAATGATGATTGGAGGATAAGTAAGGAAGGGATGAGAGAAAAGACCTTATTTATCGTCTTCCTCGCGCGTGTTGATTTCACGAAAATCCATGGTGGGGCATAGGGGGGGGGGGGGACTGATGGAGAAGGTGAGCATGACAGTCGCACCAGAGTGGTGGGGGATGCGATAGTGGAGCAATGGTGGAGGAGAAGGATGTAAAGACCATTAGTATGATAGAGAAAGCAGACTAGGTTATGTAGTTGCGCATATGTTGTTTAGTTTTTTTAACTTACGAGACTTTTATTGATTAAAATTGAGACTGGTACTAGAAGAGTAGGGGGAGTAGTCTCTTTACAAACAAAGTACAAATAATCTTCAGAAGAGCCTGAAGCTTATGCAGGGTTTTGACGTGGGAACGAAAAATGAACAAACTAAAACTTTAATGAAACCAAGGAAAATAACTCTAGCGAAAACAAGAATGAAAACCAAACCATCTTCGGTTGGACCTGAACCCGATCACTGTAGCCTAAAAGCCAAAAGGGTTTCCCATAGAAATCACTAAAATGCAGAAAAATGCATTTGCTATGAGTAGGGATCACGTGAGATGGTGGCGGACCTCGAAAACCGGGGGGGGGGGGGGTGGTATCAATCCTCCAAGATAACCTAAAGCCGAGAGGCCTCATGTTTCCAAGCGGGGCTTCTTTCCACCCATCGCATATTCCAGCTCCACTTGTTCGTCTCCAGCATTCTTCCAAGACGGTGCCTTCATCAGCTCCTAGGATGGTTCAGTGCAGACCCATTCAGAGAACTTGTAAGTTCGCCATCTAACTTATGGTTAGGCAGGACAGTGGATGTCACCAAAACCCTTCTGTCTCCTTAGGGGTACGGGCGATCCTGACTGGTTATGAGTCCCTACTAATTTAGGCGACGTAGGCAGGACGGTGGACCCTATGGAGAGCCTATATAACTAGATTGGGGAGAAGCCTAAGGGAACCCTAGGAGACGGGCTCGAGGATGCTACCACTCAATCCCTCGATACCGGTTTCCCACACCTCGTGATCAATGTCTACTGATAGGGACATGCAATACCTAAGTACTTCTAGAAGTGCGAGATCACAGTCAGTAGTCGTATGACCTAGTCTTACGCAATTGAACAAAACATGGGGAGTCGTTCATACTTGAGGGTGACTCAAATCGGCTAAGAAAGCTCCTCAAAAACCTCGGACCATCGATCGACACAACAGTTGGTAGATTGAGTGCTAGAAACGCACCCGAACCTTACCTCCCAAATAAAATCCCACTTGTCTGCCTGGACCGTCACACATCCTCCTAGCGTATCGCCTACCCTAGTACCAATGGTGACCATGGAGACTGTTTGAGGAAGCTTCCAAACTTGAACCTACATCTGAATTCGATCGAGTCTTGCCCATGAAGGTCTTTCGGTGTGATGTTAGTCAGAATAAGAGGGTAGCGGCGGAAACACCAAGGCTCACTCCGACGAACAGTCTACATCGCCACCTTGGATGCGAAATAAAATGAATAAACCCCCAGGGAGAGATCTTTGATGACCAAACCCTCTGTCGCTAAGCCCCATCCTCGAAAAATGATCCTCAGGACGAAGTCTCCCGTGGGTGGTCAAGGAGAGAGAAACCTCCTTGCCAAACCAAAGCGCATGGAAACCGGGGAAGGGAGTTGCGATGTACAGACCCAAACTATAGCATCCTCGTCCGTTAGAGGGGTACAAGTCTCCTATAAGGCTCTGATATCATCCAAAAACGGGAACGTATCTATCACCAGCAGTGGCATGCTCCTTACGGTCGGTAGCGACTCCTTTCCTTGTGGTGTCCGACATATCTTTTCCCTCGGTATCCCATTCTCATGATGAATGCTTATTCTAGAGAAGTACACCGAGGGTAAGGTTGGCATTGTTCTCGGTGTTATGTCTTTGGGGTCATCTATCAGGAAGATGAGCCCTTGGGGTTGGGCCGTCGCTCGTGGAGGAGGCGTCCTCTAAGGCCTTTGTCCTCGTACCCCAGACAATGCACTCTAGGATGGAACCCCTGTAAGGCCCTAAGAGAAAACCATCAGAGGGAGGGACGCCATGGACGGAGTGTCACGCCCCAAATCCGGACTCGAGACGTGAGCTAGGAATAATAAATAAACATTGCATAAAATAAATTTAAATGCAATTAAACTCCAAGTTTTTAATATAGAAGAACATGAGTCCAATACTCAATCCAAAACGATAAGGAAAACATAATTTATAACGAAGTGGAAAGTACGTCTCTCTACTATAACCACCCGTATCCTCAAGGAGCTCCCGAGCCTCGAGACCACCTCTAGGTCGACTCAACAAGGAAACATGTACAAACAGTAAACAAGAAGGGGGGTAAGCTTATGCTCAGTAGGAAAAAGTAGTAAAGTAAAAAGAACCTCTGCTTTTACAACAAAAGTTCTGATTAGTACGATTAATCAAAAGACACCATAATCAGAGATCAACAAGGATTGTAATACTTAATAGAATAGTAACTCAAGGAGATCAACGGGGAAACGATTTATTCACCAATAGAACCAACTAAGGAAACACACAGTTACTGAAATATAGACAATTTAAACCATTAGCCTACGATTCACACACAAACCAACACACCGTACCGGAATGTCCCTCGGTCACGATGGGACACATATCCTCGGGGCTCCCGGAAATGTTCCCACAAGGAACACATATCATCGAGGCTCCCGGAAACGTCTCCAACGGAACACATATCATCGGGGAGAAACAAGACATCCTCCCGGAAATATCCCCGAAGGGACACATATCATCGTGGTAAAACAAGTCTCTCTGGAACACGTAGCATCAGAGTGAGACAACAATAACCCATACCGGAATATCCCTCGGCCTAAGTCTTCCCGGAAATGTTCCCGCAGTAACACATATCATCGGGGAAACCACGTAATACAATATACCTGAATGCACATCGGTCTTCCCGGAACACACATCGGGGTAAGCACAATACCAGAATGCTCATCGGTCTTCCCAGAATTCACATCAGGGTAAGCACAATACCAGAATGCTCATCGGTCTTCCCAGAATTCACATCGGGGTACAAATATGACATCTCGTGCCAAAACACAACCCGTCGGCCTAGGTACTACCCTACACCGGCATTCCCCTCGGTGTAGGTACCATACCGGAACACAACTCCTCTTGGAACACACAACAAGAGAATAACATGCATCATAAGTCATAGTTCAACCACAGCTTAGCAAACCCAACAATCTTACCACAACACGTCACATAGAACTCATACCAACAATCACACTTACCGGTATGACTTACCAACCACGTTCCATCGGTCTATCACTCACCCGATCATACCACAAGGCACAATCACATCACATTCAAGCATTCACTTAATCGATCATAACATGGATCAACCATTCACATATGTAAGAACCACCCCCGATCGATCCTGGTCGAACCGGTGAACTTTGGACGAGTTTGACTTTCGGTCAGAAAAGTCAACCGATGACTCTGGGAGTCGTTCGGGACCTTTCCGGGGCCCAAAAAGCTTAGTAGTCATCACGGTTAGCTTAGTTGGGCCATTTCCTTTCGTTTGACTATAATATTGGAAAAATCAAACTTTGGTCAAACCCAAACTTTTTATCGACTAAATCCGATTTAATTTGGACTGCTGGATTTTAATTAAAGGAGAATGGTCCCCACTATGACACATGTCATTAGTGGCTTGGAGGAAAAGAAAGAGGCTTTAGTGACCTTTTTACCCTCACTAGTTGTCCATAAAAGGATAAGAACTAAAGGGCTTTTAGTCATTTCTCCACTTTAGGTCTTTTAAGGCAAATGAAGACCAATTTCAGCTTATTGTTGTGTTGTAGCTGAAAATTGAGAGAGAGAAGAGAGCTTGGAGCTTTCATGGTGTCTTGAAGAAGAAGCAAGAGAAAAGGAGGACCTTTTGTGCCAATCTCTACCCAAATCTTCTCCAAAAACCCATCTTCTTCATCATCTCCTCCATCTAAAGGTATGTACACTATCACAATCTCCTTCCTTTCATTTTAATTCACGGGTTTACTTGGGTTTTGCCTAAAACTAGCTAGGTTGTTGTTCCTTATGGTGGTTTTTCATTAGATGATGCTTGTGTGAAGTAGTTGGTTAATTTGGGTTGAAATCCTTGAGTTTGGTTTGATTTTGATTTGGAAATCCCTTGGGTACTTATTGTTTTGATGATTCCTACCATTGGTAGAGGAGTTTTGGAGTTATTTGACTGTTTTGGGAGTTTTGGAGGACTGAAAATGGAGTTTTGATGTTGATTTTCGTGGAAAAGAGGCTGGAGGAAGAAGAGGTTGGAACTGGCCTGGACAGTCACGGATCCGTGACAGGAACCATGACGGGAGACGTCACGGCTCCGTGAGGGAGACCGTGACGGCACTCTTCATGGGTCCGTGACGTCATCCGTGACGGGTGGCATCACGGCTCCGTGACCCCATCCGTGGCAGACCAGTTTTGGTCCTTTTAAATCCGTTTTGGTTGTTTTTCGTTTACTTCGAAAGGTGTTTTTGAAACAAACAGTTGGGGCTCTTTTGAACTTAGATGCTTGTATCTTGGTTAGTCTTTAATTAGAGTTTTAATTGTGATCCAAGACCTTGGACCCGAGCTCGAGGAAGGAAGAAGACTTGGGGAACCGTGAGAAGACGGAGAGGAAGCTAGCCCGGACGTCAGCAGCTAGGAGTATTGTTTGTGGAAGAATTCGTGGTAGGGAAAGTACTAAACTCCTCTTGTAATTTAACGCTTTAGTATGCCTATAGGTTAATAATAACTAGAAAGGTCCTAGTTTTCATATAGGATGTGATTCACTAGAATAATCGTTTTTCAATTACAATAATAACCGGACGAGTCTAGTATGCATGTAGGATGTGATTCACTAGTTTAAATCGCTTTCAATACTTGGGAAATTGTCGTGCTGGTAGAATGGCCATGACGAGCCTTAGGATTTTTGTGATTGCTTCACATGCCATGCTTGCTTAGTCTTTAGGTTAAGATAAGAGTCTAACTAAACTAGAGGAATTGATTGATTGAATGTTTGAATGATTACTTGAATGAATGCTTGAATGATTTATTGATTGAATGAATGCTTGAGTGTAAATTGATTGTGCCAAATGGTATGATCGGGTGAGTGATAGACCGATGGGACGTGGTTGGTAAGTATGCCGGTAAGTGTGATTGTTAATATAAGTTCTTGTGGCGTGTGGTGGTAAGATTGTGAGTTGCTAAGCTTTGGTTGTACTATGATTGTTGGTATGTTGCTCTCTTGTGTGTGTGTTAAGAGGAGTTGTGTTCCGGTATGGTACCTACACCGAGGGGGTTAGCCGGTGTGGGGTAGTACCTAGGCCGATGACGTGTGATCCGGTATGGTACCTACACCGAGGGGGTACGCCGGTGTGGGGTAGTATCATAGCCGAGAGATTGTGTTCAACCCGATGTGAATCCTGGGAAGACGTCTATGCCGAAGGGAATTCCGGTACGACGCGAGACTGTTTACCCTGCGGGGATGGTTACTTGTTGCTTCACCCCGAGTGTATGCGTCATGCAGGAGCATTCCGGTGAGGTTATCCTGTTTCACTCCGATGATCTATGGTCCTTTGGGGACATTTCCGAGAATACCGACGATATGTGTCCCTTCAGGGATGTTTCCGGTAGCCCCGACGTATGTGTCTCCTCTGGACCGAGGGGAAATCCGACATGACACAAGGACAAATTGTGGATCGGAGTGCTGTATCCGACATGACACAAGGTCTAATTGTGGATCGGAGTGTTGTGGTTTGAGTTATCGACGTGACGCTTATACTTTCTCTCCTTGTCGTTTTATCAGATTACATCGCCTGTCCTTAATCTTCTTGAATCACTATTTCCCCTTAAGCGTTGAATATTATTATTTTTCTCTTTATCATAGCATTTTGTTGGTTAATCGTGTTAATTGTAAATCGTGACTAATTGTGCTAATTCAGTTTTATTAACAAAGTGGAGGCTGCTTTTACTTATTATTTTCCCTACTGAGCGTAAGCTCACCCCTGTTTGGTTTATTTACTGTTTGTACAGGCTTGCTTGGTGAGTAGTTCCTAGAGTTGGACTCGAGGCTCGGGAGCTTCTGGGAGAGTCCAGGTGACGTTGATGTTAGAGACGTGTTTTTTTTTATCATTTATTGGACCTTTTGTTTATTTGTTATATTCTGAGCTTTGACTCGTAACTTTGGTTTGAAACTTATTTTATCAAGTTACTTGATCTAAACTAAATTTGAATACTTAAAATTGTTTAATTTTACTTTTATCCTTATTATTTAATTATTAGTTCAAGTCACGTCTCGAGTCCGGTCAAAACCGGATTTGGGGCGTGACAACATACAATCATCATAATTCATCGAGTTTAGTATGACTCTTGCATTATCCAAAAAATGACACATGCATTGGCATTTGAGACAATTGAACACAATCACAATAAATCCTAAGGCTCGTCATGGCCATTCTACCAAAACGACAATTTCCCAAAGTATTGAAAGCGATTAAACTAGTGAATCACATCTTATATGCATACTAGACTCTTCCGGTTATTAATATAATTGAAAGTGGCTATTCTAGTGAATCACATCCTATATGCAAACTAGGACCTTTCCGGTTATTATTATCCTATAGGCATACTATTAGCATTCTTTAAATTAAAAGTGAAGTTTAGTACTCTTCCCTATCTTGAATTCTCCAACGCTTAAGTACTCCTAGCTGCTGACGTCCTGGCTAGCTTCCTCCTCTTCCGTGGACGACACCGGACTCTAAATTAACAAGGAACACGATAAATTAATAACCAGTCAAACAATCTTTAATAGTAACGAAGACCGAAATTTAACCAACAATTCGCCCTTTTGCAAATTAAACGGTTTTCAGCACAAAATTCACGAACAAACGGGCTTAGAACACACGAGCCCCGTGTGCACGGTTACCGGTGCACGGCCCCTGAGGCACGGGTCCCGAAGAACGGTTCCCGAGGTGCCAAACCCTGTTCCCCAAATTCCGGCACCTATGGCCGGACCTCCAACGACCGGCCGACGCTCTGATGAGCCTCCGGTCGCCGGAAAATTCTCATTTTCTCCAAATTCGTCCAAATGTAATTTAGGTTCTTAATCGAACAAGTTTCATCAAAAGCCCCTTAATAATAGTCCCAATTTTATATTTTCCCCAAATCTCCAAGTTAGAGTTTCAACTCCAATCTTCAAATCCAACGTTTTCTTTGCATCTCCTCACAATTCCAACCTTGTTTTCTTGTTTCCAACCACACCCACTCCAAAACAAGTTGCTTCTTCCAAGAGTCATGGGTTTTAGTTGCTCAAAAATGAAAATAAAAGAGTTCTCACCGTAGGGAATGAAGAGAGGAGAAGGAATATGGAAGAAAAATGGAATTTCGATGGAGAAGTGAAGCTTGGATGAGCTTTCTTCTTCTTCTTCTTCTTCTTCTTCTTCTTCTTCTTCTTCTTCTTCTTCTTCTTCTTCTTCTTCTTCTTCTTCTTCTTCTTCTTCTTCTTCTTCTTCTTCTTCTTCTTCTTCTTCTTCTTCCTTGAGCAACAATGCAGGTCTCCAAACTTTTTCTCTCTCTATAGGTTCGGCTAACGAGGGTGAGAATGAGCTGAAATTTGTGTCTCAAATGCTCTTTAACCTAAAGTGGAAAAACCATAAAACCCCTTTTGTCTTGTTTCACCTTTTTTGGGAAAAAGCAAGGTCATATGAGTCTTTTCTCACATCTTTTCTCCCTTTTAATTAGATAATGCAAAGTGTCCAATTGAGGTCATTTCCAATTAAAATAATCTCAGCCCACTTATATTATTTGATAAAGTAATCCGATTCGAGCCCCCGTTTGACCAAATTTGACTTCTTCCGCGAAGACCCTCTTTCGAATGGAAACGACCCAACTAAGCTAACTGTAACGCCGGAAAGGTCCCGAATGACTCCCGGAGTCCTCAGTTGACTTTTCCGGTAGAAAGTCAACTTTCACCGAAAACCTCCGGATCGACCAGGATCGACCGGGGCGGTTCTTACACGGACGGACTGCGACCTTCTTAAAGTTCGGCGAAAGGGCGAGAGGCTGCAGCGTAGGAAGTACCATTAGTCCTTGAGAGAACACCATTGGCGGGAGAGACGCCATAGAAGGGGGAATTTCCACCTACACAGAGCCCGACAAGACAGACGGAGGTTGCGCCGGTAGGGTTGCATCAAATCCCATAGTCTGCAATGACGAATGTTTAGGCTTACTAGCCCACTTGAGGCGGACGGCATCCAGAAACGATCGAGGAGGGGGATGGATACCAGCGGCGATCCCATGGCAGGGCCTCCTGCGGGAGGGTCAGAATTTTTTGTGAGGATCAGTGACACCATAGCCGAGGAGGGAGGCATTGTAGATATCGAGGAGGGAGACATTGTAGATGCCAAGTCGACGGAGGCTTTTTGTATACCTTCCTCCTTCTGACCGGCTTTGTGAACGTCGTAGTTGAGTAGAGAGGGACAGTCGACGTTGGCGAGGGGCCTGGCAAACACACTGTAGTGGTAGGCACAGACGACAGTATGGAAGGAACAAAGGTAAACACGTGGATAGAAGAAACGAAGTACAATAAAAGAGTCGTTAAGATACCGAAAAAAAGTAGCTAAGATACCCTATCTTAGCCTGGTTGTTTGCTCATGGCGGGGTTCCCACTATTTCCTTCTTGGTGGACAGGGGTGTGTCGATTCCGTTAGCCCGTTGGAGGTGCATGTTGTGTGGTTCAGGTGGGGAGGACTCTAGCCACTTGTTTGTCACCTGCTCTTGGACCTGGAGGGTCTGGTCTCTGATCTTGTGATGGTGGGGAGTTGTGGGCGTTTTTTCGATTTCGCCGGCTCTGTTTCTTGAGTCCTGGACCTCTCTATTGGGTTCGCGTAGGCTGAGGTCTGAGTGGATTGGTATTGGATTGCTGTGTCTTTGGCAGATTTGGTTGGAGCGCAACCGCCGCGTCTTCTCAGGGTCTGCTGCTATCGAACCAAGCATTCTGCTAGCTAGGGTTCAGCAAGGATCTTTTTTCAGTTTGGGAGCAGCTGGTCGTTCATTCACCTTCCTCGAGTGGGTCGAGTCTCCGGGTGCTGCGCTGATTATGAGCGCCTAAGGATGGACTGTTGATTGCTGTGTCATGTTTGAGGAATTCAGCACCTTTTCCCCCGGTCCTCCTCGGTGGTTTCTCTTACCAGGTCTAGTGATTGCTCATTCAGGAGTCGTTTTGGGTTTGCTTTACCTTGGTAGGGTCCGGTGATTACTTGTTCCGGAGTCGCAGTTTTGGGCCGATCTGCCCGGGTTCGGGTGGGGGGGCACGAATTACTTATCCTTCTTGAGGCCAGAGGATTCACCCGTGCGGTGTCCTGTGGTATTGTTCACTAGTCCGATCAAGGTTGCCTGAGCGGTCTCCTGAGGTACTGTTCACTAGTCTGGTGTATTAGTTGTTGTTGTGGTGGACCGGGATGGATGTTTTGTCTTGTTTGTTTCCTTTGTTGCTTTTGGCCTTTAGGCCGTTTTTGTTGGACTTTGGTTTGGTTGTTGTGATTTCTAACCCAGGACCCACACTTCTTTTTTAATGCATTTCTTTCTCCTTGATAAAAAAAGCTAAGATATCCTATCAAAATTCAGGATTGGTAGGTCATTTCCGCATTACGTTGTTTATTTTTTTTAGAAGAACAAGGTGCAATATTATTATAAGATAAGGAAGTTTGATAGGCACACAGATGTACCCAACTTACAATAGCAAAACCAACTAACAAACAGAAAGGAAAAGCAGAAAAGTAAATTGTGCTCTGGTAATGGGGGAGGACGAAGGGGGTATCTGCGGTAGCGTACAAGGACACCGATACAGCATGCTTCTTCCAAAGGGCATTGGGCGAGCCAACCAAGTGAAAGGGGAATAATGGTGGACCTACATCTCCCCCGGTGTGTCAGCGTGCGTCGCCCTCCCTGGACTGATAATGGTAGGGCTCCTGAACGCGGGTGTGTTGACTCCGGACTGGCAGGGGAGACAAGTATCAACAGATGATGGTGCCATCGCCATCCATCCGCCGGGAAGGGATCAAAGTCGACCCACCCCTTCCCGGGCCACCTCAGACTCATTCCTGTAGGCGAGGGTGCTTGACGCCCCCCGCCGCTGCTGCTTGTGATTCCCCATCTGACGCTGTCAAGCCCTCTGACTCGTCATGAGCATCCTCCCTTTCTAGGCGTTTCTTCCCAGACAATGTCGGGCTCGCCTCCTTCTCCACCCATTCAGACAGAATGTTCTCAGTCCTCGTCTCATAGGCCTCATCCTTCTCCTTTCGGGATACATATCGCGGGGACGATGTATGGGGGCCACCCCGACCTCCCTTGTTCCTCGTCTCCAAATAGCTCCAGTTCGTCCCAGGGATCGTCTTCCCATGCTTAGCCTTCTCTAGGGTCGACCTCGGGTCCCCCGGGGCTCGCAGCGAGTGACCCCTGGTCCCACCCGCTACCGGGCACGACGGGAAAAGGTGTCGCGCACAGCTACATCCATAACAATGGTCCGGTAAATGTTCATAAGACACATGGAGTAGCGTTCGTACCTGCGATTCCGACAGTCGGAACCAAACTTGGCTCTACAGAGGTAGTCGGATATCAACTCGGATCCGGACCCGCATAAAGTCTCCCCAGCAACGCCCCGACCCGTCCACATCCATTGCCTGGCAGGAACCCAGGGCACTCCCTATCCGAAAGCCCACGTCTCTGTTCTAGGCCCCCACAGGTAGATTGAAGACCCTAGCCTAGACCGAGAAATGGTGGAAGCTCAGCTCGCTCACCTGCATGTGAGCCCGCAGATCTGTAAATAGTACTTGGGACTCCCCAAAAGCCCATGGTTCCCCAGCCAAAACACGCGCTCGCTCTCGCGCCGTGCGAAAAAAGAAGCCAACCAGACCTCCTTCAAGAGGTCTAGCATACACCTTCATCCCCCACAAGTCTTCCATTCTGTCCACCAGGGATTTCCAAAAGAAGCGCTTCGATGTCAGAACCTTAGCTGCGAGCGCAAACTGAAACTGCCCTCTAGCCTTAGCGATATCCCCAGCTGGGATCACCACTTCCTTGATACAGAGCGAGGAGAGACGCGTACCTATATCAGGCACCCCCCCCCCCCCCCCCCCCCCCCCCCCCCAAGGTCCCATCAAGCTCCCCGAGGAGAACCTCACGACCTCCCGGACCCAACGGATCATCCGTTTTTCGCGCTTGGGCCACCGATTCCAGCCCCACCCCACCAACTCCAGTCCTTCCCGATCCGTAGCGGGCTGCCCACCTTCCCACATCACCCGGCCCAGCTGGCCCGTCTCTACCTCCCCGACCCGCTCGAGGGGTCCAGGTCCCCTGACCCGGGCCTGCACGACGCGCATCACCCATGAACGTCCCCCCTCGGCCCGGCCTAAACCGCTGCCCCAGATCCGGCTCCACCTCGCTAGGGTTATCCCCTACCTCGGCCACCGCCTTCCCCTTCAGCCGCCGTCGCTCCTGCGCTGCCGGAGACTCCGACTGCGTGTCCTCCGAGTCCGATGGAACCCGGAACGGTACCCGGCCCTCCGTCCCGTCTGCATGCAGTACCCCCATCGGCCGGAAGTGCGAGCCCCTACGAGCCCGAGTGCTCAGGCCCCTCGCCGGAACCCGACGCGACTCAGGCCCCGCCCTGTTACGCCCGTCCCCATCACGAGCCACGTCTGCCGTCCGCCGGACCGATAAGAACACCAGGTCCGGCTCCAGTACCTCCCTCGCCATCTACATCACCGACGTCGTCAGAGATTCACTATCACCTTCCTCCTCCCCACCGTCGGAAAACAGTGGGATCACCGACAAACAACAAGAATAAACTTTTGCCTGATAATTAACTATATTTTGTATATTGCACGGCACTATTGGTTACAAGTAACTATTAAAAATGATCGGAAAAGATAAGTGGATGCAGGATATATGGATGGAATCGCATACAAGTCAAGTGAATCAAACTCAACGCAAGTGGGCGAATCACGATGCGAATTAATTGATTATTCATTCTAGAATATATATATGAGAAAATGTGGAACCGATGAAATGAACCTTGCAAAAATCTTCAATATTCTCATTCCATTTACTTATTCTTTGAAAATGTATTATAAAATTCTAAGCCTGCACTCATCCATTCCTTGGTGTAATTAATGTTTATGAACTAGGACACCCTATGATATATGGTATCTCAATACTTAGCTCAGTGTAAGAATTAAGCGAGGAGGCATATTTGAATTAGCCTCGTATCTCTTAGATAATATACCTAGATTTGGATACACACAGACCCGGCGATTTGGAGTCACAACACAGTCCGCACGAATATGAAAGGCCATTTCTCTATGCTGATTTCGGGCTTGCTTTTGCTTGGGCTACTCTTCTTTTGCTATCAAATATATCTCAATTCTTTGGTTAGGAGTGTTTTCAAATCAGCCCAATCAAAATAATTATATGGTTCCACTTTGTTTGAGGCTCATAGGATTGCGCGGGTTTTACATTTGTTAGGGCCAGATGGTTTATAGGATAAGGTGAAGATTGTTATTTTCTTTTGGTCGGTTGACAATGAGGCCATTCTTCAGATTCCGAGGGGGGATCTCGGGCGGAACCAACTCGGGCTTGGGGTTTAGAGCGGAAGGTGTTTTACACGGTGAAATCCGGATATCAGGCAGAAATTGGTGATAGGGTTAGTTCGATGGAAGACGACCTTGATGGATTTATTCGTAATTGGTGGATAAGGCTCTGGGGTCTTCAAGGCCCGCTTGAGGTTCAAATTTTCCTATGGCGCTTTTTTCATTATATCTTGCTTGTGGGAGTGTGGTTGGTCAAGAGAGGAATCCTTGGAGCCCAGGGGAGATGTGTTTGGGGATGAGACTATTGCTCATGCGTTCTTTGAGTGTAGGTTAGCGACCGCAGCGTGGGGCACCTCTCCACTTGGTGTATGGGTTGATTGTGGGGTTAAATACCCTTTTGTTCGGTCCACGGAGCTTAGGTCCCATTTGTTTGGAAATGACTATTTTGATACCCTTATGTTTCGTCTACGAACCTTTTATACATTTGGGGTTAGAAAATTAAAAGAATTATATAGAATGACTATTTTTGCCTTTTACATTTCAAATTAAAAACTCTTATGAGTGAAAAGACCATTTTACCACTTTTTTATTAATAATTTATTTTACTTTTCTTTACAAATTTTCATGAATTTTTTTCATAAATTCTTGTAAAATTTAGTTTATCATTAATTAATTTTTATTTATTTATTTTTAAAATAAATTTTTTAAAAATTAGTTATTAAAAAATTAAAGTTTTATATTTCAGAAATGATTTTAGTTATTGAATTCTTATATATTTCTTTGTTAATATTCATAAATAATCCTCAAAAAATTCTTTAATTTTTTTTCTCTTTGAATAACCGTTTTCCTTTTTTATATATGGGAAAACTACCGATACCTACCCAAAACCATGCCCATTTAACTGATGTTTATTCTGAAGTTTAAAGTTAACAGATGCATACCCTTAAGTTTTGAAATGTAACTCAAAACCTCTCCGTCAGCTAAAATGACGAAAATACCCTCAACTACACTTCAATAATTATGTTAAAAAATTTATTTAAAAAGTACTTTTGTTATATATATATATATATGTATATTTACTTATTAAATGACTTCATTTTTATTTAAAAAATCACTTCATTTATATTTAAAAAAAATATTTTAAAAAATCACTAAGGGTATTTTCGTCATTTTAGCTGACAAAAGAGGTTTTTAGTTACAAGTCGTAACTTCATGGTATGCATCAGTTAACTTTAAACTTCAAGGTAGACATCAGTTAAATGGGCATGGTTTTGGGTAGGTGTTGGTAGTTTTCCCTTTATATATAGAAAAATAGGAATACAAAAATATAGAGTTCACGATTTTAGCAACACATGATTTCAGCAACACATGATTTCAATCATCTATGTCTATCGATTTCAAAGCATCTTCATCTGGAACAAGATGAAATCAAAACAAATTCAATCACAGATTAAGCATCCTCATCTGGAACACATTTAATCACAATACATTGTCTTGTTAGAGGATCATCAACCTATCACATGGACTAGAAGACGAACACTAACACGTCGACAACCAACACCACTAGTGACAAAGACAATTCTGGTGAGACAAACCCACCTGAACACACTGACCCCTAACAACAATAATGAAAGTAAACAACCGGAAGGCACAAAGGCTAAATCCCTCACCGGCAGCCAACACCTTAAACCAGCGAGTCCTAACCACATAGCGGTAGGAAGCTGATGCATATCAATCAAATAACGAGCAAGGTAAAATGTAGGGACATAAATATTAGGCTAGAGAGAAAGTATACCAGTACTGGAACAAGAACAAAGCGTAAGACCTACGACGATCAACTCCCGAAAGGATGAAGAAACGCGTCCCACAACCATATATTTAACGGAAAGCCCGACTAACGATCGAATCACCAGTTGCAACTAGAGAAGCTTCTGCAGCGATCCACACCTAGTAGGATGAAGAAGCGTGTCCCACGACTAGAGCTTGAACTAGAAACCTCTGATGGCCGAAAAATGCTCCACCATCGAGACCGCAAGGGACAAAGCTACACAGAGAGAAATATCCAAGGGCCAACTGTTGGGTCTCGAGGTAGGGTTGGAGATGAACCAACTCGCAGCGGAAAATCAATGAAAACCAAGAGACAATTAGAACCATGGAACAACTAACAAAGAATGGATTAACAAGAGAAAAATTCAGCACTAGTTCTTACCAAAACAAGAACACCGGTTAACGAATGATTGGCTTGAGTCTCCAAGACGCCTACGTATCCACATGGGAATCAAAGCCACGTAGTTCTTCTCTTTGAGGACTCAAGAACACAAAATGGAGGAGGAAACTAGCCAAACCCGAAATGGCCATGGAAGAGGGAGAGAAAATGTGTTTCCTATTCTTGTCTTGTGTTTGTTATGTTGAAAAAAGATGACTTAAACATAACAAAACCCATACTTGTCCAACTAAAGGCATGGGACAAGTATGGTGTCAAGTAAGGTGTAAATAGGACAAGTATGGCAAGACAAGATTGGGTTAGGTGGTGAATCACCAACACCAACACCAGACACTGGACACAACTGCTTGAGCCTACTGCCTCCAAATTGGCCTCACGACAAAAGCCGAAAGCGAGGGGCAGTAGAGGACCCACAAAACAAGATGGAACTGCAGATGCCAAAACCCCCGACTAGATCGTTGGAGATTAAGGATCCATTCCAAACCTGTACAAAAAAACCATAAACAAAAGTATGGAAGCGGGGTCCAAAATAATACCCAAGAAAAAACACAACGGTTGGAGGTGTTAGTCTTAGAGCCCGTAGTTCAATCCTAAATGTCCAAATGTATATATCATCGTTAGCAATAAAATTAAAGCGGCTTTATATTACTTATGTGTTGGAGTAATATATCGATGTGTGCTCTGATCTATGCCCACCATGCGAATAGAACCATAGACCGAGATAGATCACACTCGATGGGTCCCTAGTCACCAAAGCTTTACTAGAAGCGACTAGTATGAAAGATGGCTCTTTATGGCTTACGTTCTATTAGTCATTGGAATGGGATTCCGGAGTCTGATCATAGATATCATGTGGGACATGATATTGGACGACCCGACATGAATATGTGCCATAGATCAAGTCATGAACATATTCATTGTCGTAGCTTGTCATGTATCCTTAGACCAAGGAGTCTTTGTGATCGCTATGTAGTCAACAACTGAGTTTGACCTGAGCCTAACGTTGTCCGTAACAGGGCTTCCATAACGGCCAGGATTGGCTTGGGGACGGGCTACATGAGTGACACGAAAGACGGCTAAGGGATTTATCCCTCATACTAAGGTATGGGAAAGATATCGGTTCTCGGCCACTTGATCGAGAGTGACTGGAAGAATAGCATGGCCATGCACATGATACTGGGTATCATATCTTCAGTCATCTCACATATCAAGGAACAGTGATTGAGAATAATAAGGATGACGGCTCTATGCCTTATCTCAATCAGGATATCAGAGATAAAAGGATAATGACAGGGACGACGGAAAGGTTAGAATCGACAGGGTCGATTCGTTATGCAGTGTCAGGCAATACTAAAGTCTCGTTAGTTTCCACTTAAATAGGATCAAGTAAAATAGGATTTTACGTTGATCTATTGACATGCATAAGCCTAAGGGTCACACCGGAGGATGAAACTCATTGACACATTTATGGAGAATGTCCAAAAGGGAGTTGTCTCGGGACATGACCAAAACTGGGTTTTGGGTCATGTGCCCGTACGTGAATAGGACTTTACGGATCGAGACAAGGCTTGGAGTCTTAGGATTGATCGCGTCGGATAATGTTGGACATTTCCGGTATGGAAGGCTTGGAGGCGATGAGCGAATCACGGGACCTCGTTGGAAATGGCCACGGGCTATGTTCCAAGAGGCCCATGAAAGGCTCATGCAACCAAGGCCCATGGAACTAATTAATCAAGTCTTGATTAATTAGTACTAAGTAAGCAAGACAAGGATTAAGGTGTTGGTGATTCACCACCTAACCCAATCTTGTCTTGCCATACTTTGTCCTATTTACACCTTATTTGTCACCATGCTTGTCCCATGCCTTTATTTGGACAAGTATGGGTTTTGTTATGTTTAAGTCATCTTTTTCCAACATAACAATCACAAGACAAGAATAGGAAACACAACTTCTCTCCCCCTCCCCTTTCAATTTCGGGTTTGGCAAGCTCCCACCTCCAATTTTGTGTTCTTGAGTCCTCAAAGAGAATAACTACGTGGCTTTGATTCCCATGTGGATACGTAGGCGTCTTGGAGACTCAAGCCAATCATTCGTTACCCGGTGTTCTTGTTTTGGTAAGAACTAGTGCTGAATTTTTCTCTTGTGAATCCATTCTTTGTTAGTTGTTTCATGGTTTTAATCTTCTCTTGGTTTTCATTGATTTTCCGCTGTGAGTTGGTTCATCTCCAACCCTACCTCGAGACCCAACAGTGGTATCAGAGCCGTGCTACCTTCGGGATTCACAAGACGGTGTTCAAAGTTTCGGTTTTGCTTGAAAGTTTCGTTTTTGGCATGTTGTTTTGCTAAATTGTTTGATAACATGTTTTAAATTCTTTTTTATGGATTTAATACATGTAAAATGAATTTTTGAAAATTACTTCAAATCTGGAAATTTTGAAATTTTTTTGATTTTTCGGGTCTCGGGAGCGGGACTCTCGGGGAGCCGAAACCGGGACCGAACGGGGCTCCGTTGGACGGAGCTAGGCCAAGCATGACCATTGGATGGTGTATATGCCAAGGCTAAACCGTTTTGTTAGTTCTGACGAGTTTGGGACCGTTATGATGAACTCGAAGATCAAATGTTCAAAAGTTTCATTTTTGAACGGTTTCGATAAACCGAGCATCAAAAATTTTCGAAACTTGGCAATTAATTAAAACCGAAAAATCACATGATGTTTGATAACATGCCTGTTTGATAACATGATGTGTGATGTGATGTTGGCATGGTGTACATAATAGCCCCGAGCTCGATTTAATTATTTATCGCTTTTCACGGCCTGTGAGCCGTTAGAGTTAGCGTGTAATTATTCTTTCAAGGTGTGGTCGTCGAACCACTTGTTTGTAATATTTATTTATTACCGACCTGCGAGTCGTGTATTAAATTGTATTTTTTTACTCAAGACGAAGAAAGGGTGAAAAGGTCATTAGGTGGCTTTTCGGGTGTTGGCATCGGCTTGGAGTTGGTGGAGCTCAAGAAGCTAGTGGGAGTTAGTTTAGGGGGCTATTATGTGTACATTTATCGCTTTATGCTTGGTTTATTTTATGCATGACTAATTCTATATGTTTTAGAATTGCATGCTTAACTTTATTTACCGAGCATATCACCTCACATGCAAAGATAAAATAGGAATTTTAATCCTTGTGTGTAAGCCCTTAGAATCCTCATTACATTGGATGTAGTTGACGGGTTCGAAGGAAGAATTACATTGAATGTAATTTGAGGCATCATTGCATTTGGAATGTAGTTGATGTGCTCATCGCATCTAGGATGTGTCAAAGTTTTAAACACAACCGGACAAGTAAAAACGGGTCATGTCCGATACCTCCCAATTATCAACACCTTACTACCTCCCCGTCCAATGGGTGTCGTGCGCATTAGCGGAGCATCCATGGGAAAGCGGGGTAGTAGGTTTGGACGACATATGTGGGTGTCGTGCGCATTAGCGGAGCACCTACATAGCGACGGGCCATAGTTGAAAATGGGTGGACCCGACTACGATTCCCAGCCTGAGGTTGAGCTAGGGTAACAGATAGGGTAAGCTGTGTACATAAGTACATACCCTAGTCAAGAGTCACATTGGATGTGATTGGATGGAGTCCTACCTACATAGCTCGATTAAGTGGTGAGCATTAGTTCAGCTTAATCAAGTGAATCAAGGATCTTGGTTTCAGATTCTAAAGGTTTAGAATCGATTGTTGGTGTATAAGCTTGATCTTCATAAAATTTATTCAGTTTACTGATTGAATTTTATCTGTTGTAGATCAAATGGCAAATTCAGCGAACATAAATAGTTTGTCATTAAAAACCATTCTTGACAGGGTCAAGCTAAATGGGACAAACTATTTGGACTGGTACAGAATTTTGAGGATAATCCTCAAGTCTGAACGCAAAGAATATGTCCTTGACAAGGCTGTCTCTAAGACCATATTAGAGTTACATGAAGTGTCATTAACTGCTGAGAAGAATATATCAGGGATCTGGGATCCAATGATATTCTGATGGTCAACAAGGGAATTAGAAGTGGCAAGGGCGGGACCCATGCGCACTTGGCAGGAAAGATGAGACACCTGAGAATGTCTGCTTCTACTGCCAACAGCCTGGTCATTGGAACCGGGATTACAGGAAGTTTACGGTTGATCTGAAGAAGGGCAGTGGGACTGCGCCTTCATCAAATAGCCTGTATGATCTGAAGAAGGGCAGTAGGACTGCGCCTTCATCAGGAAACCTGGATGATCTAAGGAAGGGTGGTGGGACCGTGCCTTCATCCAGTATTAACTCTATATAGCTACATCTCTCTACTTCCAAAGATTCATGGGTATTAGATACCAAGAATGAATCTCACACATGCACTAATATATGGTGGCTGAAAGTAGGAGAGGTTTGGAAAGCACGAAGTGGACCTCAGAGTTGTGGCAACTGCTGTAGGATCCATGAGTCTTGCTTTGCCAAGTGGCCTTGTCTTAGTATTGTATAAAGTATATTGCATACCTACTTTTAGTAGGAATATTATATCTGTATCCGTGTTTGACAAGGAATGATATAATGTTAATATTGGAAATGGAGTTTTCAATGTTCTATGCAATGATATGTTTTATACAAGGATTGACTTGGTTAGAGGATTGTACATATTAGATATGGGTAACAATGCCCCAAGTTCTATATATTACGTTAATACCAAGAGGTCTAAATCCAACGATTTAAACCTAACTCTGTTATGGCACTGTCATTTGGGCCGCATAAACAAGAAGCGCCTATCTGCACTTCAGAAGTGCGGGCTTTCAGGTTCATTCGAATTCCATTCGATCGATAGGTGCAAGGTTTGTTTGATGGGAAAAATAAATTGCCCTTTATCGATCGTGATGAAAGGGCATGTGAATTATTGGGGCTGATACACTCGAATGTGTGTAGACCAATAAGTTCACTTGCTAGGAGGGGTTTTAGCTACTTTATCATATTTACTGGTGATTACAGTAAATATGGTTATGTCTATTCAGTGAGACATAAGTCTGAAACTTTTGATAAATTCAAAGAGTTTAAGACTAAAGTAGAAAACCAGCTCGACACAGGTATTTATGTAAGACCCGCTTCCGGTCGAACCGGTAACTCCGGAAGTCACTCGGACTTCTCCGGAACTCAAACGAAATAGCCATTATCACGGTTGGCTTCAGGGAAGAAAACCCTTTCGTTTGAGTATAATATTGCATAAAGTCAATTTTATTCAAAACGAGACTTTATACCGACTAAAGCTTCAATTTTAAAAGTGCTGGAATTTAAATTGGGAAATTAAATGAGCTAGAGGGACACTTGTCCTATTTTGGTTGAATGAGAGAAAAAGGGATAGTCATTGTCCCTTTTACCCTCCCAAAAGCTCCTACATGGGTTTCTAGCTCAAGGGCCTTTAAGTCATTGCAACATTTAGGTATTATATGTGTTGGAGAAGCAAAATCTTTTCCTATTTGCATTGTTGTAGCCGAAATTTGGAGAGGAAGAAAGGGAGAAGAGCTCCCATGGAAGCTTGAAGGAGAATCAAAGAAGAAGGAGCCTTGTGGAGTCATCTTCTAGCCTCTTCTAGCCTCCCACCCTCAAAAACACTAGCATCCTCTTCATCTCCACATCCTAGAGGTAATGGAACTCTCTACTCATCTTTCCTCTTCATCTATTTCCTTGGGTTTTGGGTGAAAAATGGCTAGATGATGTTGGGTTGAGTAGAAATGATAGGAGATGGTGTTGATGATGAACCTTGTTGGATTTTGGTGAGAAATCAATAGTTGTTGGAGATTTTGAAGTGGGTTTGATTTGATGAATCCTTGGAAAACTTGTTTGTGGGTTGATTCCTACCATGGGTAGAAGAGTATTGGAGGATTTGGACTGTTTTGGGGGTTGGAAAGGGTATTTTTTCTGGGTTGATAGTAGTTTTTCGGAGTTTTGGAGCTGGAGGTTGAAGAAGGGCGAATCTGTCCTGGTGCGTCACGGATCCGTGACGGATCTCGTGCCGGGCGACGTCACGGCTCCGTGAGGGAGACCGTGACGGCACTCGTCACGGCTCCGTGACGATAACCGTGAGGGTTAACGTCACGGATCCGTGACCCACCAGGGTGAGGTTCTCTTGGGAGTTTTTCGAAGGTTTTACATCTTGGTTTTTGAGCTGAACCTTGGAAGGGTTTTGGGGGCCTTCCTTGCTGTTTAAGTGGAGCCTAATTAGTGTTTCCTTGTGTCCAAGACTTCGGGGATCGAGCTAGAGGAGCAAGGATCACGCCGAGACACGAGGGAAGAGCGAAGAGGTGATCACCGGACTTCACCAAAGCATTGAAGAGGAGGACCTTGAGGTAGGGAAAGCCTTAACCTCTCGTTTACGATGCTTAGTATGCACGCTAGGTTAATAAAATGGGAAAAGGTCCTAGATATGCATATAGGATGCGAATAACTAGCTTAATCGTCTTTCAATTGCTAATAACCGGAGTGTCTAGTGGTGACCGATTAGGATGCCAATCACTAGTATAGTTCGCTTTCAATACTTGGGATATGATTGTCTGGTAGAGGAGCCTTGGCAAACCCTCGGATTAGTTGTGTGTTAGGATCACATGCTTGATTGTTGATTGTCTAGTAGATAGGCTAAAGAGTCTAATGAAACTAGTGGAATTGCATGCTTGAATGCTATTTTGAAGGCTTTATGATCATACTCGTATTTGCTCGTTGATTGTGTTCGAATGATTACTTGATTTACTTGATTCACTTGATTGGTTGTTGGGGGTATCGAGTATGACTGGTTGTACCGAGCGGCGCAATCAGGTGATCGATGCTCCGGTGGTTCGAAACTGGTAAGTGAACGGTAAGTTGGAATTGGGTGATTGGTGTGATCTGATTTGGTGCTTTGTGTGCGGTGTGCTATGGTGAATCGGTGATTTGTGAGCTATGTGTGTTATTGGATTGGTGGTGGTTGGGATTGGATTGCGTCGTGTTTCGGTTGAGTGTGTTCCTGAGTTGTTACCTGATTCTGATTGATACGGTATAGTACCTACACCGTTGAGGAGTCCGGTGTAGGATGTTATATTGGTTATTTATTAAATTGCCCACGTGTGCACTCCTACGGGAGTATGGCCCTGGGTTCCCAATGACATAAAATCCTTTGGAGACGTTTCTGAGAATCCCGATGATAAGCGCCCCGAAGGGTTGTTTCCGGTCGCCTCAATGTTATGCGTTTCCTCTGGATTTGAGGGAGAATCCGAGAGGACACATCATGTGGATCGGAGGCTGGTGACTTCATGTGCCACGGCAATGATTGGTTTACTTATTACCCTTGTGTGTTAAGTTATATTTCGTTAACTTTATTATTGATCTTGTTCGAGTTAAGGTCTACCTTGTTATGCGTTTTCCCTACTGAGCGCGAGCTCACCCCTTTGTTTTGCTGTTGTGTCTACAGGCTTGATTGAGGAGTAGAAGCTTGGGCGCTCCTCGGTGTGGGTTCATAGAGACTTCATGTTTATTTCCTTTATTTAAAAACAGTTTTGTAAAAAACTTATTACTACACCCCCTGAGGGTTATTTATACTGTACTTGAAGTTATGGATTGAGGTACTCACTGGAGATATTCGAGATTTTTTATTGATTCTTTACTTTATTGTCTTCTCTTACCCGTCATGCCTCGAGTCCGGGCGATAACCGGATTTGGGGCGTGACAATTTGGTATCAGAGCCTGGTTTCAGTTGAAACAGGTGTCCTACGGACTGATTTTCAAACCTCGGACCGAAGTCAATTAGGAGGGTAGAGTTAGGGAGTTGGAGTCTTGAGTTACTTTAAGGGTTGTCCTAATTGAAATCTTGCACTACAGTGTTTGCATTACTTGATTGGTATCCTCTCACTAATGATCGGTGAGGCCGAATGGTTGAGATCGGAATTGGATTGACGGTCAATGACCGACCCGCTATGCATACATGATAGTGAGAGCCAACAGTTAGTGGTGTTTGCCCTTTGGCGTATTACTTCGAAAATTTTTCAAGTTGTGGTTTGGCCCTGTTTAAGGGGAGATTTGTGATTGACTGTTGAGTCTTGGGTGGCCATGAGAGTCGTGTGTTGATTTGTTTTGGGTGGCCATGAGAGCCGTGTACTAAGGTTAGTGTTATTTTGCTGGCCTCGAGGAGGTTGCGAGTGTTATTTTGCTGGCCTCGAGGAGGTTGCGAGTGTTATTTTGCCGAGGAGGTTGCGAGTGTTATTTTGATGGCCTCGAGGAGGTTGCGAGTTTAGCTGGCCTATACGGTTGCGAGTATTCTTTGGCTGGCCTACGTGGTTGCGAGTATGGGTTGGCTGGCTTACGAGTTAGGGTCTCGGTAAGTTGCGAGCGTGCGTTATGGTTGAGTTTGGGCCACGAGTACCCCGTAGTAATTGGGAGCACGAGCACTCCGTTTATTGATTGCGTTGTGTACCTTAGGAGTGTGAGAACTCCGTTATTTTGATTGTGTGATGCCTTGAAAGAGTATGAGAACTCTGTGTGCTTGTACCTGGTGAATTTGTATTGGTGGTTGTCCCGGTTAAGCGGGGAGTTAAGGGAAATACGAATGGGGCATGCCGAATTTTCAGTAGAACTAGAATGTTTACACCATCACGGGTTGACTCAGGGGTGCCACTGTAGTCGAGCGTGATGTTTTGATGTCAAGTTGTTACAATGAAGTTCGGGGACGCCTGAACCAGATTGTAACAACATGAGATCGACATGAAAAGGTTTGAGTAAAAGTTAAGAAATTGGGATTCATGAGAGAGAGGAAAAGGCTAAGGATGACTTTTAAATCGAATTGTGTTAGGTACTAAACCCTCCTGTGAAAGGATACCCGAGCAAGGGGTATGCCTGTTGTGTTGTGCCGCCTGTGTGATGTGCTTGAGAATGAATCCTCCTGTAGGAGTGGATTTCTTTGATTGATTGAATCCTCATTTGGGAGTGGATTTCTTTGATTGATTGAATCCTCCTGTGGGAGTGGATTTCTCTATTTGATTGAACCCTCCTGTGAGAGTTGGTGTTGATTGCTAAATCGCTGGTTGTTGCTGTGTGACGCATAGAGATGCGAACTTGGGTGCTATATTATATGAGTTTATATATCTACTATTGTGAGGGGTGTATCTGTGGGTGACTTGTTTGACGCGTGTGTTCGTCCTTGTAACGTGTGAGAACCGTTGTTGAACTGAGTACTGAACATGTGCGTTATCCGTGCAGACGGATAGACGACATGGCTCGTACGTATGTTCCTAGAAGTACCCGGGGCCGCCCAGCTGGGGGTCCGAGGCAGACACCTGCTGCTGAGCAGGAGGGGGCAGCTGACGCCCAGGATGCTGCTTCCACAGAGCATCAGAGTGTTGGAGGTAGACCGACAGGGTCGCCACCCAGGACAGTTCCAGTCGCAGAGCCGACTCAGGCGATCCCTCTCGAGGAGATGGTTCGCGCTGTGCTAGCGGCCTTGAGTGCGCAGCAAGGGACCACTGCACCGGCACCAGAGCCCGTGCCTGTTGCTTCAACAGATTTTGGAAAGAGGCCAGGCCAGCTTGACAGCCTCACGGCCCAGGCACTCCGAGAGTTTCGTAGACTTGGTACGCCGACCTATTCCGGGGGAGCGGACCCCGAGGCAGCTTCTGGTTGGTTGGAGCGGGTGACCCGCAATCTCGATACCTCTGGAGTATCGGAGGGGCATCTGAGAGTTTCGTTCGCCACTTTTCAGCTTGAGGGAGAGGCCTACTACTGGTGGCAGTCAGTGCAGGGCAGGGTCGGCAGTGATTTTGAGTTGTTCAGTAGGCTGTTCTTGGAGCAGTACTTCCCTCGCTCCATTCGGGATGACAGACGCCAGCAGTTTTTGGATCTACGACAGGGAGGCTTGAGCGTGTCGGAGTATGCTGTGAGGTTCACTTCTTTGGCCCGCTTCGCGCCAGAGTTGGTGCAGACTGCGGATGACCGGTGTAGGAGGTTTGAGAACGGGCTCGCCCCATCGATAGCCGACAGGGTTATCGCTTTCAGGACCACAGATTACTCCACACTCTTGGATCAGGCTTTAGCCATGGAGAGGCACTTCAGAGATACCATCAGGGTGCGAGAGACCAGGCCTAGGCCGAGTGGGTTCTTACAGCCGTCTGACCGTCGGGACCGACACCGACGGAGAGTTGCAGGACACTTCCAGTCTCAGTTTCAGCAGGCTGGCATGCGCCGAGCTGGGACTGTCGCGTCAGTTGGACCCGCTCCGGTGGCACAGCTGTGTCCTCAGTGTGGACAGCAGGGTCACTTGGCACGAGACTGCCCGAGGGGCAATGGACCGGTGGAGCGTCATGATGGTCGTCCCCAGGGGACCAGAGTCAGGCAGACTAGTGCGCCGAGAGGGTGTTTTCACTGTGGCAGCACCGACCATCTCATGCGTGCGTGTCCTGAGGTAGCACAGCTGAGAGGATGCTTCCAGTGTGGTCGATCTGATCATTTCATTCGGGCGTGCTCTGAGATAGCTGGCAGAGCGCCTGCACCGAGGCCCCAGCAGACTCAGATTCGCTCTGCGCCCCCTGACAGACCACGTCAGGCACCGCATCAGAGAGCTCCGCGTCCAGCGGCGGGAGCAGCAGGTCAGAGGCACCAGCAGAGAGCTGAGCAGCGGGTGGCACTTCCCCCACCACCTAGAGGAGGACCCCCGGCACGTCAGGGCCGAGTCTTTGTAGTTACTGGTTCCAGGATTGAGAGGCCGTACGCCGGCCATGAGGCCACTCAGGGTACATGTTTACTTTATAATGCGTGGACTTCATTTTTGTTTGATACGGGAGCTTCCCATTCGTTCATTTCTTCGTCTATTGCTTCTTCTTTGGGTTTGCGGGCGGAGACTTTGAGTCAGCCCCTTTGTTTGGAGACCCCGGCTACGGGTGCAGTGGTGTTCAGCACCGTTTGCAGAGACTGTGCGATTAGAGTGGCAGATTGCCCATTTCTGGGGGACTTGCTCGTTCTTGACATGAGCGCCTTTGACGTGATCCTTGGTATGGACTGGCTCGCGAGGTACCGAGCGACGATTGACTGCTATAGACACCAGGTGAAAGTGAGGTCAGGTGATAGAGTGATCACGTGTGTTTTGGGCAGTAGGAGCGGAGTGCTCTTATCCGCTTTGACTACGGAGTCTGAGGCAGAGGTCGTGCGGGGTAGCAGTGAGCTACCGAGGGTAGTACGGGAGTTCCCAGAGGTCTTTCCAAAGGAACTATCAGGCTTGCCACCAGCGCGAGAGGTGGAGTTCAGGATCGATCTGATCCCGGGTACGGCGCCGATCTCGATGACGTCGTATCGGTTCGCACCAGCCGAGTTGGTCGAACTTAAGAGACAGCTTGAGGAACTGCAGCAGAAGGGGTTCATCCGACCGAGCGTATCTCCATGAGGAGCGCCCGCCCTCTTCGTGAAGAAGAAGGGTGGAGCCTTGAGGATGTGTATAGATTACAGGAAGCTGAACCAGGTGACAGTGAAGAACCGCTAACCGATGCCGAGGATTGATGATCTATTCGACCAGCTGAGAGGAGCAAAGTACTTCTCAAAGATCGATCTCCGATCTGGGTACTACCAGTTGAGAGTCGGAGCTGAGGACGTAGAGAAGACAGCGTTCCGCACTCGTTATGGACATTTCGAGTTTTTGGTGATGCCGTTCGGTTTGACGAACGCGCCGGCCGCCTTTATGGACTTGATGAATGGCATCTTCAGGCCTTATCTAGACCGGTTCGTGGTAGTCTTCGTCGATGACATCTTGATCTATTCGCCCAGTGAGGAGGCGCACGCAGAGCATCTATAGAACCGTTTTGACACTCTTAAGCACTCAACAGTTGTACGGCAATTTGGAGAAGTGTGAATTTTGGCTCTCTGAAGTGAAGTTCCTCGGTCACGTGGTATCTCAGGAGGGCATCTTGGTCGACCCATCCAAAGTTGAGGCGGTGTCGAAGTGGGCAAGACCCAGCAGTGTATTTGAGATTCGAAGTTTCCTCGGGTTGGCGGGCTATTACCGGCGTTTCGTTCAGGATTTCTCTCGCCTTGCCGCACCTATGACAACTTTGACCCGCAAAGGGGCGGAGTACATTTGGACGGATGAGTGTGAGCGGTCTTTTTGCGAGCTAAAGGCTCGGTTGACTACCGCCCCAGTGTTGATCGTTCCAGACCGGGGAGTGGGCTATGACGTGTATTGTGACGCCTCCGGCGAAGGGTTAGGGTGTGTTCTGATGCAAGGTGGAAAGGTGGTTGCTTACGGCTCGAGGCAGTTGAAGGTGCATGAGCGCAACTACCCCACCCATGATCTCGAATTGGCAGATGTAGTATTTGCGCTGCAGAGATGGAGACATTACCTGTATGGTGAGCAGTTCAGGGTATTTTCAGACCACAAGAGCCTCAAGTATATCTTCTCGCAGCGTGATCTGAACATGCGCCAATGGCGGTGGATAGAGCTACTGGAAGAATATGACTTCGAGTTGCTTTATCATCCGGGCAAGGCGAACGTGGTCGCCGACGCTTTGAGCAGGAAGTCGAGTCACTGCGTGGCCAGCATAGCAGTCCGAGAGTGGGACATGCTGGAGCAGTTGAGCCTATTTAGACTAGAGTTGGAGGAGGTCACGGAGAGTATGGCCTTGTGCGCCTTAGTGGCTCAGCCCACGCTCTTTTCTCGGGTGCTAGAGGCACAGACTGAGGACGCCGAGACAGCAGGGATTCGGCAGAAGTTGATGGATAGAGTTGAGCTCGAGGGTTGGGAGATGCGCACCGATCAGGGTATCCGCTTTAGAGGACGACTGTTTGTACCCAGTGAATGCAGAGACACTGTGTTGCGTGAGTGCCACCACTCCCGTCTAGTTGTACACCCCGGTGGCAACAAGATGTATAGAGACATGCGGCGACAGTTTTGGTGGAGTGGGATGCGTGGGTCAGTGGCAGATTTCGTTTCTAGATGCCTTACCTGCCAACAGGTAAAGGCCGAGCACATGCGTCCCGCAGGCTTGTTACGGCCTTTACCGATCGCTGAGTGGAAATGGGAGCACGTGACTATGGATTTTGTGTGTGGGTTGCCCAGATCGTCGAAGGGGCATGACGCTGTTTGGGTGGTGGTCGATCGACTGACCAAGTCGGCCCACTTTTTGGGTATGAGGATGACGGATTCTGTGGACATGTTGGCTCGCTTGTATGTCAGAGAGATTATTCGTTTACACGGTGTGCCTGTATCAGTAGTATCGGATAGAGACCCCCGTTTCACATCCAGGTTTTGGAAGAGTCTACAGAAGGCCTTGGGCACTGAGGTACTGTTGAGTACAGCTTACCATCCCGAGACAGATGGACAGTCAGAGCGCACCATTCAGATTTTAGAGGACATGCTCCGAGCGTGTGTGCTTGACTTTCAGGGGTCATGGGAAGATCATTTGCCGTTGGTAGAGTTTTCCTACAACAACAGTTACCATTCTAGTATCGGTATGGCGCCATTTGAGGCCTTGTATGGCAGACCTTGTAGATCGCCGGTGTGTTGGGCTGAGGTGGGAGACCGGAGCCTACTTGGACCAGACATGATCAGGGAGACGACCGAGAAGGTCACTTTGATTCGAGAGCGGCTCAAGACTGCGCAGAGTCGACAAAAGAGCTACGCAGACAGGCGTCGTAGACCACTTGAGTTCATGGTCGGGGAGCATGTGTTTCTGAGAGTGAGCCCGAGGAAGGGTCGAACCGGTAACTCCGGAAGTCACTCGGACTTCTCCGGAACTCAAACGAAATAGCCATTATCACGGTTGGCTTCAGGGAAGAAAACCCTTTCGTTTGAGTATAATATTGCATAAAGTCAATTTTAGTCAAAACGAGACTTTATACCGACTAAAGCTTCAATTTTAAAAGTGCTGGAATTTAAATTGGGAAATTAAATAAGCTAGAGGGACACTTGTCCTATTTTGGTTGAATGAGAGAAAAAGGGATAGTCATTGTCCCTTTTACCCTCCCAAAAGCTCCTACATGGGTTTCTAGCTCAAGGGCTTTTAAGTCATTGCAACATTTAGGTATTATATGTGTTGGAGAAGCAAAATCTTTTCCTATTTGCATTGTTGTAGCCGAAATTTGGAGAGGAAGAAAGGGAGAAGAGCTCCCATGGAAGCTTGAAGGAGAATCAAAGAAGAAGGAGCCTTGTGGAGTCATCTTCTAGCCTCTTCTAGCCTCCCACCCTCAAAAACACTAGCATCCTCTTCATCTCCACATCCTAGAGGTAATGGAACTCTCTACTCATCTTTCCTCTTCATCTATTTCCTTGGGTTTTGGGTGAAAAATGGCTAGATGATGTTGGGTTGAGTAGAAATGATAGGAGATGGTGTTGATGATGAACCTTGTTGGATTTTGGTGAGAAATCAATAGTTGTTGGAGATTTTGAAGTGGGTTTGATTTGATGAATCCTTGGAAAACTTGTTTGTGGGTTGATTCCTACCATGGGTAGAAGAGTATTGGAGGATTTGGACTGTTTTGGGGGTTGGAAAGGGTATTTTTTCTGGATTGATAGTAGTTTTTCGGAGTTTTGGAGCTGGAGGTTGAAGAAGGGCGAATCTGTCCTGGTGCGTCACGGATCCGTGACGGATCTCGTGCCGGGCGACGTCACGGCTCCGTGAGGGAGACCGTGACGGCACTCGTCACGGCTCCGTGACGATAACCGTGAGGGTTAACGTCACGGATCCGTGACCAGGTCCGTGACCCACCAGGGTGAGGTTCTCTTGGGAGTTTTTCGAAGGTTTTACATCTTGGTTTTTGAGCTGAACCTTGGAAGGGTTTTGGGGGCCTTCCTTGCTGTTTAAGTGGAGCCTAATTAGTGTTTCCTTGTGTCCAAGACTTCGGGGATCGAGCTAGAGGAGCAAGGATCACGCCGAGACACGAGGGAAGAGCGAAGAGGTGATCACCGGACTTCACCAAAGCATTGAAGAGGAGGACCTTGAGGTAGGGAAAGCCTTAACCTCTCGTTTACGATGCTTAGTATGCACGCTAGGTTAATAAAATGGGAAAAGGTCCTAGATATGCATATAGGATGCGAATAACTAGCTTAATCGTCTTTCAATTGCTAATAACCGGAGTGTCTAGTGGTGACCGATTAGGATGCCAATCACTAGTATAGTTCGCTTTCAATACTTGGGATATGATTGTCTGGTAGAGGAGCCTTGGCAAACCCTCGGATTAGTTGTGTGTTAGGATCACATGCTTGATTGTTGATTGTCTAGTAGATAGGCTAAAGAGTCTAATGAAACTAGTGGAATTGCATGCTTGAATGCTATTTTGAAGGCTTTATGATCATACTCGTATTTGCTCGTTGATTGTGTTCGAATGATTACTTGATTTACTTGATTCACTTGATTGGTTGTTGGGGGTATCGAGTATGACTGGTTGTACCGAGCGGCGCAATCAGGTGATCGATGCTCCGGTGGTTCGAAACTGGTAAGTGAACGGTAAGTTGGAATTGGGTGATTGGTGTGATCTGATTTGGTGCTTTGTGTGCGGTGTGCTATGGTGAATCGGTGATTTGTGAGCTATGTGTGTTATTGGATTGGTGGTGGTTGGGATTGGATTGCGTCGTGTTTCGGTTGAGTGTGTTCCTGAGTTGTTACCTGATTCTGATTGATACGGTATAGTACCTACACCGTTGAGGAGTCCGGTGTAGGATGTTATATTGGTTATTTATTAAATTGCCCACGTGTGCACTCCTACGGGAGTATGGCCCTGGGTTCCCAATGACATAAAATCCTTTGGAGACGTTTCTGAGAATCCCGATGATAAGCGCCCCGAAGGGTTGTTTCCGGTCGCCTCAATGTTATGCGTTTCCTCTGGATTTGAGGGAGAATCCGAGAGGACACATCATGTGGATCGGAGGCTGGTGACTTCATGTGCCACGGCAATGATTGGTTTACTTATTACCCTTGTGTGTTAAGTTATATTTCGTTAACTTTATTATTGATCTTGTTCGAGTTAAGGTCTACCTTGTTATGCGTTTTCCCTACTGAGCGCGAGCTCACCCCTTTGTTTTGCTGTTGTGTCTACAGGCTTGATTGAGGAGTAGAAGCTTGGGCGCTCCTCGGTGTGGGTTCATAGAGACTTCATGTTTATTTCCTTTATTTAAAAACAGTTTTGTAAAAAACTTATTACTACACCCCCTGAGGGTTATTTATACTGTACTTGAAGTTATGGATTGAGGTACTCACTGGAGATATTCGAGATTTTTTATTGATTCTTTACTTTATTGTCTTCTCTTACCCGTCATGCCTCGAGTTCGGGCGATAACCGGATTTGGGGCGTGACAATTTGGTATCAGAGCCTGGTTTCAGTTGAAACAGGTGTCCTACGGACTGATTTTCAAACCTCGGACCGAAGTCAATTAGGAGGGTAGAGTTAGGGAGTTGGAGTCTTGAGTTACTTTAAGGGTTGTCCTAATTGAAATCTTGCACTACAGTGTTTGCATTACTTGATTGGTATCCTCTCACTAATGATCGGTGAGGCCGAATGGTTGAGATCGGAATTGGATTGACGGTCAATGACCGACCCGCTATGCATACATGATAGTGAGAGCCAACAGTTAGTGGTGTTTGCCCTTTGGCGTATTACTTCGAAAAATTTTCAAGTTGTGGTTTGGCCCTGTTTAAGGGGAGATTTGTGATTGACTGTTGAGTCTTGGGTGGCCATGAGAGCCGTGTGTTGATTTGTGTTGGGTGGCCATGAGAGCCGTGTACTAAGGTTAGTGTTATTTTGCTGGCCTCGAGGAGGTTGCGAGTGTTATTTTGCTGGCCTCGAGGAGGTTGCGAGTGTTATTTTGCTTGCCTCCTTTTGGAATGGACTCCTCCTGGGACACTGTAGTTGAAAGGTGTAGCCAAACAGAGAGATCGGACATTGTTAGACAATGGTCCGTTCCATGATTAGTTGGACTGATCTCCCAATCTCTTTCAGGGGTTATGCTCTAGAGACGACCGCATTCATAGTGAATCGGGCTTCGACGAAGGGTGTGGAAGGGACACCATTTTAAAATGGTACGGGATGATGCCCGCTTTGTCCTTCCTAAAGATTTGTGGTTGCGAGGCTTATGTGAAACATTTGGTTTTGACTAAGCTCGAACCAAGATCTGAAATATGCACCTTCGTGTGGTATCCCAAAGAATCAAGGGGATACTACTTCTACAATCCCAGTGAGAACATGGTGTTCGTCGCTTGGGGTGGGGTCTTTATGGAAAAGGAGTTTGTTTCCAAAGATGTTATTGGGAGGACTATGCATCTCGAAGAAATTCAAGATGGTACAGATCTGTCTAAACCAATTGACAACCTAGTAGAAAGGAGCCAGAGATTGTCGTAGAGTAAGAACCAATTCCTGTTACAATTCTGGAAGGTCCAAGGCGATTTGAAAGGATCAATCTTCCACCTCCAAGATATGGTATCCGGAGGTGACAATGAAGTCATGGTGGATCGCGATGATCCAGCCACCTTTCAGGAAGTCGTGGAAAGGCCCGATTCCGAGTTATGGCTGGGAGCCATGAGGGAGGAAATGCAATCCATGTCGGACGACCGGGTCTGGGAACCGGTTGATCCCATCAATGGTGTGAGGACCATCAGATGCAAATCGATCTTCAAGGTGAAGATGGACATGGACGGCAACCATCTGACCTACAAAGCTCAACTGGTGGCGAAAGGTTATAGGAAGATCCAATGGATTGACAATGAGGAAACCTTCTCCCTAGTGGCTATGGTCAAAATTGATCCAAATTCTTCTTGACATAACTGCGTATCATAATTACAAGATATGGCAAGTGGATGTCAAAACCGCTTTCCTAAATGGAAATTTGACTGAGTACGTTTGTATGTCTCGGCCCAAAGGTTTTGATGATCCGAAGAATAAGGGAAAGATTTATAAGTTGTTGAAATCCATTTATGGATTGAAACGAATTTCTCGGAGTTGGATCCTTTGTTTTGATGAAGCTGTAATTGGATTTGGATTTATCAAGAACGAGGATGAATCTTGCGTTTATAAGAAGGCTAGTGGGAGCAAGATTACCTTTCTGGTTCTCATTGAAAATGACATCCCAACCTTGCACGAGACTAAAGCTTGGTTGAGGAAATGTTTTTCAATAAAGGACTTAGGCGATGCTTCTTATATCTTAAGGATTAAGATATGTAGAGATCGCACCAAGAGGGTCTTGGATTTAAGTCAGGGAACCTATATGAACAAGGCATTGAGTAGGTTCTTAATGCTCGATTCAAAGAAAGGACTCTTACCCACTAGTCATGGCATTCATCTCAGCAAGACTCAGTATCCTAATACACCTGATGAGCTGAAAAGGATGATGAGAATCCTATGCGCTTGGGGGCAGGATCGATCATATATGCCATGACATGTATGAGACCGGACGTCTCGTAAGCCTTATTTTGTACCAGTAGACATCAGTCTAACCCGGGGGAAAGATGATGCTGAACTAGTCGTCGAAGGATGAGTAGACGCTAGTTTTCCAAGATAAATCCAGATGACTTTAGAAGTCAGTCAGGATATGTGTTTACGCTGAATGGCAGAGCTTTAGCTGGGAGAGAGTAAAACAAGATACCATTACCGAATCTACAACAGAGGCCAAATACATGGATGCTGCAGAGGTAGCTAAGGAGGCTATGTGGATTTGGAAATTCACGGCATGGTTGGGTGTAATTAAAAACCCATCCAGCCCGGTGAATCCATTTTGCGACAACACATTGGCCATTGCGCAGGGTAAAAGCCCAGATCGCATAACAAATCCAAACATGTACTACGGCGTAACCACCTAATCAGAGAAATGCTGAACTGAGGTGAAGTGAAGATAACCTATATTGCAACAGATGATAACATGACCAACCCTTTGACTAAGGCAGTGTCGCTGCCTAAACATGTTGGACATGTAAAGTCGATGGGGACATATTGGAGTTTAGATTGGAACTAGGGCAAGTGGGAGATTGTTAGTCTTAGTGCCCGTAGTTCAATCCTAAATGTCCAAATGTATATATCATCATTAACAATAAAATTAAAGCGGCTTTATATTACTTATGTGTTGGAGTAATATATCGATGTGTGCTCTGATCTATGCCCACCATGCGAATAGAACCATAGATCGAGATAGATCACACTCGATGGGTCCCTAGTCACCAAAGCTTTACTAGAAGCGACTAGTATGAAAGATGGCTCTTTATGGCTTACGTTCTGTTAGTCATTGGAATGGGATTCCGGAGTTTGATCATAGATATCATGTGGGACATGATATTGGACGACCCGACATGAATATGTGCCATAGATCAAGTCATGAACATATTCATTGTCGTAGCTTGTCATGTATCCTTAGACCAAAGAGTCTTTTTGATCCCTATGTAGTCAACAACTGAGTTTCACCTGAGCCTAACGTTGTCTGTAACAGGGCTTCCATAACGGCCAAGATTGGCTTGGGGACGGGCTACATGAGTGACACGAAAGACGGCTAAGTGATTTATCCCTCATACTGAGGTATGAGAAAGATATCGGTTCTCGGCCGCTTGATCGAGAGTGACTGAAAGAATACCATGGCCATGCACATGATACTGGGTATCATATCTTCAGTCATCTCACATATCAAGAACAGTGATTGAGAATAATAAGGATGACGGCTCTATGCCTTATCTCAATCAGGATATCAGAGATAAAAGGATAATGACAGGGACGACGGAAAGGTTAGAATCGACAGGGTCGATTCGTTATGCAGTGTCAGGCAATACTAAAGTCTCGTTAGTTGCCACTTAAATAGGATCAAGTAAAATGGGATTTTACGTTGATCTATTGACATGCATAAACCTAAGGGTCACACCGTAGGATGAAACTCATTGACACATTTATGGAGAATGTCCAAAAGAGAGTTGTCTCGGGACATGACCAAAACTGGGTTTTGGGTCATGTGCCCGTAAGTGAATAGGACTTTACGGATCGAGACAAGGCTTGGAGTCTTGGGATTGATCGCGTCGGATAATGTTAGACATTTCCGGTATAGAAGGCTTGGAGGCGATGAGCGAATCACGGGACCTCGTTGGAAATGGCCACGGGCTATGTTCCAAGAGGCCCATGAAAGGCCCATGCAACCAAGGCCCATGGAACTAATTAATCAAGTCTTGATTAATTAGTATTAAGTAAGCAAGACAAGGATTAAGGTGTTGGTGATTCACTACCTAACCCAATCTTGTCTTGCCATACTTTGTCCTATTTACACCTTACTTGTCACCATGCTTGTCCCATGCCTTTAGTTGGACAAGTATGGGTTTTGTTATGTTTAAGTCATCTTTTTTCAGCATAACAATCAGAAGACAAGAATAGGAAACACAACTTCTCTCCCCCTCCCCTTTCAATTTCGGGTTTGGCAAGCTCCCACCTCCAATTTTGTGTTCTTGAGTCCTCAAAGAGAAGAACTACGTGGCTTTGATTCCCATGTGGATACGTAGGCGTCTTGGAGACTCAAGCCAATCATTCGTTACCCGGTGTTCTTGTTTTGGTAAGAACTAGTGCTGAATTTTTCTCTTGTGAATCCATTCTTTGTTAGTTGTTTCATGTTTTTAATCGTCTCTTGGTTTTCATTGATTTTCCGCTGCGAGTTGGTTCATCTCCAACCCTACCTCGAGACCCAACAGGAGGTGGGGGAATCGTGAGCTTGAGATCTGACCATAAATCCAGCCACCAGTCTGACCAACCCACCCGCTGAGAAGAAGAGCCGACATTCACACCCACCCAAAAAAACCTTAACCCGGATAGACCTCCGACCACACCAGTCAGGACGTCGGCGAGGATCGAAAATCAGCCAATGGATGAGGATTCAAGGCAGCACCGAGCAGCATCCAACCTCGAGCTTCTAACGCCAACGAGCATCATAACAAAGGAGAGGAGGAATCGAGCTTCAGAACTCAGGCTTGAAGCAGTAGATCTACAAGGCCAGATGATTGGGCGAGATTCGAGCTCGTGCGCGAACGAACCGGAGGAAGCGCCATAACGACAAAGTTCAGTGAACTTGACGGAGACGAGTAGAACTCAGACGTGGGGAAAAGGAGAAGAAGAACCGGTTGCGGAAGAAGCTAGGGGGGAATGGGTTGAAGCGAAGGGGGAGAAGGGGGAAGGGAGAAAGGAGGAGGAGCCGCCACCGGTGATAAGCTTGGTCGGAGGCCGTGCCGTCGTCGGTGGGAGAAGGAAAAGGGCGACGACGATGGTGAAAAGACTAGGATTTTTTTGAACCAGCTTAGAGAGGTTTTTTTTTTCAGTTTAAAATGACTATTGTTGTATTGATTCCTATTAGGTTGTTTTGTGTTGATAGGATCCAAATATAATATTGTTAATTTTGAATGTACCAATTCAAACTAAAACATGATAAATCTCGACCTTTAAAAAGTTTAAGACAACAAAATTTAGGATTTGACATTTTATGTCAATTACATCTTATTACTCATAATTATACTCTTTCTCATTTAATACCTAATAATATAAAAATTTGTTTGGATGGTATGTAATTTATCCCGCCCTTCAATAATAACCTATTTTTACAGGAAAACTAAGGTACCGTTCAAAAGAATTTTATAATTATATGTAGTTAGACTGATTAAGTATAACTATGAGTTCTAACTTAAAATCACACCAGAAACCGAATGAACTGACCGTGACCATGCACACTCCAACTTTTGGTATTTGAGGTTATCTACGTTGCACAGTTGAGGAAATAGGTATGGCCAAAATAACCAATATGTTAGAGATAGACTATACATAGAGTTTGAAATAAATCAAATTTTGTAGATAATATTGTATAGGTTTTGAATACTTATCTGATCTATAACCTATTACATATAGTTGTGTTTGAGATTACTAAACACACGGTTGAAAACCCAAAAGTCTTTGGGTCCTCTTTCCTATTTCTTGGGGATTGTTGTCACTCGACATCTTGGTGGCATGTTTCTATCTCAGAGGAAGTATGCTGATGACATCATTGATCGTGTTGGCATGTCTTCGTGTTCCTCCTCTACTACACCGGTCGACATTCAGGGGAAGCTCAGCGCTTCCGACAGTTCTCCGTTTGAGAATCCCACTCTCTACCGTAGTCTTGCAGGGGCGCTTCAGTATCTCACGTTTACTCGTCCGGACATTTCATATGCTGTTTAGCAGATCTATCTCCACATGCATGATCCCCGTGTCAGTCATATGGGCGCTTTGAAGCGCATTATTCGGTATCTTCAGGGTACGCGACATCTTGGTCTTCAGCTATACTCCTCGTCCTCCTCTAGTCTGGTTGCATACACTGATGCTGATTGGGCAGGTTTCCCGGATACACGTCGCTCCACTTCTGGTTATTGCATGTTCCTGGGAGACAACCTGATATCTTGGTCTTCCAAGCGCCAGCCGACGCTGTCTCGCTCGAGCACAGAGGTTGAGTATCGTGGGGTTGCCAATGTGGTTTCGGAGGCCTGTTGGCTTCGTAATCTTCTTCTTGAGCTTTATTGTCCGGTTTCTCGAGCCACCTTGGTATACTGCGACAACATCAGCACCATTTACCTCACCAGCAATCCAGTTCAGCATCAGCGCACCAAACACATTGAGCTTGACATTCACTTCGTCCGAGAGAAGGTCGCCAAGGGGCACGTCCGAGTGATACACGTTCCATCCAGATCCCAGATCGCAGACATTTTCACCAAGGGCTTGCCCCGTGTTCTCTTACTTGATTTCCGGACCAGCCTGAACGTCCGTGAACCTCCCGCTCAGACTGCAGGGGCGTGTTAGAGATAGACTATACATAGAGTTTGAAATAAATCAAACTATGTAGTATAGGTTTTGAATACTTACCTGATCTGTAACCTATTACATATAGTTGTGTTTGAGATTAATAAACACATGGTTGAAAACCCAAAAACCTTCCCAATAAAACGTTGTCGAATTTATACGAAACAACACGATAATATAGGTATCATCGGAGTTTAAGAAAATAGTTGATGATTTCCTCTTTTTATCAGGTTTCAGATAAAAGTTAAAAGCTACTGTAGACTTTCCTTCCTAAGTGGTTCTTTTGCCAAATTGGTCAACACGGAAGGCATTGAAGCTGGAAAGTCCACCGCAGGGGGTGTCGGTTGTTTCTGAACACGTTTGACTTTGCACGATGCATTGCTTCTCTTATACAAATATATTGGCTTATATGAAACTGAAATAATTGAGAGACAAACAAAAAAAGAAAGCCTCCAGTACAAACCGACTGCTTACAACTAGATTAATAATTAATTGTAGCCAGTTCCACTCATTGATTTTAGGGGAAACATGTTTCCTAACCCTATTTGAGTTTTGTTTTTCAATTTCCAAACCGACACGTGGGCAAAAAATTAACAGAATCGTCAGTTTTGACGATTTTAGATACTTTCTATAAAAAATTGAAAAGTGATAGTTGAGAAATGTCACCAAAGATAAACCTAAGTTAGAAATTAAAAAACAAAACTCAATATGGTTTGGAAACAGGGTTACCCCTTGATTTTAATCTGAAAGTTGAAATGGAAAGAAAACTGAGATGATTAGTTAAGCAACTGTATTTGTGGCTTGCATGTGCTAATGTGTATGCGTCACTAGTAAGCTTTGAAATGAGAGATGCTAATAGTTTGAAATGGTTTAGCGTGTCTAAGTCAAAATTCCTCACCATATAGTCAGATCCTGTCTCCATAAATTTAATTGAGTTCTTTAGCTGGTTTATGATACAACCCAACATGCTCCGTGCTCGTTTTCAGTGCCCAACATATTGACTTACGAGTTCATAATGGACCTGGAGTAGAGTAAGGGTGTGTCTGAGGATTGACTTGTTTGAGTGTTTTGGGTGCCGTCTTCTCAGTTCTTACTTGTTTCTGTCTTTTGGGTCCCGACATCCAGGGTTGGTGCTCTGAGTAATATATTTACATGTTCCCAAAATAATGTATTTGAAATGTTTATATCATATCTAATTAATATATTTTTTAAAAAAGAAAATTTATCCTTGGGTATGTCAAAGTATTAGTTAGACCTTCCGGAGAACGTTTTGGCCATGGCCATAGTCAAGGCCATAGTTTTGATTTTCTGTTTTGCAGCAGCATTCATGCTTAGGGACGGTGGAGAGAACGTGCGGGTCGGCGAGTGTGACTGGATATCGGCGACGGCTGGTGAGGAAAGAGATTATGTTTGTATTGCTTCTCAGCCGATGAAAAGTCTGTGATTAGGGCTTCTCCCTTTCGCCGCCGCCGCTGGTGTATCAAGGGTGCTCCGGGGTTTGTTCAAGATGAATGAGCCTTGTATGGTTCTACGGTTTGACTACTTGTACGAGCATCACATGGATGGAAGCTCGTCGCCGCCGCCGTCAAGGCCGGCCGGCGGTGGCAAACCAGGAGGTGGGCTCGCAAGCCAGGGTGATCGACAACGTAGGGGAGGTAATCTCGTGCCCCTTTTCGTCATCCTAATCCTGATTTTTCAATTGGGAATCTTCAAATCGGTTTTAGTAGATCGATCGTTGCTTTGGAGTAGACCGGATCCCTCCGTTGCTCGTTGTAACCCCTTCCCGTCGAGTATTGAACTCCGGGTGGGTTGGTTGGTAGAGATCTTCCGATCATGGTATAACCCCCACCCGTCGACAGCTGATAGGGTTAGGAAGAGCAGCGGCGCCGCCGCAGCTATCATGGTGTTTCATCACCATATTATACCACGGTGTCTGATCATGGTATTGACTCTTTGGAGATTACTGCTCCTGTGGTGTTTAGCGGGTGAAGGGAAGCACGAGTTTTTGGGAGAGATACGGGACGAAGAATCAACGGCGTCGAATGGGGCGTCATCAACAGCGGGGGGTGGGGGGGGGGGGGGGGGGGGGCTTCATGTAAAGACCGAGAAAATTTAAACGTTTAATTTATTAAATAATAGCGTCGAGGTTGAAATCTAAATCGGTTCGGGTAAAGGCGAGGCTGAATTTCGTTTTATTCTTTAGTCGTGTAAAAAAAAAGAAAAAAAGAAAAAAAAAAGGAATTGGATCGTTCAGGCCTGACCAGACAGGCAGGCCCGGCCAGGCCCCTCCCTCCTCGCTTGGGCCTGAGGCCCGCTTCGCCAGCGGCCCAAAGGGCAACCGGCCCGGGCTATAAAACCCGTTTTTTAGGGTTTCAGTGACAGAATGTCACCTTTCTTCTTACGCAGCCCCTCAACCGAAACCCTCTACCCCCTTCTTCTTCGTTCGAACCCGACCCCCACGACCACGCCGCCCTCGCCGGATCCCCACACCATCGCCGGCGCCGATTTCGGCCAGCCCTCTCTCCCTCTCCGTCCCGTCTTCCCCACGCCGAGCCCCCTCCTCCTTCTTCTCCGACCCCAACCACGTCCCCACGCCGCCCCGTCTCCCCTCCTTCTCCGTCCGGCCATCGTCCTCCCACACCTGTAACCACCGCCGTCTCCTTCGTTCTCCGCCCCTCACCTCTCGGCCGTCTCCGTCCAGCCACGGCGCCACCGCTCCCGAGTCCGGCCACCGAGCCCCTCCTCGTCTCCGTCCAGCCACGGCGCCGTCCCCGAGCTCCTCTCGCCTCCCTCACGGTGTCGTAGCCGCCGCCGCCGTCCTCGATGGTAGCGAGGCCGGAGCTGCCTCGCCGGCGAGCTCACCAGATCCGGGACGGGACACCGAGCCGTCCGGATCTGAGACCGTGTCCTCCGCCTCCTCAGGCCTCCCGAGCCGCCGCCGTCCTCTCCTTCGTCTTCTCCTCCCTTCGCCGGCGCGTTCGACAGCTCCGGGACAGAGCTACCGGGGCCGTCCGGATCTGGGGCGTGGAAGGTTCCCGCCGTGCACCGCCGTGCACGCCCAGCCGCCCTTCCCTTCAGTGAGGTTCGTGCCTGGGGGTTTAGTCGCCGGCGACGTCTTCGCCGGCGGCCGGTTTATTTTCCGACCGTTCGTCTCCTTTGTACTTAGCTTCTGTATTTTTGTTTTGAAAAGACAAATTGCGTTGTAATTTCTGTGAAGAAGATAAAACGTTATTTGGAATAAAAAATTCGACGTTTGCTTTTCGGACGTAAAAATGACTGTAGATCTGGAACGTCTTTTGGTTTCTGTACCCTTTAGGAATGGAAAAGATCAGAAAAGGAATTTTGAAAGAAAATTAAAAGAGGAGAGTTTAAGTTTCGATTCGTTGAAAACGAGTTCGTTTGATCTGTTCTGGTTGCAAACAAAATCATTTGAAGTTGAACGGATAATCAAGATAAAACTGGATCTGATTTAATTTAAAAGGTTTTAAAACGAAAACAGGGAAATCAAAAGGGATTTTGGAATCGGTTTTGTTTTTAGACGGTTTTAGACTCTGGAGCGAACCGGAATCGCTTTGGTGACCGGGTGTTTAAATTGGACTGCTAATTGAGTTTACAAGGGAACAAAAGCGGACCGCTGAATCGGACCTCGGGATTCGTGCATTGGGACCGTGCCTCGCATGCACCGGTCTCGGTGCTCGGGTACTCAAACCTGATTCGCCGTGAACCCGCTTTTATCCCGCTCGAGTTTAAGGGACAATTGTCGGTTGTAAACTGGATTAATCGTGATCGTTACATTAACCTAAGAACCGCCTCTAATTATGGCTTTCGTGTTATCTTTAGAGTCCGGCTTCGATCGAAGTGAAGCTCGGAGGTAGCGAGCCAGAACGTCAGCAGCTAGGAAGCGTAGCAGTTGCTCTTCAGTTGAGGTAGGGAAAAGTAGCCGGATCTCGGCCCTGACTGGGGAAAGTTAACAGTAGAGTTGCATGTGACGCCGGGGTGTCGTGGGTTGATGTAGGTTTATTTTTAAATATTAGAAAAGCATGATACGGGATCGTAGTAATTATTAGAAATGCATGATACGGGATCATAGCGATTATGAGAAAAGCATGTGACACTTAGTAGTGTCGTAGGGGCAGAGAACTTAGCGTTAATTGATTTACCGGAGGCATATGACCATGCCCGGAGGTTGTCTGTGAACTTGTTGATAATTGATTTACTGGAGGCATATGACCATGCCCGGAGGTTGTTTGTGAAACTAGAAATCTTAGGACTGTTGGAGGCATCGAGTATGCCGGAGGTTGTTGTGCGTTATTATTGTTGAGTTTGGGTGGCCTTGAGAGCCCGCGTTATTTATTGTTGAGTTTGGGTGGCCATGAGAGCCCGTATTTAATTGTTGGTGTCTTGGGTGGCCATGACTGCCCGTGTCTTACTGTTGATGTTTTGGGGTGGCCGTGAGTGCCGTGGGGTTGTTGAACCCGAGTCTTGACCGTGGGGTGTTTTGAGGTGGCAGCGAGTGCCGTGGGGTTGTTGAACCCGAGTCTTGACCGTTGGTGTGTCTTGAGTGGCCTTGAGTGCCTGTGTGATTGAACTTGCCTGTGATTGTGATTGTGGTTACCTGAAGTTGTGAGTTCTAAAGGTCGACAGCCTGATCCGACTTAGTGTCGATGAATTGCGAGTTCTAAAGGTCGACAGCCTGATCCGACTTAGTGTCGATGAATTGCGAGTTCTAAAGGTCGACAGCCTGATCCGACTTAGTGTCGATGAATTGCGAGTTCTAAAGGTCGACAGCCTGATCCGACTTCGTGTCGAGGAATTGCGATAGGTCGATCCCTGACCTGATTGAGATTGATTACTGAGCAGCTGGTGTGCGATCCTTTGTGATCTTGTTTGACGTTGTGTAGTCTTTCTGTCGTGTCCTTGGAGGAGGTCGTCGATAGTTGTGTCGGGTCTACGTGGTGTTATCGAGTGTTGGGTCTGTTGAGGAAAGTAACGGGTTGTGGGTCAGTTGGGTACTTGAGTTGGGGACTGTAGTCCCGGTGTTGGGTTTGGTTTTAGTGTTACTGGCTTTATCTACTAATTATGCCGTAGTCAGTCTGTTATCCGTGGTGGTGAGCGAACGCTCACCCCTAGCTGTTTTTCCTACAGGTACTGTTCGTGGGACGGACTAGGTGAGCTCGCGAAGCTTGTGGAGCTAGGAGCGGAGTCCGGGTTTTGTCTTTTTGAGTCTAGTGACGGATACCTTGTACTTTTGTCCACTTGTTGGGACGTGTTTTAAACTGTAATTATTATTTTGATGAACTAAATTGGTATTTTAAAGTGTTTAATGAAAACAGGTTTCAAGTGCTTTTATGTTTTTAAAACGTCCGTGTCCCTAGTTCGGTTTACTGAAATTGGGGCGTGACACTTCAAGCACCCTCACCTCCAGGAATGAGTACGGAGGGGGCCAGGGAGGGTTTAATCGACTGTACCTTCTCCCTGGCGTATAGGTGGAATTGGTACCACCAACAGTTGATGAGTTACTTCTCTACCACTTCGGAGTCAGCAACCCCGCGTTCAGGAGCCCTACCATTATCAGTCAAGGGAGGACAACGCACGCTGACTTACCAGGGGAGTAATCGGTCCACCACTGCACGTTTATCATCTGATATGCTCGATCAATATCTTATGGTTGGAGTATACTGTATCGGTGTCCCTGGATGCTACCGCAGTCCCACCCCTCCGACCACCATTATGCCTAAGAGCAAAATTTACTTTTATGCATTTGTCTTTCAAGTTTTGATAGATTGGTTATTATGTATGGTGATTCCTGCATTCGCAGGCACCAGAATGCTTTTATATTTATAATATCATCGTTTCTGCCTCAAAAAAAATTAGTTAGACCTTCCACATTAGGATTAGACCGAATCGGTCCAATCCAGATCTGTTTAAGCACTTGATTTGAAGGTTAAGATTCACATTCGACTCGATTCATAGGTTGAATCTTTTGGGTCTTGCAGTGGGAATAAATCGAATCGGTCTATTCTTAGATTAATGTGCATAAAAATGTATAAAATAATAGAACAAGCGTATATTATTATTTCCGATGAAAAACCAACTACACTACAAGACAACCCCGATAAAAAACGTACCCCAGAACCTAGAAATACCCTTCATAGCAGACAATCATCGAGCAACCCTACCGGATAAAAACTAGAGGTTCGGAAACCCGTTCATCCAACGCCATTTCGGGCATTCCCGAATAGTCGTCCACCACTCATGCCTGTTGAATTGATAGAAGATATTACTAGCATAAACCCAGTGGGCCTTGAGGAGCACCTCGTCATCGATTGAGGTTGGACCGAGCTCATGTCGGGCTTGCAAGAGCACTAGGTCGAATCGCTGCACCTGGAGGTTGGCCTTCTACCAATGATCTTTGAGCTGCTTCTCCGACCGGGGGTATGGTTCTGTTGCCATGGATTGCCAATCTGTGAAAAGATCGTGTCAGTACTCTCTTGTGTCATTTCCGTGTACCATCCAGGCCACAACTAGCATCCTCTCCTCAACCTCGGTCCACAAAGGTGCCATGGATTCGCTGGTGTAGTAAAATATTGGGTTGTCAATTCTGTTTTAGTGAGAGGCTTGGAGAAAAGGTGTAGAGGCCGATTCTGCATATGGGTTGGTATAAATAGGGTAGGCAGAATTGTAGGGTTTCAATTTCAGAGTGATTGAATCAGTCCAAAGTTTATCTTGAGAGAATCAGTGGGTAATTATGGAGGCAGATTCGGGGCATGTGACCAAAGGGATTGAATCGGTCAAACATTAAAAGACAAGCATTAAAAGACAAACATAAATAGCACATTTATTACAAACTTTACGGTTAGGTTTTCGCAGTACAAAATAAAACATGATTTGTTCGAAACCGGAAACTTTAATACGAAAACAGATCACTGAGCATGCTATGTCTGGTTCATAGCTCGAACCATCTCGAACATAAAAGCCTCACGGTTGTCCTTCTCGAGCAGGGTCCAATCATTTGTGTCGAGGGAAACTGTTTCGGCATACTGCTTGGTCAATGACAGTTGATACTTCATCAGCTTTGCCTTTGTTCGCTCGAACCGACCACGACGAGATTGTTCTTGCTCGATCATATACACTATTGGTGGCGGACCCATATCAGCCTGGGAAACATCGCTCTCGTTCTCGGAATCCATAAAATTGGTTGAACACTACTACTTTGGGGGGATTTGGTTCAAAACATTAATATCGTTGTTCGAACCCGGCATACCAGCATGCCAAATCCATGTGTCAGGCCTTGCAACTGCTTCAAGTATCACCGTAGGTACAGAATGATCGTCCTGCTCGTACACCCATGATGGGCTTTTGGACTATTCCTCCATGCCCAATGCATACAATCGAGGCTACCGATACAACATGGAAAATCACGACTTTCATTGATACGAGTAATGTAAGCAATATCATTATTGTTGGACTTCTTAAAGTATGTTTCACCGAAGATGTTGATTACGAAGAAGAAAAATCGGTGCATGCACTCGAGGGTAGTTGTCTCAGTCATCTTCAAATACTCGTCCAAGATATCGACAAAAGAACCATAACACAACATCCGTATACCATCCTTACCCTTTTAAATGGCTTGGAAACCTGGTTGCCCACGACAATCAACTTTTTTGGATGAAGTATGCATCGCACTCTAACACTCCGTCTACGATTTTCAAGAAAACAGCTTTCGCCATTCTAAAACGCCGACGAAATTTTTTGCATCGTACAACGGGGTAGCTGCAAAGTAGTCGGACATAAGCCGGTCGTGAGCAGCACTTCGATCTCTATAAATGTATTGCATTTTTCTGCTTGTCGCGGATGAGGGCCGTCGTACCTACCTCGGCTTCCCTCACTTTTGCCCATATAGACTCCAACATCTCTTCCTCCGCTTCTCGGGTCATTGTATGTAATGTTGTGTAGTCCAATTCGCCGACATCATATTCCTCACTACTCGATGAATCCATGAAGATAGAATTTGGACGATTTGAGAGAGAGAAGAGAGTAAATTTTTTGGATTTATTATGTTGGGGTTAAATGTATTTATAACATTTATTTTCATTTTTTTAGTTAAATAAATTTAATTCAGGTCAACCGATTATGCTAACCCGTGCAACGTGGCAGATTCGTTGAACCTTTTCTGCTTTTGAGTGCCAAAATGTCACCACGTGGCATGCGCTGATTTGAGTGGTCAACACCGAATCTCTGAAATCGACGAAATAACGAGTCGGCATATTCGTAGACTGTGTAAAACTGATTCAGCGATTTGACAATTCGACGGGAAAACACAACGTTTTTGCTCGATTCGACGATGACAACACCCCGATGTGAATAGCCTTACGTGTAATAAGAGTATTAAAGTTAAAAAATCTTTAATGTAATATCCGAAGTTTTGATCCCAAATTATTTACATGTTTTATGAATGGTCCATAAATTATTTTCATGTCTTACGTATTGTATACAAACTAATTGCATGTGGCTCCATGTGAATCATAGACTCTATCGAGATGATTGTCTCGGAATAATCTATAGTCATTTGATTTATGTTATTGTATTTAGAATAAAAAGCTATTCACTTAGGTTATTTTCTTTCCAATTCTTAAAGTTCTTACAAAGAACATGATAAACTATGTAAACCAATTTCACGTATAACTCTTTGTAGTATTTTGCATCTAAAAACTGAACTGATAGATTAGTTATGCTAGTTTGGGTCCAATTGTTTGGGCCCATATATGAGGTCCAACATCATTGTGGTTAGTTGGTATAAACCAGTTATCGACCTCCAATCAACTGGTCGGATTTGCACAAATTTTTCGGTGCTGGTATGACTTTATAGGAAAGCAGTAATACTGGGTTGGTGGTGAGAGGTGGAGTAATGTACGGTTAATCGACTGATGCACACTGCTATCCCTAGTAGTGATAGGAATAATAGTTTTTGACTTCGATATTAAAGGCCTAGTCTTGAAGTTTGATCACTACAGAATCTAGTCTTTGATGTCGATGATCGAGCCTTTGAGCTGATGGAAGGCTACGACCTTGACGACCGTGACTGATGGTGACCACTCGGGTATGGATCGCCCTTCCACTAGTGAAGAATTTCCATGTGGTTTGTTGATTGAAAAAAAAAAGACTATTGGTTGCACCCGATTTTAAGATGATAAAAAAGAAAAAAAATTAGGGTAACATTGATTAAGAAAATATTATTTTCCGATATAATACCCTAAACCTTTCCTTCTCTCTTTAAATCATAAATATTTGATCCCACACTCATTCTTCTCTCTCAAGTCTTCATTCTCTCAGTCTCAAATGCTCCTCCACCCGGAAATGTTGATTTTAACTGTGAAGTCGCTTGATATGGGGCCGAAATTTAAAAGAAAATCGACTGTTACCACCATAATATTGAATATCTCATCAAGGGCGAGGGTGGAGTTGGACTCAGAGGCCTTACAACCATTTTTTCATAAATAGAGGTCACGAGGTAGGACATGTTGTAAATCTAGTACCCCCAAACCGGAATAAAAGACTCACTCCGAAAAATCAAACGATCCGTGGAATTGAACCGACGCGATTCAATCCACAACGGACACCGACAACCTTGATTTTTCCAACCCCCGATCCTAGGACATAGTCGATAAATGCTAAATGTCGGATAAGCGAAAATTACCGGAACAAATAATAAAGTTGCAGAAAATAAAACAGAGAACCCAAGCAATTTTATGTGGTTCGGCAATGTGCCTACATCCACGGGACAACGACGAGCTCCTTATATTATCCGAGAAATAATCCGAGAATTACAAACCTAATTCTCTACCTCTCAATACAAATCGGTAAACCACAAAAGAAAATACAAAATCTTTTGTTACCGGTAAATTAGCTCAAAGAACACACTTCTCGATACTAGCTTCCACACAATAACATAAAAGATAAAGCTTTCATCTCTTCTCCTATCACCACCATATACAGCCACATTCTCCTTTTTCTTTGTCGGTGATTATTACTCCAACCACCCAAGAATATGAGAAGTTAATGCATGTGCTTTATGGAACCAAAATCAATGAAATCAAGAATTAATATTCTCTGAACCAGTGGCTTACCTTCAAGAAAGAAACCCCCAAATTGAATTTACTTTACTTGACACCACCACCTCCACCTTGATATTTGTTCCTTTCTTGCAACACAATCACGTGTATGTATATATATGAAATGGTTCTTGAATTTTGGAGCAAGAACACAAGGGAAGAAGAAGACCACACGCCTAGCTCCCTTTTGCTCTCTTCAGATCAAGCCGTCGCCACCTTCACAAGCTCAAGAACCCACGAAGCTTGTTTCTTTTCTGTACAAGAACAGCCGCCCCTCACTCTGTGTAAGACCAAATGCCCCATTGTGCCCTACTGTTCCTATATACAGCAACACAAATAATGGGCTTAAATATTTGATAAGTGGGCCTTCATTTTATGGGCCTAAAATAAGCCCATTTGGAGCCAATTTCTACAATGAGACCTTGGCGAAAAAACCAATAAAAGCTCCACCTGCTCGTCTTCCTCAACCGGGTCGTAAGGACCCCACCCCGAAGGATTCGCCCCCGAGGGGCATCAACATCGAGAAATCTTGATAAAGTTGAGACAATGCTCTAATTTGATCACCGGAATCACCTTCGTCAACATATCAGCTGCATTTTCCTTGGTATCAACTTTTTCCAACAATATCAGTTTATCCTCAATGACATCTCTGATAAAATGAAACCTCACATCTATGTGTTTGGTCCTAGAGTGAAATACCTGATTCTTTGCCAAATGGATGGCGCTCTGACTATCACAAAGAATAATGACATCCCTTTGAGCAACACCCAAATCTCGAACCAATCCTCGAAGCCATATAGCCTCTTTCACTGCCTCTATCACTGCCATGTACTCTGCTTCTGTTATAGACAAAGCAACCACTGACTGTAACATGGACCTCCAAGATATAGGACCCATTGCCAATTTAAAACAATAACCTGTAGTCGATCGGCGCTTGTCCATATCTCCAGCATGGTCTGAGTCAACATACCCCAATACAGCTAAAACTGACGATCTCTCATAAACCAAACCGACATCCAATGTACACCGAAGATACCTCAAAATCCACTTCACTGCTTGCCAATGTTGCTTCCCCGGATTCGCCATGAACCGACTACCAACACTAACTGGATAAGCAATATCTGGACGCGTGCAAACCATGGCATACATAAGACTACCAACTTCACTCGCATAGGGAACCTTAGCCATATATTCCCTCTCATCCTCAGTGACAGGAGATAACATACTCGAGAGTTTAAAGTGAGCAGCTAAAGGAGTACTAACCGGTTTTACCGAATCCATGTCAAAACGGCTCATAACCCTCTCCAAGTACTTTCGCTGTGACAATGGCAACCTGCCCAACTTCCTATCCTGAATAATCTCCATCCCAAGAATCTTCTTCACCGAACCAAGATCTTTCATTTCAAACTCAATGCTAAGTTGTGACTTCATCTTATCAATTTCTACCATGCTCTTTGCAGCAATGAGCATATCATCAACATAGAGTAAAAGAAATACAAAAGATCCATCCTTGAGCTTCTTAGTAAATACACAAGGATCATACTCGCTCCTTACATACCCCTGCTCAATCATAAAAGTATCAAACCTTTTGTACCACTGCCTCGAGGCCTGTTTCAACCCATACAATGATTTCTTTAATTTGCATACTTTCCCTTCCTCGCCAACAACAACATAACCATCAGGCTGCGACATATATATGTCCTCCTCCAAATCTCCATGCAAGAATGCAGTTTTAACATCAAGTTATTCGAGCTCTAAATCAAATTGCGTAGCCAATGCTAATAGGACTCGGATATTAGTGTGCTTTACCACCGAAGAGAAAACCTCATTATAGTCCACACCTTCTTGTTGTGCATATCCCTTAGCCACCAATCTTGCCTTGTACCTTATACCCGTACAATTATCCTTGGAATTTGGAATCCTGTCTTTCACTGTAAAGATCCACTTGCACCCAATCGACCTCTTTCCCTTAGGAAGTGTAATAAGTTCCCAGGTCTGATTTTTATAAAGAGATGACATCTCTTCATCCATGGCGTCCTTCCACTCCCTTTTCCGATCATCACGCAAAGCCTGCTTGTATGTGTTAAGAACATCATAATCAGTAACCGGGAAAGCACAAGCTACCCCATCCTCATAGCCAAATCTCCGAGGTGCACGTCTGACCCTAGGTTCTCTACCCGCTTCCAAAGACGGTGTCTCAATCTGCTGAACCTGTTGTTGTGTAATGGCCTCGTTCCCATCAATAGGAACATCATCATCAATAACAGTCTCATCAAGTACCATCTATGAAGAACTACCTGCTTGAGAAATAGAACTAGGAGCTCCAAGCTCCACCTGATGATTATCTTCCTTGTCCTTATCATAGCTATCACCTCTCCAAATAGGAGAACTGTCCTTGCATCTCTCACACTTTGCCTGTAGCAAAGCCTCCTCATGGAATGTAACATCCCGGCTAATCACAAACTTATGAGTTTCTGGGCACCATAACTTGTACCCATTCACATTCTTAGGATAACCGAGAAATATAGCCTTCTTGGCCCTCACTCCAATCCTACCCTCTTTAACTTGATAGTAAGCCGGACAAACAAATGCTTTCAAGTTATAATAATCAGAAGGATTACCGGACCATACTTCCATAGGAACCTTGGACTCAATAGCTGATGAAGGAGAGCGGTTAATCAAGTAGCACGCCGTATTTACTGCCTCAGCCCACCATATTCTGCCCAAACCTGCGTTGGACAACATGCACCGTGCTCTCTCTAATAGGGTACGATTCATCCGCTCTGCTACCCCATTTTGTTGTGGTGTCTTTCTCACTGTGAAGTGTCTCTTGATGCCATGTTCTGCACAAAACTCCTTAAGGGGATCCTCGGTGTACTCACCGCCATTGTTAGATCTCAAAACCTTGATCACCCTACCTGTCTGCTTCTCGACCATAGCCTTCCACTTCTTCAAAATATCCCTGACTTCATCTTTATGCTTCATGGTATAGATCCATACTCTCCGGCTGAAGTCGTTGATAAAAGACACAAAATACTGGGACCCACCCTTCGATGCAACTCTCGAGGGTCCCCAAACATCAGTGTGGATATAATCCACAATACCTGCGGTGTTGTGAATACCGTCACCAAAAGTGACCCTGCACTGCTTCCCATAAACACAATGCGCACAGAAATCAAGCTTCTCCATCTTGTCACCGCCAATCAAGCCACGCCTGCTCAAAGTCTTCATTCCACTCTCACCTACATGCCCTAGACGCATGTACCATGACTGAGTGCGAACCAAGCTCTTCTCATCAATAAACGTGGAGACCATAACTCCACCCTCAATAACATTACCCTGAAGAAAATAGAGATTGGCATGCCTAATTGCCGATAATAGCAACCTATCACCATGATAAACGTTTCAATATCAATTCTCAGCAAAATACATGTAGCCCTGAGCCTCAAGTACCCAAGAGAAATCAACCCTCTTGCAAGATCCGGAATATGACGTACCTCAGTAAGCTGTCTACATGACCCGTCTGCTAGCTGGAATCTGATTGTGCCAACACCTAACATCCTGCATGTTTGAGAATCCCCCATATACACTAAGCGACCCTCCACCTCACGATAGGTGGTGAACTACTCCCGAACCGGACACAAGTGATAAGAAGCCCCTGTATCCAACAACCAACCATCATACAAATGATCACTAGAACCGGCTGTCAAGGCATGCGCTAGGTCACCGTCGATATGAATATCCTCAACTATCTCCGATGCCTCAACCACATTCGCCACACCTTTTCCCGCATCTTGTTTGGTGCGATTTTCCTTCAACTATGGACAATCCTTCTTGTAATGGCCTTTACGCTTACATTTGTAACATTCAACTTTAGACAAATCTCTACCCCTCGACTGAGATCGACTTCTTCTATTGTTGTTGTACTTCTTGTTTGAATTTCTTCCCCTTGAAACCGAGAGACCGTGTGCTAGAATGTCCTCGCTCACAACACTCTTCCTAGAAGTCTTTGCCAGTATAGACTGAACAATGTCACTATACACAAACTTCTCTTTGTTCATCATAGTCATCTGATCAACAAACGGCTCCCATTCAGGCAACAAAGAAATCAACAAGAATAAAGCTTTCTGACTATCTTCAAACTTAACTCCCAAGCTAACACAATCTGAGTACAAACACTCAAACTCAGTGATATGATCAGTCATAAGCTTACCTGACTGCATCCTGAAAGTGAAGAGCTTCTTCTGCAAATACATAACACTCATATGATCATTTTGAAGATACATAGCCTGAAGCTTTTCCCAAATACCCTTTGCGGTCGTCTCATCTGCAAAATTGTAAGCCACATTCCGAGATAGGCACAAACGGATCGTACTACAAGCCTTCTGATCCATCTTGTTCCATCTAACCAGTTGATCACCCTCTGATGGTTATTCTCCCAACGCATCAAACTGATCCAAACTAACCAGAATATCCTTACAATCCATCTGCCAAGCTTTAAAATTGTTCCGTCCATTAAATCGAAGAATATCGAATCCATGGACCTTCACATAACCCTCATCCCGAGATGTGGACGCTCTATCAGACATATTTGCAAACACAGCAATAACACCAATAACCAATCAACTAGCCAAATAACCAGGATGCTCTGACACTAGTAGCTCAACCGGGCTCTGATACCACTTGTTGTAAATCTAGTACCCCAACCCGGAAAAAACGACTCACTCCGAAAAATCAAACGGATCCGTGGAAAAGAACCGACGCGATTCAATCCACAACGGACACCGATAACCTTGATTTTTCCAACCCCCGATCCTAGGACATAGTCGATAAATGATAAATGTCGGATAAGCGAAAATTATCGGAACAAATAATAAAGTTGCAGAAAATAAAACAGAGAACCCAAGCAATTTTATGTGGTTCGGCAATGTGCCTACATCCACGGGACAACGACGAGCTCCTTGTATTATCCGAGAAATAATCCGAGAATTACAAACCTAATTCTCTACCTCTCAATACAAATCGGTAAACCACAAAAGAAAATACAAAATCTTTTGTTACCGGTAAATTAGCTCAAAGAACACACTTCTCGATACTAGCTTCTACACAATAACATAAAAGAGAAAGCTTTCATCTCTTCTCCTATCACCACCATATACAGCCACATTCTCCTTTTTCTTTGTCGGTGATTATTACTCCAACCACCCAAGAATATGAGAAGTTAATGCATGTGCTTTATGGAACCAAAATCAATGGAATCAAGAATTAATATTCTCTGAACCAGTGGCTTACCTTCAAGAAAGAAACCCCCAAATTGAATTTACTTTACTTGACACCACCACCTCCACCTTGATATTTGTTCCTTTCTTGCAACACAATCACGTGTATGTATATATATGAAATGGTTCTTGAATTTTGGAGCAAGAACACAAGGGAAGAAGAAGACCACACGCCTAGCTCCCTTTTGCTCTCTTCAGATCAAGCCGCTGCCACCTTCACCAGCTCAAGAACCCATGAAGCTTGTTTCTTTTTTGTACAAGAACAGCCGCCCCTCACTCTATATAAGACCAAATGCCCCACTGTGCTCTACGATTCCTATACACAACAACACAAATAATGGGCTTAAATATTTGATAAGTGGGCCTTCGTTTTATGGGCCTAGAATAAGCCCATTTGGAGCCAATTTCTACAGGACATGCATGCCTCATGGCTGACTAATTATCCACCTCATCGATGTGCATCGAAAAACAATTTCGCTATTGAATCTGAATGTTGAAATAATTTTTCATTTTCATTTTAGATGGTTTTAAAGAGCAAGACCGATACCACTATAATTTCCAAAGTATAAGTTATTTGTTAAACATTAAGAGACGGTGAGGAAGGAAACATAATGAACATTTGATGTGCTGCAAGCTTATTTTCACATTCTTACCCAATTTGAATATGGAATACGCCATCACTAACCTTGATCATGAATGTGTGTATTATCATCCAAAACATGATAGCGGATAATGAATGACGTACATACAAATGTGTTATGAGCCATTGAAGGAAAAGGAGACACTGACATGACGATCTATCGAGTGCCACCTCTAAATTTCAACTTCATACGAGAGTACACTACAAGGTTTTACAACCAACATTCCCAACCGCATGTTAAAATGGACCTCATCGATCATATTTAGTCTATATTTGAAGATGAGGATAAACAATATTTTATATTCAACAACATTTCATTTCAATTTTTGTTCAATAATAAATTTTCTTTTTAATTAATGATTTTATTTATTTATGTTATTTCAATAAGTTTTTAGTTAGTCAAATGATGCGTAATTGCATTACAAGCCAATATATAATAGGTTGATTCATTAAAGGAAACGAAATTGAAAATGTGTATTTAGTAAAAAGTTATTAACAAACAAACACTAATACATTAGAAATGTTAAAAGATGGCGAGAGCTTCTCTTTTAACTGGTCTTAGGAATTCTTGTCTCCCTCGGCGTCCTCTTTCCCTTACCCCATCGCATCCATCCACCCTTCGATCGATCACCACCATCTTCTCCTTCTTCTCCTCCAGTGATTAACCGGCCACCACCCACATTGCCTCTCCCGTGAGCTTGTTTCTATACATGGGGTGGACTTGATGAGGTCCCAAATCTCCTCCTCCGCTCTCTGGTCATCCAAGCTTGTTGGAGGCCTGACCCAAGTTACAACAACGAGGTCGAGGCGCACCCAATCACACTCCAACCCCCTTCTCTGGATCTAGACACAGAAACCCAAAGTTGTTTTATAGAGGTTGGATACACCAGTTGGTTTTGAAGGTGTGCTGACATTGGAAGACGATGGGCTCGCCTCTGTGATGTCGTCTGTCACGCCCCAAATCCGTTTTGACCGGACTCGAGACGTGACCTGAGTTAAAAATAGAAAATGATGAAAAATTAATAGATCTTTTAGAAATTCAAATGAACTCCATCAAATCCTCATAATAAATAATCCAAAAACCTCAAATATGAGTCAAAGCTCAACATAAAGTGCAAGATAAATAGTGTTTAGTACAAAAGACCAACACATCTCTAGAATAACCCCCAAAATAGCCAGAAGCTCCCGAGCCTCGAACTTCCTAAACATCAGGTACGCCTGTAAAAACAGTAAGAAAAACCATAGGGGTGAGCTTGCGCTCAGTAGGGAAAATCGTAAATAAATTAACCTTCAATCTAATAATAAGACTGCCTTAGCATGGCAACGCAAATTACAATTAAACACTATCAAACAATGAAATATTAGGAATCAGTATAAATAAGAACAGTATCGCATTCTCAAAGATAACTGTAACTTTAAAAGATTACGTGAAAAGTACTATAAATATTTCATAACCACGAAAATGGGAGCAAGTAATATCATACCAACCACTTGCTTTCTTAAGACTCCGATCCATGAATAAATTCTGGTGTCACATCGGTTCCCATACTCCGATCCACCAGAGTATTCATGTCATATCATATTTTCCCTCGGTCTAGAGGAGGCACATGCATCGGGGCACCGGAAACAATCCCAAAGGGACGCTTATCATCGGAATTCTCGGAAATGCCTCCAAAGGACCATATGTCATAGGGAACCAAGGTAGTGCTCCCGCAGGACGCATACACTTGGGTGAAACCACAGTGACCATTCCCCGCAGGGTAAACCATCCAATTGCTCCGTAGGGTCCACCTCCAATGCCCTCAGGCTCCGATAATCAATGCCCCGCAGGGTCCAATAACCAATGCCCGCAGGCTCCGAATATCAATGCCCCTCAGGGTACAATAAACAATGCCCGCAGGCTCCAATAATCAATGCCCCTCAGGGTCCAATAACCAATGCCTGCAAGCTCCAATAATCAATCATTATCCCGTAGGATCTGCCAAACACCAACGAATACAACACCACCGGATTACCCCCCCCCCCCCCCCCCGGTGTAAGTACCATACCGAACAAACAAACATCTCAAGAACATGAATAAGAGAATCACACTATAACATCTCCACCAACCAACACTTATCGAATCACACTTTCACCACGACACATCAAAGACATTCATTTAGTCCTCTACACTTACCGTTATACTTACCTGTCACGATCTATCGGTCCATTGATCACCTGATCGTACCGTTTGGCACAATCAGTCATACTCGATCATCCGTCAACCAATCAATTACTCAACATTCAATCAATCAACCAATCATGTAAACATTCAATCAACCAATCATGTAAACATTCAAACAATCATTCAAGCATACAATTTAACTAGTTTCATTAGACTCTTAACTTGAACTAAGCGAACGAGCATGTGAAGCAAGCACAAACAACTAATCCGAGGGCTCATCACGGCCTCTTTACCACTAAAGCAATTCCCAAGTATTGAAAGCGAATTACACTAGTTATTCACATCTGATGTGGACATAAAATACATCTATTTCAGATGTCATTAGCCCACATTTATGTTCTTTTTAATCCCGAGTTAATATAAAATGATGCATTTTACTCTCATTTTGTGTAATTGATCTTATTTCAGAGTTCGCCAAGCAATTGGAGCAAAAAGGGGTGAAACGGGAGCGAAACGGAGTCAAATTGGAAGCTGGTCAGAAGTATTAGTCAGGTGCACCACCTCGTTGCACGGGGTGCAAAGAAGCAGTGCACCACTTGTTGCACGGCGTGCAACCTGGTTGTGCATCCAGATCAGAGAGAAAAAAATATGCACCGGAACGTTGCACGCCGTGCAAATAACCGGTGCACTTAAGATGCACCCTGAAATGCACGGCGTGCATGCGACAGTGCAGACGTCAGAAACGCAAATTCCAGCTGCGTTTCCCGTTTTTAATCAGATTTAACTCAACATATAAAGGGGATATTAGGTCATTATATTTGGGGATCACGAAATTGGAGAAAAGAGGTCACTTTTGGAGAGAACTTGGAGAAGAAGATCAAAGGAGAACTACTAGCATCACTTTGAGGTTTTTTGTAGTTTGGATTGTTCTGAATATTTGTATTGCTATTCTCAGTTAATATGAGTATGAGTATTTCAATCCTTCTCTTGTGTTCTTCTCTCTTTGTTATGAACTAAACTCGAATTGATCTAAGGCTTGGGGTAAGATGCGATGAGTTAAATTAACTTGTTCGAGTTATGCATTTGCTAAAATAATATTAGGATTTTGTTTATTTAATTCCGTTCGTAATGCTACATTGCCTTGATCACGTATATGTATGATTTAATCTTGTTAACCAACAATTGAGAAATGAGGTTAGGAAGAGGAAAAGGGAATTAAATAGCTCGGGTTTTAATCTAAGCCAGAATATGGTTAGACTGACACGAGTGCAATAGCCATAGGAGTAAAACCCGAAAGTTAGAGGAATTCATAGAATATAATGCTATATACCACTCTACACCTAGATTAGAGATAATTAGGTGGACCGAGTATGTTAGGGTCCTAATACGATCGAGAGATGGTTTGGACTATACTTAGAGAATTCCCGTTGCCCTTAGAATAATATTAGTTGCAAATGTATACCGAACCCCGTTAAATCATTCATCACATTCGAACCCCGTTAAAGTCCTAGATCGCCTTTTATCTCTGATTTACAATCCTGTGACTTGTGCTTATTTTCGGATCATTCACTTAATCTCATTACTTGCATGAATTTAATATTTTCTGAAACAAAAACCAAACATCGTTATAGGAATAGCTTGACCATCGAATTAATTAACTAAAGTACTTGTCTAATTGCTCCCTTGGGTACGATATCTCGGACTTAAAACCCGAAAACTACTTGACGATCGGCACGCTTGCCGTACCACTCTAAGGGTTAATTCTCATAGTTATTCGCATCCTATATGCAATTCTAAGACCTTTCCGATTTTATTAACCTAATAGGCATACTAGTATTGAAATACTCGAATAGTTAGGACTTTCCCTACCTTGTGGTCTTCCTCTGAAAACTATGCTGTAAAGCCGGGTTAGTCTCTCCTCCGTTCTTCACATGGGTTCCGTAGTGATCGTCGTCTCTCTAGCTCGGGTCCAAGGCCTTTCCTCCTCTCGAGCTCGGGCTCACGGTCTTAGACCACAAAAATACAAAAATTAGTAACCCAACAGAGTGTTCCTCAACTAAAAACACATAACAACCCTCAATTAATGGAAACAAAGTCAAAGAGATGATTTAGGAATCGAAATGGACTCAAAAGGAAGGGTTTTGGTTCTGGAGATCTGATCCGAAATGCCATCCGGACCGTGTCACTGACCGTGCCAGAATCTGGCACGGACCGTATCACAGACCGGCCCGGTAACCAGCACGGACCGTGCGACACACCGGCCCGGAGTCTGACACAGACCATGTGAGGTACCGTGCCGGACTCTCGTCCGTTCCATGCCGCGCACCATGCCGGTACCTGGCCCGTTCCGTGCGGCTTGCCGTGCCGGCACATTGCCCGGTCCGTGTCACGTTCCGTATCGAACTAGTCCAGCACCTTCCCCTTTCTTCCCCAACTCGTATTTCACTCAAATCAAACCAAAAAATCCATTTCCAACTCCTTCCAACTCCGAAAATGTTCATCCAAACCTTCAAACTTCAACACCCTCAATGGGTCTCATCAAACTTCAAACAAACACAATCAAAGCCACCTATCTTCACTACTTCTTCTCCAAGTAACCGCCATTAGAGCTAGTTCTTCAAGTTCAAGCCAAAAACCCACAAAACCCAAACTAGAAAGTGGATGGAATGAGAAGTTTAGAACATCCATACCCTTAGGATGTGTAGGAGATGAAGTTAGTCCCTTTGCTCTCTTTCTTCTTGCTCAAGCCAAGAGCTTCTCCCTTTCTCTCCCTCTACCAAAACTCAGCTGCAACAAAGAGTAGAATGGCTGAATTGTGTCCAACAATTGCCTTAAATGACCTAAACACTAAATGACCAAAAGCCCCTTTCAAGTTTTATCCACTTAAAGACTATAAGGAGGGTCAAAAGGTCTTTTTTACTCTTTTTCTTCTCATCCAAGACTCTAATGCCATGTGGCATTGTAGGAGCCACTTTCTTTTAAATTAAATTCCAGCCGTCCGTTTTAGCTCGGTAAAAGTCGATAAAAAGTCCGAGTTTGACCAAAAGTTGACCGTTTAAATATTACAGTCAAACTAAAGGAAACAACCCAACTAAGCTAACCGTGATGACGACTAAGCTTTTTGGGCTCCGAAAAGGTCTTGAATGACTTCCTGAGCCTTCGGTTGACTTTTCTGGCCGAAAGTCAAACTTGTTTAGAATTCACCGGTTCGACCGGGATTGACCGGGGGTGGTTCTTACATCGTCAGTATCTAGTGAAAGATCGAAGGCGACGTTGTGCCATTGTGTATCATTAATAAGGGTTCTTGGTGGACCAAACAATCAAGCGAGGTATGCTACGTAGTTTTGCCAGGTCTAATGAGTGCCAGACCGGAGAGCAAGACGTTGTTGAGAAGACATGTCTCGTCTTGATGGGATCCGGCGCAACCCGATCCAAAGTCTCCTCATTTTCTTGGGGACCTCCTTGAATGCCTGTCATCACCTCCCCGTAATGATCAGTGAGAGTAGCGTGGGTCCATAGAACAAAGGGATCCACCCCTTTATAAGTCACCTGAAATAGGCGATCATTCAGTCAACGGGTTAATGCCTTGCGTTTTTCCGGACTATGTCTCACCCTCTTTGTTTTTTCATTAATAATATTACCAATAATCTATTACTAATGAAATTATCGATTATGTTAAAAAATCATTAAAAATGCTCTAATTATATACTAGTTAAATTTAGCAGAACAGTTAAAATAAATATTAATAAAAGAGTTAAAAAAATATCACTATTTAGTAAAGATTCGAACTCTCTACCTTCCATGACTCCGCCATTGTTGCATCCACCTCCTTGGCCGCCATCGGTGCATCCTAATTATTCCCTCTTTTTATTCTGGATCAAGCTAATCGTTTGAGTTTATTTATTTTGTTTGTTTTCCTTTTTGCAAGGTCAATAATTAGTGCGCATAAATTCAAGGTTTTTTACCCTTCCCATTTGTATTGTTGAGTTCACGTTCCGTCGCAGTTCTAATGACGAAAAGAGCCCTCCCCACAGGATTAAGCATCATTTAGGCACTACCTGGTTCTCGACAGTATTGGATTTTTGTTTTTTTTTTACTGGTTTTTTCAAAACTCGTTCTGATATTAACGATTTTTCATAAAGTTCATGAAAAGGGACCGAAAGATCCTATCATATAATGACTCTTTTAATAATTAATAAAAATAATACATTTCCTCAAAAAAAAGATTGAAACTCTTGACTATAAATGATTAATGTTGAATAAAGTAAACTACTTCTTTTTTACTAAAATGTGCAGATTTTATTAAATTAGAATCCAACTACAAGTAAGTGCGTCAAGAAAGCATCCCCTGACCACTAAGAACAGATAAAGAGCATAATTGTTCGTTATTCTTTAGCAATTTAAAACTAAAATACAATAAAACTGACTATGACTGCTCAAGGTACTGCCTAAACGCTGCATACTCTGTAGTGTGCGACCGAACCTGGTTTCTTCAGCTTCAAAGGGAGGCAAAGCTTTAACCAGGGACCCCTTTTAGGGCCAGCCCCTAGAGCACTGAATTCCTTTCATTTCTCTTGACATGGATGCTTCCTCGCCCTCTCTTGATCCTTCGGGGGTTCCTCACCGGACCCCCTCTTCACTCCCCCAGCTCATGTCCTAGTGCCAGACCTAGATCCAACTTTAAGTTCAGCTTCGGGTTAGTTGGAGCGGGTTACCCGCAACCTCGATACTTCTGGGGTATCGGAGGGGCGCTTAAGGGTTTCGTTCGCCACTTTCCAGCTTGAGGGAGAGGCCTACTACTGGTGGCAGTCAGTGCAGGAGAGGGTTGGCAGTGATTTTGGGTTGTTCAGCAGACTGTTCTTGGAGCAGTATTTCCCTCGCTCCATTCGAGATGATCGACGCCAGCAGTTCCTGGACTTGCGTCAGAGGGGTTTGAGCGTTTCTGAGTATGCAGTGAGATTCACCTCTTTGGCCCACTTCGCGTTGGTGCAGACTGCGGATGACCGTTGCAGGAGGTTTGAGAGCGGGCTCATCCCGTCGATAGCCGACCGGGTTATCGCTTTCAGGACCTCGGACTACTCCACACTCTTGGATCAGGCTTTGGCCATGGAGCGGCACTTTAGAGATACTGTCAGGGTGCGGGAGACCAGACCTAGACCGAGTGGCTTTTTGCAGCCGTCTGACCATCGAGACCGACGCAGACAGAGGGTTGCAGGACACTTTCAGACTCAGTTTCATCAGGATGGCATACGCCGAGCAGGGGCCGTCGCGTCAGTGGGACCCGCCCCGGTGGCACAGTTGTGTCCTCGGTGTGGACAGCAGGGTCACCTGGCATGGGACTGCCCGAGGGGCAATGGACCGGTGGAGCGTCATGATAGTCGTCCCCTGGGGACCGGTGTTAGACAGCCTAATGAGCCGAGGGGATGTTATCACTGTGGCAATGCCGACCACTTTATGCGTGCATGTCCTGAGATAGCACAGCAGGGAGGGCAGAGGGGATGCTACCAGTGTGGCCGATCTGATCATTTCATCCAGACATGCCCTGAGATAGCTGGCAGAGCGCCTGCACCGGGGCCCCAGCAGACTCAGATGCACCCTGCACCACCTGGCAGACCACGTCCGGCACCGCAGCAGAGAGCTCCGCGTCCGGCGGTAGGAGCAGCAGGTCAGAGGCATCAGCCGAGAGCTGAGCAGCGAGTGGTACTTCCCCCACCACCTAGAGGAGGACCACCGGCACGGCAGGGCCGAGTCTTCGCAGTTACTGATTCCAGGATTGAGAGGCCGTACGCCGGCCATGAGGCCACCCAGGGTACGTGTTTACTTTATAATGCGTGGACCTCATTTTTGTTTGATACGGGAGCTTCCCATTCGTTCATATCTTCGTCTATTGCTTCTTCTTTGGGTTTGCGGGTTGAGACTTTGAGTCAACCCCTTTGTTTGGAGACCCCGGCTACGGGTGCGGTGGTGTTGAGCACCGTTTGTAGGGACTGTGCGATTAGGGTGGCAAATTGCCCATTTCTGGGTGACTTACTCGTTCTTGACATGAACGCCTTTGACGTGATTCTGGGTATGGACTGGCTCGCGAGGTACCGAGCGACGATCGACTGTTACAGACGTCAAGTTACAGTGAGGTCAGGTGATAGAGTGATCACGTGTGTTTTGGGTAGCAGGAGCGGGGTTCTCTTATCCGCTTTGACTACGGAGTCAAAGGCAGAGATCGTGCGGAGTAGCAGTGAGCTACCGAGGGTAGTGCGGGAGTTCCCGGAGGTCTTTCCGGAGGAACTATCGGGCTTGCCACCAGCGCGAGAGGTGGAGTTCAGGATCGATCTGATCCCGGGTACGGCGCCGATCTCGATGACGCCGTATCGGTTCGCACTAGCCGAGTTGGTCGAACTTAAGAGACAACTTGAGGAACTGCAGCAGAAGGCGTTCATCCGGCCGAGCGTGTCCCCGTGGGGAGCGCCTGCCCTTTTCGTGAAGAAGAAGGGTGGAGCCTTGAGGATGTGTATAGATTACAGGAAGCTGAACCGAGTGACAGTGAAGAACCGCTACCCGATGCCTAGGATTGATGATTTATTCGACCAGCTGAGGGGAGCAAAGTACTTCTCAAAGATCGATCTTCGATCTGGGTACTACCAGCTGAGAGTCCGAGCTGAGGACGTAGAGAAGACAGCGTTCCGCACTCGTTATGGACATTTCGAGTTTTTGGTGATGCCGTTCGGCTTGACGAACGCGCCGGCCGCCTTTATGGACTTGATGAATGGCATCTTCAGGCCTTATCTAGACCAGTTCGTGGTAGTCTTCGTCGATGACATCTTGATCTACTCGCCTAGTGAGGAGGCGCACGCGGAGCACTTACGGACCGTTTTGACACTCTTACGCACCCATCAGTTGTACGGCAATCTGGAGAAGTGCGAATTTTGGCTCTCTGAGGTGAAGTTCCTCGGTCACGTGGTATCACAGGAGGGCATCTTGGTCGACCCAGCCAAAGTTGAGGCAGTGTCGAAGTGGGCAAGACCCGGTAGTGTATTTGAGATTCAGAGTTTTCTCGGGTTGGCGGGCTATTACCGGCGCTTCGTTCAGGATTTCTCCTGCCTTGCAGCATCTATAACAGCTTTGACCCGCAAGGGGGCGGAGTACATTTAGACGGATGAGTGTGAGCGTTCTTTTTGCGAGCTAAAGGCTCGGTTGACTACCGCCCCAGTGTTGATCGTTCCAGACCGGGGAGTGGGCTATGACGTGTATTGTGACGCCTCCGGCAAAGGGTTAGGGTGTGTTCTGATGCAGGGTGGAAAGGTGGTTGCTTACGGCTCGAGGCAGTTGAAGGTGCATGAGCGCAACTACCCCACCCATGATCTCGAATTGGCAGCTGTAGTATTTGCGCTGAAGAGCTGGAGACATTACCTGTATGGTGAGCAGTTCAGGGTATTTTCAGACCACAAGAGCCTCAAGTATATCTTCTCTCAGCGTGATCTGAACATGCGCCAAAGGCGGTGGATGGAGCTACTGGAAGAATATGACTTCGAGTTGCTTTATCATCCGAGCAAGGCGAACGTGGTCGCCGACGCTTTGAGCAGGAAGTCGAATCACTGCGTGGCCAGCATAACAGTCCGAGAGTGGGACATGCTGGAGCAGTTGAGCTTATTTAGACTGGAGTTGGAGGAGGTCACAGAGAGTTTGGCCTTGTGCGCCTTAGTGGCTCAGCCCACGCTCTTTGTTCGAGTGCTAGAGGCACAGACTGAGGACGCTGAGACAGCAGGGATTCGGCAGAGGTTGATGGATGGAGTTGAACTCGAGGGTTGGGAGATGGGCACCGATCAGGGTATCCGCTTTAGAGGACGACTGTTTGTACCCAGTGAGTGCAGAGACACTGTGTTGCGTGAGTGCCACCACTCTCGTCTAGTTGTGCACCCCGGTGGCAACAAGATGTATAGAGACATGCGGCGACAGTTCTGGTGGAGTGGGATGCGTGGGGCAATTGCAGATTTCGTTTCTAGATGCCTTACCTGTCAACAGGTAAAGGCCGAGCACATGCGTCCCGCAGGCTTACTACAGCCTTTACCGATCTATGAGTGGAAGTGGGAGCACGTGACTATGGATTTTGTGTGTGGTTTGCCCAGATCGTCGAAGGGGCATGACGCTGTTTGGGTGGTGGTTGATCGACTGACCAAATCGGCCCACTTTCTAGGCATGAGGATGACTGATTCTATGGACTTGTTGGCTCGATTGTATGTCAGGGAGATTATTCGTCTGCACGGTGTACCAGTGTCAGTAGTATCGGATAGAGACCCCCGTTTCACCTCCAGGTTCTGGAAGAGTTTACAGAAGGCCTTGGGCACTGAGGTGCTGTTGAGTACAGCTTACCATCCTGAGACAGATGGACAGTCAGAGCGCACCATTCAGATTCTAGAGGACATGCTTCGGGCGTGTGTGCTTGACTTTCAGGGATCTTGGGAGGATCATTTGCCGTTGGCAGAGTTTGCCTACAACAACAGTTACCAGTCCAGCATCGGTATGGCACCATTTGAGGCCTTGTATGGCAGACCTTGCAGATCGCCGGTGTGTTGGGCTGAGGTTGGTGACCGGAGCTTACTCGGGCCAGACATGATCAGGGAGACGACCGAGAAGGTCACCTTGATTAGAGAGCGGCTGAAGACCGCGCAGAGTCGGCAGAAGAGCTACGCAGACAGGCGTCGTAGACCACTTGAGTTCATGGTCGGTGAGCATGTGTTTCTGAGGGTGAGCCCGAGGAAGGGTCTTGTGCAGTTTAACCGCAGCGGAGGCAAACTGGCACCGCGTTTCATCGGACCTTTTGATGTGTTAGAGAAGATTGGAGCTGTAGCTTATCGGTTGGCCTTGCCACCGCAGCTTGGGAACATGCATAACGTTTTCCATGTGTCCCAGCTGCGGAAGTACATATCAGACCCTTCGCACATCATTGAGTGGTCAGACATCGAGGTAGCGGATGATGTCACCTTTGAGGAGCAGCCAGTGGAGATATTGAGTACCAAGAAGAAGATCCTGCGGAACAAGACGATTCCGTTGGTACTGGTACAGTGGGGACATCAGGGAGCAGGATCCACTTGGGAGCGCGAAGATGAGATCCGCGTGAAGTATCCTCACCTGTTCGACATTGAGGTACCTTGCTTTTAATTTCGGGGACAAAATTCCTTTAAGGGGGGTAGATTGTAAGACCCGCTTCCGGTCGAACCGGTGACTCCGGAAGCCACTCGGGACTTTTCCGGAACCCAAACGGATTAGCCATTATCACAGTTGGCTTCAGGGGAGAAAACCCTTTCGTTTGAGTATAATATTGGATAAAGTCAATTTTGGTCAAAACGAGACTTTATATCGACTAAAGCTTCTTTTTTTAAAAGTGCTGGAAAGTAATTTGGAAATTAAGTGAGCTAGAGGGACACTTGTCCTCTTTTGGTTGAAGGAGAGAAAAAGGGATGGTCATTGTCCCTTTTACCCTCCCAAAAGCTACTACAAAGGAATCTAGCTCAAGGGCCTTTAGGTCTTTACTTCTTCTAGGTATTATATTGGATTGGAGAAGCAAAATCAAGTCATTTTCTTCTTGTTGTAGCCGAAACTTGGAGAGGAAGAGAGGAAGAGGAGCTCTCATGGAAGCTTGAAGGAGAATCAAAGAAGAAGGAACCATTTGGAGTCATCCTCTAGCCTTCCACCCTCAAAACCACTAGCATCCTCTTCATCTTCACAGTCTAGAGGTAATGGGACTCTCTACTCACCTTTTCTCTTCATCTATTTTCTTGGGTTTTGGGTGAAAAGTGCTAGATGATGTTGGGTTTGAGTAGAGATGGTGAGAGATGATGTTGATGATGAACCTTGTTGGATCTTGGTTGAGAAATCAATAGTTGTTGGAGATTTTGAGGTGGGTTTGATTTGATGAATCCTTGGAAACTTGTTTGTGTGTTGATTCCTACCATGGGTAGAGGAGTATTGAAGGATTTGGACTGTTTTGGGAGTTGTAAGGGGTAAATTTCTGGGTTTAAGAGTGGTTTTTCGGAGTTTTGGAGCTGGAGGTTGAAGAAGGGCGAAACTGCCCTGGTGCGCCACGGATCCGTGACGGATCCCGTGACGGGCGACGTCACGGCTCCGTGAGGGAGTCCGTGACGGCACTCGTCACGGCTCCGTGACGGTAACCGTGAGGGTTAACGTCACGGATCCGTGACCAGTTCCGTGACCCACCAGGGTGAGGGTTTCTTGAGGGTTCTTGAGAGTTTTGGCATCTTGGTTTTGAGCTGAACTTTGGAAGGGTTTTGGGGGTCTTTCTTACTGTCTAAGTGGGGCCTAATTAGTGTTTCTTTGTGTCCAAGACGTTGTGGATCGAGCTAGAGGAGCGAGGATCACGCCGGGAACCGAGGAAGGAGCAAAGTGGTGATCACCGGACGTCATCAAAGCGTTGAAGAGGAGGACCTTGAGGTAGGGAAATCCTTAACCTCTCGTTTACCATGCCTAGTATGCATGCTAGGTTAATAAAATGGAAAAGGTCCTAGATATGCCTATAGGATGCGAATAACTAGCATGATCGTCTTTCATTTTCTAATAATCGGAAGTGTCTAGTGGTGACCGATTAGGATGCCAATCACTAGTGTAATTCGCTTTAAATACTTGGGATATGATTGTCTGGTAGAGGAGCCTTGGCAAAGCCCTCGGATTAGTTGCTTTTTAGGATCACATGCTTGGTTGTTGATTGTTTAGTGGATAGGCTAAAGAGTCTAACGAACTAGTAGAATTGCATGGGTAAATGCTCTCTGGAAGGTTCTTATAATTGGTTGATTGGACTCGTACTTGCTCATTGATTGTATTCGACTGATTACTTGATTTACTTGAATGCTTGTTTGGAGCATCGAGTATGACTGGTTGTACCGAGCGGTGCAATCAGGTGATCGATTCCCCGGTGGTTCGAAACTGGTAAGTGAACGGTAAGTTGGAATTGTGTGATTGGTGTACTATGTTTGCGTGATTCGTGTACTGCTTGTTGTGGTGAATTGGTGATGAGTGAGCCAAGTGTGGCATTGAATTGGTGGTTGTTGAGCTTGTATTATTTCGTGTTTCGGTTGAATACGTTATTCACTTATTAACTGCTTATTATTAAAGTGTCCAAGTGTATGCTCTCCATGGGAGTAATACACTTGGTTCCCGAGGACATAAAATTCCTTGGAGACGTTTCTGAGAATCCCGATGATAAGCGCCCCGAAGGGTTGTTTCCGGTCGCCTCAATGTTATGCGTCTCCTCTGGATTTGAGGGAAAATCCGAGAGGACACATCATGTGGATCGGAGGGTGGAGACTACATGTACCACGGCATTGGTCGATTTATCTGTTACCTGTGTTTGTTAAGATGATTGTGGTTGACTCTGTGGTTGATCTTATTGAGTTGAAGGTCTATCCTGTTATGTGTTTTCCCTACTGAGCGTAAGCTCACCCCTGCGAGTTCTTTGTTGTGTCTACAGGTTTGATTGAGGAGTAGAGGCTTGGGAGCTTCTCGGTGTGGGTCCCGTAGAGACTTCATGTTTATACCCTTTGGTTTAAGAACAGTTTTTGTAAGACTTATTATTACACCCCCTGAGGGTTATTTCATGTTTTGAACTACGTTTTGATGGATTTGAGCTATAGTATCGAAATTTTATGGGCTGAGGTACTTATTGGAGGTTTTCAAGGTTTAATTATTGTTGTATTGTTTATTCGTCTTCTATTACCCGTCATGCCTCGAGTCCGGGCGATAACCGGATTTGGGGCGTGACAATTTGGTATCAGAGCCTGGTTTCATTTGAAACAGGTGTCTTTTGAACTGATTTTCAAACCTCGGACCGAAGTCAATTAGGTGGGTAGAGTTAGGAAGTCTGAGTCTTGAGTGCTTTAAGAGTTGTCCCAAATGGAACCTTACACTACAATGTTTGCATTACTTTATTGGTATGCTCTCCCTAATGATCGGTGAAGCCGAATGGTTGAGATCGGAATTGGATTAACGGTCAATGACCGACCCGCTATGCATACATGGTAGAGTGAGCCAACAGTTGGTGGTGGTGTTGCCCTTTGGCGTATTACTTCGAAAATTTTCAAGTTGTAGCTTGGTCCTGCTCAAGTTTTGACTTGTGATTGACTGTTGGTCTGGAGCATGAGTACTCCATGTGGGTTGATGTTAAGTGTTTCGGGTGGGGCACGAGAACCCCGTAACCCGTTGTATGAGAACTATGAGTGGGGTCGTCGAACCCGTGTCTTGACCTTTGGTGTTTGGGGGGCCATGAGAGCCTTGTTTGACCGTTGAGTCTTGAGTGGCCATGAGAGCCCGTGTTCTTATTGTGTTTGGGTGGCCATGAGAGCCCGTGCTATAAATTGTGTTTCGATGGCCATGAGAGCCGCGCTATTGTTTGTGTTTGTGGTTGCGTTATTGTTTGTGGTTGGCTGGCTTACGAGTTGGAGTCTCGGTAAGTTGCGAGCATGGATTATTGTTGAGATTGGGACACGAGTATCCCGTATGCCCGCTGAGGTGGCGATTTTGGGACACGAGTATCCCCTATGCCCGCTGAGGTGGCGATTTTGGGACACGAGTATCCCGTATGCCCGCTGAGGTGGCGATTTTGGGACACGAGTATCCCCTATGCCCGTGGAGGTGGCGAATTTGGGACACGAGAATCCCGTCAGCCGTAGAGGTGGCGAGTTGGGGCACGAGTACCCCGTGATATTTTGGGAGCACGAGAACTCCATTTGTTGATTGCATTGTGTACTTTAGGAGCATGAGAACTCCCTTATTTGACTGTGTGATGACTTAGTAAGAGCATGAGAACTCTGTGTACTTTTATCGTGTGAATTTGTATTGGTGGTTGTCCCGCTTAAGCGGAGGGTTAAGGGAAAATAAGAATGGGTCATGCCGAATTTTCAGTAGAACTAAAATGTTTACACCATCACTGATTGACTCAGGGGCGCCACTGTAGTCGATCGTGATGTTTGATGTCAAGTTGTGCAATGAGGTTCGGGGACGCCTGAATCAGATTGTAACAACCTGAGATTGACATGAAAAGGTTTGGGTAAAGGTTAAGAAATGGGAATTCATGGAAGGGAAGGGAAGGGTAAGGGTGATTCTTGGTTTGATTTGTGTTTAGTACTAAACCCCTCTTTGTGGAAGGATACCCGAGCAAGGGGTATGCCTATTGTGTGGTGCCTTTTGTGTGGTGTGCTTGAGAATGAATCCTCCTGTGGGAGTGGAATTTCTCTGATTGATTGATCCCTCCTGTGAGAGTTGGTGTTGATTGCTAAATCGCTGGTTGTTGTTGTGTGACGCATAGAGATGCGAACTTGTGTGCTATATTATATGAGTATATATATCTACTAGTGTGAGGGGCGTATCTGTGGTGACTTGTGTAGGCGCGTGTGTGTTCGTCCTTGTAACGTGTGAGAACCGTTGTTGAACTAAGTACTGAACGTGTGCGTTATCCGTGCAGGCGGATAGGCGACATGGCTCGTACGTATGTTCCTAGAGGTACCCGGAGCCGCCCAGCTGAGGGTCCGAGGCAGACACCTGCAGTTGAGCAGGAGGGGGCAGCTGAGGCCCAGGATGCTGCTTCCACAGAGCATCAGCATTCTGAGGGGGGACCAACAGGGCCGCCACCTAGGACATCTCCAGTCGCAGAGCCGACTCAAGCGGCCCCTCTTGAGGAGGTGGTTCGTGCTGTGCTAGCAGCCCTGAGTGCTCAGCAGAGGACTACCGCACCGGCACCAGAGCCCGTGCCCGTTGCTTCAGCGGATTTTGGAGAGAGGCCAGGATAATTTGATAGCCTCACGGCCCAGTCACTCAGGGAGTTCCGTAGACTTGGCACGCCGACCTACTCCGGGGGATCGGACCCCGAGGCAGCTTCGGGTTAGTTGGAGCGGGTTACCCGCAACCTCGATACTTCTGGGGTATCGGAGGGGCGCTTAAGGGTTTCGTTCGCCACTTTCCAGCTTGAGGGAGAGGCCTACTACTGGTGGCAGTCAGTGCAGGAGAGGGTTGGCAGTGATTTTGGGTTGTTCAGCAGACTGTTCTTGGAGCAGTATTTCCCTCGCTCCATTCGAGATGATCGACGCCAGCAGTTCCTGGACTTGCGTCAGAGGGGTTTGAGCGTTTCTGAGTATGCAGTGAGATTCACCTCTTTGGCCCACTTCGCGTAGGTGCAGACTGCGGATGACCGTTGCAGGAGGTTTGAGAGCGGGCTCATCCCGTCGATAGCCGACCGGGTTATCGCTTTCAGGACCTCGGACTACTCCACACTCTTGGATCAGGCTTTGGCCATGGAGCGGCACTTTAGAGATACTGTCAGGGTGCGGGAGACCAGACCTAGACCGAGTGGCTTTTTGCAGCCGTCTGACCATCGAGACCGACGCAGACAGAGGGTTGCAGGACACTTTCAGACTCAGTTTCATCAGGATGGCATACGCCGAGCAGGGGCCGTCGCGTCAGTGGGACCCGCCCCGGTGGCACAGTTGTGTCCTCGGTGTGGACAGCAGGGTCACCTGGCATGGGACTGCCCGAGGGGCAATGGACCGGTGGAGCGTCATGATAGTCGTCCCCTGGGGACCGGTGTTAGACAGCCTAATGAGCCGAGGGGATGTTATCACTGTGGCAATGCCGACCACTTTATGCGTGCATGTCCTGAGATAGCACAGCAGGGAGGGCAGAGGGGATGCTACCAGTGTGGCCGATCTGATCATTTCATCCAGACATGCCCTGAGATAGCTGGCAGAGCGCCTGCACCGGGGCCCCAGCAGACTCAGATGCACCCTGCACCACCTGGCAGACCACGTCCGGCACCGCAGCAGAGAGCTCCGCGTCCGGCGGTAGGAGCAGCAGGTCAGAGGCATCAGCCGAGAGCTGAGCAGCGAGTGGTACTTCCCCCACCACCTAGAGGAGGACCACCGGCACGGCAGGGCCGAGTCTTCGCAGTTACTGATTCCAGGATTGAGAGGCCGTACGCCGGCCATGAGGCCACCCAGGGTACGTGTTTACTTTATAATGCGTGGACCTCATTTTTGTTTGATACGGGAGCTTCCCATTCGTTCATATCTTCGTCTATTGCTTCTTCTTTAGGTTTGCGGGTTGAGACTTTGAGTCAACCCCTTTGTTTGGAGACCCCGGCTACGGGTGCGGTGGTGTTGAGCACCGTTTGTAGGGACTGTGCGATTAGGGTGGCAAATTGCCCATTTCTGGGTGACTTACTCGTTCTTGACATGAACGCCTTTGACGTGATTCTGGGTATGGACTGGCTCGCGAGGTACCGAGCGACGATCGACTGTTACAGACGTCAAGTTACAGTGAGGTCAGGTGATAGAGTGATCACGTGTGTTTTGGGTAGCAGGAGCGGGGTTCTCTTATCCGCTTTGACTGCGGAGTCAAAGGCAGAGATCGTGCGGAGTAGCAGTGAGCTACCGAGGGTAGTGCGGGAGTTCCCGGAGGTCTTTCCGGAGGAACTATCGGGCTTGCCACCAGCGCGAGAGGTGGAGTTCAGGATCGATCTGATCCCGGGTACGGCGCCGATCTCGATGACGCCGTATCGGTTCGCACTAGCCGAGTTGGTCGAACTTAAGAGACAACTTGAGGAACTGCAGCAGAAGGCGTTCATCCGGCCGAGCGTGTCCCCGTGGGGAGCGCCTGCCCTTTTCGTGAAGAAGAAGGGTGGAGCCTTGAGGATGTGTATAGATTACAGGAAGCTGAACCGAGTGACAGTGAAGAACCGCTACCCGATGCCTAGGATTGATGATTTATTCGACCAGCTGAGGGGAGCAAAGTACTTCTCAAAGATCGATCTTCGATCTGGGTACTACCAGCTGAGAGTCCGAGCTGAGGACGTAGAGAAGACAGCGTTCCGCACTCGTTATGGACATTTCGAGTTTTTGGTGATGCCGTTCGGCTTGACGAACGCGCCGGCCGCCTTTATGGACTTGATGAATGGCATCTTCAGGCCTTATCTAGACCAGTTCGTGGTAGTCTTCGTCGATGACATCTTGATCTACTCGCCTAGTGAGGAGGCGCACGCGGAGCACTTACGGACCGTTTTGACACTCTTACGCACCCATCAGTTGTACGGCAATCTGGAGAAGTGCGAATTTTGGCTCTCTGAGGTGAAGTTCCTCGGTCACGTGGTATCACAGGAGGGCATCTTGGTCGACCCAGCCAAAGTTGAGGCAGTGTCGAAGTGGGCAAGACCCGGTAGTGTATTTGAGATTCAGAGTTTTCTCGGGTTGGCGGGCTATTACCGGCGCTTCGTTCAGGATTTCTCCCGCCTTGCAGCATCTATAACAGCTTTGACCCGCAAGGGGGCGGAGTACATTTAGACGGATGAGTGTGAGCGTTCTTTTTGCGAGCTAAAGGCTCGGTTGACTACCGCCCCAGTGTTGATCGTTCCAGACCGGGGAGTGGGCTATGACGTGTATTGTGACGCCTCCGGCAAAGGGTTAGGGTGTGTTCTGATGCAGGGTGGAAAGGTGGTTGCTTACGGCTCGAGGCAGTTGAAGGTGCATGAGCGCAACTACCCCACCCATGATCTCGAATTGGCAGCTGTAGTATTTGCGCTGAAGAGCTGGAGACATTACCTGTATGGTGAGCAGTTCAGGGTATTTTCAGACCACAAGAGCCTCAAGTATATCTTCTCTCAGCGTGATCTGAACATGCGCCAAAGGCGGTGGATGGAGCTACTGGAAGAATATGACTTCGAGTTGCTTTATCATCCGAGCAAGGCGAACGTGGTCGCCGACGCTTTGAGCAGGAAGTCGAATCACTGCGTGGCCAGCATAACAGTCCGAGAGTGGGACATGCTGGAGCAGTTGAGCTTATTTAGACTGGAGTTGGAGGAGGTCACAGAGAGTTTGGCCTTGTGCGCCTTAGTGGCTCAGCCCACGCTCTTTGTTCGAGTGCTAGAGGCACAGACTGAGGACGCTGAGACAGCAGGGATTCGGCAGAGGTTGATGGATGGAGTTGAACTCGAGGGTTGGGAGATGGGCACCGATCAGGGTATCCGCTTTAGAGGACGACTGTTTGTACCCAGTGAGTGCAGAGACACTGTGTTGCGTGAGTGCCACCACTCTCGTCTAGTTGTGCACCCCGGTGGCAACAAGATGTATAGAGACATGCGGCGACAGTTCTGGTGGAGTGGGATGCGTGGGGCAATTGCAGATTTCGTTTCTAGATGCCTTACCTGTCAACAGGTAAAGGCCGAGCACATGCGTCCCGCAGGCTTACTACAGCCTTTACCGATCTATGAGTGGAAGTGGGAGCACGTGACTATGGATTTTGTGTGTGGTTTGCCCAGATCGTCGAAGGGGCATGACGCTGTTTGGGTGGTGGTTGATCGACTGACCAAGTCGGCCCACTTTCTAGGCATGAGGATGACTGATTCTATGGACTTGTTGGCTCGATTGTATGTCAGGGAGATTATTCGTCTGCACGGTGTACCAGTGTCAGTAGTATCGGATAGAGACCCCCGTTTCACCTCTAGGTTCTGGAAGAGTTTACAGAAGGCCTTGGGCACTGAGGTGCTGTTGAGTACAGCTTACCATCCTGAGACAGATGGACAGTCAGAGCGCACCATTCAGATTCTAGAGGACATGCTTCGGGCGTGTGTGCTTGACTTTCAGGGATCTTGGGAGGATCATTTGCCGTTGGCAGAGTTTGCCTACAACAACAGTTACCAGTCCAGCATCGGTATGGCACCATTTGAGGCCTTGTATGGCAGACCTTGCAGATCGCCGGTGTGTTGGGCTGAGGTTGGTGACCGGAGCTTACTCGGGCCAGACATGATCAGGGAGACGACCGAGAAGGTCACCTTGATTAGAGAGCGGCTGAAGACCGCGCAGAGTCGGCAGAAGAGCTACGCAGACAGGCGTCGTAGACCACTTGAGTTCATGGTCGGTGAGCATGTGTTTCTGAGGGTGAGCCCGAGGAAGGGTCTTGTGCAGTTTAACCGCAGCGGAGGCAAACTGGCACCGCGTTTCATCGGACCTTTTGATGTGTTAGAGAAGATTGGAGCTGTAGCTTATCGGTTGGCCTTGCCACCGCAGCTTGGGAACATGCATAACGTTTTCCATGTGTCCCAGCTGCGGAAGTACATATCAGACCCTTCGCACATCATTGAGTGGTCAGACATCGAGGTAGCGGATGATGTCACCTTTGAGGAGCAGCCAGTGGAGATATTGAGTACCAAGAAGAAGATCCTGCGGAACAAGACGATTCCGTTGGTACTGGTACAGTGGGGACATCAGGGAGCAGGATCCACTTGGGAGCGCGAAGATGAGATCCGCGTGAAGTATCCTCACCTGTTCGACATTGAGGTACCTTGCTTTTAATTTCGGGGACAAAATTCCTTTAAGGGGGGTAGATTGTAAGACCCGCTTCCGGTCGAACCGGTGACTCCGGAAGCCACTCGGGACTTTTCCGGAACCCAAACGGATTAGCCATTATCACAGTTGGCTTCAGGGGAGAAAACCCTTTCGTTTGAGTATAATATTGGATAAAGTCAATTTTGGTCAAAACGAGACTTTATATCGACTAAAGCTTCTTTTTTTAAAAGTGCTGGAAAGTAATTTGGAAATTAAGTGAGCTAGAGGGACACTTGTCCTCTTTTGGTTGAAGGAGAGAAAAAGGGATGGTCATTGTCCCTTTTACCCTCCCAAAAGCTACTACAAAGGAATCTAGCTCAAGGGCCTTTAGGTCTTTACTTCTTCTAGGTATTATATTGGATTGGAGAAGCAAAATCAAGTCATTTTCTTCTTGTTGTAGCCGAAACTTGGAGAGGAAGAGAGGAAGAGGAGCTCTCATGGAAGCTTGAAGGAGAATCAAAGAAGAAGGAACCATTTGGAGTCATCCTCTAGCCTTCCACCCTCAAAACCACTAGCATCCTCTTCATCTTCACAGTCTAGAGGTAATGGGACTCTCTACTCACCTTTTCTCTTCATCTATTTTCTTGGGTTTTGGGTGAAAAGTGCTAGATGATGTTGGGTTTGAGTAGAGATGGTGAGAGATGATGTTGATGATGAACCTTGTTGGATCTTGGTTGAGAAATCAATAGTTGTTGGAGATTTTGAGGTGGGTTTGATTTGATGAATCCTTGGAAACTTGTTTGTGTGTTGATTCCTACCATGGGTAGAGGAGTATTGAAGGATTTGGACTGTTTTGGGAGTTGTAAGGGGTAAATTTCTGGGTTTAAGAGTGGTTTTTCGGAGTTTTGGAGCTGGAGGTTGAAGAAGGGCGAAACTGCCCTGGTGCGCCACGGATCCGTGACGGATCCCGTGACGGGCGACGTCACGGCTCCGTGAGGGAGTCCGTGACGGCACTCGTCACGGCTCCGTGACGGTAACCGTGAGGGTTAACGTCACGGATCCGTGACCAGTTCCGTGACCCACCAGGGTGAGGGTTTCTTGAGGGTTCTTGAGAGTTTTGGCATCTTGGTTTTGAGCTGAACTTTGGAAGGGTTTTGGGGGTCTTTCTTACTGTCTAAGTGGGGCCTAATTAGTGTTTCTTTGTGTCCAAGACGTTGTGGATCGAGCTAGAGGAGCGAGGATCACGCCGGGAACCGAGGAAGGAGCAAAGTGGTGATCACCGGACGTCATCAAAGCGTTGAAGAGGAGGACCTTGAGGTAGGGAAATCCTTAACCTCTCGTTTACCATGCCTAGTATGCATGCTAGGTTAATAAAATGGAAAAGGTCCTAGATATGCCTATAGGATGCGAATAACTAGCATGATCGTCTTTCATTTTCTAATAATCGGAAGTGTCTAGTGGTGACCGATTAGGATGCCAATCACTAGTGTAATTCGCTTTAAATACTTGGGATATGATTGTCTGGTAGAGGAGCCTTGGCAAAGCCCTCGGATTAGTTGCTTTTTAGGATCACATGCTTGGTTGTTGATTGTTTAGTGGATAGGCTAAAGAGTCTAACGAACTAGTAGAATTGCATGGGTAAATGCTCTCTGGAAGGTTCTTATAATTGGTTGATTGGACTCGTACTTGCTCATTGATTGTATTCGACTGATTACTTGATTTACTTGAATGCTTGTTTGGAGCATCGAGTATGACTGGTTGTACCGAGCGGTGCAATCAGGTGATCGATTCCCCGGTGGTTCGAAACTGGTAAGTGAACGGTAAGTTGGAATTGTGTGATTGGTGTACTATGTTTGCGTGATTCGTGTACTGCTTGTTGTGGTGAATTGGTGATGAGTGAGCCAAGTGTGGCATTGAATTGGTGGTTGTTGAGCTTGTATTATTTCGTGTTTCGGTTGAATACGTTATTCACTTATTAACTGCTTATTATTAAAGTGTCCAAGTGTATGCTCTCCATGGGAGTAATACACTTGGTTCCCGAGGACATAAAATTCCTTGGAGACGTTTCTGAGAATCCCGATGATAAGCGCCCCGAAGGGTTGTTTCCGGTCGCCTCAATGTTATGCGTCTCCTCTGGATTTGAGGGAAAATCCGAGAGGACACATCATGTGGATCGGAGGGTGGAGACTACATGTACCACGGCATTGGTCGATTTATCTGTTACCTGTGTTTGTTAAGATGATTGTGGTTGACTCTGTGGTTGATCTTATTGAGTTGAAGGTCTATCCTGTTATGTGTTTTCCCTACTGAGCGTAAGCTCACCCCTGCGAGTTCTTTGTTGTGTCTACAGGTTTGATTGAGGAGTAGAGGCTTGGGAGCTTCTCGGTGTGGGTCCCGTAGAGACTTCATGTTTATACCCTTTGGTTTAAGAACAGTTTTTGTAAGACTTATTATTACACCCCCTAAGGGTTATTTCATGTTTTGAACTACGTTTTGATGGATTTGAGCTATAGTATCGAAATTTTATGGGCTGAGGTACTTATTGGAGGTTTTCAAGGTTTAATTATTGTTTTATTGTTTATTCGTCTTCTATTACCCGTAATGCCTCGAGTCCGGGCGATAACCGGATTTGGGGCGTGACAGCAAAGGCCGCTCCACCAGGTGCCAAAAAATTTCCCGCACCGTTCCTCCCTAGCAGAGGCCCCACTTGTCACATCGGACAACGACGCTACGCCCTAAAGCAGCGCCACTCGTGTCCCCCATAGTTCGGGTCCTAACCAACGACGGAAGACCGTGGGCGTGAACCCAAACTAAAGTCGATCGCGGGACCGATGTCCTTGATTACCAAGCCCTCAGCTGAATTCCCCCAAGCTTTGTTGATAACTTGGAGCAGAACCTCCTTTCGGGGAGGCTTAGAGGCCCACAGTTTTCCCATCATTGCAAACTGCTGGCGAGCCATGACCGCGGGGTTCACCGTGGAGTAAGGAACCAGAACCTCGACCTCCTCCTCTTCCTTCAACGAGCATGCTGAGAGGTCGTCTTGGAGGCTAGCCAGGTGAGATTCAAGGGACTCTGTGTTGGGTCTCGAGGTAAGGTTGGAGATGAACCAACTCGCAGCGGAAAATCAATGAAAACCAAGAGACAATTAGAACCATGAAATAACTAACAAAGAATGGATTAACAAGAGAAAAATTCAGCACTAGTTCTTACCAAAACAAGAACACCGGTTAACGAATGATTGGCTTGAGTCTCCAAGACGCCTACGTATCCACATGGGAATCAAAGCCACGTAGTTCTTCTCTTTGAGGACTCAAGAACACAAAAATGGAGGAGGAAACTAGCCAAACCCGAAATGGCCATGGAAGAGGGAGAGAAAATGTGTTTCCTATTCTTGTCTTGTCTTTGTTATGTTGAAAAAAGATGACTTAAACATAACAAAACCCATACTTGTCCGACTAAAGGCATGGGACAAGTATGGTGTCAAGTAAGGTGTAAATAGGACAAAGTATGGCAAGACAAGATTGTGTTAGGTGGTGAATCACCAACACCTTAATCCTTGTCTTGCTTACTTAGTACTAATTAATCAAGACTTGATTAATTAGTTCCATGGGCCTTGGTTGCATGGGCCTTTCATGGGCCTCTTGGAACATGGCCCGTGACCATTTCCAACGAGGTCCCGTGATTCGCTCATCGCCTCCATGCCTTCCATACCGGAAATGTCCAACATTATCCGACGCGATCAATCCCAAGACTCCAAGCCTTATCTCGATCCGTAAAGTCCTATTCACTTACGGGCACATGACCCAAAACCCAGTTTTGGTCATGTCCCGAGACAACTCCCTTTTGGCCATTCTCCATAAATGTGTCAATGAGTTTCATCCTCCGGTGTGACCCTTAGGTTTATGCATGTCAATAGATCAACGTAAAATCCCATTTTACTTGATCCTATTTAAGTGGCAACTAACGAGACTTTAGTATTGCCTGACACTACATAACGAATCGACCCTGTCGATTCTAACCTTTCCGTCGTCCCTGTCATTATCCTTTTATCTCCGATATCCTGATTGAGATAAGGCATAGAGCCGTCATCCTTATTATTCTCAATCACCGTTCCTTGATATGTGAGATGACTGAAGATATGATACCCAGTATCATGTGCATGGCCATGCTATTCTTCCAGTCACTCTCGATCAAGCGGCCGAGAACCGATATCTTTCCCATACCTTAGTATGAGGGATAAATCCCTTAGCCGTCTTTCGTGTCACTCATGTAGCCCGTCCCCAAGCCAATCCTGGCCGTTATGGAAGCCCTGTTACGGACAACGTTAGGCTCAGGTCAAACAAGGTTGTTGACTACATAGCGATCACAAAGACTCCTTGGTCTAAGGATACATGACAAGCTACAACACTGAATATGTTCATGACTTAATCTATGGCACATATTCAGGGCGGGTCGTCCAATATCATGTCCCACATGATATCTATGATCAGACTCCGGAATCTCATTCCAATGACTAACAGAACGTAAGCCATAAAGAGCCATCTTTCATACTAGTCGCTTCTAGTGAAGCTTTGTTGACTAGGGACCCATCGAGTGTGATCTATCTCGATCTATGGTTCTATTCGCATGGTGGGCATAGATCAGAGCACACATCGATATATTACTCCAACACATAAGTAATATAAAGCCGCTTTAATTTTATTGCTAACGATGATATATACATTTGGACATTTAGGATTGAACTACGGGCACTAAGACTAACACTCTGGCGCGGTCTTTGTACCAGATGGAGCACCGCTGTCCTTGGCTTTGAAGACCCGACGGCGATGGAGCATACCCGGCGGTGGAGTAAGGAGGGCCGGAATCACGTGGACCCTCTCCTCTTTAGGGATCGAAATCCCCTCGCAGAGAGTCTCTAGAGTCGTCCTCCCTAGCACAAACCAAGGGAGCTTTCCTACGAAAGGGGTCTTGATACCGTGGGGGCAACAGAACGTTTGTAAAAATCTCCAAGCATGGCGAGACGACTGTTGGAGCAGGCAGATGCGGTGGAGTGGGGCTGGAAACAGTCGTGGATGGCGGTACTCGAGGGGCACCGTCAATAGGAGGGGCTTTCGGTGGAGGGTTGAAAACCCTAATGTTGCTTGCTGGAGAAGGCACAACAACAATCTTCAGGTGATGTCCCCGACGTGGCTTACTCGACGACGCAGAAGACCCCGGGGAGATTGCCACGAGAGCCGTGGATATTGGTAGTGATGGGTTATCAGACGATGAAGAAAGGGTGATCGGAGCATATGTGTTTGGTTTCGGTTTCCTTCGACGTCATTGCTTTAAAAGAACCACCTCGAAAGAAAGGCGAGGGGGAGGCACAAGGGTCGAGACCTACATCAAGACAGATTGAGATGAGACAAGACCGACAAGGACAACAGTCTTATTGACAATGGTGATAGAAAGCTTTATAGTTAGGACTAGGAGTTAAGATTTTCTGGAGAAAACACTCGACACACACGAGAGAGTTTTTTTTAATAGGTATTTATATATTAGTTGGTGAATGAGTGAATGACCGGATAAAGTAAACTACTAATAGTCAACGTTAGTGTCCGTAAGAGGATTATCTTGTAAGCTAAGCGCGTATAAAGAAAGGTAGAGAGGTAATCATGTGCTCATCATCTCATTATCATTATACATGTGGTTCTTCGTTTCGAGGCCCCTCACAACTCCAACTACTTTATCGATTAATTACTAAAAACAAAATAAATCATGAAAAATAACCTCTTATTTAGATTGTTAAAGAATCTTATTCATGGATATAATTTGAAAATTAAGTTGCATCCAACTAATGTAATAAATGTATATTAAAAAAAGGAATAATTTTGGTTGTAGTAGGAAAGCGAGAGAAAATGGCCACCTACTTGTTACGCTCGGCCTCTGTTTCCTCTCCTTAAAATACAGAGCTTTTACACATTTTCCCATTGATTTTCGAACCACCACCTCCTCTGTCTTCTCCATCAGCCGACACCATTTAACTCCAACCCGAATCTTCCTTCTCTCCACCCATTTCTCAATGTCTTGTTTCAGATCTTGAACAAGATCAATCAATCAATCTTCAGTCCCTTTTCAAGTACCATTTTTGTCCTCTGAAATGACCCCAAATCACGTGATTCGCGATTTGCAACCACTTTCTCCGGCGAGCTCGCCGCCGCACTCTTCCGACACCAGTTTCCCAATCCTGACCATAGCCATTGCAGGAATCTTGGCGACGGCGTTGTTGCTGGTCATCTACTACGTCTTCGCCGTCAGACGCTCCATCAGCGTCGATCTCCTCCGGCGGCTCTACCCGTCCCAGCGGCGGAGCCATGAGGACCCACTGATGGTCAACGCTTCCCCAATCCGGAGCCGAGGCCTCGACGAGTCCGTCATCAGGTCAATCCCCACATTCCGGTTCCAGATGGGGAGCAACCGAGACCTCGAGTGCTCGGTCTGCCTGAACGAGTTTGAACCGGACGAGATGCTCAGAATCATACCCAATTGCAGCCACGTGTTCCACATTGATTGCATCGACGTCTGGCTCCAGAGCAACACCAACTGCCCCCTCTGCCGAGCCGGCATTTCCAGCGCGCCGCCGTATCTGATGGTGGCGCCGCCGAACCGGGTCGCGGAGAGCGCCTTGGGCGGGGACGAGGATTTTGTGGTGATTGAGCTGGGAGGAGAGAATGAAAATGATACTAGTACAGCTCCAGCTCCAACTCTATCTCCAGTTCCAGCTCCATCAGCATTGGCGGTTAGTCCATCGCCAAAGAAGCGGGGGCACGAGAAAGGGAGGAAGCTGAAGAAAGGGACGAGCCTGGGAGATGAGTGCATTGACATTAGAGGCAGTGAGTTCCGAGTGCAGCCGGTAAGGAGGTCGGTGTCGATGGACTCGTCGGGCGATCGGGGGCTGTACTTGGCGGTGCAGGAGATTGTTCATGGCAGGCAAGGTGAAGGTGAAGCTGAAATGGGAGGTTGGAGTAGGAGGTTGTTCTTTTCCTTTGGCAATGGGAGCAGCAGGGGATTAAGAAGTAGTGCAGTTTTGCCCCTTCCATTCGACCCTTAACTTGAAGTTGCTCAATTTGTTTCACTTTTTTTTCTTTCCACCATTCTTAGCTCTACACAATTTGTTAGGACAGAGTTTAGATGCATTGTGAAGCTGTATATGTGACCATAACAAATATTACATTTATCGAAAGGGTTCTTTTTGATTGAATTATAATCATGGATTGAGAGGTGTTTAGGTTCATTTTCAAAACAAAAGATCATTTGAAACCTTAAGCTTAACCTCTTATCTATCAATTCATATTTTGTTGTGGGTTAGATTATATTTTTCTATCGTAACTAGTTGTTTTTTGCGAAGTTGTTTAAAAACGCTTCGTTTTAGCTTTTAGATTAAAGCTTAATCGATCTGGACGTAAAGGAATGGATGTCAGAGTCTCATAGTGCAAATGTATAAATCATAAGATCATTGGACCTAGGCTTATACATTTAAGTCATGGAAGAATGAGTCTTTGGATGTTTGGATCCGAATTAGATATGTGAGATCCAGTATAATTGAGATGAGGACTTTTCAGAGATCATGGTGGGGGCTAAAACAGTAAAACTGGAGGAAGTTCAAGATCTTGACCAAGGTTGATAACAACACTGCACAAGTACTACCCTCCCATCACATGTTTGATATTAAAATATAAACCATTGTCAAAAACCAAGGACTCTCTGCACACTATATAAAACAAAGATTAAATAGAACAGAAAAAAATGTGTAATATAATATAAGACGTCCCAGGTCCATCCACATGTTGTCCATAGAAATTGCCCACCTCTCCCTCTCTCGATTTGTTGAAAATAAGACAAGTAGTAAGTGGTCAAAAAGGTTATCCACCACCCCACACAAAAGTCAAAATGAGAAGAGGAAGAAGAAAATAAAACTAGAAGTTAAAGAAGAGGGAGGCGTCCAGTTCCTTTGAATAAGAGTAGAGGTGGAATTGGGGGCTCCCCTCTAAAGTCTAAAGTATGGATATAGTTTTCAGACATTGACCGGTCAAACATGAAAACAAAGTACAAATCAAAACACCAAATAGATAGGGGTATGGCATGATTATAGAACTCATTAGGCACTTGTCTGAATAAGTTTTAAATGGAATCATTATACAGTTTAGTTAGAGGAAGATGCAAGGAACAAAGCATCTGTTGCCTATGATTGACCACCCAATCAAAATGGGTTGTCACTAAAATATATGCTATGCTATAGTGTAGTGTAGATTCAAAGAAGATTAACATTTGAGGTTTGGGTCAAATGAAGAGCATCCACATCTTGCGAGTGAGAGAAAGCAAGTTCTCTCTGTTGAAACCCTAACGCAACCTCTTCTTCTGCGGCAGTCGTCACTGACGACCCTCGTGGCTCTGGCCATGGGATTGTCGGTGGCTCTCTCTCCCACGTCCCTCTAGCCGCCACCTGTCTCACCTGCATCTGCTCCTCTCAGCCGTCCTCCTTCTCTGATTTCCCACCTCCGGCTGCCGCTCACCGGCCCCGACTCTCTCCTCCACCTCGCTTGTCGTCCTCTGCCCGGGGCCACCCTCCTCGGCCGGGACGCGTGACCCTTCACCTATGCTCGCCGCTGCCCTCAGCCTTACCGGTTCGCCGTCCTCCGCCTGTGCCCAACAACCTCCGCCCTCAGCTTCCCGTCTGTAACACCCTCCTCCACCCCGCCCGCCAGATCTGTCGGCCCAGTACTCGGGCCGGTCAGATATTCCGGCAAACCTCCATTCTGTCGGTCTGGTCGATACCCTGGCCCAGCCTTGCCTCCTGCCTCACCTCCTCGCAAAGATGACGGCCGACAGCCGTTTTCCCCCTCCCCGAACTTTTCTCGCATCAACGTCGATACGAACTATGCTAGACGGGCCTCTCCGACATGCTCCCTTGGCCAGACAGTCAGATCTGCTCCCATCGTTCGCCTCCGAAGCACCGCAGTCCGAGCCATGCTCCTTCTTTTTATCGCGCTCAGCCGGCCAGTCCCGTACCATTTCCCTAAGCGGATCAGATCTGCACTGCCGACGTCGCACACCTCCCCCTCGCTCCGATCTCATCCCCAATCATCGGAGGCCGGTCTTGTGTTCTTCGTCTTTGTTGTTGATGTTATTGTTTTGTTATGTTGTTTCGTTTTCCTCCAAGTCCCATGTCTAGGAGCCTCGTTGTTAAAGACTTGTCTTTAACTGGCGAGCTTTCGTTACTTATGGTTACCACTTTTAATGGTGTGATCGGTTGTGTCTTTCTATTGGTTGTTTCTTCCGGAACCTCGGTAAGAAAGAACAACCTGATCGTTAGTTGTCAAGGCGTTGTGTCACTATATATGGGAGCTATTATCTCGCTGGTCGTTTTTTTGGGTTTCCGTAAACGATCGATGGATACAACGTTCGTTTGGTCTGTTCTGTAAGGTTTGTTATGATTAATGAATCTTTATTATAAAAAAGGTTTGGGTCAAATGTACCGACCCTCTCACGCTTGATCAAATGGTCCCAAAATCAACAATACAAGCCTTTATTTATGGGTACACCAGATTTTTGTTATTAATTTTTATTTTAAATTCCTTGGTGGTAGGACGGTGGCGGCTTGAAGCAATTTCCATCTGGTTAGGACAGGACCACCCCAAGGATTTTAGTGGTGGGTTGATAACGTTTATTTAAGCAATGAATCACTATTTTATTTATACTTAACAATGGATATACAAATATTGGATCTAAACAAACAGAAAAAAAAAAAAGGATAGATCCGTGCCTATTAACAATTCGCAAAGTGCATTTTTTTATGGGATATGTTCCATCATTCTGTTTAGAGATTGAAAAATCCATAATCATGGGATATGCGATTCTTGCAAATTGAATGTATTTTTTCTATTTTTCACCTCAATCCCTTAACTATTAATTTTTTTCACCTCAATATCCTAACTATTTTTAGTGGCACTTCAATACCTTAAAATGTATTTTTTTTCCACATTGATACCCGCTGTCAAATTGTCATCCATTTTTGGATGAAAACACTTAAAAGTCCATAATACCACTCACTACTATTGGGGGAAGTTAGTTAAGGACGGTTGGGTGCTTTGTGTTGCAAGAAACTTGGGTTAGAACTTGGTTGTAACTACTTGAGGGCTAGTCCCTTGGCTTTGTTTTCTATTTCGAAAACAAGGTTTCTATATAAACAAAAAAATTGCTGATCAAAAAAAAAAAATTTAAAAGCATGCCATTGGTTTTCAAAATTTCTTTAAAAAAATCAGTTTTTAATGTTACAAAAATACATTCTAAGATAGTGAGTTGCCACAAAAAAATGCATTATAGGGTAGTGAGGTGAAAAAGGGCATTCTAGGGTATTGAGGTGCCACTAAAAGAAGTTAGGGCATTGAGGTGAAAAAAATTAATAGTTAGGGTATTGAGGTGAAAATTACCCTTTTTTAAGAGTTGGAGGCGTTGGCTTAAGAGGGACTAATCGTGTAGACGAAGACGACGAGCAATGGTGTAGAGCTTGATAATGAAGTTCATTGCAAAAAAAAATTACATGGACTAAATTAATTTAGTCAGTCTGAATCTTATTTGACCCCGTCTCCATGTAGATTCCTGCATATATACACAATCCAATTCTACAATGATCCTGTACGAAAGATACGTGTGCAATCCAAAAGCGACTCTATCAGGAAGCCAACACAGAGAAGACCCAAACGACGTCGTTGAGACGTAGCCACGACACCAGCGATCAGTTAACGTGCCAGCTGGCATTTAGTTATGTGTCGTGTCTGGCCGTTAGAGCTCAGTTTGTTTGTTACGGTTACGTGTCGTTGTAAGAGCTGCACTATAAAGCTCCGAGTCAGTACATTTCTTCATCATCTTCTTCATTATAGTATTTGCAGAGAACTTGTAGAGAGAGCGAGAGCGAACTTGGCAACTCAGGAGCCAGAGCCGTCTGTAATCTTCACGAGTTCATCAATAAAGCTTCAATTTCTCCTAATCACCGAGTAGCCTGACAAAGTGGTATCCGAGCCTCCGACCACGGAAACAATGACACAAGCAACCAAGTTGAACGACATCGCTCGCCGAGCAGCGGAGGCTAGTGTAAAGACCGCTCCGTTTTTAAGAATTAAAATAGTATTATTTTCGACTTGAAACGTCGTGGTTGGAAAACGGGTTGAAAATTGGATCGATTACAAAAGAAAAAGAAAAAAAGAAAAGAAAAAGAAAAATAGAGTTGGGCTGGACTAGGCTGACCAGGCCCGGTTAGAGACCAGGCCCAAGCCAAAGCCGAGCCCATTTCCGCGCTCGGCTCAAACCCAAGCGACTAACCCTAACGCGTCACTTCAGTTGACTCAGATTCACGCACGACTCCCAATGTCTCTTCTTCCTCTCGCCATTTCTCTCTCTCGCGAACCAGAACCAGCGTCGCCGCCGTCCCTTCTCCGACCTCTTTCACCTTCTTCTCTTCTCCTTCTTCTCTTTTGCTTCCACCCACGACCTCACAACACCAGAAACCCTCTCATTTCCCTTCTTCCTCCCTCGAATCGAAGCGAAACGTCGCCGCCCTTCCTCGTTCAAGCCTCGCCGTACCAGAAACAAGCAGAACCAGTGACGGTGAGCCCATTTCCCGATCGGATTCGCCATCCTTGTCAATCCTTTCCCCGGAATCCGCGCGCGCGCAAGCTCATGATGGTCGGGTGTGGTTGGAGAGGTTCGAAGGAATTCTCAAACTCCAGATCTGAGTTTTCACGCCAGCGAGCTTTCCACGGCATCAGATCTGGACGGGAGAGCTCGGAACTCGCCCCAACCACTACTCCCATCGTCACTCCGAGGCCTAACGCCGTCGCCGTCGTCGAGAAAAACCCCGACCTCGCCTCTATCGTTGTCGCCGGAACTGGGCCAGAACCCTATCCGCCGTCGCCTCCGTCACGTCTCAGGCCAGGGACGGGCCTGGGCCAGAACCGAGCTACGGACGGGCTCAGGCCTGATCTTGAGTTGGGCCTCGGGCCTGGCCTTGATCTGGGTAGGACCTGGACGAGGATCTGGGCCGGACCTGGACTCGGGTCTAGGTCGGGTCTGGATCCGAATTTGGGTCGGGCTCGGGTCAGGACCGGGTCTGGACTCGGATCCGGGTCAGTTTGGATCCGGTTTCCGGATTCGGGCCGTTTCGGGTCGGACTCGGGTCGGGCCGGGTCAGGACAGTTTTATTAATAAATAAATTAAATTAAAGGACTAAAATTAGATAAAATTCAAGGACTTAACAGTTAAATTAAAGGACGAACTTGTTAAATTAGAGGACTGTTAGAACTGGATCGGGACTGATTACGAACTTTATCTGTTAAACCCAAACCTTGACTTCGCCCGAGAAGACCGGAGGTAGGCCTGGACGTCAGCAACTAGGAGACGTAGTTGTTGGTTTATCTTGAGGTAGGGAAAAGTACTAAACTCCTCGAGTAATTTAAGAACTTTAATAGTATGCCTATAGGATAATAATAACCGGAAAGGTCCTAGAATGCATGTAGGATGTGATTCACTAGAGTAGCCGCTCTTCAATTATACTAATAATCGGAAGAGTCTAGTATGCATGTAGGATGTGATTCACTAGTTAACCGCTTTCAATATCTTGGGAAATTGTCGTGCTGGTATAATGGTCATGTCGAGCCTTAGGACATTCTTGTTGAATGTATTTATTGATGATTGTTCGCCTTAAAGCTGTGGTATGTTCCGTTCTTAGGATAAGACAAGAGTCAAACTAGATTAATTGAATTATGATGAATGTGATATGAATGGTTGTTCGTGTTAGGATTGGTTGGATGAATGTGATGAATGTAATAGTGAATGTTGGCTTGTGTTATGATCGGGTGAGTGATAGACCGATGATACATGATATGTAAGTTATGCCGGTAAGCTTGGTGGATAACATGAATTTGTTGTATCGTGATTTGTCGGGTATTGCGTGCCTTTGTTGTTTACTTGGCGAGGGTGTTTCCGGGATGATATCCGATCTAGAGGGTAAGCCGGTCCGATACGTTTACATTGTTGCTTCACCTCGATGCTACGTGTCCCGGGAATACCTAGACCGAGAGACATTCCGGTATGGTATATTATTGTCTTATACGATGCTACGTGTTTCGGAAAGACGGGTTCCACCTCGATGTTACATGTTCCGGGAAGACCGAGGCCGATGAATGTTCCGGAACGATACTTATTTTCTCATTCGGATGCTATGTGCTCCGGAGAGACACACTTTGTCACGCCCCAAATCCTTCGGGGAACGAACAGACAACACACTTTCCCAGCACTCCTTCGGGTAAAGCACTGATCACGTAACCGTCGGCCTAGATGTCCTACACCGGCATACCCCCTCGATGTAGACCATCGTACCGGAACCACTACCCGGGGGACCGCGCATACATGGGACCACACCGTCGGCCTAGGTACTACCATACACCGGCGTACCCCCTCGGTCGTATGTACCATACCGGAAACAACTCCTCGGAACACACATCAAGATAATATCACACATCACAATGCCATAATTAAACTCGGCTTACCAAGCCCAACAATCGAAACACAACACGTCACGTCGGTCTATCACTCACACGACCATGTCACATCCAAGGGTTCACATCAACACAAGCACGACACACTCGCTTACACATAGCAACAACATGCTTAGCGGATATACTAATTCTTGTCTATTAACTGACCGACACTAAGTCACACAGTGAGTACAACACACCATAACAGGCAATTCAAACAGCACACAACCTACGGCTCGACATGACCGATCTATCAGCACGGTAATTTCCCAAGTATTGAAAGCAGTTAACTAGTGAATCACATCCTACATGTTACTAAGACTCGTCCGGTTATTATCTGATATAAACGATCGTTCCAGTTTTATTAATCCTAGCATGCATGCTAGTAACTTTCCGCAATCAAACCGGTATCCGCTACTTTCCCTACCTCAACCGAAGTACAACAGCTACGTCTCCTAGCTGCTGACGTCCTGGCTTGCTACCTCCGGTCTTCTCTTCGATCGAAGTCGGACTCTAATTTAAATCCGACAGTTGTCTTTTAAACTCGAGTGGACTAAAAGCAGGATAATCCGACGAATCGGATTCGAGTACTCGGGCCCCGAACACCGAATCTGGTACATGTTTCCCGAGGCACGAATCCCGAGGCACGAACCCCGATGCATGGGTTTCGAGGCTCGGTTCCCGAGGTACGGGTTCCGTGGCACGAATCCCGAGGCATGGTTTTCGAGGCGCGATTCCCAGGGTCCGATTCAGCGTTCCACTTTTTAAATCTTGTTCTAAGTCCGATTAAGCGTCCAATTTAAACGACGTTTCAAGGTTCACAGATTCGATCCGAAGTCCAATTTAAAAACAAATCTGACTTTTAAACCCTTTTTAATTAAATTGGATTTTATTTTACTTTCCTTTTCAAAATTATTTTCTTTAAAATTTCTGTTCCACTTTCGTTCCCACTCGCCCAGATCGAAGGAGATTTCGGTTTCAACAGTGCTCAGATCCAAAAGAAGTTCGAAAAAAACGAAAGGGAAGAGGGAGGGTTTCGGTCACAAACCGACCACCAGCGGTGACAAATCAGCCGGGGCCTCACGGGGTAACGCTCACCGAGGGGAAAGACGACGACGAGAGGATGGCTTCTCGGGTGTCTGTGGCGGTTGTGGAAGAGGGAGAGGCTCGGTACGGGGTGTGACTCGGGAGATCTGAGGACGACGGCGACAGCGTTTTGACTGAACGGAGAAGAGAGAGTTTCAGGGCGGCAGCGAGAACTCGGATCTGAGAGAGGGAGGGCTCGGGTGAGGAATGGCCGACGAGGTGGCTGGTCAGAGAGGAGCGAGGGAAAGGGAAGGTCAGAGAGGGACGGAGGGAGCGAGGATCGGGAAGTCAGGGACGTGCTGAGACGAAGAAGGAAGGTAAAGAAGGAGAGAGGGGAGCTCGAGTTCGGTTGTAGAGAGGAAAGTGAGAGGACGGAGGCGTGAGGGAAGTGAGGGAATGAAGCATTGAAACCCTAAAATGTGGCTTAAGTAGCCTGGCCGGAATTAAACGGGTTTGGCAAACTTGTGGGCTTCAAGGCCCAAAGCGAGAAGACAAGCTGACGGGGCGGGCCTGGTTCGGGCCGGGTGTGCTGGCCGGGTCTGGTCCGACCCGGTCTGGCCCTTTACCCCTCTCTTTTTTCAAAAACTCTCAAACTTCGACCCGATCTCCCACCACAACCTTACTAACAACCGACCCGCTACTTTTTCAAACTCGACGTTCCGAACGATTTAAATTTAATAACTTAACCTTTTTAACCGGAGCGGTCTTCACAGTCTACCCCCTTAAAAGAATTTTGTCCTCGAAATTCAAAACGTACGCGCTCCACTTAACCCTGTCTCAGGGAACGTCCTACTAAAACTCCCAGTCATCACTCTTTAAGCGCCCGGAAAACATTTAAGTCACTTAGTCGGTATTGGGAACCTCCGTCGGTAGAGACGTCACGCCGCCACACGTAACTTGGTCGAGGCAACCTATGCCAGAACCGTCCGTCGGTATAGGTATCAAACTGGAGCAAAACTAACATCGCCCTTAAAACGGATCCATCCCACCAAAACTTCTCCTCAACCACTCTCTTCACTACAGGTATCGCGTACACAACAAAACACAAAAGTCCACCACACTTCCGCTGCGGCACTCTGATCTCAACGTTACTTGGCCAAACTAGGGCGCGAACTCAGAAATAACATAAAACGACTTAAACGAAACGCAAGCTCAAAAGTTCCAACAATAACCAAAAGTAACAAACCAACACGAGTCAAACACTAGTCTAAAAAATAAAGCACAGTTCTAAAGTCAAAATAAAAACAACTTCCGGACTCTCGCTAGTCCCACGCTCCTCAATATCCTCTACTACGTAGCGTGCTCGAAATCACGAACGGTCCCACGATCAGAGTCCCATCTCTCTGCCCGTGAATCGACGACAACATACACCCGACCCCTGCCGAAACGGAGGTCCGCCTCTCGGACGTGGTGGAAGTGCCACTTGTTGTGCCACTCTCAGCCTCGGTGCTGGCGCGCTCGCTGCCTGCCACGGAGCTCTCTGCGTCTGAGCCTGATGCTGCTAGAACTGAGGCGACTGCCCAGTCTGCGACTATTGAGGTCGCGGAGACGACATCTCTCCAACTCGGTCGGGAAATCTAGCCGCAAGGTGCCCAGGTCGTCCGCACTGGTGGCATATCATTGGCCCAACGCTCTGTCTCCTCTCAGATCTGGTCGCAAAGCGATCCACTGGTCCGCTCTCCAGACACTCTCGAGCTACGTGGCCCTGCTGTCCACATCGAAAACACGCCCGTTCAGATGGGGTAGGTGCAACGGAGGCCACTGATCCGACCTGTTGTGTCCCTCTCAGCTGAGTCTGAGGCTGGAACGATCCCGTGAATCTCGACCTCCTCAGATCACGAGACTCCGATGGCCTCAGGAAGCCGCTCGGCCTCGGTCTGACCTCTCGAACTCTGGTTGTCTCCCGGAGGCGTCGCTCCATGGCCAATGCCCGGTCCACCAGGTCTAAATATACCTGAGTCCTCATAGCAGCGAGTCGATCTGCTATAGTGGGATGGAGGCCTTCCTCAAACCGTCGACATCGCAGAACCTCCGTCTGTACCATCTCAGAGGCAAAACGGGACAGGGATGTGAACCTCGCCTCGTACTCGGAGACGGTCATACCGTCCTGTCGCAGCCCCAGGAACTGCTGGTGTTGATCGTCCAACACCGACTGAGGAAAGTACTGCTTCAGGAAACGCTGTCCAATCAGCGAGTAGTCATCTCCCACGCGCGCCTGCTCGCGCTGCCACCAACGTTAGGTATCACCCTCTAGCTGGAATGCGCAAAGGACACTCTCCTACGTCCGTCCAGTATACCCGAGGTTTCCAGGTTGCGGGTCATCCGCTCCAGCCATCCCTCGGCTGCCTCGGGGTCTGGCTCCCCGGAAAACACTGGTGTGCCAAGCCTGCGGAAGTCTCTCAGCATCTGAGCGGTGCTGATGTCGACCTGATCGGGTCTCAAGGTCGTGGCTGTAGGTGCAGCAGGTATGGTCTCCGGTGCCGGAGCCGTAGTCTCTCTCTCTGCCCCCCTCCGGGCGAGGGTCTCTACCAAGCTCTGGACGGTGCAGGTCAACTCCTCCAAAGCCACCGCCTGATTAGGCTCAGTGACAGACGGAACCCTAGATGGAGGTCCCGATGATCCGGTATCGGTCATTTCGTGCTCCTCAGCACGTGCATTGTCACGCCCCAAATCCGATTTTGGCCGGACTCGAGACGTGACTTGAAGTAAACGAGATAAAAATAGAAAACAGTAGTGAACTCCTTTAAAGCTGGAACGAATCCCAAAATATTTCTCAAGTAATTCGATCCAAAATCTCAAATATAGTGTCAAAACTCAACATGTAACATAAGATAAATAAAGTTTAACAACGTGGACCAACACGTCTCTAATACAACCCTCAAGACATCAAGAAGCTCCCGAGCCTCGAATCCCTTAGATATCAAGTACGCCTGCATACACAATAAGTAAACAAGTAGGGGTGAGCTTACGCTCAGTAGGGAAAATCATAACAACTTTAGCCTCCAATTTTAGTGATAAAACTGCTTTAGTCCAGGTCACAAAAACACTTAATACTTTTAGACCAAAGGTTGTAGTAAATATAGAAGATGTCACAAAAGCTCTTAATACCGTTAGACCAAAAGATGTAGTAAACATATAAAAGCAACAAGAAAAAATAACGCATTCTCAAGGATAACGATAACTTCCCGGAGGATAAATGGAGAACACTGTAATAAAGTAAAATACCATCACACACAATTTACAATTAAACATCATTAATCAATGATATACTAAGGAATCAGTATAACGAAGAATGGTAACACATTCTTAAAGGTAACAGTAACTTTAAAAGAATTCGTAAAAAGTACTGTAAATAATTTATAACTACTAACATGGGAGCAAGTAATATCACACCAACCACTCGCTTTCTCAAGCCTCCGATCCACGAATAGGTTCTTGTGTCACCTCGGGTACCATATCCCGATCCACAAGTGTATCCATGTCATATAAGATTTTCCCTCGGTCCAGAGGAAGCACATGCATCGGTGCACCGGAAACAATCCCAGAGGGACGCTTATCATCGGGATTCTCGGAAATGCCTCCAAAGGACCATATGTCATAGGGAACCAAGGTAATGCTCCCACAGGACACATACACTTGGGATAAACCATAAGTAACCATTCCTCGTAGGGTAAACCGCTCAATTGCCCCACAAGGTCCACCTCCAATGCCCGCAGGCTCCAATAATCAATGCCCCGCAGGCTCCAATACCAATGCCCTCAGGCTCCAATAACCAATGCCCCGCAGGGTCCAATATCCAATGCCCGCAGGCTCCAATGACCAATGCCCCGCAGGGTCCAATATCCAATGCCCGTAGGCTCCAATAACCAATCCCCGCAGGGTCCAATTAACCAATCATTATCCTAAGGATCTGCCAAACACCAAAGACTATAACACCACCGGATTACCCCCCCCCCCCCCCCCCCCCCCCTGGTGTAAGTACATAACACATCAACCAACCAACGCTTATCGAATCACACTTTCACCACAACACACCAAATACATCCATTTAGTCCTCTACACTTACCGTTCTACTTACATGTCACGATCTATCGGTCCATCGATCACCTGATCGTACCGTTTGGCACAATCAGTCATACTCGATCATCCTTTCAACCAATCAATTATTCAAACATTCAATCACTCAACCAATCATGTAAACATTCAATCAACCAATCATGTAAACCTTCAATCAATCATTCAAGCACACAATTTAACTAGTTTCATTAGACTCTTAATTTAACTTTGAACTAAGCAAACGAGCATGTGAAGCAAGCACAAACAACTAATCTGAGGGCTCATCACGGCCTCTCTACCAGTAAAGCAATTCCCAAGTATTGAAAGCGAATTACTCTAGTTATTCACATCCTACGCATGCATACTAGATGTCACGCCCCAAATCCGGTTCTTGCCCGGACTCGAGGCATGACTAGTAATAAATGATTTAAAAGGTACTAACTCAACAATAAGTTCCTGAAAACTCCAATATGAAACTCAAATCCACAAAAATATCGGTCTAAAACATAAATAACCCTCCAGGGGTGTAATAATAATCCCCCACAAGGTTTGTTCCAAACTGAAATAAAATAAAAGCGAAGTCTCTACAGACACCCACACCAAGAAGCTCCCGAGCCTCTACTCCTCAATCAAGCCTGTAAACACAACATTAAACACATAGGGGTGAGCTTGCGCTTAGTAGGGAAAACACATAACAAGGGGGACATTAAACTCAATAAAGTCAACAGCAAAGTCAACAATATAGATCTTAACAAACACGGGTAATAGGTAAACCAGCCAATGCCGTGGCACATGAAGTCTCCACCCTCCGATCCACATATGATGTGTCCTCTCGGATTTTCCCTCAAATCCAGAGGAGACGCGTAACATTGAGGCGACCGGAAACAACCCTTCGGGACGCTTATCATCGGGATTCTCAGAAACGTCTCCAAAGGATTTTATGTCCTTGGGAACCAAGGTATTTCTCCCATAGGAAGCATACACTTGGGCAATTCAATAATAATCAGTTAATAATTGAATAACGCACTCAAACCGAAACACGAAACAATCCAATCCCAACAACCACCAATTCATTGTCACACATAACTCACGCATCACCAATTTACCACAACACACAGTACACGAATCACATAACCACAGCACACCAATCACACAATCACAACTTACCGTTCACTTACCAGTCTCGAACCAACGGGGCATCGATCACCTGATTGCACCGCTCGGTACAACCAGTCATACTCGATGCTCCAAGCAACCACTTAAGGAAGACAAGCAGTCATTCAAATACCATCACCGGTCAAGTACGAGTTTAATCAACCAATCATAAAAACCTTCAATCGAGCATTCACATAAGCAGTTCAACTAGTTCCATTAGACTCTTTAGCATATCCACTAACCAACCAAACAACCAAGCATGTGATCCTAACACGCAACTAATCCGAGGGCTTTGCCAAGGCCACTCTACCAGTCAAACAATTCCCAAGTATTGAAAGCGAGTTACACTAGTGATTGGCATCCTAATCATTCACCACTAGACACTTCCGGTTATTAGTAATAGAAAGACCATTATTCTAGTTATTCGCATCCTATAGGCATTTCTAGGACCTTTTTCAATTTTATTAGCCTAACATGCATACTAAGCATCATAAACGAGGAGTTAAGGCTTTCCCTACCTCGAGGTCTTCCTCTCAACACTCTGATGATAAGCCCGGTGGTCACCACTCCGTTCTTCACTCGGGTCCCGGCGTGATCTTTGCTCCTCAAGCTCGATCCCCAAAGTCTTGGACACAAAGAAACGTTAATTAGACTCCACTTAAACAGCAAGTAAGACCCCCAAAGCCCCTCCAAAGTTCAGCTCAAAACCAATATCAACCAAGGTGAAAAACCCTCGAAGAAACCCCCACCCTGGTCTGTCACGGACCTGGTCACGGATCCGTGACGCCAACCATCACGGTTACCGTCACGGAGCCGTGACGAGTGCCGTCACGGACTCTCTCACGGAGCCGTGACGTCGCCCGTCACGGGATCCGTCACGGATCCATGGCGCAGCAGGGCAGTTTCGCCCTTCTTCAACCTCCAGCTCCTTTTCTCCGAAAAACCACCTTCAAACCCCAAATTTTACCCCTTCCAACTCCCAAAATAGTCCAAATCCTTCAATACTCGTCTACCCATGGTAGGAATCAGCACACAAACAAGTTTCTAATGATTCATCAAATCAAACCCAACTCAAAAGCTCCGACAACTAAGGATTTCTCACCAAAAACCCAACAAAGTTTCTCATCAATAACATCTCCCACCATTTCTACTCAAACCCAACAACATCTAGCAATTTCACCCAAAACCCATGAAAAGAGATGAAGGGAAATGAGGATTAGAGAGTTCCATTACCTCTAGAAGAGTGAGATGAAGAGGATGGTAGTGATTTTGAGAAGGGATGGCTAGAGGAAGACTTCAAGTGGCCTCCTTTTCCTTGATTCTTCTTCAAAGCTCCATGGGAGCTCTTCTTCCTTGCTCCTCCTCCAAATTTCGGCTACACCCAAAAGAATGAGTTGCTTTTGCTCTTCCAAACTCAAATAATACCTAGATGTATCAAATGACTAAAAGCCCTTGAGCTAGAATCCCTTGTAGAAGCTTTTGGGGGGTATAATGGTCCAAGACCACTCCTTTCTCTCCCTTCCAACCAAAAAGGGACAAGTGTCCAAGTAGGTTATTTAGTTTTCCAAAATAATTTCCAGCACAATAAAATAATGCTTTTAGTCGATAAAAAGTCTCGTTTTGACCAAAATTGACTTCCTCCAACATTATACTCAAACGAAAGGAATTTCTCCCCTTAAGCCAACCGTGATGATGGCTAGGTCGTTTGGGTTCCGGAAAAGTCCCGAGTGACTTCTTGAGTCATCGGTTGACTTTCCGGTAGCAAGTCAAACTTGCTTGGAAAGCCGTCGGTTCGACCGGAAGCGGGTCTTACACTAGACACGTCCGATTATTAGTAATTGAAAGACGATTATTCTAGTTATTCGCATCCTATATGCCATTCTAGGACCTTTCCGATTTTATTAACCTAATAGGCATACTAGTATTGAAATACTCGAGTAGTTAGGACTATCCCTACCTTGTGGTCTTCCTCTAAAAACTCTGCTGGAAAGCCGGTTAGTCTCTCCACCGTTCTTCACACTGGTTCCGGAGTGATCTTCGTCTCTCTAGTTCGGGTCCACGGCCTTTCCTCCTCTCAAGCTCGGGCTCACGGTCTTGGACCACAACAATTACAAAATTAGTAACCCAACGGAGCGTTCCTCAACTAAAAACACATAACAACCCTCAATTGTAGGAAAAAAATTCAAAGGGATGATTTAGGAATCGAAATGGACTCAAAAGGAAGGGTCTTGGTTCTGGAGATCTGATCCGGAATGCCATCCGGACCGTGTCACTTACCGTGCCAGAATCTGGCACGGACCGTATTACAGACCGGCCCGGTAACCAGCACGGACCGTGCGACACACCGGCCCGGAGTCTGACACGGACCGTGTGAGGTACCGTGCCGGACTCTTGCCGTTCCGTGCCGCGCACCGTGCCGGTACCTGGCCCGTTCCATGCGGCTTGCCATGCTGGCACATTGCCCGGTCTGGGTCACGTTCCGTATCGAACCAGTCCAGCACCTTCCCCTTTCTTCCCCAACTCGTATTTCACTCAAATCAAACCAAAAAACTCCATTTCCAACTTCTTCCAACTCTGAAAATGTTCATCCAAACCTTCAAACTTCAACACCCTCAATGGGTCTCATCAAACTTCAAACAAATACAATCAAAACCACCTATCTTCACTACTTCTTCTCCAAGTAACCACCATTAGAGCTAGTTCTTCAAGTTCAAGCCAAAAACCCACAAAACCCAAACTAGAAAGTGGATGGAATGAGAAGTTAAGAGCATCCATACCTCTAGGAAGATGAGATGATGAAGATGGAAGGAAAATGGAGAAGAAATGACCAAGAACAAGCTCCAAAATGCTAGCTTTCCTCTCTTTCTTCTTCCTCGAGAAATGAAGCTCTCTCTTCCTCTCTCCCTTGGTGAATTTCGGCTGCTACAACAAATAATGAGCTGAGTTGAGTGCTCATGTTGCTTCAAATGACCTATTATGTCCAATTACCAAAAGACCCTTAAGGTCCTATCCCTTTAAATGTAAGTTGGGAGGGTGTAAGAGTCATTTTAACTCTATTTCTTCTCATCCAAGGCTCTAATGCCATGTGGCCTTGTAGGAGCTCCTTTCTATTAACTTAATTTCAGCTGTCCACATTTCAAGTCGGAAAAGTCGATAAGAAGTCCAAGTTTGACCGAAAGTTGACCGTTACAATATTACAGTCAAACTGAAGGAAACGGCCCAACTAAGCTAACCGTGATGACGACTAAGCTTTTTGGGCCCCAGAAAGGTCCCAAATGACTTCCTGAGCCTTCAGCTGACTTTTCTTGCCGAAAGTCAAACTTGTTTAGAATTCACCGGTTCGACCGGGATCGACCGAGGCGATTCTTACAATCTACCCCCTTAAAAGAATTTCGTCCTCGAAATTTAAAACGAACGCTCTCCTCTTGACCCTTCTTCAGGGAACGTCCGCTCAAAACTAATAAGTGAGGGATCCGCGGTGTACTCCCGCAGTTTGGGAATACGTGGAAGCTGCTAGGAAACGACTCTAGTCCTGCCTGAAGATCTCAAATTGTTCGATAAGCTGCGGGGCCAACTTTCCTCCGACGCGGTCGAACCGCTAAAAGTCCTTCTTAGGATCACTTTCAGAAATACGCGCTCACCGATTGTAAACTCCAGAGGTCTGCACCTTCTAACTGCATAATTCTTTTGTCGGCTCTGCACGGTCTTTAACCGTTTCCGAATTTATGCAACATTCACTTAATCGTGCTTCACTAGATCACGCTATTTTCTCAAATGCCATACTTGGCAGTGAAAAACAGTCTTTCTCAACAGTTCGCAAATCCAACGTGCAACGTCTCACAACAACTCAAATTGTCACCCTTAGCGGTGCAAAACCGCCTTACCCAAAACTTCACGAAAACACGCGTAACGTTTCACCAACTCAAGAATACCGAGTAACAACACAAGCCGAGAAACATCTAAACACCTAAGAAAACTTAGGTGAAGATCTCGATATCCTACACCGGAATTTCCGTCGTCATAGGTATCCTGCTGGAACTCTCTACAAGTCAAACAAAGTCGGAACCACACACCATCATTACTTCTCAATTTCCTCCATAGTAATCGTTACCGGGACTAACCACAACAGAACTCAAACCCTACCAAGTCAAGACCAATCACCAGCAATTCTACAAGGAAGTATTACCCAATTTCAAACTTGGCGTTGGCCAACAATATTACTTAACGCTTCACAATTTCAACGTGAAACAAAGTAGATCAACACAAGGAATCAAGGAGTACACACAACAAGTCGTTTAGCCTTCAGACACTGGGAAAAAACAAATAGTGGTACTGATAACTTATACTGGAATCCAGCGTCGGTGTATTAAGCGGACGGCCACGAACAACCTCAATGTAGATACCTCTCACCAGAATTCTCGGCGGTGCAGGTATCACCCCAAAACAGTCGACATCGGTCTCGACATACCATACCGGAACTTTCCGTCGGTATGGGTGTCTTACCGGAGTACTCCGAAAATCAGACAAAGACGGAGCCGTCCGTAGATGTAACTCCTCAGTTTTTCCTTAGTAATCGTCACACGAATAGTTCACCCTGGAACGTCAAAAAGGTCATGTCACACACAAGACGAGCGAGTAACACACAAATGCAATCATCCAATCAAAGGTTCTCCTAACCGTTGCAGGGTTTGGAACAACCGCTCGTTTCATCACATCTCGTGGAAAGGTAGGTGTACCCCAATCAAGGAAATGGTACGATGTACCGACATCTAGTCGGAAGGCGGCACGCCTTAAAACATAACTTAATCAAAAGCTTCTGTCATACCAAGCATGGCACACTTGTCCAACGTAGCCGCATGTCACACCGGGTCAAACTTATCAGGATTCTCAACCTGATACCGGATCAATCACACATCAAATATCACAATCCTAGGTAACGGCAACGCCATCAACACTTACTACTATCAATCAAGAAGGCTAACCAACTCGCGATAGTTCTCTTGACGTCGCTACCTGTTCACTACCCCTGACCAAATCACCTTACAACTCGCTCCATCCAAGTCATCATCTCAACGAGACAACGGTTCTAAAAACCGGTGCACGGTTCAGTACAACCACAAACTCTACCGACATCTAGTCGGACGAACGATGCACACAACAGGGAACGATCGAACCTCTTACTGGCTCTTATTCGAAAGCAGGTGTCCTTCAAGGCACCAAAACTAACCGTACGATAATCACACTTGACAGCGATACACAATCCAAGATCGATTGACAAAGATCATCCCAACCAGTGGTATTCCTTATACCGTTTGACACTTGCTCATAAGCTATCGATCAAAACGACTTATAGTCAAGTTCTCCCAAGTCCCCACTTAAGGAGTAATCAGCACGTACTCAGATCTCTGGAATTTGAACAATTCAGAAATTAGCGCGGTTCCGTCAATCGTTCCTCGAGAAACTCCGAACCAACAACGGTTTACTCTTAACTTTCCATGTGCCCATGCATGGCACAAAAGCCGACCTACCACGCAACGCCTCATTCGGTGCCATCTTGTTACTGGCCTGGAAGCTTGTGGTAGTCGCCCTCGGCTGTCTGTAGTCGGACTTCAATGTGAAGTGTTCTCACTTCCATGGCGTAACTTAATGGTTATGCTTAGTCCTCGTGGGACTTTTGGCGTTCATTCTTCTTTTGCCGACAGAGGTACACCTTGGTACCCATTTCTCGTTTTCCGTGTTCTTCTTCGCTGGGAAAGTCGTCTGATTAACTCCCGGTGTTATCCGCCCGTTCCGGGTGGCCCGTGCACTGGTGGCAAACTGATTTGTCCCTCAGGGAAGAACGTAGGGAAAACATTCTAATCTAATCTTTCACGTACGACACACACTCGTGCAACTTTTTCGTTTGTTAACCGGAATGTCGAGACAATATCGTCTCGAAGGTTCGAATCTTATGACCTAAATCTTCTAGCGGGGTAGAAGAAGCTAGAGATTACGACTCATGTGGGTTATGGGTTCACCACGCTTCCGCTGTGCTACCCTGATCTTACCGTCGCTCGGTCATCTCTTGTGACCGTTCGGACCGTTTACTGGTCAAGGTTGCAACCTTTCACTGCTCGTCCATTCGCTACCGATAGCATTCGATGAACGCCTGATGTTTCACCAATCGAGTCTTAAAACTCGATTCTCACTATTAAAGAAGGAAAAGAGCTTCCCGTACTACTAGGTCTGTTACACCTCTTTCAAACTCAAACAGGCGTTCGTTGGTACTACCACACCTCTAGTCTGTGTGTTAAGATATGTGTTAAGATACGGGTGGGCTTACCAGTTCTAAAATTGTTCCACCATAAAGTAATCCCAAACCAAAACAACCAAGTGTAATACTCAAGTGTCGGCAAACACAGAAACCCAAGATTTAAATCGTAAACAAGTACTCTAAGCGATCTAGTGATCGGTATCAAATCCCTGAGCTAGGGGCTCGGCAATCGCGTACGCTCGGCCCTGTTGAAACGGAGGTCCTCCTCTCGGTGGCGATGGAAGAAACTGCTGCTGTGATAACATGCCCTCTTATCGGCTCTCGTAGGCCGACCTGCGGAACGATTTGTAGATCCATCACTCAACGGGCAGTCTCGGCCCAAATGTTCCAACTGTCTGCACGAGGGCCAAAACTGTGCCACCGGGGCAGGTCTAACGGACGCTACTACCCCAACCAGTCGGGTCTCACCGGACTGGTCCTGTGGCTGAAACAATCCTGAGGTCCTCTGCCTCCTAGGATCGCGACTCTTTGACGGCCTCGGGGAGCCACTCGGCCTCGGCCTGATCTTCCGTGGTCTGGCGGTCTCTCGAAAATGTTTCTCAACGGCTAGTGCCGTCATCTCCAACCCTGGTCTCCACATGCTGCCACCCATCGTATGCTTCTTCCTCAAACTGAAAAGTCGCGAAAGATGCTATCAAACGACTGTCAGATATCTAAAACGTATCTAGGTTGCGGTTAATCCGTTCCAGCCAACCAGCGACATCCACGGGGTCTGAACTCCCGGAGTCGACTGATGTGTCCAGCTTGCTAAAAGCTCTGAGTGCCTGGGACGTAAAGCTGTCAAAATGGTCTGGCCTCTCAACATAGGCTATGGTAGCCATGGACACGGTCTCTGGTGCCGGCGCTGCAGTCTCCTACTAAGCGCTGATCGCTGCTAAAACTGCGCGAACCACCTCCTCTAGAGGGGCCGTCTGAGTTGGCTCTGCGACTGGAGGAACTCTAGGTGGTAACCCTGACGGTCCACTCTTAAAACTATGGTGCTCTGTAGAAGTAGCACCCTGGGCACTTGCTGCCCCAGCCTGCTCAACAGCTGGTGTCTGGCTCTGCCCCACAGCTGGGCGGCTCCTGGTCCATCTCGGGTTGTAAACACGGGACATCTCGTGTACTCGTTGCATTTATAACGTAAGTTCCTATTTCAATTTAATTCAGGGGGTTCGATTTATCATAAAGGGACATTCTCATGCGTCTTAAAGGGATCTCACTTGGATCGGTAGTACGTAGTCTCGTTTAGAACAAATGGTTCGATCAAAACACAAGGACGTTCACGTGCGTCCCACAAGGATCATAAAAAGACAAACAGCACATAGGCTCAGTAAATATATATAATACTTTACATATAGGCAGACAAGGCCGCATCTTAGTGCGTCTTACAACAACAATCAGCGATTCAATCAAATCAATCAACTCCCACAGAAGGAACAGTCTCAATGAATTCACACAAATCACAAGGTAACATGCATACCCCTTGATCGGTAACTTCCCAACACGTGGGGTTCAAATCACAACACACAATTCCCAATTTATGTCCTCACATTCTTTCTCATAAGTCTCCACTCTTTCCATAATCCCCACACATTACTTTTCTCTTATAACATTCATGTCGATCTCACGTCGTTACAACCCAATTCAGGCGTCCCCGAATCCCGTTGTAACCACTTGACATCCCCCTATCACGCTCAACTACAGTGGCACCCCTGAGTCAGCCCGTGATAGTGCAAACACTTCAGTTTCTACCGAAAATTCGGCATGACTCGTTTGTATTTTCCTCTAACCATCCGCTTAAGCGGGACATTCATATAATAACATGTACACAGAGTCCTACCCATATGGTACACACAAAACATCTCAAATACACAACATCTTGAACACCATAAGTATCCCACGCGGGTCTTAGAAAATATCTCATTATCACCCGGTCAATGTAACCCTTCAGGTTTTACTTATCAATTAACGGCCGCCCTAAGCGGCAATTCCCTCAACAATTATTTAACCAACATGTCATAATCAACCCGAGCATCGCTTGTTCATTCGATCTCAACCCGATCTTAATCTCAACCTCAATCTCTATCTCAACTTATTCTTCATTTCAAACTCAATTCCAGATTTAAGTTAAGCATCAGCTTCCAACTCAATGTCAGTTTCAAACTCAATATCGATTTCAACTTAATATCAATTTCAACTGTACTTCTTAAATAACGATCAACACTTAAACAAGTCAACAATTCAATAAGTCAACACTTCAATAAATCAACACTTCAGTAAGTCAATCACTTCAATAAGTCAACACTTTAACTTTATCAATCAAGGAACAGCCATAAAAGGTGGCAACACACTCAACAAAATATTTACTCAACAACCAATTTATAACGGCTCGATCATTTCTCGTTAATCCAATCCCGATCTCAACTGTTCGGCTTCACCGATCACTGTAACTTACTGTCAATAGGGCAAGGATACCAATCAAGCAATGCAACCATCATAATATAAAAGATTCAAACTTAACAAACATTGAAACAATTCACAACTCGTGTCGTTCCAACTCTCTGCATCGATGTTTCCAAATTGCGTCACTGAGTACCTCGACTTAGACTTCCTAACTCTACCCACCTAATTGACGTTCGGTCCGAGGTTTTGAAAACACGTTCAAAATGTAACCAGGCTCTGATACCAAATTGTCACTCCCCAAATCCGGTTTAGGCCGGACTCGAGACGTGACTTGAAATAAACGAGATAAAAATAGCAAACAGTAGTAAACTCCTTTAAAGCTGGAACGAATCCCAAAATATTTCTCAAGTAATTCAATCCAAAATTTCAAATATAGTGTCGAAACTCAACATGTAACATAAGATAAATAAAGTTTAACAACGTGGACCAACACGTCTCTAATACAACCCTCAAGACATCCAGAAGCTCCCGAGCCTCGAATCCCTTAGATATCAAGTACGCCTGCATACACAATAAGTAAACAAGTAGGGGTGAGCTTACACTCAGTAGGGAAAATCATAACAACTTTAGCCTCCAATTTTAGTGATAAAACTGCTTTAGTCTGAGGTCACAAAAACACTTAATACTTTTAGACCAAAGTTTGTAGTAAATATAGAAGATGTCACAAAAGCTCTTAATACCGTTAGACCAAAAGATGTAGTAAACATATAAAAGCAACAAGAACAATAACGCATTCTCAAGGATAACGATAATTTCCCGTAGGATAAATGGAGAATACTGTAATAAAGTAAAATACCATCACACACAATTTACAATTAAACACCATTAATCAATTATATACTAAGGAATCAGTATAACGAAGAATGGTAACGCATTCTTAAAGGAAACCGTAACTTTAAAAGATTGCGTAAAAAGTACTGTAAATAATTTATAACTATTAACATGGGAGTAAGTAATATCACACCAACCACTCGCTTTCTCAAGCCTCCGATCCACGAATAGGTTCTTGTGTCACCTCGGGTCCCATATCCCGATCCACAAGAGTATCCATGTCATATCAGATTTTCCCTCGGTCCAGAGGAAGCACATGTATCGGGGCACCGGAAACATTCCCAGAGGGACGCTTATCATCGGGATTCTCGGAAATGCCTCCAAAGGACCATATGTCATAGGGAACCAAGGTAATGCTCCCGCAGGACACATACACTTGGGTAAAACCATAAGTAACCATTCCCCGTAGGGTAAACCGCTCAATTGCCCCGCAGGGTCCACTAATCAATGCCCACAGGCTCCAATAATCAATGCCATGGAGGCTCCAATACCAATGCCCGCAGGCTCCAATAACCAATGCCCCGCAGGGTCCAATATCTAATGCCCGCAGGCTCCAATGACCAATGCCCCGCAGGGTCCAATATCCAATGCCCACATGCTCCAATAACCAATGCCCCGCAGGGTCCAATACCATTGCCGCAGGCTCAATAACCAATCATTATCCCGCAGGATCTGTGTCAAACACTAACGACCATAACCGAATACCGAATACCAAACAACCAAACATCTTAAAAACAAAAATAAGGGAAACACACAATAACACATCAACCAACCAACGCTTATCGAATCACACTTTCACCACAACACACCAAAGACATCCATTTAGTCCTCTACACTTACCGTTCTACTTACCTGTCACGATCTATCGGTCCATCGATCACCTGATCGTACCGTTTGGCACAATCAATCATACTCGATCATCCTTTCAACCAATCAATTATTCAAACATTCAATCACTCAACCAATCATGTAAACATTCAATCAACCAATCATGTAAACCTTCAATCAATCATTCAAGCACACAATTTAACTAGGTTTCATTAGACTCTTAATTTAACTTTGAACTAAGCAAACGAGCATGTGAAGCAAGCACAAACAACTAATCCGAGGGCTCATCACGGCCTCTCTACCAGTAAAGCAATTCCCAAGTATTGAAAGCGAATTACTCTACTTATTCACATCTTACGCATGCATACTAGACACGTCCGATTATTAGTAATTGTAAGACGATTATTCTAGTTATTTGCATCCTATATGCCATTCTAGGACCTTTCCGATTTTATTAACCTAATAGGCATACTAGTATTGAAATACTCGAGTAGTTAGGACTTTCCCTACCTTGTGGTCTTCCTCTAAAAACTCTGTTGTAAATCCGGTTAGTCTCTCCACCGTTCTTCACACGGGTTCCGGAGTGATCTTCGTCTCTCTAGCTCGGGTCCAAGGCCTTTCCTCCTCTCGAGCTCGGGCTCACGGTCTTGGACCACAACAATACCAAAATTAGTAACCAAACGGAGTGTTCCTCAACTAAAAACACATAACAACCCTCAATTAATGGAAAAAAGTGAAAGGGATGATTTAGGAATCGAAATGGAATCAAAAGGAAGGGTCTTGGTTCTGGAGATCTGATCTGGAATGCCATCCAGACCGTGTCACTAACTGTGCCGGAATCTGGCACGGACCGTATCACAGACCAGCCCGGTAACCAGCACGGACTATGCCACACATCGGCCCGTAGTCTGACACGGACCGTGTGAGGTACCGTGCTGGACTCTCGTTCGTTCTATGCCGTGCACCGTGTCAGTACCTGGCCCGTTCCGTGCGGCTTGCCATGCCAGCACATGGCTCGGTTCCGGGTCACGTTCCGTATCGAACTAGTCCAGCACCTTCCCCTTTCTTCCCCAACTCGTATTTCACTCAAATCAAACCAAAAACTCCATTTCCAACTTCTTCCAACTCCGAAAATGTTCATCCAAACCTTCAAACTTCAACACTCTCAATGGGTCTCATCAAACTTCAAACAAACACAATCAAAACCTCCTATATTCACTACTTCTTCTCCAAGTAACCACCATTAGAGCTAGTTCTTCAAGTTTAAGCCAAAAACCCACAAAACCCAAACTAGAAAGTGGATGGAATGAGAAGTTAAGAGCATCCATACCTCTAGGAAGATGAGATGATGAAGATGGAAGGAAAATGGAGGAGAAATGACCAAGAACAAGCTCCAAAATGCTAGTTTTCCTCTCTTTCTTCTTCCTCAAGAAATGAAACTCTCTCTTCCTCTCTCCCTTGTGAATTTCGGCTACTACAACAAATAATGAGCTGAGTTGAGTGCTCATGTTGCTTTAAATGACCTATTATGTCCAATTACTAAAAGGCCCTTAAGGTCCTATCCCTTTAAAGGTAAGTTGGGAGGGTGTACGAGTCATTTTAACTCTATTTCTTCTCATCCAAGGCTCTAATGCCATGTGGCATTGCAGGAGCTCCTTTCCATTAACTTTATTTTAGCTGTCCACATTTCAAGTCGGAAAAGTCGATAAAAATTCCAAGTTTGACCGAAAGTTGACCGTTACAATATTACAGTCAAACTGAAGGAAGCGGCCCAACTAAGCTAACCGTGATGACGACTAAGCTTTTTGTGCCCCGGAAAGGTCCCGAATGACTTCCTGAGCCTTTGGTTGACTTTTCTGGCCGAAAGTCAAACTTGTTTAGAATTCACCGGTTCGACCGGGATTGACCGGGGCGGATCTTACATGCATCCTGGGTGCTGGACTGTCCTCGACCCCTAGCTGGCCGACCTCTGGTTCCTCGAGGTACGTAAGTCGGTATCATGTCGTATGTCCTCTGCACGGACAACGCACATGTTCAGTTCCTTAACTTCGAAAAAGACGCGCCTAAGTAACTAGTATGCACACACGGTTCAGACAGTCACACTTGTACTAATAATAGAAAAGAAGGGTAAAGACGAGTAACAACACTCAAACAGAGAAGTTCACACAGAACAATCAACAGTCAGAGAGTTTACACACAATTCATACAGTTCACAAATTAAACCACTCGCAGAGTTCACATTAGGCAACCATCAACTTAGAGTTAGAGTCTTAGCACGAACAATTTTCACCAAAACATTCATGTCGATATCATGTCCTTACAACCTTATTCAGGCGTCCCCGAACTACGTTGTAACCACCTAACATCCCCCCATTCACGTCCAGCTATAGTGGCCTCTATAGCCAAACCGTGATGGTACATACACTTCAGTTTCTGCAGAAAATTGGGCATGACCCGTTCGTAAATTACACTAACCATCCGCTTAAGCGGGCACTCAAAACACAACCTGCACAATTAACAAGAACCACGACACACAACAATTCAACCGACTACCAAATCGAGACCCTCTTCGTCTCGTTTATACGCTTAGGACATATCCGAATTGCATAACCGACACACCGAAACTCAACATCGTAACTCTACCCACCTAATTGACGTACAGTCCGAGGTTTGAAAATCATTTTCAAATGAAACCAGGCTCTAATACCAAATTGTCACGCCCCAAATCCGGTTTTGACCAGACTCGAGACGTGAATTAAAACATTAATAATTTTAAACGAAAATAACGCCAACAAGTCTCCAATTTAACACTTTAAAACTTTTAACAATGCTACGAGACAACAACTCGGTAAAAACAACAGTAAAGGAGTTTAATAAAACGAATAATACGTCTCTAGACTACTAGCCTAGGACCCTCGCAAGCTCCCAAGCACCGAACATCCAGCCAGTAAACAACCCGCTTAGGACCTGAAAAACAACAAGGTAAGGGGTGAGCTTTCGCTCAGTAGGAAAAGTAGTTAAGGTTATAAGCAAGCGCTTACCACCACGGGTAACCGTCCAAGTATGGCATACAAGTACACCACACAACTAATTTCTAACGGAACTCGTAACCACAATTCTCAACTCAAGACCAAACCACACTTACAAACAAACTCAAACAAACAAGCACAAACTGTAACCACATCACTTAACATATTAACTTGCATAAAATAAAATAGTAAAAACACAAACACGTCCTGTACCGCAGTCCCCTACTCGGTCGGCTGTCCACAGCCCGACTCCATCATGTCACACCGGAACACACAACGTAGGCCTAGATATCTTCCCGGAAAACACACTGGGCAGGATCTCAATACGTCATACCGGAATCTCCATCGGCCTAGACATCTTCCCGACACTCCTTCGGGGAACAAACAGACAACACACTTTCCCAGCACTCCTTCGGGTAAAGCACTGATCACGTAACCGTCGGCCTAGATGTCCTACACCGGCATACCCCCTCGATGTAGACCATCGTACCAGAACCACTACCCGGGGGACCGCGCATACATAGGACCACACCGTTGGCCTACGTACTACCCTACACCGGCGTACCCCCTCGGTCGTAGGTACCATACCGGAAACAACTCCTCGGAACACACATCAAGATAATATCACACATCGCAATGCCATAATTAAACACGGCTTACCAAGACAAATAATCGAACCACAACACGTCGCGTTGGTCTATCACTCACCCGACCATGTCACATCTAAGGGTTCACATCAACACAAGCACGACACACTCGCTCACACATAGCAACAACATGCTCACCGGATATACTAATTCTTGTCTATTAACTGACCGACACTAAGTCACACAGTGAGTACAACACACAATAACAGGCAATTCAAACAGCGCACAACCTACGGCTCGACATGACCGATCTACCAACACGACAATTTCCCAAGTATTGAAAGCAGTTAACTAGTGAATCACATCCTACATGTTACTAAGACTCGTCCGGTTATTATCTGATATAAACGATCGTTCCAGTTTTATTAATCCTAGCACGCATACTAGTAACTTTCCGCAATCAAACCGATATCTGCTACTTTCCCTACCTCAACCGAAGTACAACAGCTACGTCTCCTAGCTGCTGACGTCCTGGCTTGCTACCTCCGGTCTTCTCTTCGATCGAAACCGAATTCTAATTTAACACGAAAGCCACAAATTAATAACGGTTCCGACGTTAATTTAAAGGTTGTCTTTTAAACTCGAGCGGGCTAAAAGCGGGATAATACGACGAATCGGATTCGAGTACTCGGGCCCCGAACACCGAATCCGGTACACGTTTCCCGAGGCACGAATCCCGAGGGCGAGTTTCGAGGCTCGATTCCCGAGGTGTGGGTTCCGTGGCACGAATCCCGATGCATGGTTTTCGAGGCGCGATTGGTCCGATTCAGCGTTCCGCTTTTTAAATCTTGTTCTAAGTCCGATTAAGCGTCCAATTTAAACGACGTTTCAAGGTTCACAGATTCGATCCGAAGTCCAATTTAAAAACAAATCTGACTTTTAAACCCTTTTTAATTAAATTGGATTTTATTTTACTTTCCTTTTCAAAATTATTTTCTTTAAAATTTCTGTTCCACTTTCGTTTCCACTTTCGTTTCCACTCGCCCAGATCCAAGGAGATTTCGGTTTCAACAGTGCTCAGATCCAAAAGAAGTTCGAAAAAAACGAAAGGGAAGAGGGAGGGTTTCGGTCACAAACCGACCACCAGCGGTGACAAATCATCCGGGGCCTCACGAGGTAACGCTCACCGAGGGGAAAGACGGCGAGGAGAGGATGGCTTCTCGGGTGTTTGTGGCGGTTGTGGAAGAGGGAGAGGCTCGGTACGGGGTGTGGCTCAGGAGATCTGAGGACGACGGGGACGTCGTTTTGACTGAACGGAGAAGAGAGAGTTTCGCGACGGCGGCGACAACTCGGATCTGAGAGAGGGAGGGCTCGGGTGAGGAACGGCCGTCGAGGTGGCAGGTCAGAGAGGAGCGAGGGAAAGGGAAGGTCGGAGAGGGACGGAGGGAGAGAGGATCTGGAAGTTGGGGACGTGCTGAGACGAAGAAGGAAGGTGAAGAAGGAGAGAGGGGAGCTCGAGTTCGGTTGCAGAGAGGAAAGTGAGAAGACGGAGGCATGAGGGAAGTGAGGGAATGAAGCACTGAAACCCTAAAACGTGGCTTAAGTAGTCGGGCCGGAATTAAACGGGCTTGGCGAACTTGTGGGCTTCAATGCCCAAAGCGAGAAGACAGGCTGACTGGGCGGGCCTGGTTCGGGCCAGATCTGGCCGGGTGTGCTGGTCGGGTCTGGTCCGACCCGGTCCGACCCTTTACCCCCTTTTTTTTTGCAAAAACTCTCAAACTTTGATCCGATCTCCCACCACAACTTTACTAACAACCGAACCGCAACTTTTTCAAACTCGACGTTCCGAACGATTTAAATTTAATAACTTAACCTTTTTAACTGGAGCGGTCTTCACACACTTTATCCCGATGATCTATGGTCCTTTGGGGACATTTCAGGGACTTCCGAGAACGTGCGTTCCTAGGGAACTTTTCCGGAAATCCCGATGACAGTGTTCCTCTGGACCGAGGGGCATTCTGACATGATGTACCAGTCAGTGTACGGACCGGAGTCGTGGAATTTGACATTAAATATTTCAGTATTTGTGTGCTTCGTTAATTAATCCCCTTGATAAATTTGTTCTCTTTCCTTTGATATCCCTGAGTGTTATCTCCTCTAAAAGTATTACATTCGTTATTTTGCGTTTATTTCCTTAAGTGTTACTTTCTCTAAAGCATTGGAACTTTCATTGATCTATATTTACAACACCTCTTGTTTAATCGTTCTAATTATAAACTTTGAATAATTGTACTATTTGGTCTTATGCTTTAACGGGGGTTTCTTTTACTTTACTGCTTTTTCCTACTGAGCATAAGCTCACCCCCCCCCCCCTTGTGTTTACTGTTGTTTTACAGGTTTCTTTGCTCACTGAGGGTCCGGGTGTTATCTTGTTAGAGACGTACCTTCGTTTTGTTCAAAACTATGTTGTATTTATCTATGTTGAACTTTGACTCTTCGGTTGGACTTATTTATGAGTTTTACTTCATCAAAATTTATCTATTTATTGTTATTTATCTTTATTTTAGTTCACGTATCGAGTCCAGTCAAAACCGGATTTGGGGCGTGACAGCTTGCATCTAGCACCTCAACGCACCAGTGCAGGACCTCTCCAAGCAGTTCCAAACGCTTCGACCACGGATGGAAGCGGCGGTGGGCGTGGCGGTCAGAACGGAAGGCCAGTTCATCGAGATCTCCACGATGCTGCAAGATATGAACACGATGCTTCACAACTTGTCCATCCGCGTGGAGAACATTGAGCGAAGAGCCACTCCGCCCCCGAACGAGCGACGGATTGAGAGCATTGATCGTCAAGAGGACTTCGGCGCCAGAGTCTTGTCGCAAGAATCACGAGATCTACCACCAACGGAGCATCCGCGCTGAGCTCTACCACCAGAGTTCAGAGATCCGCCCTAACCAAATCTTTCAAGGCCAGAGTCTCACGAGGACTCCAGCGTCCGAGAAGAGGCACGATTTCGCGACGAATCACCCCGAGGTCACCGGGATGAGCCACACTATCACCGGCGACGCGACGATAAAGAGTACCGACCAAAAGAAGAAGAGGATAGACACCGAGGAGGCGGTGATCTGAGGAGAGACAACGGCACACTTTAGTTCATGTTGCTTCAAATCTAATTTCCTGTGTTTCATGGTAATGGCGTGCAAGCCTGGATCAGAAAATGCACAAACTATTTTTTCTTATGTGTAGTGCCAGACGAGCTCAAGGTGAGACTAGTAGGGATGCACTTCGCCGGCAAGGCCGAGGTGTGGTTCTAAGACTATCAACGAGGCCAACGACAAATCGCCTTGGAGCAGATGCTTCACGATCTCACCTGGAAGTTCGAGAATGGCAGAAAAGAGAACGTGATTTCCAACTTCAAACACCTGCAGTAGGACGGCTCCATCCTAGAGTATGTGGAAAGGTTCGATGCAATGCGAGGGATGATGATCGCGGACAACCCCTAGCTCACGGAGGAATTCTTTGTTGTCGAACTTCATCAAGGGGCTCAAGAATCATATGTGAGCCGAAGTTACGATGCTTGAACTAGATTCTCTAGGGAGAGCTATATTCCTCGCCAGAATGGAGGAACAGTGGAGCGGAGCACGGTGGGGTTCCAGTGGCACCAGGCCTCTAGATCCATTGGCATCAACAAGTCGCCAACGCCTACCATTGGAAGCTCAACCGCCGTCGGCAACACGAGAGGGACACAGAGGTCCTCTTCGTCAAGTGACGACGCAGCTGAGAGGACAGGCCCAAGCTGCAGGACCAACGAACCAAGGTCCCTTGTCGGTCTAGGACATTAATACGGAGTATTGTGAGGAGCGGTGCCGTCAAGGTGTCTATTACACATGTCCGACGAGGTATACAAAGGCATATGTGTGCCCCAATCGTCAGCAATTGTTCATGCTGAGCAGGTAAGGGGAGCCACTCATTGAAGAGATGAAAGATGGGCCATGGAATGAGGAGGATGATATGGATTGGGCGGCCGAGGGAGGAGAGACGTTATTCGTGGCTGAGGCAGTAAGGCCTCTAATTCGGGAGGAGACACTCAGAGCCACTGATGGCGGTCAAACCAAAACGCTACGCGTGGAGGCTCATATGAGCCACGGTACAACGTCAACTTTGGTCAACACCGGAGCTACCGTGTGTTTCTTGGAAGAGCTTACCGCATGTAGGCTAGCAATAATAGTTCAGCCGGCACCGGAGGCCCACATACGACTTGGGAACGACAACAAATTCATCTGCACGAGTTAGAGTAGGATGACTTGGAGATGGGTAGGCATCGAGTTCACTTGGGACTGCCTCGTGATGCCATGAGGGGATTGTGAGCTGGTGTTGGGCGTCGATTGGATGAAATCGATCAACCCAATCACCTTTGACTTCATCAAACACTCCATCTCTGTCACCATCTGGGGCCAATTATTGGTGCTAGAGGAGCAAGTTTCCCAAGGGGCGGGGAGAGGACTGAGCTCCAAGGGTCTCGTTAAAGAGCTGAAGCAAGGCCACTCCTTGTTCTGGGGTCAACTATGCAAGTTGTTCTGGGTTTGGACCGAGGTTGAATTGACCGGAACCGGGGTTGAATTTCCCTAGACCAGGGTTGAATTTCTCTGGATTGGGGTTGAAATATTCTGGGGCGGGGTTCAATTGACTTGGACCGGGGTTGAATTGACTTGATCCGAGGTTAAAAATATTGATACTTCACATAAAAAATAAATGACACTTTAAATAAAAAATAATATTATACGAAATAAATGTTGAGAGTTTCAAAATATCAGGTTGGTATGCACCTGGGTTGTAACCAGGTTGCATAACTTCTCACTATTTCCAACTGTTGCTAACGGTCGGATTTTTTTTTCTTTCCCCCACATACCACGTGTCATCTTTGTGAGTGACCGACTCTCGAGCTGTTCACGGGCCGTACACCGCAAAACTGACCCGGTATTTAGCAGTTCGACGTCGCAAGAAACGCGCTCCAAAGCGCGGGACGAGCGACACCGAACCGCTAGATAACGGGCCACATATCGTGGATCGCCATACGGGCAGGTGCGCTGCCAGTGGTCTTATGTGATTATGAAAAACGTCTCGCGAACTCTATTATATTATGAATGAGGCCTGCATCATATTCTGGAGTTAAATGTCAATCTAAGAGGATTCCAAGGGGCATCGCTTAGAGATCAGGGCTTGAAAATTCTATTCTTTCAGTTTGCTATGATACCCTTCTTTTCATGGGAGGAGAAAGAAAGTAAGATGAGAATTTAAAACATTCTCTTTTGTGTTTCCCATCGTGCTCGGGAATTAAAATCAAAATTTAGAGATCAAAACTTTATCTCTTCATTCCTCCCTCAGTATCTCAAACTGAGCTTGTTGAAATTATGGGCTGTAAATGTAATGTCTACAATATATTGGGCTCAGTCTGGGAACCGGTGATAGGGGTCTCAGAGATTCCTCTCTTGTTCATGTCAGCCCCAAAAAGAGTGGTCAAGGAGTTAGAAAAATGATAGACATGTATTTTGTGGTAAGAAGAAAGCCATCTTTAAGTAAATGCGTTGGAAATATTCTCATTTTCTTGAATAAATACTTTTTTACACTAAACAAGCAAAAACGTGAATTAACAGATGACGGAAATGTTTGAGCGATTCAATGAGGGCGGGAATCCTAATGCTGTTCTTCTTCTTTTATCTTGTATTCACACTATATAAAGAGATCAAAACTTATAGTTGCTTATGCTGAGTTGAAGCTCCAAGAGGCTGTACAAATGGAGTTTTAGCATCCAGCCAATAGCCACAGCATGATAAGAGAGGATATTGCTATGCTTATCCAGCTCAGGTACGCCAAGGCCACTGCAATCTGGTATTTCTGGCATTCTTCTCCAAAATGGCAGCGTCCCAAGTCACTGAAGTACAAAACTGTTATGCCCGCTGAGGAAGAAGCTGCCGCTAGGGATAATGTAGCCGTCACCTGTTGACAGATAGAATGATGACATCAACTCTCAGTCCTGCTACGCTATGAACACTACATAATAGGTGGCCGAAGACACTAACCCAATCTCCAACTACAAAGAGGCTCACTAGAACAGGGTTGTGAAGTACCCTCTTTTTTGCTAACGAGTAAGCATCTAAAGTAGCAAGCCCAAAGCTCCAAATCACTTGCAAACCCATTGAAGCAATCAAGTAGCTGAAACACATACAATCAAGCTTCAGGTTCCCGATCTCATAACCAAGAAGCAACAACCACATGTGGTTGCAACTATAGAAAGGATGTGGTAGGAGAGACTTACCACCTAAGTGTAAGTGGGGTCAAAAACTCAAACCAGAAGTGGGTGTTGCACAAAGAAATGAACCACTTATGTACACGTATAATATCTTTCACGTTTTAGATATGATATCGTGTATTATCCCACGAGAAAAGAGTAAGCGTTAATGAAGCTCAGCAGTTTCATTAACCTTCCACGGTTTCAATTATTACCTTTTGGTTTTGTAAATACAATAGAAATTAATTACTGTAAGCATGCTCACTAACTTCCATTACCAATTGACCATGATTCCAAGGTTTTATTTATTGCATTTAACAAACATATCTTGGCTTGTACATCATCATATCTATGTGTGCTCATTACTCAAATAAAAAGAGACAATAACAAAAACATTATTGCTTGTTTGACTATGGTGAAGTTGAAAGCATTAAGCATACCAGGTCATTGGACGTACATGTCATAAATAAGATTATAATTTGTAAGACTCACCAACCCAACACCATCTGGTAAGTAAGGTCATGGCTCCTATAAATGCTAACAAGAAATGGTTGAAATGAAGATGAACTTTACCAACCACGAACCATCCGGTAAGTAAGATTATTAATCCTACAAGTTCGTTGATAAATGAAAAATCCAAACACGACATGAAAACGAACTCTCACCTAATGTATACAGAAATGAGTATTACTTCTTGGGTTATACACATTCTCAGGTTAATCAAAAAAGGAAATGTGAGAAAAAACCGAGAACATCCTCCATCAGAAGCATTGGCTGATTTCCTAGTTTAATCTTCTTACCAGACGGATGCCTGACATGAAATCAAAATTCTATCCACTATACACAGGTCACTAATATGAGACTTGGTTATGTTCAAATCTATGATAACGAATTATGAACATGAAACTTACAATAGAATAAAAACAAAGACTAACCAAAAGCAAGATTTAAGAGCAATAGATCAGACTCAAAACATATCAGTAAAAGCCAATTCAGACACTCATTTCTAGCTCTTCAATTCTAAAAAATTGAAATGGTAAACTATAGTCCAAGCAGATTGAACTCAAAATGAATCATTGGAAGCAACAAAAGCTATAAATGCTAAAGAAGAACATAAGGAAGGGAAAGAAAGTCAAATACCAGAAAGCAGTGATATTGAAGAAGTTGCCAGTAGAAGCCATAGCAGCAATGGAGCCAGCAGCGAACAGAAACTGCAGAATTCTAAGAACAAGGGCCGTCAAGGTCCCAGGTGTGCCGGCAAAATCCTTCATTTTTCCTCTGGCTTTGGACCCAATTCAACACAAACCCATCACACAGAAACCCATTCTTCAACTCAATTGAGTATCAAGCATCCCGAAATTTGATGCCCAGAAACCCAATTGGGTGAGAGAGGAAGTAAAGTCCAGATCAGATTGAGAATGAAACTGAGATAAAGAGGAGGGGGAGGTGGAACCCAGACAAGAACAGGCGAGCAAAGCTACATTATTGATATAATAATCAGAAACAGCTTTAGAATAAAAATGGATCAAGCCAATTAGCGGCCACAATTTTGGTGTGGTCGGTAACTTCGTTTATTTGTTAATTTCGTCATCTACCTACCGTGACTATTCCACTCGATAAATTTATTAAGAGGCAATTGAATGAAGGAAAATAATAGCATACAGAGTTATGGTAAGGGTAAAATTCGAATACATACCTTGAAGTACCGTTTAACCCATGATTACCCTGAAGTTTAAAGTTAACTGATGCATATCTTGAAGTTACAAATTGTAACTAAAAATCCCTTCTGTCAGCTAAAATGACGAAAATACCCTCAGTGGTTTTTTTAAATATTTTTTTAGAATATAAATGAAGTGATTTTTTAAATAAAAATGAAGTCATTTTATATATATATATATAAATAATTTTTAAACATAATTATTGAAGTGTAGTTGAGGGCATTTTTGTCATTTTAGCTGACGGAGGGGTTTTGACTTACAACTCGTAACTTCAGGTTATGCATCAGTTAACTTTAACTTCAGAGTAATTATTGATTAAATGTGACAATTCAGGGTATGAATTTGTAGTCTATCCTTATGGTAATAATGTTGAAAGTTTTGGATACTTTTATCTTATCGCATACTTCTTAAAGATATGAAATTGAGTTGTGATCAATTTATGAGACATAAATTTTTTAACGATTATTCTCGTTATTTTCTTAAAGAACTAATATGTGTTTTGGGCTTTTATGGGAAAACACATTAACTCTAATACCCAATAAACGTCAAAAAAGTTTTGAAGACTACCTTTAGAATTAACTAGAACAGTATTGAAACGACAACCAAAATCTAAAAACGATTGACGAACACTGCTCAAGGAAGAGTCTGAATATCGTTGGGTCACCCGAGGGCGACGCTCTTCTTCTGATGTAAAACAGAACCTGTGTTCGTCATGGTGAAGGAAAAATAGGTCATACTCAGGGATTTCTTCCACCTGTCCCTGAGGCCTGCTTGCTGACTGATGTGGTCTGGCGGGGCTGTTTCTCAACCCTCGCCTGAGACTCGCTCCTGGCCAACCCACTCCTCTGATGTTGCCCTCTTTAGTGCTTTAACCTGCCTGTATCTCCCATATCTCTCAACGGTGGGCGCTGGAACTTCAACAAGACGTGCTTCCAGATTCGCGCGCCCTCTTCCACCAAACCCTCCGGAGTAGCTCCCCGGGGTTGCAAAAATCAAACCAACAGAGAGCTGATCCCATTCTGGTCCCCCAAGAATCTTCCCGTGTACAAAACCCGGGGAGATCGACTTCAAGCACCTAGGGAGGCCTCTTGTACACGAGGGGCCGGTTGTCCGGATGATACAATGTGGTCCCTGGTTAGGTACCGGATCCATGGATACACTATCTCCCAACCCCCGAGACAACCCGGCCTTAGGTAATGGACCCATGGACATCGGGGGCGGGTGATCCTCCCCCAAGCCCCATGTCACGCCCCAAATCCGGTTTTGACCGGACTCGAGACGTGAACTAAAATAATAACAATTAATAATGAAAATAAACTTATTAGAATAAAACTCCGAGTAAAAACATAGTTCAATCTGATGTTATGAGTCAAAAGCTCAAAAGATAATAAAGTAGAACAATGTCTAAAACGGAAAGGAAAGGTACGTCTTTACTAGTAACCACCCGGACCCTCAATGAGCTCTCGAGCCCTGAGATGTCCTAAAGCCTACTCAGCAACGAAACCTGTAACACAGTAAAAACAGAGGGGGTAAGCTTACGCTCAGTAGGAAAAAGTAGTAAAAAGGGGAGAACTCCCGCCTCGGTGTCAGAATAAACCGATTCAATAATTCTTATTAAAATTTGAAAACGCAAATAGAAACTGACAAGAACACATGATTTCGATAATAGTACCAAATTAAGTAAACAAACGGGTAACAGGACATTATACCGCTAAGACCACTGCGGACGTTACTCAAACTCAATACCACCTAACATAAGACAAGTACTCATGAATCTGATCACCACACACAACTCAGTCAACACATCATACCGGAATATACCCTCGGTCCAGATGTCTTCCCGGACACACAACATCGGGGTGAAGCCAATACATCGTACCGGAATACCCATCGGCCTAGATGTCTTCTCGGACACACAACATCGGGGTGGAATACTACATCGTACTAGAATGCCGTCGGTCTAGATGTCTTCCCGGACACACAACATCGGGGTTAAACTCTACATCATACCGGAATGTCCATCGGTCTAGATGTCTTCCCGGACACACAGCATCGGGGTGAAACTCTACATCATACCGGAATAATTCTTGGCCTAGATGTCTTCCCGGAACACACATCGGGGCCAATCTTAATGCATACATACCTGACCGGCACACACATCGGTCGGGTATCTTTCCGTCACTCGGGGTACAGGTCACAACACGCAATACCACACGAACCACACTATAACGAACTCATCATACCAACGACGCTCATCGTCACGAGTTACCAAGAACACCACATCGGTCTATCATTCACCTGATCATTTCACAAGACAACAATCAAATCACATCCACCTCATTCATTCAACCAAACATAACACAAGACAAACATTCATATTGCATTCATCAACAATCGCATGGTATAATATGATTCTAAACTTAACTAAGCTTGTATTATGCATCGACATTTAAGAACGAACAACCATCATCAACACAACCAACACGCAATCCTAAGGCTCGACATGGCCATTCTACCAGCACGACAATTTCCCAATAATTGAAAGCGGTTAAACTAGTGAATCACATCCTATATGCATACTAAGACTCGTCCGATTATTATCGTAATTGAAAGCGGTTATTCTAGTGAATCACATCCTATATGCAAACTAGGACCTTTCCGGTTATTATTACCCTATAGGCATACTATTAGCTTTCTTTAAATTAAAAGCGGAGTTTACTACTTTTCTCTACCTCGAAAGCAATCCAATCCTAGCAGCTGACGACCTGTCTAGCTTCCTCCCCGTCCTCTCACGCAGTCCAAAGGCCTCCTCCTCCGTCAAGCTCGTGTCCAAGGTCTTGGATCACAATTAGACACTCGAATCAAGAGTAATTCACAAAGGTTTAAAGAGGAAAACATTCCCAATTTATCCCCAAAGGACTCGGTTATAGATAACCGTCCCAAATACTCGAAATTCAACAAAATGGGCCCAAAAAGGCCCAATTCAAGTCTGTCACGGTTCTAGTCACGGAGCATTGATGGGCTCCGTAACGGATCTGGTCACGGATCCATTGGCTGCGCTGTAAGAACCACTCCCGGTCAACGCCAGTCAAATCTGCGAAAAACAGGAAAATTTAAATTTTTTAAGCAGACACTTAATTAAACCTAAGATTGACCCCGAGGGTCATACCGGACTTAAGTTGATCTCGACATCGACCAAAGTGAGTTCCGGGGGACTCAGGGCAACTTTCTGATCAATTTGGGAAATGTTGACTTTTCGTTGGAAAAGTCAACTGAGCGACGTTTTGGTCCATTCGAGGACCGTTTTGGATCCAAAAAGCTTAGCCGTCTTCGCAGCGGTCTTAGTTGAGCCGTTTCCTTGTAGCCCGTGAAGTTTCGTAATTTCTTGGAAAAAGTGCCCGTTCGGGGCCCGAAACGTCCGAATTTCGCGAATCTGATTAAAAAATATCTAGAAGATATTTTCCAAAAAGGTGTGGGACCCACTTTCCACATGTCACCAATGTGGTGGTGTTAGGTTTGTTGGACAAGACAAGAGAAGACTACTTTTAGTTTTAGTTTTGTAATTAAGTATTAGTTTTGATTTTTTAAAACGAAACAAAAGGAAGATCAAATGGTGTGTTCGGCCATAGTGTGAAAATTAAGACTTTTTAGAGAGAGAAAGTGAGTTAGAAGAAGAGAGAAAAGGAGAGAAGAAAAGAGAAGGTTTGGTTAGGGTTTTGCCTCCCCTCGTTCATCAAACCGTTGGATCGTCTCAAAGATAGAGGAATCGAGTTCACACCGTCATTCTCTACGGTGAGCATCTAACCGATTTTCGTTTTAGTACGTTTGAAATTTAGGTTTGAGTTTAAACGGGTTGATTAAGGTTGAGTTTTGTTTAAGATTGGTTTAAAGATGAATGGTTGAGGTTTGGGGTTCGTTAGGAACGTTTTGGGGCTATTGTGGCCGTGTGGGGCCCACATGCTCGGGCATCGGGTTTTCGTGTTCGGGTGGTTTAGAACGTTCCCCAAGTAATTAATCTACAACCGGATCGAAATTTGGAATTAAATTGTGAAAGTTGTAATTGACGGGTTTAGAAACTTTAAACGCTAATTAAATGACTCGGAAGTCGGAATTCGATTCCGTCGAGTGCCTAGGAACCCTTGAATTATTCTAAGGCCGTAGAAACGAAAACGGGAATTTTCGGAGCCCCGGAAGGGCGTTTCCAAAACCGTGCAGATTCGCTATGTCGGGCGAATCGGGCTTTTCCGGGTCCAATATAGACAATGTCGAGTAATTGGGAAGTTTGGGAGTGATCGACATTGTCGGGGTTACCTTTGGGCATCGAGTTTATTGAATTTCAATTTTTCCTGCAAGTTTAAAAGTGCATTAAAATTGTGTTCTTTTAGATCGTGCTGCAGACCGAGGAAAGGGAAAGCTAGGCGAGTGACCGAGATCACGCCGGAGCTTATTTTGTGCGCTTTGGAGAAAGCATACGAGGTAGGGAAAAGTAGCCGGATCTCGGCCCTGACTAGGGAAAGTTAACAGTATAAATTCATGTGACACTGGGGTGTCGTGGGTTAAGTAGGTTTATCGAATATTAGAAAGGTAGGCGACACCGGGTAGTGTCGTATGATTCGGGAACGTATCGAACATTAGAATTGCATGTGACACTTAGTAGTGTCGTAGGAGCAGAGAACTTATCGATGTTAGAATTACTGGAGGCATATGACCATGCCCGGAGCTTGATTGCGAACATATCGATATTAGAAGTACTGGAGGCATATGACCATGCCCGGAGTTTGATTGTGAAACTGTTGATATTAGAACTGTTGGAGGCATTGGTTATGCCCGGAGGTTGTTTGTGTATTTTGTGTCTTGGGTGGCCATGAGAGCTCGTGCTTTACTGTTGTGTCTTGGGTGGCCATGAGAGCCCGTGTTTTACTGTTGGTGTCTTGGGTGGCCATGAGTGCCCGTGGGGTTGTTGAGCCCGTGAGTTACTGTTGGTGTGTCTTGGGGGGCCATGAGTGCCGTGGGGTTTTTGAGCCCGTGAGTTACTGTTGGTGTGTCTTGGGAGGCCGTGAGTGCCGTGTGGTTGTTGAGCCCGTGAGTTATTGTTGGTGTGTCTTGGGAGGTCGTGAGTGCCCGTGGGGTTGTTGAGCCCGTGAGTTATTGTTGGTGTGGCTTGGGAGGCCGTGAGTGCCCGTGGGGTTGTTGAGTCCGTGTTTTACTATTGGTGTCTTAGGTTTCCATAAGTGCCTGTGGAGTGTTGAACCTGTGTTGTTGCTGTTTGTTGAACTTTTCTTGTGATTGTGATTGTGGTTACCTGAGGTTGGAAACCCGACTTTGTGTCGGGGAAGTTGCGTGGTGTGGCTAGCCTCCCGACTGGGATCGGGGGAAGCGGAGAGGTTGTGGGCTAGCCTCCCAACTGGGATTGGGAGAAGGATTGCGAGGTTAGTGGTGTGGCTAGCCTCCCGACTGGGATCGGGGGAAGCGGAGAGGTTGTGGGCTAGCCTCCCGGTTGTGTGTCGGGAGAAGTTTCGTGGTTTGCGCGGGTGTGGCTAGTCACCCGACTGAGATCGGGGGTAGGGCAGAGGTTGTGGGCTAGCCATCCGATTGAGATCGGGAGAAGTTGTGCGGCAGGTCGACCGCCTGACCTGACAGGGATCGGTAAAGGGCGAGAGAGAGATGGGGTTACTGAGCAGCTGGCGTGCGATCCTTTGTGATCTTGTTTGGTGTGCGATCCTTTGTGATCTTGGGTGTTGCGTGGTTATCTGTCGCGTCTTTGGAGGAGGTCGTCAATCGTTGAGTCGGGTCTACTTTACGTGTCCGAGTGTGAGTCGGTTGAGGAAAGTATCAGTGTTTGTGTGTGTCAGTCGGGTTACTTGAGTTTGGGGATAGTGATCCCCGGTGTTGAGTTGGTTGTTGGTGTTACCGACATTGTCTGCTAAGTATGCCGTAGTCAGTCTGTTATCCGTGGTGGTGAGCGAACGCTCACCCCTAGCTGCTTTTCCTACAGGTACCGGTCGCAGGTTGGACTAGGTGAGCTTCTGAAGCTTGAAGAGCTAGGAGCGGGATTCTGGGTTTACTTTTGATCTAGCGACATATACCTTTCTTTTTGTCCATTTCTTGGGACGTACCTTTAAGCTGTAAATGATTATTTTTGATGAACAAATGGGAATTTTAAAGTGATTTATGTAAAAGGTTTCAAAATGTTTTATTGTTTTAAAAGTTCGCGTCCTGAGTTCGGTTTACTTAAATTGGGGCGTGACATGCGCCGTCACGGTTCTCCTCACGGAGCCGTGACTGACGCCGTCACGGTCTCCCTCACGGAGCCGTGACGTCTCCCGCCACAGTGCCTGTCACGGATCCTTGACCGGTCTGACACTATTCGCCTTCTTCTTCCTCCAGATTCAGTTTTCACGATTTTAACCCTCAAAACCTCCATTGATGATCTCCCAAAGCTCCAAAACAGACCCTAAAACGTCTTTACTTCAATACCCATCATGGGTCTTCATCAAAACTCCACAAAACTGAATAAAATCAATCATCCAACATCATTTCTCTCCAAAAGTTCATCATCCAAACACCAAACTCCAAAACCTAACCAAGTTCATCATTTCTCCTCAAAACCCATCAACCAAATCAAACAATAACGAAAAAGGGTTGGGGATTTACCTTGAGAATGGAAAATGGGTGAAGAAACAAGAGATTTTGGGAGGATTTGGGTATAAAATGGGTTCAAGACACCTTTTTTCCTCCTTTATTCTTCTTCAAGCTTCCAAAACTCTTTTTCTTCTTTCTCTCTCTCTCAATTTCGGCCAACAATAAAATAATGGGCTGAAATGCCTCAAATGTGAGTCATATACCCTAAAGGGGAAGTTCCCAAAATACCCCCATGTCCAAATGTCTCTCATGCCCACTTTTGAAGGGTTAAAAGGTCATCCCTACCCTCTTTCTTCTCCCCCAAGCCAACATGGACAAGTGTCTATGTGGGGACCATCTCTAATCAAATTAGGATTCAGCACATCTAATTAATTACCTTTAGTCCTTAATTAACCGATGTTTGACCCGAAATTGACCGACAGTTGACTTTTTTCACAATTATAGTCATTAGAAAGGAAACGGCCCAATTAAGCTAACCGTAACGACGGCTAAGCTTTTTGGGCCCCGGAAAGGTCCTGAATGACTCCCGGAGTCATCGGTTGACTTTTCCGGCAAAAAAGTCAACTTTCGCCGAAAACCTCCGGTTCGACCGGGATCGTCCGGGGGAGGTTCTTACACCCCACCTTCCTACAAGTCCATCCATTCCATGAGCCCACGAAGGAGGCAGTCTCATCTGAGCCACCACCGGGCGCCGCGGACGGGGTCGAGGTCCCCGCACCGGAGACCTCTATAGCAATCCCCTACAGGCCACCGGGAAATCATCGTGCGAGTACCGGATCCGAATCGGTATAGCCTCCCACCGTGTGCATGCAGGGGTAAGGGCATCCCGCCTAGCCTCCAACAGAGAAGGACTACCACGACCGATACTAGGGCTACCCTGTGCACCAGCATAACACCACGCCCAGTTACGGACAACGGTGGAAGAGGAAATCGCCGATTGAGAGAGAAGTCCCTCGCCCGCAAGGAGAACATGGCGAGTCCGAGCCACCGTAGTGGTGGATATGGATCCCCAACGTGTAGCCCCAGTTGTCCCTAGTCCCGGACCCCGAGGGCAAACCCAGGCCGAGGGAGATGGAGGCAAGGCCCAAGACGGAAGCCGATGCCCTGCACGTCTCGCGTCGCTTGTCATCGAACCCAAAGCAAGGTCATGGGTCGATCGGGCAGGCGACGACACATTGAGCCGCTGAAAGTGAGGCCCCGAAACCCGTCTCAAAGGGAAGGGAAAACGAGGCTCCATCGATCCCCGAGAGAGAGAGATCACGTCCGCCGGAGGCATTAGACGGTGCCTCTGAAACGCAGACCGAGAAGAAGAAAAGAGCGAAAGGGATTCTCTCGGCCCCCAACGCTGGTCTTGAACCCCCACACCTGGCGCGGTCTGCGAGGGACAATACAACTCGAGGAGATAGTCACCGACATAGACAGCGGCTCCAGACCAAGCATTAATGGTAGGGGACAGTGTCATAACTGCTTTATGAGACATAAATAATTTGTAACTAATTTGTAAAACATATAATTGATCCTTAGCAAATTATATATACGTATACAGAGGAGAAATCTAATAGAAACCCTCCTTATCCTAAAAACTGTGTGAACCAATCCTAGCCATACACCTTTTAGATCCAACATTCACCATAATGCCACATCATCATCCCAATTCTACCAACACTCATGTCCATTTCTTCCTTTCTCACACAAGCAAGGGCATAATTGTAAAAACATGGTGCCATGTGAACAAGTGTTCATTTTTTTCTTAACCAATTCACTAATTTAATATTTCCCGATTCGTTTGAACTCCGATTAGCTTCAAACTTGCGCCAATATTTTTCTTTTTCCAAGGGCTTCAAATCAAGATCAGTCATGAATATATTTTGAAGCACGAAAACAAAAAGTTATATTGGGGTGATAAAAACAATGTTAAGTGTTGATAAATCTTCACTAATAAATTTTTTATATCGAGGTATCAAACTAGTTCTAAATAGTGTTTAATGTTGATAAAACTAGTGCTTAGTGTTCATAAAAAAATATGTGATGATGAAATAAAAATCATGTTCGATTTTGGAAAATGAGGTGATAAAACTAGTGTTCAGTGTTGATAAACCCAGTGTATAATGTTGATAAACCCAGTGTATAATGTTGATAAACCCAGTGTATAGTGTTGATAAAAATTACACAGACTTAACTTTTTTTTTAAAATCATCCCCAAAATAAGGGGGATAACCTAGAGTTTAGTGTTGATAAAAAAAACATGTGATGGGATGATAAAAACACATGTAATTTAATGATACACATAATGTTTAGTGTTGATAAAACTAGTGCTTAGTGTTCATAAAAAAACATGTGATGATGTGATAAAAATCATGTTCGATTTTGGAAAATGAAGGGATAAAACTGGTGTTCAGTGTTGATAAACCTAGTGTATAGTGTTGATAAACCCAGTGTATAGTGTTGATAAAAATTACACAGACTTAACTTTTTTTTAAAAATAAGCCCCGAAATAAGGGTGATAACCTAGAGTTTAGTGTTGATAAAAAAAACATGTGATGGGATGATAAAACACATGTAATTTAATGATAAACATAGTGTTTAGTGTTGATAAAACTAGTGCTTAGTGTTCATAAAAAAACCTGTGATGATGTGATAAAAATCATGTTCGATTTTGGAAAATGAGGTGATAAATCCAGTGTATAGTGTTGATAAATCCAGTGTATAGTGTTGATAAACCCAGTGTATAGTGTTGATAAAAATTACCCAGACTTAACTTTTTCTAAAATCAGCCCCGAAATAAGGGTGATAACCTAGAGTTTAGTGTTGATAAAAAAAGCATGTGATGGGATGATAAAAGCACATGTAATTGAATGATAAACATAGTGTTTAATGTTGATAAAACTAGTGCTTAGTGTTCATAAAAAAACATGTGATGATGTGATAAAAATCATGTTCGATTCTGGAAAATGAGGTGATAAATCCAGTGTATAGTGTTGATAAATCCAGCGCATAGTGTTGATAAACCCAGTGTATAGTGTTGATAAAAATTACCCAGACTTAACTTTTTTTAAAAAAAATCAACCCCGAAAATAATTTTTTTTTTCGTGCTTCAAAATATATTCATGACTGATCTTGATAGAAATCCCTTGAAAAAACAAAACTAATGGCGCAAGTTTGAAGCCAATCGGAGTTCAAACGAAGCGGGAAAAATTGAATTAGTGAATTGGTAAAAAAAAAAAATATGATTGTTTTACTAAAAAGCCCATACTCCTTACTAAAAAGTGCTGTTTTTTTGCAGTCAACAAGTTAACAAATCAATTGCATCTCATCCATCCATTCTTAAAATGAATGGCTTGGATTGATTCACACAGTTTTTACGTTAAGGAGTTGTTTATATTTGATTTTTCCTCTGCGTATACATAATCTTTTACCAAAACTTATAGTAGTATATTTGACATTTTATAAATTTTAAAACATTATATACGTGACTAAAACATTAGAATACGTAAGAATAATTTTCCTTTAAATATACACATTAAAAGGATTTCTCTTCCACGTTCATTTTCAATCCTCCTATTATGTATAAACTTAAGTGTGATAAAAATACAAAATTAGCAATTCTCTCTAGCTATTCGAGAGCAAAATCCTAGCCCTAGCTGTTTTATCTCTACGACTATAATGCTCCCTCTTTCTGCCTCATCTGTCGACACGCCTGACGTCATTGTTAATGTAGTCCCTACCGGCCCTGTCATGTTACTACTATGTATAAACTTAAGTCTGATAAAAATACAAAATTAGCAATTCTCTCTAGCTATTCGAGAGCAAAATCCTAGCCCTAGCCGTCTTATCTCTACGACTATAATGCTCCCTCTTTCTGCCTCATCCGTCGACACGCCTAACGTCATTGTTAATGTAGTCCCTACCAACCCTATCACGTCGCGCCCAATGCAGTCCTCTCTCTCAGAGACCACGCCGTCCTTGGGAGAGTTCCAATCCTTAAAACCTCAGCGCAGGAGAAAGCCAAAGTCAACCCTAGTCGAGGCTTCTTCTCTTACCCTAATGGTTTCAGTGACTTTCTCTTCCTCCATGGTAGTGGTGCCCATCTCTATGGGTGCCTCTGCTCCACTACCTACACCAAACCACGGCGAAGGCGTCCGATGAAGCCGAAGGGCGTTCCTTCACTCGCACGCAATTCGGTGGCGACCTCTCTTCCGCCGTCACAGGTTGTCACCCTATCTTCATCCCCTCCCTACGATTCTCTCCCTCGGGTTGATCCTCCATCTCTTCAACGAGACCCAGCGCGAGGAAAGACGCCCATGACGGACCTCCCACGAACGGTGGCTCTGTCTGTGGATGAGCCCCCATCGCCTCCCAATGTGGCCTTACCATGGCTGCACCATTCAATGGCAGCACTCTAGGATAGGCTCTCATCCCTCTCTATTGAAGATGACGAGGAGGTCGAGGTTGTAGTCCCGTTTTCTCTGGCTACCCCCGTGATCATCGCCCGACAACAATGGGGGCTGTTAATGAAGGTGTGGACATCTACACTGTCTCGGAAAGAGGTCTTTCTCTGTATCATCACCATTGCATGGGGTCGGAAAGCAGAGGGCCTTGTCGTCAACGATCTCGGGTCGGGCATCTTTGGATTCTATTTTTGGACGGTGGATGAGCGGTCATGGGTCGGGGGAATGAGCCCTGGTACTTCGATGGGCGGACCCTCTTTCTCAGTGATCTGGACCCCTATGCTCAATACCTTCCCGCGTTGGACCAGATGCAACTCTAAGTTCATGCCCGGGCCTGCTGCTGTTGGTTTGGACGAAGGACACTAGGGAGTCAATCGGAGGCGCACTAGGAGTTTGTGTGGAGGTACCTTGCCACCAGTGGGGCATGTGCTGGGGGCGTACCGTGTGGGTGCGCTACTGGCACCTTATTGAGCGCCCCCTCAAACGGAGTCTGGTGCTACGCTTCAAAGAATTCCCAGACCCCGTCAAGGTTGATCTCACCTACACAAAGCTCCCAAGTTTTTTATTCAACTGTAGGAGAATGGGGCATGTGGTGTGGGATTGCAAGCTGGTAATACGGGGCACCCTTAGGTATGACACCTCTCTCCTAGAGATTCAGAGGGATAAGCAGGTAAAGCCATATGCAATAGACTAGAATGAGTTACCGAGCGTACCCCCATGGCTCGGGAGGCTTTTCCCAAGCATTGTATCTAAAGGCTACTCATCTCGAGCGGGGAGTCCCTATGTTTCCCCGAGAATTGTATCTAACTAAATAGAGCCTCGGGTTAACACCCAAGTTGGAATAGTGGACCCAGGCTGGAAAAATTTGGTGACCGTCCGAGTCTTTGGTAGTCAAGACACTGAAGTTTCAACGCCCATTCCGCCTGGACGTATAGATGTTTGAGGAACTACTACCGGAGGAGTTAAGAGGACCGATGTTGATGCTCCCCGGGATGACCAAGCGAGGGCTGGAAAACAGCCTCTCCAAGAGGGATGTTAGATTCTCCATGCTTTAGGGACTGGCTTTGGGAGGGGTCCCTGGTAAAAGCTTTGCCTCCTATAATTGATGCAGTCCTTGGAAAGGTTTCGGAGTAGGACTTCCAGTACCGTTTTCTCATCCCCATCCTTCCTTCCTGCCTATATGGTGTTCTAATATCGTTTGTGATAGTTCTAGTAATTTAAAGATCAACAAACTTTATGTTCATTGTCTGTTTTTCATCGTAGTTAGGGAGTATGTTCCATGGCGCACATCTTATATATTGAGTTTCTAATTTATAATATTGCATCTTTAGTAAAAAAATCCTACTATTTTGTGAAAAATATTCATATTCTTTTATTATATTTCAAAAACATCCATAATATTCTGAACATGTATGGAGAGTGATTTTGATGATGGTTCCTAACGTATAATAATACAAAGAATAATTACATTTGATTACTCTAATTTATATACAGATTTTATTTTATTATTTTAACCTACGAAATTACATTTGACTACTCTAACCTAAACAATGTTTAATACAATCAACTTTTTCTTCCTTTTTTACCGTTCATTTTTTGAAAATGTCAAAACTACCCTTAGACCTTCCATAGTGGGATTAGACCGAATCAATCTAATCCTGGTCTCATTAGGCCAAATTTTTGAAAAAATAGCCATGAATCGACCAAATTTTTGGGTCCACCGTTTTTGAGATCGTAGTGGGAATAGACCGATTCTGTCTATACCCAGTCTAGTGTTTATGAAAAAATTATAAAATATTAAGAAAAGGTAATTTCATGAATTCCGAAAAAAGAGACAAGGATAGTATAACACAAACCCGATAAACATCGAACCCTTGAACCTTGAAAAACCACCTCCGAGCAACCCAAGCAGATGAGAACTTGAGGTTGGGAAACCCGTTCATTAAGCGCCATTTCGGGCATTCCCGAACAATCACCCTCCACTCATGCTATGGGCATAAACCCAGTTGGTCTTGAGGAGAACCTCGACATCGGTGGCAGTTGGATCGAGGTCATGTCAGGCTTGCAAGAACGCCAACTCGAATCGCTGCACCCGGAGGTTGGTGTTCTGCCAATGATCCTTTAGTTTCTTCTTGGACCAGGGGTATGGTTCTATTTCCATGGATTTCCAATCCTCGTAGAGCTCGTGCTAGTACTCTCTTGTGTCACTCTCAAGTATCATCCATGCAAAAACTAGTCTTCTTTCCACAACGTCCGCCCACAATGGCGCCATCGATTCTTTGTTCCGATTCTATTTTGGTGAGAGGCTTGAAGATGAAGAGTACTAGCCGATTCCGCAATTGGGTTGATTTAAATATGCCAGGCCGAATCGTAGGGTTTTCTTTCCAAAGAGATTGAATCGGTCCAACACTTATCTTGGCAGAATCGGTCAAACTTATTTATGGAGGCAGAGTCGGCGCATGTGACCAAAGAGACTGAATCGGTAACAAATAAAAGACAAACATAAAAGGTTATATTTATTTTGAACTTTGAGTGTAGGTTTACGAGTACAAAATGAAACTAAATTTGTTCGAAATCGGGTACATGAATACGAAAATAGAACATTGAATGTGCTAGTCGTAGTTCATAACTCGAAGCATCTCGAACATAAGAGCCTCGTGGTTGGCCTTCTCCAATGGGATCCAGTCATTTGTGTCGAGCACAACTACTTCCACATACTACCTGGTCAATGACAACTGATACTTCATCAGCTTTGCCTTTGTTCGCTCGAACTGACCACGCCGAAGTTGAGGCACAGGTTTAGCAGGGGTTTCAGGATGCGAGCCGTCCCATAACGTGGAGGCAAGAAGACCACGAAGTGGATCACATCCCATACTGTAGATGGAAGGAAACCATGATCCATTGGACAAACACACTCTAATCCTACATAAATATCATGGAGAAATACACCTCCACCGAGACAACCCATATCGTGGAGTAGGACGTTGGAGCTGCAGATCTAAAAGTCTATACAAATTCATTCTTGATATCTTGAGAGCCATCCAAAAATAAAATTTCTAGAGGGAGAGAGAGAAACGTATGGAGATTCAAGAATAAGGAAGGAGGAGAGTTCCTACAATTTAGAGAGCAACATCAAACCATTGGAGGATAAAGAGAAGCTAAATCTAGACGAAGAAGAAGAAGCTTTGGTGTTCTTGGATGTTGGGTTTCTCAACCTAGATATGAATATTTCCTAGACTTTTCAACCTACTCGTGATTCTTATAAATCCTTATTGGATTGGTTAGATTTGAGATCTCATAGCCATCATAGCTTTTTTTTATTATCGACAATTGTACTGATACCTCATCTTCAAAATGAAGGAGAAGGCAAAGAGAAAGCCCTCAAGTGACTTACAAACAAAGATAACCTCAAAAAGAGCATCCTAAAGCAATAAGTTGCAATATGTTAAGATATATATCAGGTTTATCTATATAGAAGTTGTATTGAAATACAACTCTATTACTACTATACTTCTATACCTATAAATAAGTAGAGAAGGAGCAAGGGAAGATTATCAAAAGTAAATCAGGTTAGTTAGTGTTTTACATGGTATCAGAGCCAAGCCGAGTGGGCTTTGGCTGATTTGTGTCTGCCCAGGGTGTGCTGACGGTTCCGGTGATAGTTCCGGTGAGAAGATCCTCGGGCAAGAGGATTTTTACTTCTGTTTTCGTCCAGATCCGGCCATCCAGTGCGTTTTTGACTTCACCGCCGGCGCGTTGCCCTCCAGAACAGCGTTTCCGGCGTTTCTGTGGTTGCTGAAAATTTCCACGGCCGCGCGTGCAGCCCACACGCCACCTCCAAGGCCGCGCGTGCAGCCCACGCGCCACATTCCACGGCCGCGCGTGTACCCCACGCGCCACTATCTTTGGCCGCGCGTACACCTCACGCGCCTCCGTCTCCGCAGCTCTTCTGTCCGGGTAGTTTCTGCTCTACTCTGTTTATCTTCGTTTATTATTGTGGGTGAATTCGTTCATTATAGGGGATGATCAGAAAAATCCGGTTTCGGATACTGTTCCAATTATGTAAAGGGTAACAGACCATAAGTTAACAGGCCCTAATTACTTTGCTTGGTACAAGGATATTCGTATGTATTTACGGAGTATTTGCAAATATGAGCACTTGTCTTGCGCTCCTAAAACTAACAAGGACTGGTTGAGGGATGATGCTCGTTTATTCTTACAGATAAGGAATTCGATTGATCCTGAATTGATTAGTGCAATTAATCATTGTGAACATGTGAATGAACTGATAGAATATTTAGAATTTTTATATTCTAGGAAAGGGAATGTTGCTCGTATGTATGATGTTTGTCAGGGATTTTATCGTGCTGAATAGCATGATCAAACTCTTCAAACATACTTTATGAATTTCAAGAAAACTTATGAGGAATTGAATGTTCTAATGCCAGTGAGCGCAGATGTTAAAGTTCAGCTCGCTCAGAGAGAGCAAATGGCAGTTATGAGTTTTTTAGCTGAACTCGGGCCTGGGTTCGAGATGGCTAGGTCTCAAATACTTTCTAGTTCAGAGATGTCAACTTTGCATGAGGTGTACACTAGGGTTCTTCGGACAGAGGCTTCCAAACCTGCCAATCCGCCTGATCCTACTTTCAATGCTTCGGTCAGCCATACTAGGGGTCCAACAATGAACCGAACTAACGGAAGGGGGAACCAGAGAGGAGGTGGTCGAGGAATCCACCAAGGCCGTTGGGATAATAGGAACCAGGACATACGCGGAGTTATTTGTTTCCATTGTCATGAGCCAGGACATACTAAAAGATCACGTCCTAAGCAGTAGAACAACCCTCCACGGTCTTCTGCTCATGTTGCAGCTTCATCCAATCCACAGACTGTTACCTTATCAGCGGAGGACTATGCTAAATTCCGTCAGTTTCAGGATAATTTAACAACCTCATCTCATTCTGTCACGTCTGCTGCCACATCAGGTAATCCTGGTACATGTCTTCTTTCATCACATTCCTCCACTCCATGGGTCATTGATTCTGGGGCTACATATCATATGACAGGTAACTCAGCTCTTTTTGATACTTTCCGCTCTCATTCATCTTGTTCAAATGTTACCTTAGCTGATGGTTCCACATCCCCTACTGTCACGCCCTAAATCCGATTTTAACCGGACTCGAGACGTGACCAGAAATAATAAATAAAAAGCGATAAATAACTGACAAAAACCTTCATAATATCAAAATAAACCTTCTCAGTTCAACAACAGCAAATAGTTCCAAAATCTCTAATGAGTCACAGCTCAACATAAAGAGTCAAATAAATAATGTTTAGTACACACGACCAACATAACTCTAAGATAAACCCCAAGACGTCCAAAAGCTCCCGAGCCTCGAACCCACTAGACATCAGGTACGCCTGTAAAAACATTAAGAAACCAAAGGGGGTGAGCTTACGCTCAGTAGGAAAAATCTTAACAACTCCACCTTTAGATCAATACTAAGCTGCTTAAACAGATAACGTAATTAATGATTTAATACAATTAACAATGAAATATTAATAAATATAATAGATCACAATAGTATCGTACTCTTAAACATAACAGTAACTTAAAGGATTTCATAAAAAATACTATAACGAATCAATAAGATTAAAATGGGAGTAATTGATATCACGCCAACCACTTGATTTCTCAAGCCTCCGATCCATGGATAGATTATGGGATCACATCGGTTCCCATAATTCCGATCCACCAGAGTACCCATATCATATCAGATTTTCCCTCGGTCCAGAGGAGGCACATGCGTCGGGGCACCAGAAACAATCCCAAATGGGCGCTTATCATCGGAATTCTCGGAAATGCCTCCAAAGGACCATATGTCATAGGGAACCAAGGTAGTGCTCCCGTAGGACGCATACACTTGGGTGAAACCACGGTAACCATCTCTCACTAAGTAATCCATCCAACTGCCCCGTAGGGTCCAATAACCAATGCCCTCAGGCTCCAATAATCAATCCCCATACCATCCAGTAACCAATGCCCTCAGGCTCCAATAATCAATCTCATAGTATCTGGTAACCGATGCCCGCATGCTCCAATACTCAACCAATAAAACACAGTATATGCCAACACCAACGACCATAACACCACCGGATTACCCCCCCCCCCCCCCCCCCCCCCCCACCTCCGGTGTAGTACTGAACCGAACAAACACACATTTCAAGAATAAGAATAGAGAAAACACACTAATAATTCATCAATCAATCATCACTCATCGAATCACAACACACACATCCATTAGCACTTCACACTTACCGTATACTTACCTGTCACGAACCATCGGTACATCGATCACCTGATTGTACCCTTTGGCACAACCAGTCATACTCGATCATCCGTTCAATCAACAATTATTTCAACACAATCATTCAACCAATCAAGTAAACATGCAGTAAATCAATCAAACATAAGGTTAAACTAGTTTCATTAGACTCTTGATTACCCTAATAACTAGCAACCAAGCATGTGAACCTAACACAACAACTAATCCGAGGGCTCATCAGAGCCTCTCTACCAGTAAAACAAGTCCCAAGTGTTGAAAGCGAGTTACACTAATTATTCTCATCCTAAGCATGCATACTAGACACATCCATTTATTAGTAATTGAAATACGATTATTCTAGTTATTCGCATCCTATAGGCAATTCTAGGACCTTTCCAATTTTATTAACCTAATAGGCATACTAAGAGTTAAATAAGAAATTAAGACTTTCCCTACCTTGCGGTCTTCCTCTAACAATTCTCTGCTGTAACGTTTGCTCCACCTCTCCTCCGTTCTTCACACGGGTACCGGAAGGGTCTTCGATCCTCAAGCTCGAAACCAAGGTCTTTGGAACACAAGAAAACTCAATCAAGATCTAACTAAGAAGTAAAGAAAGACTCAAAAACTACCCCAAGGAACCAGCTCACCACAAGGTTGAAAATGACGAAAAACACCCCAAAAGGACCCAAAACTGGTCTGCCACGGAAGAGGTCACGGAGCCGTGACACCACCCGTCACGGATGACGTCACGGAACCGTGACACGTGCCGTCACGGACTCCCTCACGGAGCCGTGATGTCGCCCGTCACGGTATCCGTCACGGATCGTGGCGACCCAGGGCAGTTTCGCCCTTCTTCAACCTCCAGCTCCTTTTTCCCGAAAATCCACAACCAAACTCCATTTTCAACCATCTACAACTCCCAAAACAGTTAAATACCTCCAAAACTCCTCTACCCATGGTAGTAATCAACGAATAAACAAGTTTCCAAGGATTCTTCAAATCATAACTAACACTCTGAGTAATTAAGCAAGCGCTTTAGTTAGTTAATTCGATGGTCAAGCTATTCCTATAACGATGTTTGGTTTTGGTTTGTAAAATGTAAATTCATGCAAGTACTGAGAATATATAAATGATCCGAAAACAGAGCACAAAACACAAATGGATTGTAAATCAGAGATAAAAGACGATCTAGGACATTAACGGGGGCCGTATGAGATGAACAACTTAACGATATTTTGCATACATTTATGACTAATACTATTTTAAGGGCAACGAGAACTCTCTTTAAGTAGTCCTAACCATCTCTCGATCGTATTAGGACCCTAATACACTCGGTCCACCCAATTATCTCTAATCTAGGTGTAGAGCGGTATAAAGCATTACGATCTATGAATTCCTCTAACTTTCGGGTTTTACACCTATATCTATTGCACTCGTGTCAGTCTAGCCATATTCTAGCCTAGATTGAAACCCGAGCTATCCAATTCCTTTTTCCTCTTTTTAACCTCATTTATCAATTGTTGGTTAACAAGATTTAATCATACATGTACGTGATCAAGGCAATGTAGCATTACGAATGGAAATGAAATAAACACTTTTCTAGTATTAGTTTATAAGTATATGACCTAAATATGCTCAATCAATTCATCACATCGTTCCCCCTAGCCCTAGATCGATATAAAATTAGTTCATAGCAAAGGAATAAGAACACAAAAGAAGGATTGAAATAATCATAATCATATTAACTGAAAATAACAATACAAATATTCAGAAACAATCCAAACTACAAAAACCTCAATGTGATTCTAGTAGTTCTCCTTTGATCTTCTCCAAGTTCTCTCCAAAAGTGAATTTTTCTCTCCAATTTTGTGATCGCCTTCAATCTGACCTAAAATTCCCTTTTATATGACGGGTTAACTCTCATAAAAAATAGGAAACGCAGTTGGAAATCGCAATTCTGACGCTTGCACGGTCGCTTGCACGCCGTGCAAGTTTCTGGTGCACTTAAGTTGCACGGTTTCTTGCACGCCGTGCAAGAAACTGGTGCATTTCCTTGACTCCACTGTCCAGAGTGCACCAGTTTGTTGCACGGCGTGCAACAAACTGGTGCGCTTTTGTACAACTTCCAATTTCGCTCCGTTTCACTCCCGAATTGCCCCTTTTTGCTCCAAAAACTTGATGAACCCTGAGAACAAGACCAAATACACAATACGAGAGTAAAATGCATCATTTCATATTAACTCGGGACTAAAAAGAGCATAAATGTGGGCTAATGACATCTAAAATAGATGTATTTTATGTCCACATCAATAACAACTCAAAAACTCCAAGGATTTC